>OX421938.2:21779642-22413928 GCA_949128155.2 Xanthia icteritia
CCAGTGGCACTATACCCGTAGCAGTGAAGAATATTTCTGGTGCGCTAATGCTCTCCTGAACCAGAACAACGTCTAACATACCTCCATGCGAATTTTTCACAACGTTCATCTCATTCAGAGTACAAAATGACACAAAGTAGCAATAATAATTCTTAATATTTAACGATACACTAGTTAAATTTAAGTCACCTAAAATTATAACAAGGCCCTTTAATATTTATAAACTCTTCTACTTTACAAAACCAACTCATGTACTCATCATCGCTTGCATTAGGTTTCATGTATACAACACATACATAAACAGTACGTCCGCACCATCTAAAGTCAGCCCACCATCCGTTTCGAGATCACGGCGGCGGTACAGCACGATGGGCGCGCGCGCGGCAAGCATCACTCCGCCACACAGTGTTTGGGAGGTCACGTCGCAACACATTCCAATCACCGGCAGCAAGCTCCCCATCTTCGATAGAAGCATCAAGAAAGGTCTCTGTTGCGGCGATCAGATTATGTTCCAGCTGTAACAAGTTCCTTCTTCACGTCGACAATTTGGTTTCACACACAGCACAACAATGTTCTTAAACTTGTTAAGAGGCTGCTTAGGCACGAAATGTCTGATGCGCTGGTTGGGCCTTAACAGATGCCTTATGTTTTCTGGTATGTCTCGGGTATTCATAAGTAATACATGTGCTTAATCTCGCGTTCATTAGCCACACATCTACAGAAAAGCATTTTCCATAATAATTAATGGGGACACCAATCTTGAACGACTTGTAACTTCCTCTAGCCCGGAGCTCGTCGACCGTGCATGTGGCAGTGGGGCACAGTTGTCGCAGATAGTCACGAATTTCTTCTACACTTGACTCCATATTTCACAAGTGCAAATATTTACGTAGTTCGACTGCTCTTAGGGTAGTGATGTTGGGCCCGGCGATACCGCATAGTGACATGGGTTTCCGGAATTTAGTTTTCCTTACTTCCGTCCACCTTTGATCGCCAGCAGAAAAAGTAGAACATGTGCATCCGTCGGTAGAAGTATGGCCGTTAGCACAAGCGGTGAGATCATCGGCACGGGAGGCGTGGTCGTCGGCAGGTGAAGTATGGTCATCGATTGCAGAAGTGTGGTCGTCGGCTGGAGATGCATACACATCCTCACTAATCAGTTCCAAGGTTTCTGTCGTGTGCACTTCGAGATTGGTTGGGTTACCTGTAATGACGACAGGCAGGTTAGAGCCGGCAGGGACGGGTACATTACGAATGACAGCTCTAGCCGGGACCAAAGCCAAGTCAAATAATTTATTTCAAATAGGACCGTATAAGGCACTTTTGAACGTCAAAAATTTACCAACGGATAAACGCGCTTTCCGAGTGTATTGTTATATTTTCCATATTTATAGTATCTTAACGCTATGTAGTAACATCAGTCAACACAAAAAATATTTCAATCCAAACTCACATAACATTTGTAGTCCGTACTATAAACTAATCACTATAACAAGCATTAAATCATTTTCATAAAAATCTTGTTAAATGTCTGTCAGTCTGTAATATTTCACTTAGGAAATACATTTTCTGATATCTAAAAACAATTTGTTCTATTAACACAGAAATTAAAGTGATCAATTTTGAACGATACACAATTCACTTTTAGAGGTCCCCTCTTCTGTACACAGAGTAATAAAAACAGTATAACAACGACTACTTATTAACTTTTTTGTCTGTGCTTTGGTATTTAACACTGATTGAGAGAGCTGTTTCGGTAATTATAATCTCAGAGTTTCTATTTCAGCATACATCTTAATGGATACCTATTAATTTTTTTGAAACACTTTCAGTAGTCGACTTGCTGTATGTTATATTATGTTAGCTACACGAAATATCAATTTTACTCGTACTTTCCTTTTTTTATTTCTACGACAAGCAAAAAATTCATAATGAAACTCGTTTCTGAGTTTGACGACTACCATCTACTGCTTATTAGTTCAAACTCAAAACATTTATTTCATTTAAACCAATTACAGGCACCTTTTGAATTGTCAAGGGGTCGGTCAGTTATAAAGATAAAGCTAGTTGCCCATTCCAAAGCGTAGTAGATTCTTATGGAGAAGAACAGTTTATCAGATATTCCAACCTGTTATCTATGACAACTGCATGTTTAGCAAGCGCTTTAGACTAAAAGCTATAAACCTACTGGTATCCCCAGTCTGTGGCGCACCCGTCGTGTGGTGACGATGAATGATGAGCGTGCCGCCGTGATTAACGACGCGCCATCCATCATACCGCCCTGTAGGTAGGTGCCGCCACTACCTCTACCCCCGGCGTCCCGTCGCCGCCTCGTGGTACTACAGCGGCACTCATTTGATTGACGCGTTTAATATGTTGTTGATGTTGGTTAGAGTAAGATTATGAGGTGACGTGTTAATTGAAATGTGTGTTTGATAGGTCATACTGTGATTTATCAGAAAGGTCAAACTGAACCATGGCTCAGGTTGCTCAATTGACGTCTAGAGCAATAAAAAAAACAGTATAAAAATAATATTTAAATATATATATAAAAAATACACACAACAACGGCATATTTTTACTATCCTACTGAATTTTAAAGTTGTAGGAAACAAAACTCAATCTTGTAATTTCATCAAAATAATTGCAATATTGAACACGATAACGGGGCAGATCAATTTCCAGCAGTCCGTAAATACTGGTTTGTTTGTGTTGTATCAGATTCGGCTTGATTTTCATTGGGACTGTTCTCAAAATTCTTTATTATATTTTATTAGATTTCCCATCGACCAAAATGATGAACTTTTAAACAGACTTTAATCCTCTTTAATAAGATTAATAGTTTCGCTTTCGCCTTGTGGAGACTGTGTAAAATAGCTAACCTCAAAACAGCCCTCTTAGCGTATCGTGGTTACGTAGCGTCTAACATTAGATACGGCATTGTGCTATGGGGAAATTCTGTTCTTATAAATAAGGTATTTATAGCCCAAAAACAATGTATCCGTGCTCTGTGTGATGTGCCACCATTGACTTCATGTAAACCTCTATTTAAAGATTTAAAAATATTAACTGTTCCCGGTATGTACATATTTGAATGTTGTAAATTTGTTAAAATGCACTCCGAATTATTTCAACGTCTTGGAGACACTGATACGTTTAACACAAGATATCCTGATAGACTAATTATTCCTCCAATGATAAGCCACTTATATCACAGAAGTTGCTTTCCAATGGTTATAAGGATATAATATAATAAATTACCAAAATCATGTAGAGAACTGCCAATCAATCGTTTTAAAACAGCGTTATTCAAATGGCTTACAGAAAAGTCATTCTATTCTGTGAATGAGTACCTAAACTTTAAACACTCACACTGACATTTCACTTTTATAATTTGACAAATGATTGACATTCTTATTCTTAATTTATTATCTATGATGTATGTTCCAATTTCATTAGCATAATTTAATTTATGTTTGCATGCTAGTTTTAGCAAATTGTTTTAGAAACTTTTAAATAACCCGACCAACTGTAACGTACTACAATTCTTGCAAATAAATTTTATTTCATTTCTTTATATAAGCCCTTTAGGGGACTCATTTTCAAAAATCACCTTTTTTATAAAAGGGACTCTTGTGCTATACAATACCATACTTCTTGATCCAGCGCTTTAAGCTGTGCGTTTTCTGTTAGTGAATGATTTTTTTAAATTTATTAAGTAGATACCTGTTATTATTCCTTTCAGTATCTCCAATAACAAAGTACACCAGCATCCTTTAAATTTCAATTGGTTCCATATCTGCAGCCAATCAAACGTCGGAAGACGTTTCTCCAAAGTCGTTAATCATAGATGCTGCACCATCAATATAGTTGGAGATTGCTGAAATGTGTCATGAAATGGACTTACCTACTAGTTTCAGTACTGATTAGTATTAGTACAGTACCTACTATAGTAGTAGTATAGTAGTTTGTTTGTTGGGACTGGTCATCTCTTAGCTGCCATTGCTTATTTTAATTTATTTTAAATTGTTGTATGGTTAGGTATTTCTTTTTTTTCTTTGTATTACGGACGCTTTTACAAACGTGCACGTCACATTGTTCTCACATGCATAATTTCAACATGAATGATGTAACCAAAATTTTGTATCATTTTTTTATTTAAAAGAGTGTCCGTGGAGTTTCATGCCCGTTCTTCACCATAGGTACCTACTACGCTTTGGAATGGGCAACTAGCTTCATATTTCTGACTGAACGACTTCTTTCAAAAGTGCCTGTAAATGGTTTTATTGAAATAAATACTTTGAGTTTGAGTTTGAGTAGACCTTTAATAGTCGTTACGGGTATTCAGAAGCCCAAAAGTCTGACAACCAGTTTTACCAAGGGGTATCGTGTTATCTGGGTTATGGAGGTCAGATCGCTCCATGTAAAATACTGGTACTCAGCTGTATCCGATTAGACTGCAACCCCAACATAGTTGGGAATAGGCTAGGCAGATTGATTGATCTACTATTATATTTTCAGTAATGATTGATCAGAGAAAGAAAAATAGAGAGGCAGTTTGGAAGGATGATCTTTAAGTGGCAAAGTACCAGTAAGGGAAAAAAAATATGATTGAACCTTTCATACTATGCCAAGTAAGTAACCACCTGATTTGATTAGTTATTTATGGTGAAGAAAATGATTAGGTGGTAATAATAAAAAAGCGGCCCAGTGCGTGTTGGACCGATGAAGGGTTCCGTAGTTGGAATGAATTTATCCCAAAAATAAACTTAGCTTTGTAGTTAAAAAACATGTTCCCATACATGGGATATACACCAACAGCAAATGCTAGTTTGTAAGCCCAAAAAAATAAAAAAAACATGTACCTAATAAAACTAAAAGTTTACGATTTTTGGACATTTTCCTTTATTTTTGCTATGAGACCTTGCTTCATTCCAAATTTCATGATTCTAGGTCAACGGAAAGTACCCTGTAGGTTTTGATTTATTTGCGAGTATCAAAATATGTAGCTCAAATGGCCGTATTTTTTATTGCGTTGACTTAGAAGCTTGATTTTTTTAGAGCTCCAAGGGACTATAGACTTACGTATTTGATATTAATTTCAACTTAATACCTCCACGCGTTCCTGAGGAAAAGGGTCTTGACAGACTGACGGATGGACAACGAAGTGATCCTATAATGGTTCTATTTTTTTCTTTTGAAGTACGGAACCCTAAAAACAGCAACACCGTATTCTGTCATCACTGCTGACTTTAATAATTAAAAGAGCGTGATACACAGTAATTACATTCAAAAATCGGTATAATTAAAAGCAGTTACACAACAAAACAGATTGCCTTTCACTCTTTAAGTTAGAATCTCTCAATCATGTCATTGTTTAAGATCAAAACTGTCACTAAGTAACGCCCACCAACAGAAACAATTCTTAATTACCTATTGTCTAACAAGTTATTATATTATCAATCGATCAATCATCGAAAAGATTCCGATCAATCGAACGCGGCTTAGAAAAATGGAACAACATCGTTATACTAAAACTACTTCGATGTTACGATAACGATCTAAATGAATCGATATAATAAATCGATTAAAATTTACACGAGTAATAAACATGAATGATTGAATTTGATTTATGAAAATTGCCGCGATTACTTCATATATAAAATTCCTGGAAGTATTATTTCAGTGATAGGCATACTCGTAATAATAGTTTAGAAAGATTAGGTACCTACTTAATGATTGTTAGTATTGCATCATATTAAATTAAAACATTAAATGGGGGGTACTACTTGGTACTTTAAAATACTCGACACCACCGTTTGTTAAAAGTAAACAAGCTGAATTCTTTAGGCAAGAACGAAAAGGCAAACTGCCCGGCTTCAGAAAATCGAATGGTATTTGTTGAACTGAAAACGCATAATAAACTTCCGTAAACTTGGTGATGAAATGAGTTGGTGTGCTCGAGGAATGTGTTCCAAGACAAAGACATTCGAAGGAAAGCTTCTTTTTTTAATGTTTTGTGCAGGGGAATTTCCATTAGCAGAGTTAAGAAGGTAGGTACTGTTACAGTTACTGCCTCCGTATGTGACACAGCTAGGTTTTCTTTAAATTTTCCTTCACTGGCAATCTCTCTGGTATTACTAGAAGCGTGATAGCCATCGTAGGTCGTCAAAATTTGCCAAAATATCACGGTAAAATTTCCACTAGTAGTAGAGCAGTTGGCAATATCCTCGCAGAGGTCCCGACGTCCGCAGCAACCACGTCGGCTTAACCCGTCCATAAATTATAATTAACTTAGCATTGATTAGGATGAAGATAATAACACTACACTTAGAACTCATATTTTTTACTTGATAAGTTTTTCCGCGTAAATTGCACACGGTGCATTAGCATAATTCGCTGTATTTTTGCATTGATTTATTGCCCGTTGTTTTTTATGTAATTACTGTGGTGAGCGATGTTGGGTTGGCTATTTCACAAAGTGATGGAAAAAATAAAGTTCGTACCCACTTGAAAATTACTAAATATTGTAGTGTTTTTTAATTTTATTTTGTATTCAGAAAATGAGTAATTCTTTTGATTCATATTGTCAATCAGACATATTATATTTTAAAGTAAAATGGCCTTGACTTTTCACCTCCCGACATGACAGCCACACAGTGGGTGCCTACCTATTGTGTTTGACACAAAATAACTGTCAATCAACGTTACAGAGTGCATTTGCATAAACCATACATATACTTACTTATTAAAAATGAAATAACCATTATAATATTGACAGACCCCAAACATAAGTTACATAATAGTCTGACTTCACAATATATTTTTTGTCTACTGCGGATTTTTGCGCTAGGTCACAAATATCTGGAAAAATAAACTCCGTGAAAATTCCAAGGCCACAACTTACCTATACCTATTAGCTCCATACTGTCCGACCCAAAGAGCGTTTTCGAGTGCCCCTGCACACACTGCCCACGCTTCTGTACCTAGCACTTCATGTCCTGTGGTGGCCCGCTATACTAACCTTAACGGCTTTATACTATAACATTAAATAACTATACTCGTATTGACACGAGAGAAGTTGATAGGAGGATAATTAGAGCCCATTTCTTCAATCTTCACATAACACCTTAGTCGCCTTGAATAATGGTATACAAGATACTTAGACATCACAGAAAACCTATGTTACTAATTTTAATCATTGATCGTAGCACGACATAGAATTAATCAAAGAATTATAGGAATATTAGGATATAGAATTAATAGAAGTTTACTGGTTGCATTGAACTACAACATTTCGAGACAAGATACATCCACAGTCCAACAAGTCGCACTCAGCCGCGACTATAACAAAGCAAGTCGCAGTCGCATGTCGTGACAACTGTTGACAGCGCGCGCCATTACTTCCGTCGCCGCCTTCCGCCTGTCTCCTGATGATCGATAGTGAGGGCTGGGGGTCGATATCGAGGATATAGACAACCTATTTAAATAATGTTATAGGTGAAGCCTATATAGTCTAGATACATAGGCCTCTCTTTATAACCTTTTACACATCTATTAAGTTTCTGATGTTATCTATCTAGGAAACGACTTCCTTCCTGTTATACAGGGTGGCGATTTAGTGACCTGCATCCGTGAAGGGGGCGATTCTATTTGTCATATTTATCCATTTACGCTCATCATGTATAAGATTTGTAAAAAAAAACACATGTGTATTGACATAGTCTGTCTACTGTTGTATATGAGTATATTTATTCTCATGAATCGGGTATGAGTTTTATGGTGAAAGTTATTTAGTATGACAGGTAGAATCACCCTCTTGAAGGATGCAAGTCTCTAAATCGCCACCCTGTAAGTGTTTTTGTAGTCACTGTACCTATTAGTTACTTGCTGCAATACTCGTCAGTGAGTTGAGGAGTTTGCTATCATCTTCCGGATAACTAGGTAACCATTCTTCGTAGAGAGATATCGCTTTCTATGCCAAATATGTTGCAGTATTGTTTGTTTTATGAAAACTTCCTTATTATTACGCGTTACTGGTATTGGTATGGTTAGTCGGAAACCCAAAGTTTTAAAAAACTGCAAGGTAGCAGAGATGCAAATAAAATACTGTTCCTCAGGCCAGCTCGGGTTAGACTGGACGATGACCTTACACCTTTTAATCTCTTAAAATTCACAACTATGGAACATAAATTATCGATACTCTCTTAACTAACATACTATCGCCCCTACTTCCGTTCCCCGCAGACGTGTCAATTAGAATCGCGGCCGCTGCTGTATCTTGTCACAGGCAAGCGTCTAAACGTTCGCGTCTGAAACATACCATGAATCACATTCTTTACAGTCTGCTGCAGGTGTTGGTCGTAATGAGGTGGGCTGTTCCTTCGTAGTTTAAGAAAGAAATTATTGCACCCAATCTTTTCCTTCTGTCGAGATGGGCCATTTTATATTTTCTGGATTTGATCTCACCATATGTACCTATGCTTACTGTTTAGTTGTTCGCTGCGACTTAACTTTGGAAAGACTATCCATTATATATCTATTACAGTTTCATGCTGCGTTTTACATGTGGAATTGATCTCGCTATCTAACCAATAGTATCAAAATTCTCAGTAGATAATCTGCCTTGTCCTTTTGACATTTCTAGCCCGATGTAGCTTAAACAGTGTTTTACAAAAAAGAGTTTCTACAAAAGCTCTAAAATACTCATGTTAAAATAGCAATTCGCTATACTCACAAATCGTAGCAATAAAAACCTTCAGTTTTGAAAAAACTCGAGGTTACTCCAAATGATGTTTCAAATTGCAAGTAAATAAGCACAAGATTGATGATACACAGACTCGGGCTGACAGATGATATCTTCATTTATTTTAACTATTTCATTCAAGGTTTTTGTGTAATTAAGCGCCATAATTACTGAAATTGATGATGTCCCGTATGTGTTGTAATTGTCCTGTTGTAAAGATCACGTCACTGTCTAAATTATTTACACAAAGTTGTATTTTTTTTGCTAGCCTTTACGGGGAATTATTTTTCACCAACATCCATCTTGTATAAACTTATTAAACACGTCTCTTCCATAATTAAATACAAATTAAATAAATAGGACCCAAACCAATGCAGTCGGTACTCTCTCATTCTCATATCAAGAGAGAATCAAACATTACATTTCCCAAAATTACAAACAATACGTAACAATAAATCAAGCCGGACGTCAGCCATCACGCCAGCGTGTCACGCGGTCGATCTGTCACGCTGTCACCTGACACGCTGCGGTAGACGAAGCTCCACATTCAAATCTGAAATTCGGTAAGAGCATTATTGTAGTAATTTTGAACAGTTGACCTTTGTAATATTATTTATATGAATTTGAGTTAAGAGAAGATTAATAGGCTCGCGTTTTGTACATAACTGGCGAAATGTGGGTGTGTCACCTCTGCCTAACCCGCCAGGGAAAACAGGCGTGATGTTATGGCATTTTATCCAATTATATTATTTTATTATAAAGCCAGAGGTGACGTAACAATAAATAAGTCTGGACGTTAGCTATCACGTCATTGTGTCTAGCGAACAATATGTCACGCTGTCACCCAACACGCTGTGGTGTCCGCTATTCGCAGAATTTCCGTGTTGCATTTTGTACAGTCCATAGCTTTTTGCCTCAGAATGGTTACTATTGTTGTTAATGTACTTTTTATACAAATAACTATAATTATAAAGAAAACGTGAAGGTTCTAGTTGATGTAAGTTTTTTTTTTACAAAACACATGGTAATTTCAGCCGAAAGACGTACTACTGGACATAGACCTCCCTCAAGCACCGCCACTTCGACCGGTTACGTGCACCTCGCATCCAGTGGATTCTTGCGGACTTCACATGGTCATCGGTCCACCTTGTGGGAGGTCTTCCAACGCTACCTCTTCCGGTACGCGGTCGCTACTCCAGAACCTTTTGGCCCCATCGGCCTCTTGTTCTGCGAGCAATGTGCCCTGTTCACTTCCATTTAAGTTTGGAAATTCTTCAGGCTATGTCACTTCCTTTGGTTCTTCTGCAGATCTCTTCATTTCTGATTCGATCACGTAG
This sequence comes from Xanthia icteritia, assembly GCA_949128155.2. Classification (NCBI taxonomy): domain Eukaryota; kingdom Metazoa; phylum Arthropoda; class Insecta; order Lepidoptera; family Noctuidae; genus Xanthia; species Xanthia icteritia. The sequence goes on from OX421938.2 coordinate 21,789,726, forward strand.
GGAAACTTCAAGCGTAGCCATTGCACATACTGTAGCAAAAAAAAATATGTTTTGCTTCGTCCAATTCAAATGCCGTCCCGGAATCAAACTGTGGACGACATAGGTTATAGAGTAAAATAATTTATACACAAGGTATATTGCACTAATTATATAGAAAAAAGAAACAAAAAACAAATACAAATTATGCAAAGTTTAAAGAAAATTGTAGCCGTCAGAGTTTGTTTAAAAAGCTTATGATTAAAACGTTCGATGATTCAGTGGTTTATCTTTCTCAGCAAATAATGCTAGGCCCATCGGCATTCGTGAATTAACTCGGATTTTAGCACGACTCGGATGAACGTACGATAGCCATCGCTCCGTAAAGCCTCCGTCAATCTCCGCGTTTATCACCGTAATTGAAATTATTCGCATTATACGACGGTTTAAAAGGGAAATGGAACCTATCGAGAGAAATAACTTCGACAAAAAAACAATTTAGCTAGTGATAGTACAAAAGGTTGATAAAAGAAACAGTAGGATGTAATAGAGTCGCTTGGGAGTTGCCAGTAGGTGGTATGTAGTAGAACCGCTTTGGAGTTGCCTGCACCAGAGCTAATAATGTGCTTTTGGCAGACCCGGCAAGCGCTCACTGTACTCGCTGCCTCGGGATCTCCCGCTGAACCGCCTGCGTCGAGTTCAAGGCGACGGGACGCGACAGTCAGATCCGTACGGCCCGCAGTAGGGCAGGGTCGGCGATGGGTACTACCGAAATCGGCCTTTTCTATGTGTTGATACGGGGAATACTTTATAAGGGAAAATATCCCGGATAGGTCCCTGGGATGGGGCCTTAACTAATACTGCGATAACTGGAACGTGCCTGTTCACGGAAAAAAACTCACAGGAGAAAATTTTTGTTCATGCTCAAATGTCCAAAGGTGGTTGACGACTGACGACTCCCTCAAACAAAAACAAATCTTTTTTATTTCTGTTTGAATTTAAAATTCTGTCAAACGTGTCAATAGCTTACAAATAAAACATGTTCGGACTTTTTCCGTGCGAAGAGGTTTAGCTAGCAACGTATTGCTGTATTACGCATACTTATGTACAAATCATAACTTATCGATCAAGGCAACAGACTAAGGAGTATTTTTAATCATAGTTAGAAAATATAATGGTTTTCTTTCAGTACTAGGTACTGTAGCTAGTTATAATATAGCGTGACGTTATCCTGGCAGACGTCATGTGGCCAAGTTAACACGCTCGCGACATTTGACATAATGCAGGCTTTCACGCTGCGATGTTGCCGCCAGTTCACACAGAATTTTGAACTACGAGTAGATTTTACATGATGAATGCGTGAGACATGTTGCAGGGATATTGAAATATCCAACTGTACAAGGAACTTACATACATACATTTACAGATAGTATTCGCAAGTTGTAGTAGTAATTAAATTCGTAAACTGTTTTAGTGGTAGGTATTCATCTGTTACAATAAGCTTAGCCTTTTTTGTTCCATTTCAATTTGTTACAATGACATGAATATTATGTACTTAGTAAATTATTTTAATATTATTATTTGTATTATTGTAAGTGTAAGAATGAGTTTTTTTCAGTCGATAATCTGGCAGTTTGAGTACTTTATGCGGCCTACCCTAAATGTCCTTTCTTTGATATTGTTCGTCAAGTCGTTGCTCCTTAAGCTCTGAGTTGAGCTACACGATTACTGATAAATTCGTGCACTGATAGATAGATCCACATAAATCTGTGTGGTTCTGTCTTCAAAAAGCCATCTCAGGCATTAACCTGCATGGTCCTAATATGGCCTGACCAAGATTATGTCTGGACTCTGACACATTACGATTGTGACTATGACTCTGATTATGTCTGGAGACTGTGGCTTCTGTGTTTGTTCCGGTCTTTCTTCTAGTAGTCAGTTTAGAAACAGCAAACTCATCTAGTAATAAAAAATACTTTAATTTAGACGTACGAGTATATAAGTTTTTTTTTGCCTTTTTACTGAAATAAATATGATTTATCAATTAATCTTTGTCTTATGATCACGCACAAAAAAAAATATTGACTCACTAATAGTGAATACTATCGTACAATTTACGTCACCTAAATCCATAACATCTGTCAATCAACCAATTAATCTCACAACCCCAATAAACTTTGATTAATAAAACAACAAAAAATGGCCGCCATTCTGTTCTTCATACTAGGCTGTATGGCCGTATCGATGGCTGCGTGACAATGAGCAATTAATTGACATTCGTTGACAGCAATCATTGTCAACGGTCAATCAATTTGAGTAATTGTTCTACGAGATGTGAATGGAAAAATCATGCACTGTTTTTGTATGGTGGCTGTATGTAGGATTTCCCATGCATATTGTTTTATTTTTTTACTGTTTTTCCGTGTGAAAATGACCGAGTAATTAAATGCGACGTGATTTATTGCCGACGTATTTAAATATTACATCATTTGTTTGTTTACAATTACTCGTCCAATACACGAATGCTAAGGAAAATGTGGGAGATACTGAGTTTTCTTTCCTTGCGAACTCCAAACCATATTTATAACAGGCTAAACGATCATTACAATGAATCTTTGAGAAACAAAAACAAAAGTTAGTTAGTCATTTCGAAATGATTTCCTTAAAACACGTGGAACACGTTTCCTTGAACTTTCATATTAAGTACTTTCCTATTAAACGCTTACACGACTTTAATTTTCAATAATAAACTTTTTGTGACGTACGCAAACACTGACATTAACATGTGATACAAAAAATCTGACAAACAAATCCATTAATCTATGAGTTGATGCAGACCGTCAATCAATATCCGTCAGATTAGCTCATTAAGGGATTTACTGACGCAGTCATAACCACGTCATTTACCATTGTCTACACATCACAACAAGCGATCAACGTCGCGCCAAAACATACCAAAATAAACTTTATTGCAACGCAATAAGCATCAATCATTTGTGATTCACGCGCTGTTTTAATGAGGCGAAAATTATGAAGCACATTTTTGCTGACCACCTCTGCAGATAAAATACAACCTTGTTCAATTGTAATAAAGGTGAATGTCACCGCAGAGAAAGTTTTGTCGCAATTAGCTAATTACCGGCGGCCGTCAGCGTGACAGCCCGTCACGTTCGCGGCATGTTGGACGTCATGACGTGACACGCGGACATGAGAGTGACATAACTTTTCGACGCCCGTCCGTTGTCGGTCACTGATTTGTGGAAAGTGGGGAATTTATTGCCCAGTTTCGTTGTGTTTTTTGGCTGATATTTATGTTTGTTGATATAAATAAGGGCTCGGATAGTGGACATAAATTGTCACAAATGGAACAAACATATAAAACGTGCTTGTGCGTAGCTACTTTTTGGTTGGGTGGGCCTTGATTTTAGGTGTCTTTTGTTATTGCGAAAATGCCAAAGCTTTCTCCTACGAAGCAATCTTTCTTAGTGGATATGATATAGCTTCGTCACGATAAAATAATTTTGGAAACTTCAAGTATACTTTCAACCATGACTATATTTGAACACTTTTCGTAATAGTCTTTGAAAACACCATCTAATTTAGATCATCCCAAAACCTGACATAACACCACAAACATAATTCGTTCACAAATAACACTTCAGTTCCGAAGTCTACAAACCCAACATAGTTATTCAATTCACACCTCTCCAACCATCCAACATTGAACAATAGCGACAAATACTCACTCGATAAATTAATCCGCAAGAAATGGCAGTTTGCCTATCAACGCGGCATTGTTCACGTCAGAACGTTGTGTACTATTAAACGAAGTGTCGTGTCCAGTCTGCGTTGCGTTTCGTTTATTTATAATCTCGAGTTCTACACGCGACGTTGCCCGCAACTGATTTATTGCTGATACATAGGCTAGGAGCTTGGATTTGTTCTAGGGTTGGTATGAGCTGGTGAAATTATCAGATTTTCATGATATTGTCTGATAAAAGTTGAGTATTCACTATGCAACAACTAAAGACATCTAAATAAAAATTCCAAAAAAAAAACATGTAAAGAATTACTGGAAGCACAGAAGAATATCAATAATCTATATAAGATTTCTCTTATATAGGTACACATACATACATAAACTCACGCCTTCTTCCCATGGGGGTAAGCAGAAACTACAGAACGCCACCTGTTACGATCCTTACATACTCTTTTTGCCTCGTTTACGTTCATACATCTGTTCATACTACGCACCTGTCCTTTCTGAAGAATTCATTGTCATTCTGAAGAGCAGTCACAGGAACTCGAACTCGGTGACGCCAATGCCTGAACAGACCATCCACCCGACACATAACCAGATAATGATCGGTCCCTATATTAACACCCTGATATGCTCTAGTATCTGTAACTTTAATCTTTAATCTTCCATTAACAATCACAAAGTCGATCATACTTCTACTGTCTTGCCTTTCCCACGCATACCTGTGAACCTTTCTATGATTAAACATAGTGTTCATAACAGACAAATTCTTCTCTACACATATCTCTGTCAAATTCATCCCATTCTCATTCATCCCCAAATACCCCTAACGCCTTTTCGTACCCATTCCTCTTCACACCAACCCAACCATTAAAGTCTGCAAGCATAACAATTTTCTCGCTTGATCTACATCCATTCACTAAATCCCTTATACTGCCCCAAAACTCGTCCCTCTCCGAAGGTGAGCTTCCCATACCGGGTGCATAAACGCACAAAATAAAGATAAAGTTTAGGCCCACCTTGGTTCTTACCCATAGAATCCTGGGACTCACACAAACAAAACATTTCACACATTTCATCATCCGCTCGGAGAGGACAACCCCCCTGACCCTGACTAGCCCTATGTGTCTCTTGAACACCGGACCAAAAAGACCGCTTTTTGGTCCGGTGTTCAGAGTACCGTGTTTGGACATGTCCACTCCCTTTCTTTTCTTCCGCGCGGGCTTGCAGACGGTGAGGAATGGGTAGCTCACCGTCCGATAAGGACCAGGAACGGGTCGACGGCGCGTTGTGTTCCACGCGCGCCTCAAAGAGATGTTAGCAAATGAAGGGGTCCGATAGGACCGATGCCTGCCGGGGTTGCGGGAAAGTCCGAAAGGGATACCGTGGCCCCTGGCAACGGAAGGAACACGGGTGGGTTTTAGTCAGTAAGAGTCTGACACGCCTTCCCGCTCCACCCAGAGCGGGAGAAGTTATTTGATAATTTCCCACCCAAAAGAAAAACCGCCCGATCCCAGACAACAGGCACGCTCGCGACTAGGCTCCCCCCTAGCCATGCAGCTCTCGGCACGGCAACCTTAGCTTGAGTGTGCGTTATTTGTACCACACAGAGAAAAACAATAGAATCCTCCAGCTGTTTCCTTAGTTGCTTTTTACGACACCCACGGGATAAGATGGGATGGTTCTATTCTACTACCCGGAGACCACACGAGACTTTCCGAACTATATAGGTAAATAATACTAGTATGGAAAAAAATCTCTTAGTTGACACCAAAACTAACTTGTAGTAGAAACTATGTTCCAAACCATTTGGGACGCTAACTCTGACATCTGCATTGATACCCTGCGTGTTAGTAAGATTGGCATTTGAAGAAGTAGGATGTGTGTTTGTCATCCATAAATATTCGGTCAAGTAAAACTTATTTAGCGTTTTATTAAGAATCTCAAGGCAATAGACATGCGATGTTGTCTGCAATTGATTTACTGACGATACGTAACTCGAGAGCTGCAATTTCATCTGTGTTTTCCGGTGATGGTCTCGAAGTTTATTTATTACAAATCATAAAAACTGTGAAGTTGAGCTGAATGAATATTGAGCTTCCATTACGATTAAGTTTGATATTTAGTGTCATTCATTTGTTTATGTAGCAATCAGCTATACGAATTCCTGTTCACAGTTTATTATGAATACCTACCGTGAAGCCATTTTGTTGTTGTCTATAATTAAATTCCAACTTTGACCCAAACTACCTTAGCAAGGATTCACAAACAGTAATTTCTATATATCCTTACAATATCCAACGTTTCTATTCCAATCATTTCTAAAGCGTTAACCAATCAATATTATTCAATCAGTCGAATCAATCAGTTTAATTGGATCGGCCGTTGCCCAGACGTAAATACTAATTGGTAGTCGTGCCAAGTTTAAATTGAAATATAAGCGGTTTTTACTCTCACTTTCCTTTTGGATGAATTGATGAATAATTATTACTATTAACGTGATAGATGGTTATCTATAACTTTTAATATCTTGTTGGGTGCAGGTGTAATTACGTTTCATGCGTAAGTAGTAGAATGGTGTACAGTCCATATTAAAATGTATTTGCTCTGCGTTCAAGTTCAGACGTTGTAATGTACCATCTTTTAGCTTTATCTACTTTGATTAATCTAACACGTATAGTAGGTATCTAAATCTTCTGAGTCTTAATGTTATTCTTATAAAATAACTATATATTTACCAACTTATAAATTAGGAATGATTAATTTTATTTTATATGTTTTAGTTTTTTGTGTGGCCCTTCCACACAGAAAACCAGAAAACACTGCAGTAACAAGAAAATGCTCATTACTCATCCACACAAGAAAATCTTCAAAACACTAAGAAAGAGACTTCCGTCAAAAAAGTGCCCCCACCACCGCCAATCATAATAGATGGAGTTAAGAACTACCAAACGTTCTACGACTCGCTAACTGAATCAATACCAGCAGAATCATTTTCCGCAAAAATGTTAAATGGCGATTGTGTGAAAGTTAACACCAAAACAGAAGACTCTTATAGAGTAATTACCAGTTTTTTAACAAAAAAAGACTACTATTGGCATTCGTACGAGAATAAGCAGGCTAGACCAATTAGAGTTGTTGTGAAGAAGCTACATTCTTCTTGTCACCCTGATCGAATCAAAGACGATCTAACTACACAAGGACTAAAAATAGAAAAGGTAGACAACAAATTGAGCTGGAAGAGTAAAGAACCACTCAACATGTTCGTTTTATCATTTAATAATGACGAAGATGTCAACAAAATCTATGGCATAAAGTACATTTTAGGATGTAAAATTGAAATACACCCACTCAAAAATCCTAAACTAATTCCCCAATGCAAGCGATGCCAGGCATATGGGCATACTCATAAATACTGCAGAAAAGAGCCAAGGTGTGTAAAGTGCACTGGCAAGCATCTCACAGCCAACTGTACCAAATCTCCACAAGAGAAGCCAAAATGTGTACACTGTGGTCTACCTCACCCTGCCAACTATAGAGGGTGTGAAGTAGCTAAACAGATGCAAATTTTGAAAAATAAAAATATTAAAAAGAAAGTTGTATTACCAACCACTGAACAGTCTCTTCCCCTACGATATCCTGACAAACAGGCACAGAAAGCAAGTGTCCAGCCAACTGCAAAACCCGTGCAAGTAACCAGCACTGGTTCCTATGCGGAAGCTGCAAAATCAAGATCACAATCATTGAACCTGGAGGATAAGATTAACCAGATCTTAAGTTGTATTACCTCATTTGACAAGAGATTAGAGAAACTAGAGTACAGCACTAAAACAGCTGTTTCAAGGAATCAAAAATGAATAACACCCTTAAAATAATGGCGTGGAACTCAAATGGGCTCCTTAAACATCAAAATGAGTTGCAGGCGGTCCTGGACACAGAAAATATAGACGTGTGTTTGGTCTCCGAAACGCACTTCACTAAGCAATCTTTTGTCAAATTTAGAGGATATATGGTATATAATTCACTCCACCCTGACAACTCTGCCAGAGGAGGTAGTGCGGTTATAATCAAAGACAACATTAATCACTACGTGCAGTGTAAATATGAAGAACAAGACATTCAAGCCGTGGCAGTATCTGTTAAAACTAAATATTGTCACGTGTCCATTGCAGCCGTTTACTGTCCTCCACGGCACATGATAAGAAAAGAGCGATATTTACATCTCTTTGAATTATTAGGCCAGAGATTTATCCTAGGCGGCGATTTTAATGCTAAGCATACGCATTGGGGTTCAAGACTTACTACACCTAAGGGAAGGCAGCTCTTAAGCGCAGTTAAAGATACACATTCCGAAGTTATAAGCACAGGAAAACCAACGTACTGGCCCACTGACCTCCAGAAAATACCAGATCTTATAGATTTTTTCATTTGCAAAAATATATCTGCCAATTACATCAGTTTGGAGGAAGGTTTTCATATGAACTCGGACCACTCTTCGATCATGCTAATGTTGAGTCAAAAAATCCTACTCAAAGAAAGCCACTTAACCCTGGTTAATAAGTTCACCGATTGGGAAAGTTTTGCCCTTGATCTAGATAATATTATCGACCTCAAAACTCCGATAAAAAAGCAAGATCAGCTTGACTCAGAAGTAAACAAATATATTGTTAATATCCAACAATGTGCGTGGAACAACACACCTCAATTAAAACGTAAATATAAGGGATTTACCTATCCTAAGGAAATTGTGGATTTACTATCTGAGAAAAGGAAACAAAGGAAGCTGTGGCAGCAAACGAGGTGCCCGCGAGATAAAACATTACTAAATAATCTAACTAAAAGATTAAAGAGGAAAATTCTACAATTTGAGGATAAATCTCTGAATACCAACCTTCAGCAGCTAACAAATGACAAATCGACGGATTACTCCCTTTGGAAAGCGACAAGAAATCTAAAAAGGCCGATTAAACAAATACCGCCCATCAGAGATAGCGACGGAAAATGGGCCGTAAGCAATGACCAAAAAGCGTTAAGGTTTGCTCAGCACTTAGAAGAAACTTTTCAACCTAACGAAAGCCCGATAGAAATACTTGAGAGTGAAAATCTAACACAAAACCAGAGAATTAAGCTTGTGACTCCTAAAGAAGTAATGAGAGAAATTCAAAATAACATCAGCTCGAAAAAATCTCCGGGTTACGACCTCATTCCAGGTGAAATTCTAAAACGCCTCCCGCGCAAAGCCATAGTAAAGCTGACCAAACTCATCAATGCTGCATTTATTTTAAAACATGTACCAGCGCCATGGAAGGTTGCTGAAGTCATTATGATTGCGAAGCCTGGGAAACCACCACATGAAGTATCTTCATATAGACCTATTTCTCTGTTGCCCGTGTTATCAAAACTATTTGAGAAACTGTTATTGAAACGGTTAAAACCAATAATAGAAGATAAAGGCCTTATTCCAAATCATCAATTTGGCTTCAGGGAGAAACACTCAACAATAGACCAGGTACATAGAATAACAAACATCATTGAAAAAACGCTAGAAAATAAGAAAGTCTGCGCCACCGTGTTTCTAGATGTCGCGCAAGCTTTTGATAAGGTTTGGCATAAGGGTCTAATATTCAAGCTCAGACGCATGCTACCAGAATTTGCAGATATAATAGAGTCGTATATAACTAATAGAATGTTCAGAATACGGCAAGAGGACGCATATTCCGAACTAAAAGCTATAAAAGCTGGGGTACCTCAAGGAAGTGTACTAGGCCCAATTTTGTACTTGTTATACACATGTGACATCCCAGAACTGGAAAATAACACCATTGCGACCTTTGCAGATGATACTGCAATTATGGCTACTGGTTCAAGCCACAGAGAAGCAGTAGAAAAAGTTCAACTTGCTGTGAACAAAGTTTATGACTGGACACAAAAATGGAAGATCAAACTGAATGAGTCAAAATCAATTCACATTGACTTCACAAACAAACACTTGGACTATCACCCAGTCTACATAAATGGCATGCAAGTGCCGTATGCTAATACAGCCAAATATCTTGGCATAACCCTCGACGCCAAGTTGCGTTGGAAAGCTCATGTCAAAAAGAAAAGACAGGAACTCGACATACGTTATAAAAGTATGTATTGGTTACTTGGAAGGAAATCCTGTCTATCAATACATAATAAAATAACCATTTACAAGCACATACTGATGCCAATTTGGACGTATGGTATCCAACTTTGGGGCTGTACTAAACAAAGCAACGTCAAAATAATCCAACAATTCCAAAATAAAGTACTCAGGGATGCTGTAAATGCACCCTGGTACATAAGAAATGACGACCTTCACCGTGACCTTAAAATGGAGTTCGTCACCACTTTTATCCAAAGATTTGCTGAAGCCCACGAACACAGACTCCACCGACACGTGAATGTTGAGGCTATCCAGCTGCTAGACAACACAGACTTAGTGCGTAGGCTAAAAAGAACTAAACCATTTGAATTAGTGTAGTGTACAAAGTGAATAAATAATAGTAACAATGTTGTGCTATTGAAATAACACATGAACATAGTGTTTATATAAATTATATCAGACTCTAAGAAAGTGCTACGGACTTGTGTAAAAGTGCAAATGGACACTATTCTTAGTTTAACATTATCACGTAACATATTAAGTTAGAGTTAAATTGCTTATTAGTCTTTTAATTATGTAGGCTAGATCGTAATTAATTATTAAGAATTCTGTTCTTACTAACAGGAAAAAAAAAAAAAAAAAAAAATTACTCATCCAGTCAAAAGTAAAAAACGCAAACTTTTCATCCATTCAAAATATTTGACATTAAAATTCCAATTACCATTAATCCCAACAGATAAAATTCAAATCGATCGGGACAAAAACGCATTATGTTTACGTTCTAAGAATTAATTTCACGCTCTGACTCCCGGGCCAATATTTCAACGCTTTAGTCGCGAGCGCACGCAATCGTTGCAACGTTGACACTTACACGACTCGTTTGATGATGTCTCATTTGTTTGATGGCTTTAAGATGAGCATTACAATGATATTTTATTTCACCTTTGACAAGGTAAGTTACTGGTACTTTGTTTTTATTAGTACTACAACCTTCAATGTGCATTGTATCCTTGTCAGTATTGATCGTCTTTTCTGCTTACCTTCACTTAGTGCAACTGTGCCACTTACTTGCTTGGTTGGTTTTTCATCACTTGCCAAAATTGGTAAATCTGTGTCAGCTTCTACTTTGTTATAACTATCAACAATGACTGGATAGCATGTTGACTATCTGTTTTTACACGAAACACAATCTCAGGAACAATAAATTATATTTGCAATACTGATGCAAACTATTGCCATTAATTAAGTCGCTTGTAATAAACGTGAACATTCTCCCGTTCATTATTGTTTCGCAGTGATGACAGACCTTAACACGGGTGCGGTTTTCATTGCTAAAAGAATAAAGATTAGGTTAAGAAGTTAAACAGATTCGACGGGTAATATATTCTATGAAAAAACTTGAAGTGTATAATTAATGTAATGAATAAAACAGATATTTAAATAGCAAATGAGCCAGTTGCATTTTAAATAGCTGCCATACTAGTAAAATATCTAATGACAGGTATTTACACTTGAAAGGCAGAAACAAATGTGGACGACAACCAGTCGCTTTAATCACATAATCGTCTGCCAAGGATACACTTGACGAAGACTGGACAAAAAATAGAGTCAAAAAGAAACCAATGGAAAATATGATAGCTGTGCCCGTTACAAACATGAATATCAATTTCCTTTGTGTGCAAAAGCAAAAGGAGCATGAAAAATTAAAACGGAAAAAGTAGTCGCGTCTACTTTTCCAGTAAGTATTTATGCTTTGACACCTTATGATTGACGGCCCGCTCCAAGCCGACGGTCACGCGATGGTTTCCAAGATTCATGTCTATCAGATTTGAAATAATTGCACCGAGCTGTTGTTTTCATAATTAGATTCACAGTAATCTAGATTTTATTACTTACACGAAGAACAAGTCGAATTACGTGTTTTACTAACGGGATTCAGGTAAATGATGTAATGAGAGGTAATGACGGATTGAGGAAAATGACGACGCTGTTTAATATGTTTCTTTGTTTGATGTTCTTTGACAATTGTATGGTGATAGCCAGTTTAACGAGCACTCGTTAAGTTGTGTCATTAGTGAAAAGAATGATTTTAATGACGCTCTGTTCAGTAGCTAATGGGCGATTATTGTGTTGTTTTCAGAACTGTTCTTTGAGACTCATTAGTTTTTCTACAATGAGTGCAACTCTATGTACCTATTTGCATTCCAATTATTCTACTAGCACAAATCCAGAAGACCTACATGTTTGTGTTGCCACATTAACACAATCGTGCCACACGAAAACATGCAGGCAACACATTGCATTAGACCATAAGACAGTCAAAACTTGGCAAACACAAATACTCACATATTTCACATGAAAACCATTGCTTACTATGCTAATGGAATCCTCAATACATCATCTACGCTGAGTCAACAAAGCAAATATTTCGTAGAAAAATCAAAAGGAATAAAGTGGTCTAACATTCTTGTTTGATCGTGAGACAAGTTGATTTAAGTTTAACACACGTTATTGTCTACTAGACATCCGCCAAGACGTCTTATAAATAAGCTTTCATGCCTCGTTTTTAACTGTGTGCCAACTTTTTTGTTGGTTGTTACTGACCAATGTTTGAGCAAAGCGGACATGTTGAAATTTTTCAGTTTTATCTCAGCATTCTTGGGATGTATATGGTTTTGTTCCAAATTGGAATTTGTGAAATGATTTTTGTCCTGTTGCCCACACAAGGAAATAACACTATATTGTATCTGGTGTTAAAAATGGCATAAAATCGATTGAGTCAAGAACAACAAGATAGTAACGCTTATTGACATCGTAATGAAGACCACCCAAGCAGTTTTTATGAGAGACTTAAGTGAACACAAAATATCGACAGCAGTATGAATTAACTGTTGGGCAATACTCGTAATAATTTTACACAGGATGGCCAACTGGCAATTTTCTACATCATGTCTTCAAAGACAATTATTTAATGACAATAAACATTGCATTGTATCCAACATCTGCCATTCTAGAGGCATTCCATTGGCCAGTCATAACATTGTACTTTATAGGACTAATAAAACTTTACTGCGGATATGACTTGCTGTGTCCTTATCCAGATAGACTTTCACTCACTTTCACAATGGACATAGGGTTGGAGAATGTGGACCACCCAAACGTGAGTATAGTTCCCAAGTTTATACTGCTTAAAATTCTACGCACGGTCGAACGAAAACGGGTGTGAAAATACAGAAGAGTGTTGGTAAACCAACATCTGTCACCAACTGCCAAGCTCCAAACATTGGCCATACCTACCATTAGAGGCACGCCGACAACGCGAATCGTCAATCATCTGCACGCATTAATCTTGTGAAGACAAGTTGATAGATCATCGCGCTGTGAGGCCCGAGGAGTGGGAAACAATTTAGACAGAATGTGAGGTGGATGCGGCAGTTTATTCTTGTTATTATGTTGAAATGTTAGATTACAATTTGATAATGGAAAAGAACACAATATTGATCACAAAATTACAAAAGTCATTGTAGCATCTGCTGAACATAGCGTCAAAGCAGCTCTAACAATGAAAGAGTTTAAAAATAATTGCAATAAAGATGATTGCTAACGACAACAAGAACTTAGGGATTTAATTATATTTTAATTTGATAATCTTAACACTAAATAATTACTTGGATTACAATATGCAATTATGAACTAACAAAGTTGTTGCTTTAGTAAAATTAAGTCAAAGTGTTATTTATAATGTTAGTTTTAAGATACGTACTCTGTGTAGCAATATTATATTTTAAGCTACGATGGCACATAATAGTGTTTTATTGTTTATTTTCCTTCTATTCAATCACACTAAACACAAGTACCATAATAATTAAAATATAATGATGATTATCGATTCACACTTAACACACAAACAGAATCATCTGCGGCAAAAACGCTCAATGACCAATACATTTTTTACCTAACCCGCAAACACATTAGCCATTGATTACATTCTATTAACCATTTTTGACGCACAAAACATCTGTATCAACTGACCTTTAATTTTTTCCCAAATTAATGAAGCGTTACATTTTAATTGCTATTCACTTTTAATATTATTCACAGTCATAATTGTGTACGACCACCCGGCTTATATTGATGATATTATCGTTTACGTCCAGGGCAAAAATTATTCGATCTACAATTGAAATGTTACGTTCCACTGAGTCTATCGATATGTCAAGAGGAATCAATATCAATTGACGGTAAAATGGAAATAGATTTTTAGGGTTAATTGTAGGGTTAATCAAATGTGGTTCTTGTGGCATGACATGCGCGAGCGTCGATGGAATATTCTGATTGTGACAATATTCATTATGTCATAGTTTTGCACACTAGATGCGTATTGGATTGTGTAGTTATATTGAAAGTAGGTGAAATGTAGTTTTTACAATTTAATTCGTAGCCTGTATCATCCCGCTCCTGGGTAACCCTCTTCTCTTGATTGCCCTATAATTTGAACACACGTTAGTATCAATCTGAGAAAGAGTATCGATGAATGAATAATTTACCTTATAATCAGTTGTGGCATCATCATTCACCTCTTTGTCACATCCAACAGCTAACAAAGATGCATGATTACCACCCATTCCATACATATCCACTCCTTCAAACATGACAACTAATAAGCCCTCAGATATTTCTCATGTCTTCGAATTGTCACCTGACGGCATTATCACCTCCAACATCTAATAAAAATTCTAGATTCTCTGCGACGGCCGTCCAGGCCCTCTCTCGTGGCTTGCAGGTAATAAATCGTGTTAAACAAGTAGGTTGGGGCGTTTTATCAAAGTCAATCGGTATCACGCCGCCGGCCGTGAGTAATTACTTGATACTTCTTCCTTTGATAATCTAATTTATACTCTATTCGCATACGAGAAGGTTGGAGTTAGACCCAAATCTCTAATGATAGTGTTGTCTGTCTTTTCTGTCTTCATCTTTTTAGTGTTGGGCTTTTGATAGCTCGGATATAATAGTGTGTTTTAGAAAATTTTGAAGTCAGACCAGTCAATTATGAAATTCAAAGAGATTGTGAGATTGTTAAATGGTTATGTTTTATTTTCCAGACAGATTTTACGCAAATTAACATGATTGACCACTAAATTGCAGTCATAAAATGAAGAGGAATTACGTAGATTTTTAAAGAAATACGTCTGCTACGGTTAACAACTTGATGGTAAATTGATTGTTATTTCAAACTATAAAATCACACATCCGCAATTATGGCGGCAGGATCCTAGAGAACGCCTTATTTTTCTTAGTTTCCATATTTTTCGTTACAATAAAAACTTACTTTAGTAAATACAAATGTACAACTTTGTTGTAGTGACTTGTTTCGATAAGAAACGTATTCTGACATGAATAGTTAAGTCGTGAATGCTTACAAGGTACTCCTGCCAACAACTTTTATGGCGATTTCATTCAAATTATGTTAAGCTGTAGAACTTCCCACGCAGTCAAAAGTCGTGATTCTAAAAAGGTTACTTCAGAATCCGATAGAAACAAAATAATAAGTCATGGTAAATATACAAGTGTTACTCAAATATTGAACAAAATACAATACTTGGAATTCATTTTGGGAAACCCAATGGCAATCAAAATAATCATCTTAAGATAAAAATCAATTTTAGTACAATTTCTTTGAAATCGGGAAGGATTACTCGATAATATTGCAATATTTTTGAAATCTTAAATTATGATTAATTTATAAATTGATTAAATCTATGAATCTAAGACGCAATATGCTTGCGATTTGGAGGAAAATAAATCAATTAATCCTCTTAGTAAAATATGTTTATCACACGTAATTGGGCCTGTTTATCTTGACGTTCGTAGAACCTTTGAAATATGACAAATATTCTTTATAAAATACGTATAACTTATTATGAAATATGTACATCATCTAGTTTGTCTCTATTGATTAGTTTTGTTCTTATTACTTGCTTAGTTTTCCAAAGTAATATACGATGCGTTGGAAATAATGATGATAATATTATATTATGTCACACATAAACAGAACTGAAAACGCTTCATTCTAGAAAAAGGGATTCATTGTTTTAAAACAGGACTACCTTCACAAAAATCTTATTTTTGAAATTAATACAGTAGAAAATGTAGACCAATATCTTGGACTTGAGCTATGATTTCAACTCTACTTTCACCACAATTCATCATAAATGTCGTAGCACGGATGTAGAATTATCTTTAGCCGCAGACATTCCCAAATTACTCTCATAAATCACCCACAAATGATATCATCCATATATACCTACGTACTAATAAAAGCTAATCTAGATAATGCATTCAGGTCATACATTATCGACATAACCAATGATAATGAATCATTATGATAAATTGACCAAAATTGGTCCAATTTCAAACGATGACGTTAAGTTTGGATTGATGATTGTTTTATTGTCCACCTTTCAACGTTTGTCAATGCCATTGATATTAAACGTATCTTTCATTTTATTTTTATGCTGTTCAAAATGAGGCGCAATTTCATATTTTTGGCACGAATATAATTAGAATTGATGTGAATAATTATCCATCATGTCTTTTTAGTTTTTTATACTATCATAAATCTCTATGATGTATTTTAATGAAGATTTCCGTGTAATAAATCGCATTATAAGTATTAATCATGGGGCTATAAATACCTTAGTAGAGTAGCTATGAAGTCATTTACATGACTTAGTCAAAAGCAATTCCTAGAAACCATTGCAAGTACTCGCACTCTTTAAATTGAAGTAAAAAATAACCTCACTCACATGTTCACAAATTAAGCACCCTCAATTCCAAGCAACACATTGATATTCTGTCAACGTGTCATTTCGAATTATATTACTGTCAACGTTTATCAAATGCACATCGACACATTTGTTCACAGAAGCGATGAAATATTCAAGTTTCTTGGCATCTGCGAAAGCTATCAATTTAATAACGTCACATTTGTTTTAGTAAATTCCGTTTTCTTCTTCGATGTGTGTATAAATTCTAGTCTTTTTATAAATTCTAGTTAGAGTTTTTCGGGTTGCTTTTGCATTTTCTCAAACTTTCAAAATGGACAATGGGCAATTTCTCAGACGAGTCCTTAGATCCGCTTTGCTTTACTGGAACTAATCGTGTGTTCATTAGCAAGCTCATCACTATAGACAGGTTCTCTATTTACTTCCTTTCCTGAGCAATTTATTGCGGGTCTTTTTTGATAACGGTTTACTCCAGGGTTCTTGTTTCTTATGTTTCTTCCTGCCCAATATTTTAAAGTATGGCCAGAACGATTTTTAACTTAAAACACCACCAACACTAATCTTCCTAAACAAAGTTACTTCAGCAATTAAAACGCAATCCCATCCTTGAGGTCCATCCATCAAGCTATTAATCAACAAAAACAACTTGAAAAAACTCACAAAAAGCTTACAAATAAACATTCTTCAAACACATTACGCAATATACCGACCATCATTCTAACCGACTCGGTTGATTGATGACTGCTGCAATCATGAATGCCGAAGGACCAGCCAGCAAGACCTGTACGTGCAACGAAGGACCAAATTCTGAAGGGTCAATTTATAGTAGGCTAGCAAAACGGTGATAAATGAATGTTCGGATAAACATGGCTACTTTATTACAGAGAACGGTTATGATTTATTCATGCTCTTGTCAGATTTGAGAGGTGGTTGCACTTGGCGCCTTGAGAATTGTACCTTTAGTTCGCACTCTAGAATTTGTGTGTTAATTTTGTTTGGGTTTAAAATGGCGGGTTGTGTTATGTTATTAGTTTTTGTTTTCTGAATAAGCTGAAACTTTTTTGGCTAACGATTTTTATTGCAGTTTTAATGTATTTGGTATAATATTTATATATATAACATTTATATGAGCATTATCGGTATCGGTTTAATATAAAATGATTTCTATAAAGTTAATTTTAGAGGCCTTTCGTAAGGAATGAAAATGTTGGAATTTTGTTTATATTCTTTAGTATGAATGCAGAAACATGACATATTGACACAATAATTATGTTCAGTTGTTCGTTTGTAAGTTTAAAACCATTTTTTTTTTAGTTAAGATTTCGTATTTTATTAACTACAACAGGCTACTTTATAGACGTGACTAATATATTTTCACATCTACCAAGTATGTTGAAAATGCTGATAAAGAGTAACCAGTTACTTCGGTGCAGGTTCATATTTAACCTGAAAAATAATATATGACGGAAAAACTAAAACATTTTATCGAAATTAAGTTACTAAGTGTTAATGTGTCGAATACCCAAAGCACAAGTAACAAAATAAAACAAAACACAACACTTATTCATCAGTTACAAGAAGATCAAACTCGTTGGAAGCTTCTTTCAATCATTATCTAGTCACGGCATGACCGATGCTCGCTTGTATTGATGAACGCTACTAATGGCTGCGATGCCTTTGTATCGAACGCAGATGAGCGAGGAGGAAGCGGGAGATGAGTGAAAAGAGTAGCCTTGGACACGTATTACATGCGTAAGTATTGGAAATACTGCAGATAGGATACTCAGAATGCAGAAATGCAGTGACAATCCTTGTCGAACAATTATTTTTTGGATCAGTAAACCTAAAAACATAAGTGAAGGAAAGTAGAGTTCCTGGAAGGCCTTTGCCCAGCATTGGGACAGAAAAGGAAACACTCGGGAAAATACAGTAAATTCCAATCAATAAACAACATACAATTTATTGAATATAATTTGTAACTCATTAAAACCTGCTTCTCGACAGTTTCGTTTCTTCAATTTGCTTGTTAAATATAACTTGCTACTGATAAAATCAAAATTTTGGAATACTAATGAAAACGTGAATTTTAATCATTAACAATTTACCAATTTTTCATACCAACCTTACATTAAAATAATAAATTGACATCATAAAATATGAATTAATGACTTCATACATTAAGGTCAACATATTAATTTTTGAATATCAATTTTAAAGTGGAAAATTAAGTAGATAGGTACCTATCTACTTAATTTTCCACTTTAAAACTGTTTTTGCCAAAAATATAGCATGGTCTAAGATAATGTCTCAATTTACTAAAGTGATTAAAACTTGATCTTGAATGACTTTGAATTTTTTATCATTCAGTGTCCTTCGATTGCTTACAAATTCTAATACTTTTTAGGTACAAATGCAAGTGTTTCTCTAGTGTACCTAATTTATTGTAGTATGACACTTTTTGAACCTAAGGAGACTGGAAACTATTAGTCTTGCGAATGAAACCAGTTTATAATATTCATTAATTATAGCAAAATTTCCATTTATGCAAAATACAAGAAAACACACAAGTTTACAAAATACTGATGAATATTAGAAATATTTCACACTTAGAAATCCAAGGAGTAAATAATATTTTCACAATTTTCACAACTCCGCACACACTGTAGTCGCACCAGCGACATTAACAGGCCGCCCGGGGCGCCCTCTGCCAGCAATTTGTCAACGTCAAAACTCATTTTTATTGTAACCAAGTTGTCAACTTGGCCCCTTATATCTTTATAATGACACGTTACCAAGTAGCTTTCTTTAATGTCAGTTTGAGACAATCGTTCGTGACATTTGGTTAATGACACTCAACGTGTAATTTTGGACTTTTGAGTCAAGTGAGAAAGTAAAATGTTAAATTACTTAATTTTTTACCAATATAAGTTTTATAGAGGTTTGATAACCTTTAAAGATAATATCGCGTTGCAAAATTATGGGAGGTCACTTTGATCAGATCTGTCTCTGATATTTTTGTCTGCAGTTTATGCGATACTAAATTGCTTACTTCGAACAATTTGGAAGGAAATGTAAGTACAGATAATTATGTAGTTACGGTAATTACAGGATAAGATGCCATTTATGTCAGGATGTAATAAAGAAATAAATCAGGAGATGATTTTATGTAGAATGAGCTCAAAATTAACAATGGGTCGACTTCATCTTTCGATTTCTTCTTTTTTCAGCATAATTGCTGTTGCTTTCTTTGTCAGTATTAAAAAAAAAGAAGTTAATTATCATCAATACATGAAGTAATAGCAAGTTGACTATTATTGTTGATTCCTTTTGACTCGTTCGTTATCTATAGCAGGTTTTTCATTCATCACGCATACTCATTCACACTATATTTCATCAATATACCTGCACCCTTTACATCTTAAGTTCAGAGGTCATCAGAATAATGACTCACACAGTCATTAGCTGTAATAAGTGCATTAACAATATCTAATCTACTCCCCCCATCTATTTGCTAGGCAATCAATATCTGTCAGAGAAATCATACTAATCTTATTATCTGGTATTAATATGTGATTTATATGGACTGAGGCTAGATATAGTAGTATTATTTATTGGCAAGTTTACCTCGCCGTCCGATAAAACGACTTTATGAAGCTTAGATCGTGATCGATCGGTTGATTCTTATTTTAAATCAGCAATATTGGTAGATTGATATCAGGGGTTTCCATGTCGGGCTCTAGATGGCAATGTAGATAATTTACACGAATGGCGTGGTGGTTAAATTTATGTGTTTGTCACAAATTTAATTTTTATGTTAAATTGCATTACAAATGGTCCAATGTGTAAATTGCTATGTACTATAAGCTGTAAGTTCGATTTTCAGCATATAAATGTGAATTGGTTTAGTTGAAAATTTAATAACTTATTTGACTCAGATTTTGTAATGATTGTTACCGCTTGAATTGCCATCTCTATTAGTCCTCCAACAATTCTGAATTCCCAAAAACGTTTAAAAGTCTTGCAAAAATTAAAACAATCACTAAAGTAGGCTACATTTTTCAGCTCATTCTTGACTTACGTCTAAACAAGTAATTAAAGCGGCCACAGAATGAAGACACTAATGGCTCCAAGTCACACGGGAGCGGGATCCTGACAGAATGATGGATCAGCCACTCCTCCTAATGACTCCTTATGTTACAAACTGTAAGTCATCGCGCTTATAAGATTAGATATTGCGTGATTACTTGCTTTTATAATGTTGATGATGTAGCAGGTGGATAGGTGACTGCGAAGGAAGGGTACTGATTCCTGATATACCTAGTTAAAAAGGTGTAATAGTCAGTGACAATATTCTGACATAATAGTATTAATAATTAATTGGTAATGTTTCAGCAAGGATTAACACTTAGATACGATACATTAACATAATCTAATTGGCTCAAAGTTGCTGGTAAGCTTTCTCAAAATTTGGAGATATACAAAAAGTTCACAGTCTATCGTTTGAAAATATTGAAGTGAATTGTTTAACATTGAAAATATTTACAAACTTCAAAGAACCAACATATACAAGGACTTTTATTAAAAAACCAGTGTCACCAAGTTACCTTTTGTATATTTTTGGAATCAAACCATTCGGAAAAGACACATAATATGACTGTAAATAGTCCTGACATTATATATAATATAAAAATTAAAAAAAACTATCTGGAGCAACATTCACATTTAGTTACAACAATAAGTCTGTCCATACATAATCTTGAACTGTACTTGTCACGTGTCTTTCGGCATTTTGGCATTTACTGCCGGCGCAATGCCCGTCAACTGCCAACTATGTGCCGACGATTGACAATCTATTAAACACCTCTGTCCATGCCAACTAAGTGTGAAAGATGCATAGTTCTGCTGTAATTAAACTATACTCCATTGGTTTAGGTAATTAACTATAGGTAACAAACAGTAAAAAGTATTTTTTTTATAGATGACACTTGTTTAAAAATACGTGTAAATTAAAATCAAATTAAATTTATTATTAATATATGTATAATTTATTCTTGAACTACTACTCTCGTAGATGTGACTACCTGAGCATATTTTTTTTGTTACATTTATAATAATAATTCTTATTATATTTTATTATCTGTTTAACGTAAAGAGCCCATAATGACAGGATCTCTAAACCTCAACGAATTATATAACGTTGCTAAATTGAAGAGTACAACTGTGACGTAGCATGACAACTGAAATGACAGGTACCTATTACGTTTAGTCGGTTAACCAGACGCCTTTGACAGCTCTCTCGTCGCGTGATTTTTTGTTTACCTTTAGTTAACTACCTAAACCAATGGAGTATAGGCACAAAAATATTTTTAGAAATGGTTTGAGATGTGGTGACTGAATGTAATGATGTCTGATATTCTCTATTCCTAGTTAGTTTTGAGTCATCATCCTCTTGACCTGGGTCCATAATCTAATTAATTTATTCTGGGTCATCACTCATCAGCCATCAGCTCTTCCTTGCCATATTGTATTTAATCTAGTAATTACTTATCGTTTCTTTAGTTATATTTAACTCCATTGTATACCTGCCATGTTTTATGAAAATAAATGATTTATTATTATAACCTCTATTTTAGCAGTTGGTTTTAAGTAAGAACAAATATTTTTTAGTTAATTTAGTTTTTTTTCTACAATATTATTTCCTGACTAATTTATATTACGAGTCTGAAGACGTTAAATTAAATAAATTTCCTAGGTCACGCTTGTTGTTAGTAATTTTACGACGCTTTCCTGCAGGTGGCCATTAAAACTAGCTGACAGAACTTACCACCCTGTACCTAAGATAATAAAACACGAAGAATGAAAAATCCTGTCGGCATTTTCAAAAAAGTATTCTTTCATATATTTTTGCCTTGAATTGTGGTTATTTCTTTTATAATTTCTATACATAACGTTAATGTCGTCATCAAAAATATTTAAAAAAACGTAATTATAAAAAAAAAATCGTGAAGCCTACTTTCAATTAAAATCATTACTTGAACTGATACACTGACTTATTAGTATTACTTGTTATATTGTTATGAATATCGTATAATTTTACAATGTTTTTAAATATGTGAGCACCATGTATCTATCACATAATTAATTTATCTTTCATGGCTTCATTTTTCAGTCTTTTTACCTATCATGGTATAGTAATCTTATTCTAGGTGCATCGTCTTCACATATTATTATGTATATAATGTTTACAAGATATTGTGAAAACATTTTAAAAGAGTGACGGTGGAGTTTCTTTCCCATTCTTCTCCATACGAAAACGACCTGAAACAATTTGAAAACGACCATTTTATTATCCAATACTAATACAATTATTATATTATATTAATATTATAAATCAATGTGAAAGTTTGTATGTTTGTTACTCAATCATGCTGAAAATGCTGAACGGATTTGGATGAAATTAATTTGGCACACAGATAGTTTATAACCTGGATTAACACATAGGATAATTTTTATTCCGGGGAAAAGCTAGTGCATCGTAAAATGCACAGAGTATAGTGTCATTGAACCGCTTAACCTACTTAGGAGATCAAATAAGCATAATAATTATGTCTTATTTCTGTAAATGGCAGAGATTTATGTTATAGACCAAAAACAACGAAATATCATAATTACTTCACCTAGTTTCAGAGCAGTAATTGATATGAACCCGTAATCCGGTTGCAAAGTAACCTAACTGGTTTGAACTTTAGTCAAACAACAAATTAATCTCAATAAACGTAAATAAATGGCACCTGGTTTACAACTGACCCAAATGTAAGTAAGCAGCTTTTATGAAGCCAATAACTTGGTAATAACACTGTTATTAACATTGTCCCGCTAATATTTGTAAATTCATTGGTAGAATGTTTGTTAATAACATTTTATTATACGCATAGGTTTAACTAACTGTACGGACTATATAATAATGTAGGCGGTTTTTTATTCGGATCATTAAATACTTTCTGTATGCGGTTCATAAATTAAAACCCATTTGTGGATTTAATTTCTAGGACAGCATCACCTGGTAATTATAATAAGCACTGCGAAGATGTCGTAGGAAAAGATTAGTCCCGTTCGGAACATGCGAAGCACAACGAAGGATTCGAAACAGTACCTCCAATACGAGGCGATAATTTGGTCCTTGCGCTCAAATTGAATTTTCCGGTGTTCAGAAAAATGCAAGATTTAAATTATTTAGTAGTTTCCCACATCATTTGTAAAAGCTCCTCCTGATAACCGGAAAAGGGCGTAAACTCTAACATCCAACACATTTTTCATATCACACGCTTCTATTATATTATCATGTCGGCGAACCTCTATTATAATAACGAGTGGGCCTCGTAATAATTTATTACCACCATTAAAGTTACTAACATGTAAAACGCGCCGGTTGCCCAGCGGGGCACCTTATTATGCCCACTACTGAAATGCTAAGTTCCTTATTGATATCCTTCATGATTGATTGCTATATGTAACTGACAAAATTGTGGAGTTTGTACATTATTTTGGGATTTGATTTGATTTGGTGTGGTCTTTTGGGGACTGAGGGTTGTCTTTCGGTTCAAACAACAGTTAACATATTTATGGGTAGTGGTGTGAGGATTATGGCCTTGAATACTGATGACATTGCACTGCAATCACCTTGAATACTGGTGACTCTCTTGAGCTGCCATAAAAATAAAGACTGAGTAGATTTTCTTATAGTATTGTATAGTACATACTGAATGTACTTGAGGCATCAGATTGAATGTTAATGTTCCTTTGCAAGATGATAAGTAGGTAAACAAAAATCAAATTCAGGTATAAAATTAAAGTCACTACCAGAGGGCAAACTGTGTTTGAAGGATAATCTCATTCGCTTATAGTTAACGATCACTGATTACAGGAATCATGTCAATTGGCTGTAATAATGACACAAAATTATACACATTGTAATGACAGTCACTGACATTAGGAATACAACAAATTGCTGTCATAAAGACGTTTGCGTCGCTCTGTAATTGGTTGAAGTTGTGAATTCGTCATGTGTTCGAGAGTCTAATTTGTGTCGTTTGATGCAGGTGTTTCATGGGACGAAATTGTCCTGAAATTGTTGAATATATTGGGAATTCCCTACATACTCATTTTGTTCATTCAATAATAAACAATATGAGTTTTAACTTAACCTATCACAGTCCAGAGGTAGTCCTCAACTCAAACTCAAACTCAAAGCATTTATTTCAAATAAACCAATTACAGGCACTTTTGAATAGTCAAGGGGTCGGTCAGTCAGAAATATGAAGCTAGTCGCCCATTCCAAAGCGTAGTAGGTACCTATGGAGAAGAACGGGCAAGAAACTCCACGGACACTCTTTTAAATAAAATAAGATGGTTACATAATATTGGTTACATCATTCAAGTTGAAGTTATACAAATGTGAGAACGATGCAAAACATTAAAAGCGTCCGTTAGAAATAAAAATATAAATTAAATTAAAATCGCCGTGGCAGCTAAGAGATGACCAGTCCCTACTGACGGCGCCCGTTCACGAACATGACGCATGGATTAGCACCATTCAGCTCAACCATTTTGAAGGGAGCTAAATGATCCAACACATGCGCCACCGCCAGCGAGACATTAGAGTGAGCATGACATACTCTCTCTCCTCTCTCAAGATACGCCACACCACCTGGTTTTCCAGACGATCATTTGAGGTGGTTGGTCCATATTGTTTTCATACTGTCATAAAAACACTTGTTAAATAAGACAAAGTAATTACAATATTATTAGTAAGATTAACAGCTTAAAGAATACAGCTAGTGATAGAATAGTCTTTATTTCATCTTCACCTACTTACCAATAATATAATTATTTATTTTGCTATTGACTTTTAATGCAAATGTAATTATTAACTGCCCCGTTGGTCTCGTGGTTGCAAGCGTGACTGCTGAGCGTGGGGTCCTAGGTTCGATTCCCGGGTTGGGCAAAGTGTTATTGGGTCTTTCCATTAGGAATTTCTTAGTAACAGCCCGGAGTTTGGAAGTTGGCGGTGTGATACCTCCGTGCCTCGGAAAGCACGTTAAGCCGCTGGTCCTGCGCCTGATCTCTCTCCGGTCGTCTCAGATTGCCGTCCCATCGGACTATGAGAGTGAGGGAAGAGAGAGTGCACCTGTGTCTGCGCACCCACTTGTGCACTATAATATCTCCCGCGCCGAAGGCTAGTCTCTGTTGAGATTGGCCGCCGTGGCCGAAATACGGTCTGGAGAACTATATAATTATTTGGTTTTCATACATAAATTTATTATATTTTTGTTTTTCGCTTTCTACGACTTAGATTTTTAGCTTTAAGTAAGTACCTAATAGCTATGTATCTAATAATAATTTTACTGTGCCCTGACAGGGTCTACAACGGCTCTTAGCTCTAAGACTTTTGTTAACATCTTGTTTTACCTTGTGGAACGCAAATAAATGAATATGAATATGAACATCGGTGCAAATATTATCATAACCACCAATGAAATATGTATCTTGGCAAATCTTCGGCCATCTTTTTATATTCTCGGTGGTGCCATTCGCCTGATATGCGACCTGGGCCTATCTTTTATCCTACACCACAATTAAACTCGTCGAACAGATAAACGGGCCTCATAAACAAATACATTTAGTTATAAATCGTGCACATAATAGCTACTCTTTGAGTACGCTTTAACTCAACGGAGCGGGGCCGACCGGGCCCTATCGCTTTCGCTTCGAATAATTTATGTGTATTGTCGAAGCGAACGGTGTCGATTATTCATATTTATGCCGCTAGTGTGGGCACTGTGAAATATTGAGCTGAGGAAATTACTTTGCACGCCTGAGGTGCGGTTGGGTGGGGAACCTGTGAGAGCGGGTGGAAATTGCGATTTAATTTTTAATATTTTATGATCAACTTTCGCTATTCAAATTTTAAAGGCTGGCAGTTCTCATTCTTTAAAAGGGGAAACCACATAATAAAGTCATAATTTAAAACGGTCCCTGTGACATGGCTATAATTCTTATTATGTCAACGAACGATAATGCAATTTAAAACAAAATATCGAAAAAAGACCATCAATCATATTTATTTGTACGATGCCTATCTACCACTATCAATATGCATTAATATTTTAAAATGAATAGGTTTTTCCCCGTATTTAGGCAGGCAAATAAAACTTTAACAATACTTATAATCCTGTCATATTATACGATGCAAATCACGACGGCAAAAATGTGACGTATTACATAAAAATACAAGTTACAAGATTAAGGTGACAAAGCCCAAACGTGATCAACGTTTTTGGAAGGTGATCGCTTTATTCAAAGTAATAAATCGTACCAAGTATTTCAAAGAAAAGGGATGTATGTCTACACAAACCATTAACACACCACAAGTTCTTACAAGCCAGGAAACTGATATATAGCCTGCAACAATGTTCAATAATGGCGATTTGTAAGACTATCGCCTGCAGGTATGCTTATGAATTTCTAGATGCAAGACAATACAATCATAATACTATTTGAGTTGAGGGAATGATAATAAAATGTTACTATGTAATGTTGCTGCACACAAAAACTAACTTCTATATAATGCTGATGTTGTTTTGTTTTTTAACTCACGGGTAGTCGTCTTTGGCACTCAGATCAGCGGCCTTATTATGAAGTATTAATGCCATCATTATTCCACTGCGAAAAAAGGATGGTGCTAGCGGCCTTGTATGGCTCCGTCTCTCACTCACACTGGAATAATGGTGGCATTAATACGTCATAATACGGCCCCAGTCTTCTTTTTCGTGTGGTTAGTGACTAACCTGGTGTCAGAGTTTTTACGCTGCCCGTGGGCCTCTGACTTGGCTTCACACACATGCCGTCGAGAAATATGCCAGACCAGACCAATGTGACTGACAGTGTATCTTTCAAAGGTTTATAGTCCACAAAGTCCATCGTCTACTGTAACGTGCTATAAACCCAAATCACCAATGAGTGGCCAGAATGTCACAGTACAAGTATTTCATTGGTAGTTAAAAAGGTTGCGTCGTGTACGGACTGCTATTGTAAAACTAGTGTTGTGACATTCTGGTTACTTATTGGTGATTAGAGTTTGTAATTGTTTACTTTTAATTAGCCTCGTGGGCGATCAGCCTTAAATTCCATGAGCCATGTTACCGCCCGGGAAATGTACCGATAATATATTATCTTTTGATTTTCTGGTTCCAAATAATTGTAGATCCATGTTTATCATTCGGTGAAATAACCTTGATTTCCGATAGATATTTGCGACTCGCAATCGTGCATTTCCAATGACGTGGAACGTATGCAAAAACAGTAACTGTTATCTTTAATCAAAATCTTAAAACTACCCATGTCTGATCGTATTTAATTAATGATTTATTGGTGATAATCTTCTATTTGGAAAGCGATAATCATATTAATAATTAATAGATTATTAATGACGTGTGATAACTCTGAGTGATGATTAATAATACTAATTAAGTATACCTACCAGCAAGTAGGTATATCATTAAGTACCAAAGTACTTAATGATAGCCTAGATATTCCTAGGCGATTATTGATAAATTATTCTTATTTCTGAAACCAGGTTTATTTGTTATTTTTACACTAACAATATTTCACAATAATTATCATTATTCATTATTACTGATTAACTGCTGCTATGTGCCTATATACAATGTACTTACAACGAAATGGAAATTTTCGTTGCTTTTATTTAAGAAAATGATTTAGAGCAAAAGCCAAAAAAAAATCACACATTTTTCTTGTCACGACAAACAAAAACGCAATGGAAAAAAAATGTACTGCTTGCGATCACTGTGACCCCACCCACCCCGCGGCCGATGAATTGTTTCATAATGTTAGTGCTTTAACTGAAAACTTTATGTTAATCGCCACTAGAGTTAGCGGTACGACGTGTTCCACCTAAGTGGACTCTAACGGCCTATGACTGATGATTACCAGTGCTAGCCTACATGGGAACACAGAGCTATTTCAACTTACTACTAGACTTTATAATGGTGGACTCATAACAGGAATGTTAAAGGGACAAAATAGAGTGCATTTTTTTGAATTGTGGATTTATATTTCTAATCTGGAATCGTCCCACTGTAAGGTAAAGTTTTCTTCTAAAACAGAAAGTAAATAAATGCTTTTTTATACGGGATTTTTTATTTTATGTCGACATAGATCTCTGATTATTTACTGTTGTTTTCTAATTAGATTAAAAATCAACTGTAATCTTTCTCTTGTAGGGCAAACCATCAAAGCCTAAACGAATGACTTTTCAAGATAGAAAGGCCCCCAGACGGCATACGTCATCATTAACTCAAGTCTCACTAATGACAGCTACACAATAGAATATTAAAATCTTACAAACATTACCTTCATTAACTCCAGCCGTTCTGAAGGCAATCAATCACTCACAATTTTCTCCCATACACACACACACACAATCTTACGTATTCACGCACATATTTACATATAATTTTCTTTTTCGGACATACTCCATTTGAAATAAGATTACACATTTAAACAAACCTTTTGTACAGTCCATTCAATCGATTCTGACTTCTATACCGTAGGCATAAGAATGACATCAAAAACAAAAAAGTGGTTACAATAATTGTTTACTGCAGCTGCCATTTGTCATGCAACCAACGCAATAGAAGTGAAAATCTGTTGAACGGACTGTAAAAAAAGTTTGTTTAAATGTCTAATCTTATTTCAATGGCTTGTCTTTCCACGGAAAAAATAAATTATAATTGAGAACTGTTTCATGTTCAACTATCTACTGCCCGCGGCTTAGCCGGCGTGGACCCAATTTTATTTTATTTTTTTCTGACATGAAAGTAGCCAAAGTTACTCCTTATAAAATTAACTATCTGCCATTGAAAGTCCCGTCAAAATCGGTCCAGCCGTTTCTAAGATGAACCGGAAAAAAATTTCGCCGTAAACTTTAAATTTACACCATAAATTTTAGCACCGTAAATACTTTCATAATATGCATTTAGTAAAAAGCTGTTATTTTGATTTTATTTATTTGTGTAGATGTAAAGTCATGGAAATGAATTGTTAAGCAACTTGACATCCTTCGTCAATTTGTCGAGGAAAAGGGAAACGAAGGCCTTTGTCCAGCAGTGCAGTCAACAACCTCCTAGGCCTGCGAGAGGCCATAAATAAAAATAAATAAATTGACTGTTGTGTTTTAAACGGGCATTTTGAGTTAGCAGTCACTTAAATTGCTTAATTGCTTTTTCCTGACTGTATTTACTAAAGATATTGTATAAAAGTAGCACACACAGTAGCTGTCACTTTTAAGCCCACCAAAAACATTTTCATGTAAAATGTTGCCAAGACGAGATCATATATGGCTCGCACTGTCATAAAGTTATCAGATCTCATGTAGAGCCAAGCTTCTAACTCTACACGCCCTAACTCTACAAGCCCTAACTTCACAAACTCTACACCTTAGTCAAAATATGTGACTTGGCCGTTTCGCTACCGTCACATGGGCGTAAAGTGAAAAATTTATTCACTGTTCATTACTGTTCTGTTATACAATAGTTAATTATTTCTCATGTAGAGCCAAGCTTCTAACTCTGTACGCCCCACCAATAAATCCACGACGATCGGGTCGGAAACGGAAAATGTTTTTGGTGGAATTTAACTTCTTTTTGTAAGTTACTTACGACAATTTTATTTTTATTTTGTTCATCTTTTCTTTATTTTTTGTGGTGTATTTCTTGCACATCAGAGGTGCCTTTTTCATAGCCCACTTTCTATCGTTGCCTATTTGCTTTGTTGGTTTGCTGTTTATAACAAGAGATAGATCAGGGCGATACGTGGCTCTTAGGCGATTATATTCGATTATAGCTGACTGTTGTGCTTTGATACTACTAAAGTCAATATTTATAAGCACCTAGCAAATTAGTCACTCTAGAGAGTGCTACATAACCCTGCCCACAAGAGGACGTGGATGACCCAATATCAATAAGAGCATTATTCAAACTTAGCCCTTGACTTTTATAAGGGGTTGAAAGATGATTTAGAAAAAAAACCTTAAACACGTATTTTTTATTTGTAATAAGAAGTTTGTGTATGTCTACTTTTTTAATTTTCAGATCTCTAGCATGAAATTGAGTTTGTATGGGAAAACCCATACAAACATCCCCTAATTTAAATTAAAGGGTGGGGTGTTATTTTCTAAAAATCCTGAAATATTATATGTATTTTATTATTTATTTTTTACAAAGACGTCTAGCATCAAAATTTGCGGAAGTCTCATACAAACTTGCATCCCCTAGTTTAAGGAGTTAGAGGGTAAAAGTGCCCAGTTTTAGTTTTTTTTGTTGTTTGTGTACTGATACTAGCTTACATACCAAATTTCAGATTTCTAGTACTTTAGGAAGTGCCGTAAGAATTTTGATGATCATCAGTGAGTCAGTGAAGAAATCGTTTTTTTTTAGATATCATTAAAATCTAAAGTATAAGAACTATGCAATCGAAACTTTATATGTTTAATAAGTCTACTATAGACATTAAATCCCGAGATTTTTTTTATCTGGTATAATCCAAAACCAAGTTATGAGGGTTCAAAAAAACGACGAAGCGCTTTGAGAAACGGTAGGTAGTGCCTTTGCGCTTCGCTTGGCTCGTCTTGGCGGGGGCGCTACTGTGCCCCCAAATATGTTCATGTTTACTTGAGCACAGTACTTATACTGTGACCTGAGTTACTCACTTTTGTCAGGCCTCCTCGGCTGGCAAGACCAAAGTGCCGTTTAGTTTCAAGTTCCATGATGGAGTAGGAAATAGAAATGAAGTGTTTCCCATCCGAAATAGTGATGGATATGGCCAATCTCAGAACCCGGGTTTGACCGAAGCAAGGAAAACCTGTTCAGGTGGAGCTTCATAGAGGACTCCGCCTTGGAGTGTAAATGTGGTGCTGTTCCACAAACTATGCGACACTTAAAGTCGTGTCCTGCGTGTCCTGTCAGCTGCACGTTGTAGGAACTGATGGACGCTAGTGATGGCGCCAAACACAAGCCGAATTCTGTACTGAGTCCATTTAGATTGCCATCGAGACGCTAAGAAGAGAAGATGATGATCATAAGCCATGGCTGCCAGATTAATCTACATAACTACAAACTAAAAGTAATTCAGAAGACATCGTTGATGTCTTCTAAATTACTTTTGGTTTTTCAATTTTCTATTCATTTCATTTCTAATAAATTTCAATTTCTGTCTTCAGCTAACACACTCATAACGACGTATCAATCACGATAACCCAGCTGAATGTGGGCGTCACTCCATTGTCTTGGGCCGCACACATGGTCGGCACTATTAAAAATGGGAGCATTAATCTTCAGGTCCTAAAGGTTCATCAATTATATGCCCACGTGGTGAAGCCTGATTTGTTAAAGTATTGGGTTGTCCGCAAGTTTTAACTTAAATTTTTGTGGTTAACAGTCTATAGATTTGTGGAATGGTGCTCTCGTTATCGTTTTGTTGTTTGTTTATTGTTAATTAAAATATGCGGCTTACAATTTCGAGCTAATAATCGTCATTAATCATAATAATAATCATCATTCATTCATTCATTTCAGCCGAAACACGTCCACTGCTGGACATAGGCCTCCTCCAAGCACCGTCACTTCGACCATATCTGTGCTTCTTGCATCTACCGGATTCCTGCGGCCGTCACCGGGTAATCGGTCTACCTTGTGGGAGGCCTTCCAACGCTACGTCTTCATGCACGCGGTCAGCACTCCAAAACATTTCGGTCCCATCGGCCATCTGTTCTGTGACCAATGTGCCCTGCCCATTACCACTTAAGAGCTAATAATAATAACAATTAAGTAAACTGCACTAATTTTCAATTATTTAATAGCTCAAAAATGTACTTTACACACAAAAAAACAGAAAACTTGAACACTTCGATGATTTTTGAATTATTCAGCTACAGGATAACTTTTTATATATAATGCTCGGGGAAATTGAATAAACACGTCAGTATCAACAAAGCAAGATGATACATAATGATTCAATGAGAAATCCACAATGTTTATTACCGCTATAATGTCACCATATTTTTCTCACTGCAATCATCCAAGAATACGTAATGAACGAAACCACATTCTATGACGCAAAGTAAGAACTCGTGTAGACGATCAACCATACATAAATTCAATAGTCTAAACTGCAACGCAACGGTAATAATTTGTAAGTTAAACGACGATTTAGTAGAATCATGTGCCTGTACCTTAACGTATCCAAGAATCAATTAAATTAAAATTTAAAATTCATTCAACACCACAGCAAACGCTTTCAAATGAACGGAACGAGTGAATGATCACTTTCATATCCCGCTTATTAGAATCGAGTGAATGAATATGAATTCTTTATTTGAAATTCAAGCTAATGTATTTTGCCGTTTGTCACGTCAAATTAAGTTCGGAATTAATTTCATTTTGCATTTTATTATTCTGCTAGGGTGACTACACACTGGGATATTAATCGTTGGAAGATTGCCACGATTTTTTAAGAAAAATGTTGGTTGAATTATTCAAGATCAAAGTTCGAAAGAAGACATTTAAATCACATGCTTTCGGAATCGAAAAGTTTAAAGATAATTTAATGCACCCAAAGATGTTTAAGGATTTCTAAAGTACAAAAACGATCATCTGATATTGTCAGGTAGACCGGGAACTGCCAAAGTATTTGAAAATGATGGCTACCATTGACATAACGTGTTTTTTTTATGGTTTCAAACCATTAAAGCCAGGTTTTTGCTATAGTTTTACTTCACAGTAATTCTATTAAACGTACATCAAACATAAAAAAAACGCAATAAGATTTGAAACTGCAACCTCATAATAAACTTTTATATCTAAATAAAATGCACATCTTATAAGCGTCATACCCTTGCATCAAACCAGCTAATAAATTTAATTTTATACTCTTCCTCTACACCTATAGAATAGTAATAAGCAATTAAGTTTTACGATGCTAACACAAGACATAATAACGACTGATTACCATTTTAATATGGTCATAATATACAGGCTGGGTTTGCATCTTAATGTGAAGTTGAGATGACAATCTAGAAGATTTAGGTATAGTGTTGCTTGAATTACAATGTGTTGTCATTGTGTAGGTGAGTTGTTCGTAGCAATGATTAAAGTGTCTTGTTAAAAAGTGAAGAGTTTTCGTCACAATTTTACTACTACATAAGTCTCTACGTCACTTTTTGAAAATTCTCTGTAATACCCATCTGTATTTTCAATCAAAACCTATCGAAGGTTTACATAATGATAAGCCTGTGTAAACTTAAGATCGGCTTTATATCCAGTTGACAGTGGCCAGCATTGCCTCAGTTAAACACTAAATTATACTCAAAATAATTTACCACTTAGATACTTATGTACTTAACGGTCATAAACTTAAACACAATTTATGAACATGCATAAAACATCAAGTAATCAGTATGTAAAATCAATAAACAGTATGTTACGTGGTAAGCAGTATTTTGCAACGCATAGTAGCGCAATGTGTACAGAGCCTTATTATTTATGGGTGATTGTGACGTTCTAACTCTTCGATAATCACATAATGTATGGGAGAGGGGCTCGTGGTTCAATAGAAAATATACAGATAGTAAGCTATGGGAGGTCAAGCCGCGCCCACCACGCTAAATTCTTGGATGGGTGGCAGTATTTTTAATTATTTTATTTAATTTTTTTATCAACGCTAGTCATTCTACCGCAGGTAGTTTTATGAGCTTGATGATGATATCATACATACCTACAACATTTAATTGCATTTATACAACAAGAGTTAACATTATAGGTTTAATTTCTACTTACCTATGACGAAACACTATTATTAGAACAGGAGATATAAAAATGCATGGCACTGGCATATGTATTACATCAGTGCCTCCTCTGACACGGCGACTATCGCACTAAATCACGCTGTCAGCACTACTATATTGCTACTATAAGAGGCTCCTCACATCACCTAAGTCGCGCGTTTATTATGATAGTATGATATATAAACATGCATGGCACTGACATATGCTTTACCTCTTTATTCATTCAGTGACTCCTTTGACACGGAGACTATCGCACTAAATCACGCTGTCAGCACTACTATATTGCTGCTATAAGAGCCTCCACAGACTACCCTAGTCACGCGTATATTATAATAGTATGAAATATAAACATGCATGGCACTGGCATGTGTATAACATCAGTGACTCCTCCGACACGGCGACTATCGCACTAAATCACGCTGTCAGCACTACGATATTACTACTATAAGAGCCTCCTTACACTAGCTTTGCCACGCGTTTATTATAATAGTATGAAATTATAAGCATGCGTGGCACTGGCATATGTTAACATCAGTACCTCCTCTGACACGGCGACTATCGCACTAAATCACGCTGTCAGCACTACGATATTGCTACTATAAGAGCCTCCTTACACTAGCTTTGCCGCGCGTTTATTATAATAGTGTGAGAT
This sequence comes from Xanthia icteritia, assembly GCA_949128155.2. Classification (NCBI taxonomy): domain Eukaryota; kingdom Metazoa; phylum Arthropoda; class Insecta; order Lepidoptera; family Noctuidae; genus Xanthia; species Xanthia icteritia. The sequence continues at coordinate 21,824,949 of OX421938.2, forward strand.
ATAAGCATGCGTAGCACTGGCATATGTTAACATCAGTACCTCCTCTGGTACGGCGACTATCGCACTAAATCACCCAGTCAGCACTACTATATTGCTGTTATAAGAGCCTCCACAGACGAAATTAAGCGCGCGATATTTCTTATAAGAAAAATCACGAAACCACAAAAACAATAACAACATTTACAAGTACAACAACTATAGAGAACCAATGTAACAAAACTACGAACTCTGTCGATTGTTAACAAAAACCAGGAAGTGAATAAAACATGCCATAACAAGAATTAACTCTGCAGATATAAAATTAAATTGTCCAGTCAATAAAACAGTCTATTTCAACGTAGTTTACCTGACACTAAGTAGAAGTTACAAGTCTCTATATAAATTAATGTTTGCTACAGGTCTGTTGCTGGCTTGACCAATGCAAAGCAGGAGTATATTAAAAACAAGTACTTACTACAGAATAATGGCTTGTGTTCGTTGCTGGATTCTAGTAACACTTGGATGCAGTGAACCTAGAATAAAGGCAATGATAACACCCTATAAAAAGCCAAACGTTATCTTGATGTAGAGGAATGTGGCCTAAGAATCCAATAAACTGCTTAAATATACTCGTATAAGGAAACGAGAAAGAGACAAACGAGTCAAAATAATGGTTCTTGCATTATTCCTTTAAAAAGTGTCTTACAATGATTAATTACGAGTTGATAAAGACTTTCATCATAATCCCTAATCATTCATCATAATAATCACTAAGAAGTTCATAATCATTAGTGTGTTAATACATGAGCATCGCGCGTCTCGGCTGACGCGCCTTTACGCGAGCTCCCACACGGGCAGACGCGGCATCGCGACATAAATCTAGACTGTAATCGCGCACAATCTGACAGCCAGCCTGTTGAAATGAATATTCGTGATAAATCAATGTTAGCCACCGTGTGGGGAGTGGATGTTGGCATTTATATTTTGGTTTCCATGTTTATTGGGACATGAGAAATATTTGATAAAATTAACGACTTCATGCTTAGTTTGTCTTGTAATTTACTGTTTGTTTTATTGCCGTCTTAACGGAACCAATTAATTGATCACCTGAATTCGTTTCGTCCTAGTTACCTGCAGGGAATATATTCAACTAAAAATAAGAAATTCGGGCTACCAAGGTGGATCGTTCTGTTAAGAAACTTAATATTTGGTGGCTCTTTTCTTAGCTGGCTGAAAATTTAGATTCTCTGATTCAAAATAATCCTTTTTAGGGTTCCATACCTCAAAAGGAAAAAACATATACATATACACATATATAGCATCACTCGTGTGTCTGTCTGGCTGGCTGGGTGTCTGTTTGTCTATACGTCTGTCACAGCCAATTTGCTCTGAATCTACTGGATCAATTTAGTTGGAATTTGGTACACATATGAATTTCTGTGACCCCAACACGGATGTGTAACGTAAATAAATTATTTTTTTAATCATTTTTTTAGTCCCTTTTCAGGGACAAACAGGAAAATTAAACAAAAAGTTTTGCTAACTGTACTTACCGTGTAACTTAAGAAATGAAAGGGCTAGTTGTGAAGATATATATTTTTTTAAATAATATTACAATGAATTTAAATATATTTAAGAAAATAGATGAAAATTTTCCATTACCGCTTATCTCTGAAACTACTCAGCCTAAAATTTTGAAAAAAATACAGAGAATTATTCTGTATTCATAGATTACAGGAATAAATCTCTAAATCTCTCAATATTATGCATACAAACTTACATTTGCAATTGGAATGTATGGGAGACCATTTATTTCAATTACAATGTTAAGTTTGTTCTTAGGATAAATTCATCCCAACTACGGAACCCTGCATTGTGTGTGGTCCGTCACGCACTTGGCCGGTATTTTCACACCGTTCTACTTTTATTTTACATAGTGGTAAGTTGGTGAGAGCTGCTATTTTATTCCCTAGCTATAACTTTCTATTCTATTTCCCTATTTTTTGTTGACATCTGTATAGTAGAAGTTTCATGGCACAACTCTCTTTCCACCAGCGTCATTTTACCGATTACCAAAACGCCTATGATCTCTCAAACTACAATAATATTCCCCATACAACTCCACACCTTTCCTATTCCATACGCACGACAGGCGCTGTCCATTATTCTGTCACATTCATTATCATTTTATTACATACACGACCCGTGTATTGGCACCTCTGTTTACAATGTTGTAAACTTGAGGCAATTGTCCGTAATTAAGTTTATAGAAGCTGGTAGGATACTCTCTCTTTATTGTATTAGAACTGGTCAACCCATAAAGGTTTAAGTTCATGAATAAAAACCTTAAATTAATTCACTGTCAGACAATTTAACGCACAGCCTAAATCGCTGGCTCTAAAAGCATGACATTTTACACAAGAGTTCTTCATAGCGAAAGAAGAAGGATTCTTCCCCTGAAGTGGTAAATAGGGGATGAAAGTTTGTAGTAATTTAAGCCGATCGCGATGGGATACGCCATCGGGCACAAGGTTCGTATTTCACCAATATCGTACTGCTGTAAGTACATATGATCGTGTTTTGTTTTTAACTTTCTTATTTTTTGTTGTTTGTGATCCAGATCACACAGGTTCAAGTCAGCCTGCATATTTGCTATACCTTCAATCTTTAGGGATTTAGAAAAAAACGTGATCAGATATTATTATTTTACTATAATTATAGTCATCAGTACTTCCATGAACCCAGGTCGGCCAGTCATACAACAACGGTAGATAACAACAAGGTAGAAAAAAAAAAACATGTTATAATGATGAGATGCGAATAATCGAGTTACTCACTATGAGAAACCTTATTGACTAACTCGATTATTGGCATCTCAGTTTTGCCAAGTGTCAGTAAAAAGTTGCGTAGCAAACTATGCTCCACCTCCTACTATGCTCTCTGTGTCCCAAAACATGCAGTCAAAATGACCTCTGCGCTGCCACCGTCGACGCCATTGATGGAAGTGGCGAAATTGAGAAATGAAATGAAATGAAATTGTTTATTCTGTAAATAGGATATTGAAACCACGTTTACACGTCATATTAAATAAAATTAAAAAAAATGCTAGGTGAATTCGGCGTCTCCTATCTGACTACTCTGAGAAGAAAGACCGAAACCATCTCAGAGGTCACAGTCTCTTTTAAAGTCCAGACATAATCTTGGTCAGGCCATATGAGGACCATGTAGATTAGCGTCTGAAATGGACTTTTGAGGAAAGAACCACACAGATTTGAGTGTGACCTGTCCAGTCAGTACAAGCATTTGTCAGTAATCGTGGAGCTCAACAAGACTTCAAATACTGACGTGCCAGTGACATGAAGAAGAAGTATAAAATTAACGTATTTACAATCATTGTATAAGACGTGATGAAAATACTAGCTGGTCAGCAAAGTTGTTAGCCGAACGAACCATAGTATCGATACTCCACCATACACCTGAAGTAGGGGTAAACATTGTAAGCTAATTATTAACTTGTAATTTAATTAAGAGTGGAATTTCAATGCGGATGCTATGCTTTATTTACGAAACATTTTACTATGAGTATGCAGAAAATTGTGGTATTTGGTCTGCGGTCTATAAAATGAATAAATATTATGTCATAATATTGAATTAAGTGAATGCATATTTCATACTTTTAAAGTGCTCACGTGAAATATTCATTGTAATTTGATATTATATTTTTCAGAAAAAAGGCTTCGTTAAGAAACATTCGCGAATGGACCGGAGTCTCAAGTGCGGCTGGGCTATTTTACCTCGCCAAGGACAAGGAGAAATATTTGGAGTTGACTGCCAACCTTCAGTAATTCCAGAGGCACCTAAATTAAGATGAAGAAGAAGATTTTATTCAGTTTATGCATTATACGACGAGGTATATTTATAATAAGGTCCAAACAGATTGAATTTATGCCAGAAGAAGGCTTTAAGATATTGGATGCAAACGGGAGCCTATGTAGTGTTAGTAGAAGACTGTGATAGGCTATATTTGAATTAAACCGTCTGGTTTTCAATAAGGGTAAAGCTAAACAGCCAAGTAAGTAGTAGTTGTACTTCCTTATTGAAAGATAAAATAACAAAATCAAAGTAATTTATTTTAAAAGTCTGCTTAAAATCACCATCGCATACATCGCTTTACAAAACAAGTTGGAGAGAAAAAACAATGTAACCGAATCCCTATAGCAAGTTTATCTGAAGGTTCCTATTTAGCCGCACACAACAACGACACAATTTACGTACATAAATATTAAAGGATTAATAATTAAGCACAAAATAAAAATGACTCAATACATAAAACAAGCAATATAATCAATTATAAACGACAAGCATAATAAATCACAGGTTTACTGATACATCCGCGTTATAAATTAATATTATACGTACTTGTATTAATGATTAATAATAAATTAATCTCTCAGTCAAACCGTCGGATGCCACATTTATAATCTGCATATTTTAATTATGGAGCTAAGTGAGTGATTTGCGAGTGAGGTGAGATTTGACTGCCTTCACTAATTTTTAAGAGAAAGTTTAAGTGTGAAGGTCGTTATTCTAATTTATGGTTTATCTTATAATCATGGGAATGAGGTCAGAACTACCTTAACTTTAATGTAGATTTAAAGTGAAAAGTTAATGCTTGATGGTAGAATAGCGTGGCACTATGAAAGTCATGATTTTAAGATCTCATTGTGATTTTGGTACAAGTCACATGAAGGGTATGACAGATTACTTGTAGGAGGTTATGCAGGTTTTTCATCGGTCCGTGGCTGGAGAAATTTCTATATCTGCATGCCTTGTAGACATCCTTTAGTCGACGCCGACTGTTCCGAAAGTGGGTGACTTTCGGAACAGTCGGCGTCAAAGCTATCTTCAACATAATATGGCCACGTTCACGCGGCAATGATCAGTACGATATTTTACGGTAAAAAGTTGGTATCACACGTTAAGAGAGAACAGGGGCTTCGAGGAATTTGAAAAATAGGTATTTGAAGAAACTATTGCCGTCTTCTTACCTCAAGTCTGCCCCAGTAGAGTGCGATAGGGATAGCTACAGCTCAGACCATATATCACAAAAAAAATTGAAGAATTTGATGTTTCGTATTCCCCTTTTTTCTTCTCGAAACCTGAACCGATTCAATTATTTTTTACATTAAAATTTAAAAAAAGAGTATGTCTAGGTTCCTATCATTTTCATTTATCTTAAAAACTTCTCGAATTTGTTTGGTACTCCTCTAATCACGGCGGTAAAAATGGGGTATTTTTGTAATTTTTGGAGGGTCATATTTTCTTTACCGATAAGTTGCTTTAAAAAAGGAAATAACAGGGACGTGACCACAGCAAACCTTGACTTTATGAAAAAAAAAATTGCTCTATAGGCATTATTCAGGAAGAAAAAAGGAGAATACATTTGTATGGAGAATCGCACGCCCTGTTCCCTCTTAACATCACACTGTATGGAACTTCCATGTAATGCCAAAACTGTACCATAAACTGTCGTACTGACCATCGCCGTGTGAACGTGGATATTAGGTAAAGATGGTATACAGTATGTCACTTACAGCAATTGTGTCATTATGTCAAGGTTGTTGCAGTTTAGAAAATGTATTATACCAGACAGCTGTTCAAATGACAGAAGTCCAATCACAATAGCGTCAACACCATTCTAATTCAAACGTCACTCCATACGTGCAGTGGGCGATATCCTTAACATTAATTCGCGATAGCATAATCAACTAATACCCTATTAATTCTCAGATCAGTAAACAGTAATAAATCAATAATGTATTAACACAGCTTAGAATAGAGTTTTCTTTAAAACGATTACTTTTATCATTAGGAAAAACCCCTTGGCTGTCTAGCTAAATAACATAATTTTCAATCATATAGTTCTCAAAATAAAGTTTTATTTTCTTTGATAGTTTGTCGGTCATTGAGAGAATATAAAATAATACACGTAAGTATAATCTTAGTGTACAAATTATATAATTTATTGTTGGCACTATCTCTATTATAAAATCAAGAATTGTCGTAATTCTTATAGCCTGATGTTGGCACAATTTATTCGAAAAACCCAGTAATTTATAACGTGGTTACAATTGGAGAAACCCAAGGATTAAGGGATTAAATACATAGCATAATTTATTTGGTCGTCATAATTGTGACACAAAGATTATAATTTATTTACAGAATAGCTATTTCACCACATTATTTAGTATCTATTTTATAAGGCTTCATATAACTGCTTTATAATGATTAGTGTCAATATACCGAAATTTACAATCGATATTACTGAAAATGTTCATAATGTGCAAAGTGCAAGGTGCAGGGTGTAAGGCACACGATAAGCAAACTGTTTCCATGAATTCATTACATGATTCTAGATCCACTAGCGTTGAAATTATTCTTCGGTTATTTAAACTTACCTACACCGTATACCTATATTATTCCACGTATTTTTGCTAGAACTAGTCATAAAAAAATCCGTTTTTGAAGTAAGGTACTCGTATATCATACTACACAACCATTATTTTCAGACACTTTTTGCTTTATAAAATAGTTTTCCAATTATCACCGAGGAGTCAACTACGTAGGCACAAATCATTGAAACTTACCTTCATTTCTGCATTGCCTACTCATTGTTACCTCATGCAATGCACTACACGAGAGCTAATGACTGCAATTTACATGTTAATAGTAACAGTTTTACATTATGTAATTACTATAAAGCAGAGTACAAAAGTTTATATTTATCCAATAAACGATTTCACCGAAACAGCGATTTTCATTTCTTCGGTTTACACCATTTTCGTGACGTATTTTAATTTGCTCTTCTCTATTTTTCTTAAAATATGATGTAGAAAGAGATATATAAAAATGTTTAGGCATGCAATTCAGTGTTTGTATAGTTGACCTCGACCTTTAACACTTGACAACAACTCCCAATACATTACCAACTTCACTAAGATCGGAACTTTTTAACTGTCACATAGACAAATAGACCTTATCGTTTTATGGTGTACAAGGGACATTCAATTTTAGGGTTGTAAAACAATGAGGCTTCCTTTACACGACGCCGCGCCGGAGCCGACCGGCGGGCACCGAACCGCATGTTTGTGTATACGAATGAATTTAGCTCATGCACGCACCTGCGCCGCACCGGCGCCGCATCAGCGCCGCTACGCAGTCGCTTAGATCTGAGATAATATGATTTTTTTCATCTTGCGGTCCGGCGCCGATGCGGCTCCGGTGTGGCTCCGGCGTCATTTACATGAAGCCTTATAAGCTCGACTATAGTTCTGGAATAAGATGTAGTTGTGTTTTAATTTATTCGTGGTTAGTTTTCAAGTACTGTGTGTAGTAACACTTCTGCAATCAATTTCCTTCATTTAATTACTATCATAAATCATTTGGAGCTATTAATTTTCTACCCATTATGCCTACAAAGTATAAAGCTAGTTGTTTAGTATGGGAATACGTGTTCTTGTAACATTATCTAGTTGTAAACGATTTAAAAGTATAGGCCATTAAGCCTTTAAAGGTATTGGCGGGTATTAATTTATGTAACAATTCGTATGGGTTTAATATTCTAATTTTATAATAAAATTATATAGCCTCGTGGTATTGCACGTGGTGGAATTAATCGGTGTGGAAACTTAGTTTGTTTTAAGATAAAAGTGACAGATAAACTGACTTAGACTCGAATAGTTTTTTTTTAATGTGTAACATCTTTCCTGCAATCTGTGCACATAATATAAATACTCTAAAAACCTGTGAGAGTGATTTCGTGAAAAGGGACGGAAGTGTGTAACAGGAAGCCGGGGAAGCGCGCGTTATTTGATTCGACCGATGAGCGCGTGCGGTGCTAGAGTTGGCTATCAGAAACGACTTTGATGAGGCCCCCTTAATGTTGCTTATTACCAAGGTGAGATGTCAGATGTTTCACATCAAATGCGACTCCTGTAAGGCTCACTCGTTTTTTTTTCTGTTCTTTTTAGGTTGGAAAATAGAGCAACTACCCACCATCCCAAATGGACACTGGATGGTCACTGTCCTATAGTGCCTCTGAAACTATAAGACTTTCTGAAACGTTGGCAACTAAAGAGGCAAAGTTGAAACATTTCCAGAGCCTGTAATTTTATGGCCTTGGATAGTAATTTCCTTTGGTAGGTTCGTTGCCCAGCAGCCATGTTTTTATTTTCATAAATCCTTTTGTTTATAGGAGATGCAAAAGTGCATGTTGCTGAGTGCTTTTTTACAAAAAGCTAAGAAGCTAGTGAAGAATAAATACAGAATGAAAACGAAAATTGTTTTACGTGCCAAGCTATTTCATTACGTATCCTTTAAGACCCTGCAGTATAAACAAAACCATGATTAACTTCACCTTTAAGCATGTACCAATCACACGCAGTGCCTGTAAATATTACTTTTAATTCCCATTTTATTTTGCCGACCGTACAAAACCATCAATAAGTCAAATGAAGCGGTAATCTTGTGCGGTTAACTGCTCATTGTGTTGCCGAATGATTTATTTTACGACCGTACTTTCACTGCGTTCGCAATCGGTTGTTTTGCTGACCATACCCAGTACTCGTTGTTTACGATTTGGAAATTGCTAGTTTCAGGAATTTGCTGGCGGTACTTGGCTATGTATGGAACGATGAGGAGTTGCATCACTTAGGTTACAGCCGTTTCGCACGTGAGATCGTGTTCCCGGGACAATTTATTGAAAATGATTGTAACGGAACGTATAACCTTATCCATGAAGAATGCATCAGCAGCGAAGGATGTTATTTGTAATTTTACAAATTAATTGCTTGAAAAGGCAGTTATAGAAAAAAATATTATAAGCAGTGCACCAAGTATTCAATATTTACCAACTCAAAACATCAAAAAAGTTCTACTTGTATTAATGATACGGAAGGTAATGCTTATATAGAATAGTTAGTTGCAGAGATACAAAATTAAATAACTGACTAAAATTATTGGTATTTGCAATGCAAAAAAAATATTTAAGGTACACAGCATAGTCTAGTTAATGCGGTGTGCTAAACTGCTAGCTGTCGATCTTCGCCGCTTCTTTTAAAGATTAAGTGGTAAACTTTGAATTCACGACCACCAGACAACCACTCGAAACTTAAACAAGCTGTAACTCGACTTAGCCTGCAGCCAAAACTGTTTTACACATGCACCATACATCACTCACGATATCTCAATAAAATCATCAGAATTAATGGAAAACATTCAATATCCAGTAACCGCGCGTAATTCACAATTTAATATTTCATTGCCGTCCGCCGGCAACCGGCAATTATCGGCAATACATCGTTTGGCAACCAGCAACCAAACAATAACGGGTTGGGTCAATTAACTTCGGGTCGTATCGGTTTCTGAACGGGGGAATGTTTATGGGGGAAATATGGGGAATTATGGGTACTTCGATATGGTCAGGGGTAATTGTTGAATTTATGAAGGTTTTTGATATTACTGGTATTTGAAGCCTACATTAAGGGATTATAGATACCTGCAAAACTAAATCACTGCACGAGCACGATTCCTTTAAGCCAATGATCGGCTTTAAGCCGATGTTGGTTGGCGGCAGAATGGTTAGTTGGTAGGATTCACAAAACAATAGAATAAAAGATGATTATATGATTGTCGAACATCTTCTAAAGTTTAAATTATAATTTCAAATACCCCGACAAGTGTTTTTGTGTTTTTTTTCTAATTAAGAGACGTTGAAGTTATAAATTGAATAATTCAATTTATAATTACGTCTCTTAATTTGTTCGGAAACATAAAAACACAACACTATTTTCTTCCCCGAATTCATAAAAGGCGCCACGAAACAGAATACAGTTATAAAATACAAACATTTTACGACACAATATCATAACCCGACCAGTTTATAACCACAGTAATATAACTGAAAATCGATAAAAACAGCGAATCGAAACTCAAAAGGATATCTCGATACTTCGGAACGATAAAAAGTAATGTTTGGCGCAAATCGAGAAACAATAGTGAGTCTGTAAACTGCATATGAGAAACCTCATGGGAAAAACCACTTTATTAACTAAGCTTAGAGTTAACATTTGCGTATGTATATGAATTCAATAAAGTTTTCCGTGGGTAGTCATAGCCCACGCGGTATCAGATTTATTGTCGGTTTATAAGAGCAGATTGATGACTGCACTGTACTCACATAAAATATATGGATTTCGTCTTAGTTTTTGCAACTATTGTTTTAACGACTAAGAAAGAGGACACTAGGTGATCAGGAAACATTAAATCAAACGAAAGAAAAACGAAAACAAATGACCATGGAATTTGTTCTTGAGTCAGCCATGGCAAGGAGCACTCGTTCAACAAGCATGACCCAAGAGAGTAAAAGAGAAAATATATGCGGATGGATGCCGAAAGTGCGCTTGGTTTAATGCTCAAAACAAAAGCCGGATTAAATAGTCTGAAATCGCCAACACGCTGTGATAAAAAGCCTAATAATCAATTTGCTTTCCTTCAAATATTTTCAGACAGATTTGTGTGTCCAACAATCGTGCAATCACAGTTTAATATCATAACACTTTCTCATACTTCAGGAAGTAATCTATAAAATAAAACTATTAATTTGTCAACAACGTAGCCCGTGTGACTTCCGCCATATTGACACAACCGTCCCTTACATAAACCTTGCAACTACGACTAGGCCAGGGGAATGTCTCGATCGTAAACCGATTATCGATTACTAAGCGTGCAGGTGCTCGGTTGATTGATTGATTAATATTAATCGGTTATAATCGTCGATTGCATTAAATTTGTTTAGCTCCAACTTGTTTTATGTTGCAGTTTTAGAAATATGGGCGTTGTTTATTATTCTGTCCACGTTCATTATCTACTGAAGTTAATCTAGTCGGTTGATTTAATTTGCAAAGAGATCGATGGATTTGACAAGACCTACTTTTCAGTTGGTATCAGGGTTTTCCAATCTTGTTACTTTATCAAACATTGATCGTACTTATATGCGGCTTTACTTTTATGAATCGTTTTTAGATTTGTCGGGATTAAAGAGCTGTTTTTGATGACCCCAAAAAGTAAATCACAATTAGTGGTTTAAAGTCTAGTAAAGATAGTAAGTACATTGAAGGATTATTTGGTATAGATACCTTACTGTACACAATTATGTAGAAATGCTAATATATAGACTGCCCTATTGAAAAATATCAATATATCAGCACACCTAGGAAGTAATACGTAGTGGTATCAGCTGTTAATATTCCTATGTTTTAATAAAATAAAATGTTTTTCTCGAGAACAGCGACTGATTGTTCCACCTGTTTCATTTATCAATAAATTATAAATTACAATGTAGTAAATTACTGTCTATTCAAATTCGTAGTATTGAAACATTATTCAGGAAACGGTGGGTCTGTTAAAAGAGTCACTACGAACCGCGTGTCATGTGATGGTACCATCAAAGAAGTTCATATCTATACACCGTAAGGACTATTTCTGCTAGCAGCGCTCGGCCGTTATAGAACCGGGGCGGTTACAGATGTGGTCATCGTGTTCACGGGATTTTGTTTTCAAACTGCTTAGACATGAAGTTCTTCGATAGTACATAAGTCCATCAAAAGTCAGGGTTTTTCTAACTGACGTGGAATGGCTAATCTTTGAGACGTTCTCGTGTAGCCCTCGCTTGCTTGGAAGAATGGGTTTATGGACGTAATTATTAGTTATCTGTTTTCTTAATTTCTTAATCGAGTTATGTTTTATGATGCTGGTTTAAAATATCAATAGTGCTTTTCATATTACGTCACACGTCAATACTTTTACTTTTAAAGGTCTACTGAAATTTTTTATTCGTCTCTTTCAAAGTTCCAAAGATCACTTAGAAACCTTCGTAGACAATATTCAGACAAGCTAGTAGAGTTCTGCTGTGATATTCATAGAAGCATTAAAGGATATTTTATATTATCCTGTCAGCTACCGACACTCAAAATAATGTATAGCATTAAGTACCACAATTGCGTATAAACACTTTATGACTAACTCATCAATATGGCGTTAACTTCAAAACCGCAGAACGTGACAAGAAACTAACCGAATCATTGTCGATCCAATCGATATCATTATCGATAACACTGAACAGACATTATGCGATGTAAATCATGGCTTGTCAATCGGTAAGATCTAGATGTTAATCGATTTCTTAAGAAGTCTGGCTGTTGGATGTGCATTTTATCAGAAAAGTGGCGTTTACGTAAGGGTCTTGAGTACCTACTTAATGTTTCTAGATTTAACCAAATTTTTTATTTTTAGATTTATTACACCACAGTCCTGATTACTTTAAAGCAAGCTGATGTCCTGGCCAAGGCCAAATTGGACTTCACGCGGATGACGAAGATGGAAACATGCTATATGTGGATGAGACACTCTTTTGAATTGCATGAACTTCTTAAATTAATTCAATTATCTCATGACCACGTGGGGAAAATGTTACTTGTTACTGGTAAAACCAGACAGTTTTACAAGTCTCGATAGTCACCTTCCTCTAAATCGACTCACTGGTAGCTCTTCACACATTAGACAGCTGAACTAATGTATCTCTATTTACTTTTAAATTACATAAAGTGCCTTTGTCCAGGCGTACTCCATTGATAAAATTGAAAACTGATGGCCTCACTTCGGTTACATGTTTTACGTTCTGACACCACGTAATTACAGCCCACAACTCTGCCATAAACAAAATATTTCTAAAAAACCTATAAAACTAGCAAACCCGCCTCCACCACAATATATTATAATTAATACGTTTACATTAGCATGCCTGAACACGACTTATGAATTTTAAAATAATAATATCGATCGTAATTACTGCCTACGTTAACAGGCGGTTATAACGCAATAAATTGTACCAAGACTTGTTAATAACTATGTTTTTTTGTTGTATTGCTATTAACTCTGCTTGTTGAAAAGGATGGAAAATTTGAAGTAATTTGTATGTTGTTATTGCTGCTTTATAAGTGGTATGGATGGTGGATGTACTTACTTACTGAATTAACAGCTGGTGTTGTTGAAAATAACTGTTGTGTAATTAAATGTTTCTGGTGATCTCGGTGTGAAACAAGAAGAAGTGGAAAATAATCATAAATATCGTATACTTACCCTGTAATTATAAAGAAGGAGTTCAGCTTTGTTTTTTAAGAGATTTTAATTAAAGTAGGCACGAAGCTCCTGAAGAATAACAGTTATAAAAAACAACAGAAAACAACACTAATCCATGAACTATAAATCAAAATATCAATTCAAATGATGACTAACAGTCAATTGAAAACACAATTATTTTTCATTATTATAAAGAGAAAAACAACAATTTAATAATATTATAATACAATAAATAACGACAATTGAATAAAATTACAACCTTTAATCACCGTACCAAATCAGCAATTAATCTTAATTTTCTTTATTCATCTGTATACAACGCTGTATAAATAAATATTCGGAGCTATAAATCTCGGCAGCCATACGTTAGCACATCTCAATCGTATATCTCAGGTACAATTAAATTTCAATGCGCTGGAGGCTGGATGCTCAACGCATGTTGAGGTAGTGTTGCTAGGGTTGAGAAACTTGAAGATCTGAGCATTATCGGGTAAATAATGAAACTGGAAATCTTCGGATGGAAGTCAAAATTTAAGAAAGTCTACATAAAATTATATCAAATTGTGTTAGGACAGGATGATGACTAGCTAAACAAATAAATTACTGTATTGATTCAAAACCATAAATGCGTAATTCTGTATTCACCAATTAATTTGGAGCCCTTTTTTCAAACAGTACAATGTTTTAGGTAAGGATATAAGAGACTAGCCAGTGGCTTCGCTCGCGTGATATCTTTATACATTTTAGCATAATGTTACTCAGTGATAATATAGCATTATATTGGTGAAAGAATTTTTTTTATCGGCCTGGTAGTTTTTGAGTTTACCCATCACAAACAAAAATACTAATCTTTTCCCTTTATAATAATTAGAGTAGATAAGAATGTAGATGATTCGCAGTTAAAAACGAATCCTAACCTACTCGGAAGATCCTGACATCACTCATCATGTTTCTTGTGATAGTTGAGTAGTTCTTATTCTGTGACGACGACATCCAAGCAGAGAATATTCTCAAATATATCCATCATTGAATGTCAAGTCGTGTATGTAACCCAATATGGTTGACATCCAATAAAGCAGCTGGTAGTACTAGCCGTACCATTTATATTAAAGCGAAGGGGTTGTTTCCAATATACGGGACCGCTTGTAAACATTTAAAGCCGATGTCTAGACATAAATGTTTGCACTTCGATGGAGTTGAATAAAATCTCGTGTCCTCTCAAATGTAAACATATTTTAGGAACGTGCTGTAAACGTTGTTGGAATTCAGCCCTAACAAGTACCAGACTCTTTGTAAATTGCTGAACATAGACCTCCTACATTGAGAACGTATCTTCCGAAAGAATCAAATTTTCATGAGAATGTTGACGTATGAATAGATCGATGATGATTTCAACTGTCAGTGTCAGATGATGATGTCAATAAGTTACCTACTATTGCACTGAAGGAGGCAAAAGAAGTACCTTCTCATTAGCTTCCCTCAAGATGAGAAGACGATAACAGCTTTCTACTAAGACCAAGACAAGACCATAAATCGAAAGCCCTTCATAAAACAAATAACCCCGACACTACATTGGAACTAGCAACCCCGCTATCAGTCCACCCATATTGAGATCTAAAGGCGTAACTGAATGTAAATTTACGTGGCGGCGTGGCATAAATAATGTGTGGAGCCATTAAATATGATAATCTTGTTGCTGCATCGGCGGATGAATGGTCTTTGTTCGGCCCAGGGTGAACAGATCCCGATAGCATTGTACGGGTTGAGATTCGCTCGTAAATCCTACCGTTCGATACTTTGTGTGTTTGTTTGTTCGGTGATTAGCGTGAGGATTTGGGGCTGTTGAATCAAGTTGCAATGAATTCTATGAATGTTTCGTTAGGTTTTGTTTTAACTGAATGAGTTACTTGTTCGTTAGTTTTTTACGTTTGAGGATTTTTGCACCGCATAAAGTCATAATAGTCATTCAGGTATTTTTCTCTACTGCAATTGGCATAACTGCTATGATAACTTTTGCTAACTCTACAAAGAAGGAAATCAAATAAAGACGCATACAATTCCCTTGAGCCTGTTAAATTGGTTACTATGATATCGCGTTAATCCATTTGAATATGCTTATGGTTTTGAATATAATCGTCTGGACTTCTTTTTGTAGAATCTTGTACATACAACAAGACCTTAACTTGTAATAAGAAAATCGTACGATATAACAAACAAACTAAAACCATTTTCTGAATTTCTAAAAGAGATTAATCCTGTCCGATGACCTGGTGAAGGCCGCAGGAATCCGCTGGATACAAGAAGCACAGAACTGGTCGAATTGGCGGTGCTTGTGGGAGGTCTATGACCAGCAGTGGACGTCTTTCGGCTGAAATGATGATGATGATCAATCCTGTTTAATAGAAAGAACTCGGTCAGTAAATGATGAAATTCAACGATCAAATACATTTTCAAAAGTATTCTCCAAATTGAAATCGACGTCGAGTCCCAATAGTAGCGGCTACACTATCACGTTATAATTTATCGCCAAAGGAAGACGTAAATCATACGCCGGATCACGCCCTCGTAAATCCAATAATATTATCCTGTGCCGTTTGGGGGTCGGCGATAATTTTCCCGTGGTTTATGACCAGATATGGCCAATGGTGACGTGTTAATGGGAGGTTTTGATGAGATCTTATCTGCTGTGTTGATTTTTGATAGAAAGAAAGAAAGAAAGAAAAAGTATTTATTGGGACAAGCACAGGAGATCTTAATTAAACTAAACTCACACTCACTAAAAATAAAAAATAAAAAACAAACAGAGTAAAAATTAATATGAAGTGCAAAGTCCTGTGCGAGGCCAAAAGGCTCCTATCTCAGCATGATGCTGCGACATTTAATAATAAATGTCACAGCGCTGGTATTCTGATAGGGCCTGCAGTGATGTCACGGACAGAAAGATTCATATACATAAATACAAAATAAAAGTATTTAAACATAATTATGTATTAAATAGGTACAAAAAATAAATCATAATGTTGTCCGCGTGTCAGCACCCGACGTAACATCAGTTACTTGTCTATGCTTTTAGTGTCTGTGGCATTGTTGTGACAAGTAGAGAGACGCAGACGCCGACACCGGCCAAAAATTGTTTTAAAAATTGTTAACATTACGGCTGTTTATTCCTACATCATAAAAGTGAATATTAAAGATTTTTTGGTAGTCAGTTAACGGCATATGGAGAAGTACAGATAAACTAATATTATGAGTGGTTTAAGAATTTCAAATTACACCAATGAAAATGAAAAAACTAGGACAAAATGCAAAACAACTACTGCGTCTCAGTGAACAATCGCTGCCAAACGCTCGTCACCATTGCTAGACACGTGCAGATCAAGGGTAAGTTTAATGTGTGGTATCCTTTTGGAGCTGTATTAAGTACTGTTTAAATTTGATTTTAAATGTGCCAACTGTCTTTATAGCACGAAAAGGTGGTGGCAGGTCGTTCCAACAACGAGAGGCAGCGAATTTGAAACTACCACGGAAAGCAGCAGTTCTGTGCGATGAGGCCAACAAGAGGTACGAAGATGCTCTAGTTTTAATCTTGTTAACATCGCGCGACCAAGACAGCTTCTTGTATAAATAGTCTGGTTTCTTTGTGAGAATAGTACCAAAAAGTAGGGTAGCCAGGTGAAGCTTTCTGCGTGCTGACATTCTCATCAAATTACCCTTATTTAAAAACGGAGTGATGTGGGATCGTGGTGGGACATTGTAGCAGAATCTTGCGCAAGCATTCTGCACCCGCTGGATAAGTTTTTCGCTTCTACCGAGAATGCACGCCCCATACACAGTGTCAGCATAGTTCAGCTTGGATAGAACAAGTGACTCACACAGCATGATACGCATATCCACACTTATGTAGGGACGGACACGATACAAGAGCTTGAGTCGGTAGAAGCAGTTGCGCACGGCCTCCAGTATGTGAGTTTCGAAATGCAGCTGCCCGTCAAATACTACCCCAAGATTACGAGCGATAGCGATGAACTTGGTATAAGCAAAGCTAGCTTTGGTAGAGTAAGTAGCGAAATCCAAGATTATGATATGTATTATGATAATTCTTGGAATTAGAGGTACTTAATCGAACAGCAAGTAAGCAGTATCTAAAGATTTCTCTATAGGCACAAAAATTATCTTTCATTAAAATCATTTCAGGTTTTTTTTTATCTTCTTTCTGGTGCTTTTAATGCTGTCATAACGAGTCTTTTACTTCTAAGCGTATGGAATAAATAACAATGCCTTCAGTTTTACATTCGTATCTTGTCTTTAGACTAGACACATGCCATGTAAGTCACGATCGCTGGCTCCACAATAATATATCAATAGGTAGTTTCTGACTCAAACAGTGTATAACATTTTAAAACTTGTAGAGCTCTCAAGTTATTACACAATAAGTAATAAGGAAAAAGATTAAACACAATCGAGACGAACCTAAAATATTTCATTGCAAACGATAGCGCAGACTCTTCTATCACCGTAACATAAACATCAACACAGACCAATTTAAATTTACACCTTCGTGTAGGCACTATCTGCAGACAATCCAACTATCTTCGATACGAAAAACATACGCATCTTCCTCCCATTGTTACCTCTAACCAAAGTATTACGTAGGAGGCACTACAACCCCAACACAGAAGAACACTGAGCCACACAGTGTCACAAGCTTCATAGTCAAAGTTGGGACTAAGGTGAACAGTGTCAACAAAATGGAAAACAAGTCCAGGAGATAAAATGACGGTATCAAGCGGACCCATTGAGGCTTCAATAGGTATGGAAATAGGCCATCAGTGGTGCACATGCAGTATCGGTTATATGCTATTCCCTATCTGTAATAGCCACTTAAGTGCGAGCCGTGAAGATATCGTATCTGTATGTCTCTATTGCTGGAATGGGTACATTCAGTGTATTTTATATACGTGAGGATATTTTTCAATGGAGTTGTGTCGGGTTTTATTTGTTGATGAAACTTTGTGGAACTGATAGTTTTAAGTTATGGAGACGAGAACTGGTTGGGAGGTAACCTGGTTGCCGGTGCTTTGAGTGTTTTGTTTTCTTGATTGGCTACATCGAAGATATTTTTGTTTGGATGAAATGTATTACTTTTGGAATTTGTGCCTTAAAAGTACTATTTATTTTTATGATTAGACTATTTACTTAATGTCTTTTTGTTTCTCTAGTTTGATCAAAAAACTTCGAATTGACACTGTAAGACCTTTCAAAATTACCAATTACCTACATCTGCTGCTGTGTGCTTCCATTGCTCACTCAAAATTAAACTTATTCAGGCTTCACACGACTGTAATTCCTTCCACAATTCCCAACATTAAAAAACCTTCTCGAACACAATCTCAGAACCATAACTCAAGCACAACATCTAGAAATAACATTAAACAACAACAAAAGACGGTCGCAGAAAACGCTAAACAATAAAAAAGATACACGCGCCAACAAAAAGGCCTTAGAAGTTGTAACATAAAGGGGAAAATTATGGCGCTTTCAGCGGCACATTTAAACGGGACATATTTCAAAAGTTTCAGCGTATTAAGCAACATTTATTTTGGCAGTGACTCGACCATTACGCAGCCGTACGACCCAAGCTGGATGTTATGAAAAACATTGCGGTTACTATGAGTTTCTCGATGGTCTTTAGGATATATAATATTGTTTGGGTAGCATCATAAGGCTTTGAGAAACTATGGAAAAACGAAAGTAAGGAAATTTTCATAACAAAGACAGAACTACACATTGATGTAAGACATTTGTCCTCTAATCATTCATGTACTTACCTCATACAGCCTTAGTACTTACTAATAACTGTACACTTAATTATTTTTCAGATATATTTTGGATATCAAGATGGCTTTAGGCTTTTAGTTAAAAACGAAAGTTGAACACGGGAAAACATGACGCAAAATTAGATATCCATGTTAGAAATAAACTCGAAAGAGAAAAAGAATCTAAAACCAGTGATACGCAGCATCTAAAGGCATAACAGCTTGGCTGTCTTGTTACATCCTAGATTCATGCCTAGGCCGAGCGCCAGCGTTTTATTATTTAGACTGGGCACACTGTACCAGCCAGCATTTGCTTCCAAATGATGTCTGCACTTCGTCTTAAGAACATAAGAATGTATGGCTATTTTATTTGGGCATGAATTGAGGTCTTGTATAAGTAGTCAATGTTAATAATGGTTATTTTAGGTAAGATTACTTTGCTTTTAGAAGATAACCTATGCTTAGTATTGGAAGTTAGTATTTATGAAGATAATGAACTTAATGTGTGGAGTTGTTGAAGAGTTACATCACTCATTGATGGACTGTTCGATATGAATCTGATAGAAATTATTGATTAAACCGATTAATTCAACTGCCTCTGTGGTCTAGTGGTTAGACCACCTGTCTCAGACCCAAAGGTCCCGGATTCGATTCTCAGTGGGGGCAAAATTTTCTGCTCGGTTTGTTTATTGGTAGTAGGGCTTGTTCTAAGTCCGCCTGGCTAGCTGCAACCATCTTATCTAAATCTGTCACCATAACAACAGCATTGTTATGTTTCGGCAGTTAGAGGTAAGATAGCAAGTTCCTCATTGGTTGAGGATTCCGGGTGAAGCTGGCTTCCACCTTCGGCCTGATTGTGACTTACCATCAGGTGAGATGAAGGCCAAGAGTTGTGGATAAAAATAAAAGATCTAGTTGGGGTCTTGAGGTTGAACGGACTTGATTTAGGCACATTCGATAAAATTCTGTCTACAACCAAATGGTGATGATGCCAAAAGTCTGTTCAGGTTCATGACCCAAATATAAACCGTAGCAGTGTATATTTAGGGTATAATTGGACTGTCATACGCGCGATAATAGAAGTCCGTAATTAATTAAGAAAAAAATGATGATGAATGAAAACTTTATTTACTGGTTAATTTTGATGAAATGGCCATTAGTAAATTTATTGTGAAATTGCTGCATCTTAACAGTACGACTCAGAATTCGAAACTATCTATGTAGTTGGGTTGACCCACAATGGTCTAAACTGTCAGTTACTTACAAAACGAGTGTTGATGTCGAAACGCATCATTTAGAAGTTTTTTTTATTTGCATTTACCATTAAATTGAACCTTCGACAAAACTAAAGACTTCTAAACGATAAACTTTTTCTCTCAGATGAAACCTCAACAGAAACGTAGTCATACTTCCCAGTAGCAATATCGCTCAAAGTAGAAACATTGCAGTGATAACATTCCAAGTATACTTGTGTTTCTCTTGAGAATAAAGTAATGCGTTTCTTTCAGTCGGTTCTTGCTATTTCATTTTGTATAACTTATATGAATATAGGTAGGTAACACAGACAGTTATGTTTTTGTTGTGTTTCTACCAATATTTTGAATGAATCATCCAGAATACATTCTTTATTGTCTTTTAAGGGAATATAAAAAAGAAATAACGGTTTCGTTTATAACACGAATTTAAATATACCTCTCTACGTACTAGTACCTTACACTAGGAAATTAGTATACAAGGAATACTTTCTGTAATTTGTTGTGTAATTTTAAAAGAGGACAGCTGTAATTAATTGCCAGTAAACCATTGAAAATCATCAAAGCAATTCAAAACAAGGAGGCGTGAATACATGGCACAATACTACTAAATTCTTTACGACAACAAACAAAATCTAGCCACCAATATAACCACATCAAACTAAAAGAATAAACAACAATATTTTCTAACAAACACCGTTGAACCTATTCTGTACATTCCTTTAAACTCTACCTCCTACCGTTACAAACAATGCTGAGCGGTATACATTGAACCGTGTGAAAGGTAACGAGACTATTGTAGTCGGTTTGGGGCGGCAGTGTATAATTTGTCGGGGAAGGCGGGATGACACGCCCCGTTGTCACTCCAGGCGGGCTGTTAAGGGAAATGCTGTGTTCTATGATTGAGGGAGTTCCTGGTAACGTATGATTATGTGAAATTCTTGTTAAAGCTGAGGAAATAACAGATGTTTTCTTAGAAAGAGAGTATTGCTTCGAAAGTGAAGTAGGTTCTCGACAGTCTCGTCTCCTACTTCATCGTGGACTAAAATTAGGGAACCTTTTTTTGAGTTATGATTATGGGACTTAAGTTTGCGCCATTTGCGCATCGTCATCAGGTCATAAAAACTTATGGTTCTGTGTCCAGTGACGGTTACGTTAAGAATTACTTCCACAGCAATATCTATGCCTACAGGTTCCTGTGTACTCTGAGATATTAGAACAAAAAGACTGTTACCTACCAAAGAGACCAAATGAAGGGAGCAGCAGATTTTTTTCATATTTCAGAGCGGGTGCTCCCTTAGTATGTTCATTTTCATATGTTCCTCTCTCTATAGCCCTACCCAAAATGTATAATTTCATAAAATCTTCTTTCTAATAGGTTTAAAGGTATTACAACTTTCCTGAAACATGATGACATTCATGTCTCTTACTGTTTACGGTTTCACTCACATGTTTATTATTTCTTGATTTTATTTTGTCTTGCCAAAGCAAATAAATTCAAACAAATAATCAGTCATACGATTCTCTTTAAATAAATCTCACTAGTGCTGTTCTGCCCCGCCCATCACTAACGAGCCCCTCGTCACAACGACACTCCACCATTTCACAATTCACTAATAGCAGCACAAACAAGCGTTATGTACCTATTTATTTCTGTATGTAAATAGAGAAATCTTTTGTTATGACTGGCAGGATAAGTATAGTTTAGAGTCAGCACCTCTACCATGAGTTGTCATCGAAAACTAACTCGCTAGCGTACTAACGTGAATCAAATAGAATTCGATGATGTCAGAACTCGCTAGCGTCTCCATATATGATTTATATGAAAAGTAATGGTACAGCGCCCCTAGCGGTCACAGAAAGAATTGAAATTCGTACGAAGAGCACTATAGATTTCGATAGGTAAGAAACCTAACAGTAATCTACCCGATAGTCACGTCTTCTTATGGGATTGTAATATTTGTAAGTGGAAAGACAACTGTGTTTACTAATGGTCATTCAAACCAAAAAAAAATTCAAATTCATGTGACATCCACTAACCCATTAACCCACTCGGTGCCTTCGTGGACACTTTACAGTTTGTGCAGTTGTAATAGGAAATACGCCTGTAATTTTTTTTTTCTCCGAACAATATAATCTAGTATTATAAACCTAAGAAAAGTATTCAAAGTTAAATTCAATTACCGTTTGTTGCTCAAAAAAATTATGAAACTCCAAGTTTTCTACTACAATTCAAATGTCCGTTTCTGTCGCGGTCAGGATGTGACGGTATTTGGCACGTCACTGCTTTGTTTACATCTGTTTTTCAAGGTTTTTTAGCCCCAAATCATATAAATTAAATTGTTTTTGTGCTTTTTTTTCCAGCAGAAATTGCACTTACAAACTTACCTTAGTGAGAATTCAAGAAGTTTGCTAAAAAAAAAAAATTACAAAAATATAAATAAATAATCTTTAAAAAAATATTGGCCTTTTGAGGTCACTTCTGAAGACGACGCGTTTCGTTCCACCAAAAAAACATAACATAAAATAATGAATTGTAAATTATGTATAACAATAAAAAATATAAAATAATACTAATTTGTTTCTTGACTCCTATATACGAGTATTGTATATTTAAATAATGAATAAGTTTTGAATTACGTGCATATTCCCTATCGTAGTACGTTATGTACAGTCATAGTCCTCAGCTACACTGTCGATTAAAGTTCTTGTAATGGGAAAGCTTCACTTTGTATTAGCTAGAATGATGTGATGTACTGTCATTGCCATCACAGTGCCCATTACTTTGCACCATTTGTATGTTCACAACCCTCTAAAACTTACTTTTTTATTTATTTATTTATAATGCCTACCTACTTTAAAAGAGCACATAATAAATTCATGTGTACTTTCATGTTTTATCTTAACTATCCTAATAATAAATGCGAAAGTGAGTTTGTTTGTTTGCTACGCTTTCACGCTTAAACGGCTGAACGGACTTGGATGAAATTTGGCTCATGAGTAGACCACGACCTGGGTTAGGACAATGGATACTTTTTATCTCGATATTTTAAAGGGATTGAGACTTATGTGGGTGAAACCGCGGGGTGCAGCTAGTTTCACTTCAGTTCCATTTAAATTATGGCCCAATTCACATAAGGACAAAGTGACGTAAGTAGACCACGCCCCCTACTAACTACGGGAGCACTCAACATTATTTCAAGTCACCACTCAGAACTCATCAGTACCAGCTTATTGTTACTTATTTAGTGTTTGAATTGAACCTTATCTGGTAGAAAATAAAGGTGATCTGGAGTGAACAAACGACTTGGTTGAGAATATGGCGCCTGTTCTTAAGAGTAGCCGTAATTAAAGATTAAGAGGATACTTGTGCATAGAGTGGAGAAAAAGAACACGTCTTGTTTGGTTATAAGATGAAACAAAATATATATATGTAGCTAACCATTACTTTAAAGCAAGACAAACGAAGTCAACAGGCACACAATATTTTTTAGTAACTTAACATATTAGAAGTTGCCATCACATATTGAACAAACATGGTACTGAATTCACGTGCCTCTCTGCAGGAGGTAAGGCCTCTGTTCTGCATTCAAGCTGCATACATCCATGTGTGTGTGGCTGCAATGGCTTGCAGTGGACTGAAAGAAAGAAAAATAGGTTTATTTGTCACAGAAACACGTGCATACAAAAGGACAAGAGTAGGTCATCAGAAAACAAAATAAATCAATAATATAAATCTTCTTCTCTTTTTGTGATCTTAATATAAACATAATCAATTAATCCGCAGTGGGCGCTAAAAACACAAAAAATAGGAGAAGATGGCGAGAAATCGTGAGGCGAATCACATCAGCCCCTGGACAAGAATCTACATGAAGACCACGACCGCTCTGACAAGAGTGCTACGAAGAGGTAGATTAAATCATGTCCTGTCTATCAAAATCACACTCTACCTCCCTCACTAATCATCGTCTCGGATGGGCGGAGATTCAAAGCATCCTTGAGTCCCCAACGCGACAATTTCGACGCCTATTTGTCAAATTAAAAGAGTCGAGGGGAGAGTATACCATCTTAATCACGTACGAAGATTTTAATAAACGGCTCGGCATGTAAATTATGTATGTACTCGCAGGTACTTTGATTTTCAAGGGAAAGGAGAGGAAGGTCGATGAGTAAATTAATTTAATTAAGGTGGGCTTTGAACGTTTGAAGTAAGCTTTTGGGTGTTTTAATTAAGTCTTTAAAATTCGTATTGCATGCCTGAGGAGTTTATTGAATACTGTTTAGTTAAGAAGGAGATTTATGTACTAGCATCGAACTAGGTGAAACTGGCAGGTGATGCAGTAGGGCAATACTTCGCAATTATAATTAGGTATCACCATCTGCCCTTGTCCCATGTTACTCAGGGTCGGTACTACACGTTTTCTCTTTCCTTTCTCCCCTGTCGACCGTCACGCTATCAATCACTTCCTTCTTTTTTATATCGTTCCTTAAACAGTCCATCCATCTTTTCTTTGGCCTCCATCTCCCTCTCCATCCATCAACATAATTATAATTAGGTATATTGTGTTCTATTCTAATGTATGGTATGATCATGTATACTGTATCATAAACACAAAACGTGGTTTAAAAGTCTCGTAGTCTCACTACAATGGCTATAATCAGGGATATAGATAGGTAATGGTATTTTGCGCAGAAGCAGCTAGCCACTCGTACGGTTCTACTTTTACAACAGTCAGAAAGATAATACATAACAATATTATATCTATCTCTTGAAACTACTACCAGGACACATTCTTCCACAAGGACTTTCTACTAAATCTACAAGACAATCATTCCACTTTCACGTGGTAACCTGAGCTACTGCCTACCCCTGTACAAGCATATCATTGTGACGTTAATGGCTTTGTGGCCGGCAGCGCGTGCGCCGATAATCTACGGCGCGGTAAATCACCACGTGACCCGCACTATCGCACATCGGTGTACAGGGTTGCCACTGTATGTGGTGGTGATAGCAAACGGTGTGTTATCACCATTATAGACATTAGTTAGGTAAAGCGAGGCTGTCTAAATGTTTAGGAATTGTTAGTCGCACCTGTTCAGTGTTCGGTGTATATGTAAATGTCCCGTTTACGTTTGCAGGTAATATATATATATTCAATATACAAGTATATATATTCAATGTTTACGCACAAACCATAATCGCAGCTTCATTTCTCGAAGAATTTTTATCTAGTGAAGATGGCAAAATCGTGAAAAAACTTAGATGGTCATATTGAGTGCATTAATCAGATAGAGTTCCTTGTAAAAAATGCCATCGTCAAATTAACTTTATAGGGTTTAAATGATGCAAAATAATAAGCTGTCAATAATATTATCATAACAAATATAATATATGCGTTAATGAAATTATACTTCATACACATCTGTGTAGTCCGTAGGTACTCCTGTAATAGATATTTACACATAAATCGTACATAACTCCACTTATGACATATTTCAATACTTTTTTATCAACCAGCCAACCCTACACACCTGCGGGTCGTGAGCTTTATTGAATTTAGCATATTTCGCTCATATCGAGACATCGAGCTCGCATTGTCCCAACACTACCGTATGTGTACGAAATGTTACTGTACATGCTCGAAACCAGAGTTATAGTTTCTAGCATCAGCGTAAGCACCGAACATATTTAATTTTAAGATTCCTTAGAAAAAATAATATTCAGAAGCATGATGAAGTCTTCGTTCTCAGTCGGTCTAGCACGAACTTACTAGCTTCTGCCTCCGACTTCGTTGGTGGTCGTGGTTGTGAATTTATCTAATAAAATAACAGCCACATTTTTATAAAACTCCTTTCATTGGTGACTTCGCATCACATCGCCCGCCCGCACTATTACTTCGTTTTCGCTTAGCATTCATTCTGACTTTTTGCTCCGCCCTTAAAGGTCGTAGCGTGATGTTATAGCCTATAACGTTCCTCAAGAATTGGGCTATAAATGCATGCAAGAATTTTCAAATCCGACTCGTAGTTCCAGAGATTAGCGCGTTCAAATAAAAAAAACAAACTAACAAACACTTCAGCTTTAATATATTAGTATAGATAACGATTTTTTTATTTATTATTTTTTTATTTTAACCTACTCGTTTCAGACTTAATATTTATTTAGGTTGAAGACTTCATTCATATGTATGGGATATAATACATATTCTGCTTGTAAACTTAACCAAAGCGCTATAGGATAGTTGTATTTTTTATTCAGAATTCGAATTTACCTTACCATTACTTCAGGTAATCTGCAACCCTGAACCTCATTGCGCATGTCTAATAAAACTAATGTGCAGTTTAGTTGTTACAATAGAATATACGGAATGACAAAAGAAGATCGACTAACGTTCGTAGATGGATGTGTGCACCGCCCAATTTAATCTTCCGCGTAGCTAACTTTGCTACCGATGTCGGTCCTGAAGTAGCAAATAGAATGGTGTCTTGAATTATAATGTCTGGCTATCAGGTTCATCTCACTTCCCACTTCTCATCGATAAAAAAAATCAAATGCATGCAAAGAAGCTAGATCATATTCACTAAGTATACTTTGGTTTCCCTTGAGTCTAAAGTTCAGTCAAAAACTGTAAGGAAATTACACGACAGAATTTGTGTCGTTTCCTCCAAAAGTTTTGTACATTCACAGCGACATGCACAAATGAATACTGTGTATGTGCATGCAATTGTGCGTGATTTAGTGCGGTAACAAACGGCTGAGCAAACTGTGTCGGCTGTGCGAATAGTTTGGTTAGTAACCTAATGGTACAGTCATGCTATTTGTTTATGCTCCCTTGGGGTAGGCAGGGGGGTTGACTGATCGTAAGTGAGGTGATGAGTAACGATGGTGACGATCATTGAAGAGCAATATCGATAGTCGTATATGTGAAAGAAATAAAAATCCTCAAAGGAACCACAAGGTAGGGATTGGGAAAGATTTGAAAATATGAGCCTGAAATGAAGCCTAAAGTTTTGTGCCTAGCAGCTTATACATTTTTGTGCCACTGACTAGGTACCCTTGTCATGTGCGGCGTTTAGAAAGCGTAAAAGCAAGAACATCAAACTGTTAATATTATTAGCATTTAATCAAAACTACTCTTCAATATAACACCTAACGTTCGGAAATGCTTTGTCACATAACATTCTACACCCTTTACTCATAAATAGAATTTGATGTACGATAACACAAAGGAATTTGACATCATTATCAAACACAGAATGCATTATGTCGTTCCGAAATCACCGGCCGAACCAACAGTGATTTGTAACAGTGATTTGCAACAGTGATTTAGAGCTCTGCTAGACAATATGAGACCGCTACACAAACATATTATTAGTAATTTATGTGTAATGGCGTCGGTGACATGATTTCAGGTGTTGAATTGATGATTGTTGCACGGTTGATGATTTCATTTTGGCTCGCATGACCTGTGTGGATGGAATCGTTTGATGCGCCAGTGAACAATTTTGTGTGACTGGACATTAGTAGGGCTAGTACGTAAACAAATTGTACCATTTATTGTCTACTGGGTAATTTATTACTTCAATGATACTGTCATAGACTTATCTTGTTTTTCTCCCCAGCTATCCGGCTTTGATATTATTTTATGACTCAAAAAGGCTTAACATGATTTCATCTCACCAACCAGCAATATATTTCGTCAAACATTCTCCAAGCTAAAATAATGAACACCACCTTACAACCGAACTAAATCATACTCTCAGAACTAAAATCGAAATTAAATTTCCATCTTCCGTTGTATCTAGAGGCAGTAGGCAATGTGGGCAGGGTGCTCTCACGACCCGATATTTACGAGTTCGGCCCGATACTGAACATTATTTATGTCTCTGTTTCCCCATTTTTGTAACAATATTTATTGTGCTCGAATATATCAAATGTGGAATCTTTAACAGTGGCCTCTGTTTGATAAAGGCTTTCATATATTTTTTGTAGGGAATTTTAGAAGGTTACGTGGGGCTGATTGGTAAGGTCTATTGTGATATGATTTTTCATTAAAGCAGTAAATATTGCTTGCTTTAAACAGGCGAGCTTTCATCTTTTTTTGCGTTCATTTGTAAAAACTCTTTGCCAATTTCATGTCTGATGATATTGTCACATCTAGTCACAACAGTTATTTTCTCTTTAACAAAGAGAAGGTTTACAAATCTAGATTCTGGTATTAACTTCGACCAGTGGGCAAACAGCTTTGAAGTGCTGATATATTCTTCAACACGTCGGAGTGGACACAAAGGGGTGCGTTGAACGTCAAACGATATGTTAACATGTGAACGAAACATTTGTATAATTTTGTGCACCGAGGCACAGTGAGAGCGACCATCGAAGGAACTTTCAGTGAAAAAGAATGAAAGGTTTCCTCTGGAAAGTCATCTGTCACATTAGACTGTATACTGTATTTTTTGTGACAGCAAATACATTTCTTAATCTTCTCAATTTTGGGGTTCTTCCATTATCACTATTCGGGAGTGTAATCGAAGTGCATACTACCAAGTGGGTTTTCTTGCTCTGTACCTTTATTAGTGAGCTGATGATCAATGCAGCATAGGTTTTTTCAGCAGTATTTTCAATAAGTAGTACATACTTGTTGGTACGAGAGCCCATGACCAAAGTTTTTGCCTTATCGTTTTACTTTCTTTATTCTGAACCCAAAAATCCTAAATTTTTCACGTCTGACCGCATTTTTAAATAATATTTAAAAAAAAAATACTGAACTGTTTCGTAGCAATCTGTTTGATTTTCAGAATGTAGTTGAACGATAGATTTTAGATGCCGAAAACATAATTTTCAGAAACCAGTAGCGTCACACGTACCCAGGAGACCGTATATAAAATTAAAAATGAGGCAAAAATAAAACTCATAGCAACCCGTCAGTAAATCTTGTTTTCAAGTGGACATTGGTCAGTTGTGAATTTGTCTGATTTCTGGATACAGATAATATCTTTGTTCTACTGTTTTTAACATAGCATCACGCTTTGTAAAAAATCCCAATAACACTTTGTCCGACCTGGGCATCGAACCCAGGACCTCATGCTCAGCAGTAGCGCTTGCGACTAGTGCCGGCCTACACTGTCGTCCCATACCTATTAACTCTGTTATTTGAAAATATTGTAAAAAGACGATTATTTTTAAAAGAGTAACCGTGGAGTTTCTTGTCGGTTCTTCTCCATAGGAAACGACCAATTGGAACCGTGCACTACTTGCGACCAACGAGGCAGTCTCTTCTGTTTTTATTTTATGCTTCTAATCTCTGCTGTCACTTTGCTCTTTTCTGATAAATGGCGTTATTTCTTTATTTTTGTTCCTCAAATCTTTTACATAATTTTTCTTGCAACCAAGGATCCTAAATCATAATTTACATAAATATTATAAATTATATTGTTATAAAAACCCTCTCGTTGTACCACGCGACTGCTTATTCGCTGTCGAGCCGCAACGCCTCTTTCATGTCCAGAATCAGATACGCGCCGATTTATAGCAGCCCGCCTTAATTGTGGCCCGATCAGCCGGCCGCATCAATTCAATTTGTTATTATGAACACTTAATGTGAACACGGATATTTTGTAAGGATGAAAATTGGTGGATTTGGCGTGAATATATTAGTTACCCTGATTATAAACTAGGTACGTAATGTCTTTGGGTTTAAAATAGATAAAGTTTTTGCCCCACTTTTACCTTATGTGTTAGCTGGCCAGATATTTAATATGCACTGCCCTTCTTATTGCACAACTTCCTTGTTTAGTTTAAAATCGCTTTTTAGCTCAACTTCGCTCCAAGATCCTGAATAAGGCAATCATTTTACCGATATCAACTTACTGCAGACTACTTACTAAACATATAACCTAAATACAGAGAGTAGATTCCGCCAGCTAATACTAAACAAACGGAAGCTTACAACTACACTTCGCATTTACCACATTAAAATATATCCTTTAAAAGCCCAAAGAGCCCAAGAAACCTGAAAGCGTGTGGACTAACATTTTTATAGAGCAATAAAGTAGGTAGAGCGCCATTCGCAGACCACCTATCGTAGAGCTATCGCAACAAATTGCGCGTGATGTATCGCCCGCTATTATTGCGTGGAGCATTGTTCTGAGAATAG
Source organism: Xanthia icteritia (assembly GCA_949128155.2). NCBI lineage: Eukaryota > Metazoa > Arthropoda > Insecta > Lepidoptera > Noctuidae > Xanthia > Xanthia icteritia. Next base: position 21,855,351 of record OX421938.2, read on the forward strand.
GGAGACAGTCCTGGTTTTAAACGTGGAAAAGGGAACTTGTATCGAAAATAATTAAGTCGTCATTGATAATACAGATTTACGCCCAGTTTCTGGAACTAAAATTATAAGAGCTTCAAAATTAAATGTATGTCAAGTGATGCGATTGGCTGTTGATAATGAATTCAACTATTCACAGAAGGTTACGCGAAGCTTGACAAATTGTTGGATAATTTTTGTGTTGATTTTCTTCCAGAAACCTGGCGTTAGTTGCTATTGTTTAAAACGATGAACATGAAAGGTGCCAAATGAAAATAAAATAGAAAGCAGATGAAACAGTAAGGGACTAATACAAAATTATTTATTTTATTTAACCATTTATGCACACACATGTAAACAGACAAAAAAAAACGAAATGCTTATTTCTAAAGAAATCTCTTCGAGCATACCTGCGAAAGGAAACTAGATAAAAAGACATGTAGACAACGTGTGTAAGAGTAGAGGGAAAATAAAATACATAAAATGTATAAACAATTCACTAATTTCAATATAAAAATATAATATTAGAATATACTTAAATACAGTACAGACATACCTCTAAAATAAATATCACTAAAATATGTTTAATTATAGGTAAGGTAATTTAAAATAATTAGTAATTAAAACAACTATGACGAAGTGTAAAGATAGTGTTTTTTCGCTCTTCTTTAAAATATTGCAACAGTTTGACAGTCCCTAATGTCAGGCAGAAGCAAACTCCCCAACAGAACCACGTGCACACTGAAGGAGTAGGAGTAGAAGTCGGTTGAGTGGGGAGGGGATTTAAGGAGATTTCTTAGATGCGACCTGCAAGGTGCATCAAAAGAATGGGCGTAGGAAAAGCGTTCCCGCAGATAGGCTGGGTTGTGAAGGATGTTAAATGGCAGACACAATATCGGAGAGTTCCTGCGAAGTCGAATAGGGAGCCGCTTGAGTATGTTGTGTAAGTAAGAAACGTGATCATAGTTTTTATGTATATGTATGAAAGATGTATCTAAAAACGCTACGGTTTCCAAATCAATCAGAACTTGTCACACAACCGGAGGGTTGTAGGTATGGAATACGGAGTTTTATTTATTTATTTATTCACAAAATCCACAGCTCTTGAACAAAGTCACTTAGGATAAATAAACTAATCTTACAGCCAATTACGGATTTACAATCTAATAACTATACATGCATCAGAAACAAACAGGATGCCCTGCTAGCACCTTCTCAGCATATCCAAGGGTGTAGTGTGAGTTTTACAAAAAGTTCAGCTTTGAAGATGGTCTTCTCTCCCTCATACATGTGTGATAGTCTTCAAGTGTCATATTTGGTATTGGGAATCTATATGAGTTGCATCTAATAGTACATGACTAGAATCAATTATTATTTAAATGTTGACGTTCAAAAGTGCCTTTTTTGTGCCTAATTGAAATAAATTATTTGACTTTGACTTTGAGTAGGCTTTAATGATAAGGTTCAACCCCAATCCATCTCAATTAATCTGCCTAGCCTTTTCCCAACTATGTTGGGATCGGTTTCCAGTCTAACCGGATGCAGCTGAATACCAGTATTTTACATGGAGCGACTACCTATCTGACCTCCACAACCCAGTAACTTGGTAATACGATACCCCTTGGTAAGACTGGTTGTCAGACTTTCGGGCTTCTGACGACCCGTAGCGACTGTCAAAGATCCACGAATGACAGCCGAGACCAATGGCTTAACGTGCTTTCCGAGGCACGGTGGAGTCTTGGTATATAGAAATGGTCACCGATCCACGGACCAACCCCGGCAAGCATAGCTTTACCTGTTAGATCAACACGTGCGGCTGGTATTACTTAGCCACGAGGTCCTCCACAACACCACCAACTCCACAAACCTCAATCCATCTCTCAAAGACAATTCACAACCACGCCACAAACCAAAAAATCGCACCTAGCCAAACAAAAACCGGAACGTGTCCCACTTTGCACAAAAACAAACAGTCCCTACCACCATTACGTTGGCCGGCCGCTCGCTCGCCACCAGCTAGATTTTATCGCTCCTTCGAACCATTAAAACGGCCATAATGAAGTTTCCCTACGGATAATGCACTGGAGCATTACGCCATGATTTACAAGGCCAGCAATAAAAAGAATTTAAGGGATGACCCGGGATAGTAAAAATAGCGGGCTTGGGGCGAATCGACATCATAAATATGAGGAATGAGCACTAGTGTGTTTTATGTTGGCAATTTTATTATATCATATTACATGTATTGTGGGGTAGAAGAGGCTTTTATTGCGTATTGGGTGAGGTGGTCGGAAGTAAATTTTTTCACATAATACACATTTAATTTACAGAGGATTAATGGCCAGAATTCCTGGACCATTGAATAGCACTATGCAATCCTCAGGGATAAAAACTTAGTCGTAACGAAAAATGACTCGTTCTATATAACGTACATAAAAATAGAAAATTGATAAGGTTAGGACTCATAGGTATTATCTTTCTGTAAAGCCACTTGCATGGATAGTCATGTGAAAATCTTTGGTGGTCTACTTTTAACGCAAAACATGAATTAAATATTCTCAAAATTATAATTGATTTCAATCAATAGCTTGAATCCAGGACCCCCGTGCTTAAAACCTCATTCTCTTCACAGTCGCCTGCTAACAAAATTCATAATCATCAGAAAATCATTATATTTCAAAAAGGAACTTATTCCGCATAAATAGATTGTCTAAAACCATTGAATACAATTCAATCTTAATAACAAAGGGTCCTAATACTTAATACGGCTATTGAACGAAACCAAATTTTGTATCAATTTCAAATCATGCCGGGATTATTTTTGACCTCCTGGTGAGAGAGACCCCTTTCTGTTGAACCCTGAAAGTGTTGCATAGATTACGTAATTGAAGGCAGATATACCACTCTTTGGATTGACTTTACTGACTTTCTATCCTCCTCCTTCAGACGATTGCTCATTGCTGAGCGTCGTGAGGTGCCTGGCTAAACTTTTGGACGATCTCACTCCATTTATGGCGAGTTTTTCTATTCAAGCGTCCAAAAATATCATCAGTGTAAAAAAGGTCTACCCATATATGCTAACTTTTTAACAAAATCTGATTTTCTTTTTTTTAAGGCTGCACTGAACCGATTAATAAGTGTCTCTTCTATTAACTTCCATTCTTTTCGTGGTTTTCGTCATAGGCATCAAGGAAATCTCGCTTTTCACATTTTCTCTGGTTTTGTTTTAGGGAGTTTTCAATAAATAATATTGTTTGGCCAATTTTGTATTTTACAAAATATTATATACAGCGATGAAAACAAATCCGGTCTTCAAAAAACACCTTAATCTATGACCGTAATACCCTGGGACCCCTGGACGGCTCCCCACGGGAATCGAACTCGCTCCCCACCGTATTAAACCCGACGTTACACTCAATATTAGGCGTAATGATGAAGCGGGTTCCTATTACTGATTACTTACTGAATGACGAAGGGTTTTAGTTCTTTTTTTAGGAATTACTTTAAATTTTTGGTTGTTGTACAGAGTAATGGTAAGGTGGTTTGGCTTAATTCGCTCATAGGTGTAATTTCATGCATACGGGTATTATTATAATTGTTTAGTTCGTTAAAATTCAAGAATAGAATATATATAATATAATATGTTGTGTTGTGAAGATGGAAAAATTAAAAAAAAATCTCTATTTAACAGACAGGGTGTATAACAAGAAAATAAATTGATAAATATTATTAATTATTGTTTTAATTGTGTTTTTGTATGGACCATGTGGTCTGCAATAAAGATTTTTATTTATTTATTTATTATATAGTTATAAAAGAGTATTCTAACATGGATAAACAGAAAACTCCGCTATGTACAAGAACTATTCTAAGAAATACAGGGATATAAATATAAAAATAGAAGGAATAAGTACACACACTTACAGGGCCAAATTAAATTAGCTAGCGAAACTCGCAGACGTAATAGGTATCGATAATTTCTAAACACGATAAAATAAAAAATAAGTAGATTTGATGATTTTTTTTGGGGCCAACGACCACTTGTATTGATGTTAGGTACTTGAAGTTCGAGTTGAAAAATCCATTTATTTTTAATAGTTTTATCATGTTTAGATATCGAAACCATCAATTGGAATCATCTGCGGAGTTTCGCTAGTTAATTTAATTTGACTTCAACTCAATAATCGTAATTTACTACTAACACTAGCTACAAGGTATTACTAACATTATATAGTCTGAATAAAGAAAAAAATATTTTGATGTTGATTTAATTTTGATAATTATGTAACTAGGTAGTAAATAAGAAAATACTTAGATAAAAGTCTAGGAAGTCTATAAGTGAATAATTGCACTGGTCTTACTGTTTGCTTGGTAGTCACTCAAGCACCTGATGAATGGCCTTTAAATGCTAAAACATGGCTGGCTGATGACTTCTTATTCACTATTCCAGACTTCTTTTGTACTCTTCATTGTACTATTATAATCTTTGCCCGGCTGAAGACTAAATTCTGTTGAGTTATTCAGAATAATGGTTTTTTCAGGAGTTGTAGGAATAATTCATTCTTATTTCATTACATAAATGAGGAATTCATAATAATTTTAGAGAGTTTAGAACTATATATGTAACTAAAAATATATTATAGTATGTCTTGAAATTAAGAAGATAAATTAGAAGAATACGTAAACACACCTTTGATCGATTCCAGTTTTATCTCAATTTAATACTCTCTTACACAATTAAACCAATACCCAATCCACAAAATCAACTAGTCCCTATTACCATTTCAATCCTATCACCAACCGCCCACGACCCGATACAAACGAAGCCATACATCACTCTCATAGCGTGTCCGCAGAACATTAGTCTAACCGAATCAATGAGCCATTGTGGTTAGTACATTAAATTCCGCGCCATAACTCATGGTGTGCCATAATTTCGTACACAAAAGACCGCCTGGACGGCCGTGATTAATGTAGGTGGAAGAAAATGAAATGAGATGTCGCTGACGGTTTTTGGCTGCTTTGGGAGCTTCTTGTTTGGGATAACGTGCAGTTTTAAAATGTCTTCTTGGATTTTACAGGTGATAAGCGTTTTGAAGTCTCAAGACTCAAGAAGTTAGAGAAACTTGTGATTAAGTTAGACTAGTGTACTAGTTTGGGAGATTGAGCTGAGCCAAATACACTGTCAATGAAATAAGTTTCGAAGTAACAATACATTGTTGTAATACTATTCGCCTATGTGTTTATCGCAGTAACGTTGGAACAAAAATATCGTCGGTGGAACATGGCATCGCAGTAGAAACGGCTGAGGCAACACGTTCGGAGTAATGAAAATGGACAGTTCAGGTAAGTATGGGAGTCTATTTCTTTTTAAAATCGAGATCACACAAATTCTTGGTCCTGATTGCCATAAGAGTTACTATGACAGACATTAAAATCGGAGACCAAATGTCAAATAAGGCCTTAGCAACCTACTTATCAAAATAAAGTTTTAATCACTGCCAGATAAAATGCGAGAGAGTTTAAGATTATGACAAAAGTAGGCGGTCTTTATATAAAGTTCACGTGTCATGCTCACACACTTACTACACATATTGAAAAAAGTGTATGAAATAAAATGCACATGCAGCCGCTAACCGTACCAAATAAAATATCTCCCTATTCAGTAGTAACCCAATACGTCGGCGGCGCGTGTAGCGGTGATCCAATAGAAAACTAATCACTACAATTCGATGGGCAGCTATCGACATACACAATATGTCGATGTAGATGTCGATTGATAGCCGCGAGAGTAATTATGCAAGGAGAAATCTAATTACACTCGTATTATAAAAGAAAATTTGTCGTGTAGAAGTAATTGAACTTTTATTAAATCTATCCGCCTAGCTTTCTCCCAACTGTGTTAGTTCGTTTTCAGTTGAACCGGACACAGCTAAATAGCAATAAATTTTACATGGAACGACTAGAACATGACCTTGAATTCAAAATCTACTTGAATTATCCACAATTTTACTCTCCTGTGGAGCAGCACCTTAAAGATGATACTCTTCGTGCAGGAACAGAATCTGCAAAATCTACGTGTGTATCAAACAGAGTGGAAAAAATCAAAGAACTGTCCGCTCTTGTTGAAGATATCACACGGTTGCTTCACTTGCTGCTTCAATGTAGAGAAGCATTGTAAAGATGACCGGTTGCCGTGTCATATATAGTTTTAAGACCATCCAAGCAGCTAAAATTAAATCCTATTTCTAATCCTTCGTCTAGCCACTTTATCTTCCCACTATCGATACTTCCTCATCTCTACGTGTACCGCCGCGGGTGTCTGCATCACAACGAGCAGGTCGGATTAGCGGTCGCCGGTCGCGTTCCGGTTGCACCCTTTGTGAATGTGATGCCGCCGGCAATGCAATGCACGGGCCGGAGTGCCGGACGGCAAGTACATGAGTGTACTTGTGTAGGTACAGGAGGTTTACATGATGGGTTGTATGTAGTTCGATGGGGATACATTCGTTCAACGATAGATAATAGGAAGAGATATCTAAGCATAAAATGCCAAATGGTTGAACCAGATTTTTTCGTTTAGAGAATTTATTTATTTGTTTATGTGTGTATAATACGTTAATATTAAAGTTACGTTAACCTAAGAAATCTCGATGTTTTGTCAAGTCGTAAAAACCGTGCGAAGCAGGAGCGGGTCGCTAGTCTTCCAATAATTATTTTCCACTCTTTGCCTACTATTTACCATATTTGCAACACTGCTCCCCCGATCACGGCGATCACCCATGGTGTCACTGTGAGCAGTCGCGCCGCTGATCCGGAACGCTCAGTGGGGCTCAGCGGGGTGTCATTGATCAGCATGTAATTGTAACCGACGGGTTTGAAGCTGCAGCTGAGTCATACAATAGATCTGAAGTGCAGATTTGAAAATTAATATTACATGTTGATCTTACAAAAGGAACAAATAAGTTATTATTTTATTGCTATTTAATTCCTAACAAAACAATACCAAGGAAGACATAAATTGTTCCTGTCTTCTACATCTTGCTGTAGAATTGAAATCTTATAAATATCAATCTGCCTAGCCTTTTTCCAACTACATATATTAGGGACGGCTTTCACTCTAACCGGATGCAGCTGAATACCAGTATTTTACATTGAGCAACTGCCTATCTGACCTCCACAGCCCAGTTACTGGGTAACACGATACCCCTTGGTAAGACTGTTTGTCAGACTTTCGGGCTCCTGACGACCCGTAACGACTGTCAAAGATCCAAGAATGACAGCCGGGACCAACGGCTTACCGTGCTTTTCGAGGCAAGAAGGGGTTGCGGTATATTAAGATGGTCCACGACCTGACCGCACTGATCGATTGACCCGTGCGACTGTTATTACTTGGCCAATATATCCAAATCCAAATCTTATAAATATATTCACAACATAACTTCACGCCTTGTTTCCCCGATGGGTTAGGCAGAGGTGTACTTACCTATATAGTACACCCACATTTCACCAGGCCTATGTAATAGGGGGTGAGCCTATTGCCATCAACCGGAGACAAATCCAGACTCCGGGCTGCTGCTGAGAAATTCCAGATGGAAAAACAATAACATTTACAAAATAATAGAATGTTGTTTATTGTTGTTGTAGGTAATAATCTAGGAATAGTTTGGAATCAGTCACGAGTTCTAAGGTTCTAACAAACAGTTAATTTAGTTTTATTAAGCTTATAACAACGCCATCTATCGAACATAACACCAACTTCAATAAAAAAGGGTGCTATGCAACCCTTGTACGTTTGTCAAGGTTTGGACATTGATTCAAAGATGTCACTGCAAGAACTGACAAGAACTGAAAACAGTTTCAGTTTGCAGCGAATATACTTAGTGACACTTTTGCGTTATAAGCATTTTAGTAAGCACTAATTTAAGCTCCTTGATTATTAAGGTTTGAAAATAAATACACATACATACATAAATTACTCATGCCTCCTTCCCATGGATAAGCAGAAACTACAGAACGGCACCTACTACGATCCTTACATAAGGAGTATGTATGGATTGTAGTAGGTTGCTTCGTTTACGTTCATACATCTGAAAATAAATATAATTTTTATCTTTTTAAAATTCCTTTCATTACACCTAAAATGAAGTCAATAGAACTTTTGATCAGCGCTATCCAGTTAGGACGTGGAGTAACTACGTACAAAGCACTTTAGTCAACGATGGACGTAATATTTGAACCGTCTTATAGATGGCGCTGTACTAAAATCTGAGTGTAGGGTTCGCGCCACCACTGAAGTCCTTTTGAAGCGGCGCTAGTGTCTATGTCATTGCATCAAATTGCATTTAAAAAAATTTAGTTCCACAATTTTCCGTCGGACTTCAGTGGCGACGTGGACTCTATTCCTTGCTTTAGTGTGGGTAGCAAAAAGTCCAAAGAAGTTGGTAATGTTTATAAAATTATGATTCTTATCACTATATTTTTTTGTTTTGCAAGGTATAATGCCGAGACATTTAAATAAATTTAAGTATCCCATGTATAATTGTGTAGGTATATTCATGTCCATTAGAAAACAATATCTGCAGTACCTACGCACTAGTTTATGGTCGTTTTCTGGTGACCACTGAAATTCAGCGCAGCACATTCAGCTGTTCAGCTGTGAGTCCCCCATAGCACAGCATCATGCTGAGTGGAAGTCTTCTTGTCACAGTCACGACGTGCAGCTGCCGACTATTTATGTTCTGTGTTCGTGAGTATAAATTTGTTTTGTCTTTATTGTTTTATTCAAGTTATCTAATCTTTTTGTATGCACGTGTTATTGTGCCAAAAATAAATCTACTTTTATTTGTTTCTATTAATTATTATTACCAACCTAATAACCTACCAACCTGTACTGCGCCCGCGTGGTAGATTACAGCCCACTGCTTCTCGAAGAGAGCTGGCCCGTCTACTAGCAGTGGGAACATTATACACTGATTATGTACCTACATATGTTGAGGAAATTCCCTTTGTTTAAACCAGCCCTCGTGCCTATAAGGCAAAATATTATCTTTAGGCCTTTGCATACACAATCCTAATGTTATTGAAACTCATTTCGAAAATATTTACTAAGGTAGGTATAGGCATTGTTTCCTTTTTCGATAATATACCTATATAGAACGTAATAAAAGATTACATATTATTATTAAAATATTAGATACAGGTAATTATAAATTCGTAATACCTACTCACAGTTAATCGATAAAGAAGAGAATTTATCAATATTGATAGCATTTACCTAACAGAAAATAATTGAGAAAAATGAGAACAAGGGTACATGATGCAGCAATGACTTGCAGCGTCTAAATACAGTTCAGATGGTGCAACATTTATTGTTGTTTCTACTTATTATGGTATGCCGCAGGCAATTATATAAGCGAGTAAAAGGAAATGAGTTAAATTCATTGCATTCACCTGTTTTTATCGAACAATCGTCAACGAATCAGAAATGAGAAATAAATTAACCGTCATAGCACGAGAAGTTTAAGGGAAGAATAGATTGAGTGGTAACCGTGTTCATAAACCACGTTCTTCTCCATAGGAACCTACTGCGCTTTGAAATGAGCGACTAGCTTCAACTTTCTGACTGACCAGCTCCTCGACAGTTTAAAAGTGCCTATAAACGGTTTAATTGCAAGAAATGCAATTGCAATTAATAGTTAATGACTTTTAGTTTAAGAAGGAGCAGTTTCCAGAATCGGTAATTGCCATACGAGGTAGATCAATAACCTGGTAAATGTCACGCGAATCAGTTGTGGCAAGCATAAAACCAGTCATTGTGGCGGTGCTTGGGGTTCTGTCAAGCGGTACGTGAACTTCTTTCGGTGGAATTATGATTGGACACAAACTAATGTGTAAATTAATAAAATAATGAAAGTAATGTAATAAAATAATGTCTTGATGGCTCGGAGGTCAAGTTAATCTCTTTTTGAGAGTGCCAAGTGCCACCGTTTCTTTTCAATTTCATAAAGTAGGTAGTTACCTATTTTCTAAATTATCGTAGTAGTAACTGACTGCTAAGAAATACATTGTAGAGAAGCCTTGAATTGTTATGACTTGAAATCGGTCCTCTTTACTCATACTGAGTAAGCATGGTGATCATGATCACTGCTCGTTTCTTCCCTATAAGAAGAGACCGCTGTAATGGTTCCATCATTATGGCCATGAGTAGAACAGTAATCCATTGAACTGTGTCCTTTACTCAAATAATATCCGAAGTAGTGGCTACGCTTGGAGAAGGCCTATATTCATGCGTTCATTATGACTTGTCCCGTGACGCGATTGGTAGCATTTCTGTCAGTCGCCATGTTGATCTCTATTTGTATTAAAACTAAGCTTGACAAGCAATGGTGCTAATATGACGGTAAGGGCAAGTTATAGTGAACGGTCTGTAGTTACGTTTTCTTGTCACCATCAATCAAAATATTCCTATTCAACTTGTAGCATTTGAACTTAAATCTGAATCTTATCAAATTAATGGAAATCAAGAATCACAAATTACTGACTACAATAACATCGAGCATCTATTTGTGCTCGGGTATAGTTATTGAGTGGGATTGTGCCTTCAAACTTAACGTTAAAGTTAAAACAAGTCTACCTGGATTGCATTTTTGTTTGACTTCACCTGTAGGTAGATATCTAGATTTCATAATATTTATTATGATGATCGATCTATAAGTAGGTATTAACCTACGTTTTATTTTTGTGGAACACCTGCAGTTAATGACAGTTTTATATACGGATATAATAATAATTACGTATCTTCTTTGTGATAAATTTTTATCATAATTAGAGATCATTGAGTAATCGGTATCAGTGATTATAATGAAAATCGTCAAAACATTTACATCTATTTTTTCTTCTTCAATCGGTCCCTCACTACTGAGAATCTTGGGCACTGGACTCTGGCTCTATAAGCGGACAATCTATCTCCATCGACTCCGGCCCAATGTTGCCACCAGCTGAAATTTGCTTGAGGACGTAGCCTCTTTTTTTTCATGTTGGCGACTGGCCTCGTGGTCTCTTTCCTTCGGTATTGACAACAATGACTTTTCAAGGCTTGCTATCTCCCCTTTGCATCATGTGGCCGAAATAGGACAAAATACGCTGTAGGCAAACTGTAGACAATCGGGTCTTGATCTTGAGTAGGGAAAAGACAGTCACATTTGTGCGTTTGGCTGTACATAGTGTACATGGTATTTCCTGCACCACATTTCGAATGCGTCTATCCTTTGTCTTTTTCTTACTCGGGCTGTCCATGTCTCTAGAGGAAAATCGAGAAAACTAGTGCTCTGACCAATCGGGCTTTTGTTTTATAACTTATACCACGATTTTTCCAGATGTCCTGGAGGTGTGTCGTAGCATCTTTAGCCATGCCTGTCTTTTTATTTCTGGGACGCAGCTGCCTTCATTATTAATGTTAGAGCACAGATAAACGAAACTGTCCACAGCATCGATGACTTGGATGTTAAAGGCATCCGATAGCTTTTCCGCACGATATTATATGTCACCATAAACTTGGTTTTCTGCCCATTTATTGCAAGCCCTAATTTACCACTTTCCACCTTCAATCTATGTAGTATCTCCTTCATGTCGTCAAATATTGTAGCAAGGAGAACGGTGTCGTCAGCGTATCGCAAATTGGAAACGCGCTTTCCACCAACAGCAAACACCTTTTCCCAGCCCTCAAGAGTTTTCCGAATGATATACTCTCCATACACATTGAAGAGCAGGGCTGAGAGAATGCATCCCTGCGTAACGCCTTTCTTAATGGAGAACACATTTGAACAGTCGGTGTCTATTTTGACTAACGAACAATTGCTGATGTAGAAGAGGCATCGGAATAGGTCAATAAGATGTTGAGGCGTACCCATGTTTTTTTTAAACACAGCTTGTCTCACTGCACACAATCAAAGGCCAAAGCCTTTGATTGTGTGCAGTGAGACAAGCTGTTGCTACACCAAAGTGTATCAATAAAACACAACAACACGGGGCTGTTAAAATCCCAACTCTTTTCTCTGATTTTGCCAACGTTCAGGATTTGTTCCCGCGTGCCTTTACATTTAATTATCTACAATTAAATCATTTGTACGTTATCGTTTCGTCATCCCCGGAGAACAAAATAATAACTAGAAATACGCAACTTTTCAGAAAAAAAAAATGTTTTCGTTGATTTCTTCTTAAATAATTCGACGATCCACCGATCGCCTCCACAAGGACACGGCGATGCTCTTCCCAAGCCGGGCAGACCTCCACCGTATGCTCTACCGTGTCGTCCAGGCGATCCACGCAGTGATGACACCCGGGCGTTTCCTCCCGCCTGATACGAAACAGGAACCTCCCGAAACAACCATGTCCGGTGAGGACATGCGTCAGGCGGAAGGTGAGGACATCGTGGCGCCTCTCTAGCCACTCCTCAGAGAGGGGACTTATCGCCGCAATAGTAGCGTGCCCAGCACTGGGTTGCGACAATCGCACTCTCCATGACGCCATGAGATCCCGCCGGAGTTCTGTTCGCTGTGCCGCGATTTCTCGCGGCAGCGGAGTTAAGCCCCGGCGTTTCGCCTCCTCACGCCACTCCCAAATGCGCGCGAGGACTTTTGCCTCCAGGTTCCATGGCAGCAATCCGGCAAGGAGGCTCGCCGGAGACCGTGCAGTATCCCCGGACCAGCCGGGTGGCTATGACCCTCTGGGACGCGTTCAACAGGCGGACTGGCCGCCACCTCAATGACCGCGCCCACATCGGTGCCAGCCTCGACCCGCTCCATTCTGGGAGCCAAACGATGGAAATGCTCTATGAAGTTCCACCGGCTGTCGAAAACGAGTCCTAACTACTTCATCGTCGGCTTGACGCCGATGTGAACCCCTCCTACCGTTATTTGGGAACCCGAAGGTGGCCCGTTCCGAGGAACGTGAAAACACGTGGCCTTGGACTTGCGCAGGGCCACCTCGAGGCCCAATTGCCGGATTCTGTTGACGACTGTGCGCCAGGACCAACGTGTCGTCAGCGTAACAAACGACGCTGACGCCGCTAGGGCGGTCGGCGCGTAGCACCCAGTCGTATTCGATGTTCCACAGATGCAGCCCAGAACTGATCCCTGTGGGACACCGCATGACATCTCTCGCCGGTTCCATTCTCCCTGGTAACTGGGGCAGATGACGGCCCTGTCCGTCAAATAGGCCTCGACCACACGACAGAGGTAGGTCGGCATCCGGTGATACCGCTCTTACTTGACCTTAGACTGATGACTGACATTTGATGGACAAATTATTATTGTGAGACTATTTCATTATTTCTTACATTACGTTTTCTTGTGTTACCATTTCATAAGTCTAGCTTTGAAAAAAATTAAATAAAATCTATAAGATGTGGGAAGCTGATAATAGCGAATCAGTTTTACAATTTTTGCCTACGAATGAAACTGCGTTGATTTTGGGCAAACAAAAATATCATGTACTGAAGATATATAAAAATGGTGCATCTATTCGGAGGTGCTCGAATTATAAAAATGCAAAATGTTTATGAACAGTTACGGTTAAGGTAATTGCTGGTATATACCTTAAGCCAGGTAAGGTATGTACCATGGCATGCAATGGTTAATTATCAGGAGCGAAGCTTCCATGCAAGCCGACCTTCGTTCTCAAAATATTACGTTTACATTTTACAGAAGTTGACGACGCGATTATCCACCAATTATGTTAGCTAGCCTAGGTTTAGGTAATTAGGTTACCTATCTATTCTAACTAAATAAAATATGAATTTTAAATTTTTCATATATTCAGGGCAATAGTATTCAAAAAAGAAAAGAACAATCCTGCAATCCAGATATTTCGAAAAACTTAGTTTTAAACGAAATTGTTGACTTAAAGAAGAGAGCCTAAATACTGTTAAACTTCAATACTGTTACGCTTACTTAATGTTCTAGAAAAGTTTCAGAAAAACACAGAAATAAAACTTCAAAATAGTACTAATAACACTAAAAGAATTAAACGAATTATCTCTAACGATGATTTTATATTACATGTGCAAATGCAACTCATAAGCAAGGAGATAACCTTAGGCCATGCACTTGTTAAACTAAGATAAGGAGATAAATAGTTACAGTCGGTCACTAGATTTTTTTTACGCGACTTTTTATAATCTAAGGTTCAATATCGTTATGCATACCAGGCATCAGTTCCCATAGTAGTGAATCACTCGACACCGTTTCTTACCTCTTGTATTAATTATTTAGTTAAATAGCCATGTCACCGATTGCAGTTACTTTATTTATTATACATCTCTTTCGACACTTTTTTCTAACATTTAGGTTAACGTTTATCTGAAGTACCCTGGTGGTTCATTCCAGAAATATTGTTTGTTGAGTTTAAACTTTTTTATTAAATATGTACCAATAGTTTGTAAGCCATTCCGACCGTATCGCTCTAACCGAGCACACCTCCTAATTACTGTGAAAATCGTAATTAAAGTTACTTTAAAACTAAATCGATGCCGTTCATATTTGACTGGCGCAGCCGGGGTCGGATAAAGTTCTCGAAAAGTCTCTTCGTTTGAATGCACTAAAATTGGCCTAGTGGAGTTCTAATCGTCTGGCCTTATCCGGGAACCTACACAAACAAATTGTCATCACCGGCAGCACGAACGAGGTCAACACCAGCAGATGAGAATCGGAATGGGATTGAGCAGTAATTTAATGTGAGTAGACCTTTCCGCATTTTATTTTACACTCCCTTGTCTATCCCTTTACTACATTATGTTGGACAAAAATCGCCATTTAACGTCATTAGTTAGTTTAATCAATCTCTTGTACAAAAATCGACATTTGCGTTGTGTATAAGTTTTGTAAATTCTATTTTATTTTTTTAACACTATGTCGGAGAAACATCGTCGGTATTACATTATTTGTCTATCTCTATCCTACGTTATATTGGACCAAAAATCACCACTTAACGTCATTAGTTAGTTTAATCAACGTCTTAGACAAAAATCACCATTTGGGTTGTGTATAAAAGTCTTTAAATTCTAATTTATTTAACTTTGGACAAACTTTGCCGATATTACGGTATTTGTTTTCTTTTTAAATTCAATTAATCATTTACAGACACGGATTGCTGTATAATGTAAAGAAAAGTGAGTGGATGGTCTTTCAGGCTCGGGGAAAGTCCTTAAGTCAAACACCACAAGTTAAACTGAATGGCTACCCCATTAGCAGGGTAGAACAGTTTAAATATCTTGGACACATACTAACCCCGGATCTGAAGGACGATATTGACATAGAAAGGGAGCGTAGAGCGTTGTCTGTTCGTGCGAATATGATAGCACGCAGATTTGCTCGCTGTTCGAGAGATGTCAAAATTACCCTGTTCAGGGCATTTTGCACGTCTTTCTACACGAGCAGTCTGTGGGTGAATTATACGCAAAAGCAGTACAGCGCTCTACGCATCCAATACAATAATGCGTTCAGGGTGCTGTTGGGGCTGCCTCGCTTCTGTAGCGCGTCGGGGATGTTTGCCGAGGCGCGTGTGGATTGTTTTCACACTACCATGCGCAAGCGGTGTACATCCCTGGTGCGCAGGGTGCGGGTCAGCCCGAACACTATCCTGAAAGCCTTCGCCCAGCGGTTCGACTGCCAGTACGTGTATCACTGTGACATGGTACACGTACGGGCTAATATGGAAATATTATTTTAATTAGTTTATATTGCATTGTGTGTTTTAATTGTATGTATTATTTTAGTATTGTATGATTTTATTATGTTATGATATGTTTGTAATTGGTCCTTGTTGGCTTGAATAAATAAAATATATATATTTAATATTAACTAAAACTTGGAATAGTATTGTATTAATCTTTATATAGAAATTAGTCATTATATTATGAAAAATAAGTTAGATATTTATCTATTAGGTGGTACTATAGTTAATATGCAATTACAAACAGAATATAATGTTACATTTGAGCGATTTAATCAATTGATTTCTATTACGAGGATGAAAAAAGGTCTCTTTGGCTCTATCATTAAAGTAATTACTGGAAACCAAAATAACAGACGCCGGCCGTAACGGTTATGATATGACATATGCTACAATGTCCTATAATCTATCACTCTACCACAGGTCTCACTCCCTTTGAAGTTGTATTCGTCTAATAATTTTGCAGTAGTATTTGATAAAATTATCCTCGACAATTATTTAAAGAACAAGCAAAGAGATCATAATACTTATATAATTGTTTAACCGATAAAATGGTTAAAAACAAAGAAAATATAAGACAAAAGCGTAGTGGTGGAAATAAATTCGATATTAAAATCGGAGATAACATTTTAACTAAAGGAGTTAACAGTCGACGCAGCAAAGGTAAACCAAGTTATCAAAAAGCTATAGTAACAAGTAATATTCCCCTCAATACAGTCGCGGTACAGACCAATCAGATACCAACTAAGGTTCCAATTAAAGACATAAGGCGTCCCCCACAGGCCCGATGACTGGAAAGTAGTAAAAGTTCTAGATAAGTAACAATTTGGATTATAATATTATTCTAAAATACTTAGAAATTCGTACTTAATTATAAAAGACATAGATCATTGTACAATATAAAATCATACATAAAAGGCAAACGAATAACATTTATTGTTGCAATTCCAACCATCCGACAAGATATCGTTTATAATTATTATCAATTACACCCATTTCCAATATAAGCCCTGAACAAACCTTCCATTCCTAATCTTTCCCATACATACATACAATATTCTTGCAAAAGCGCTTAAAATACATATTAGCGCTCTCCTAGCCATGCAGGGAAATCGACGACGGAAAGTTTCTTTGATATGAGACAGACTTCTCCCCAGCTGACGAAGACACATGCATCGCGGACTTAAGAGGGAGACGATCAACGCTCGCAACTGCAAATCGAGACGCGTGCGAAATTCGTTCGAAATATTGCTATCTCTGTTTGACAAAAGATGACGAGCGGGAACCGCGGTGCGGAGCCATGTGTGTGCCCTGTATCTGCTGTATCTACGTGCCATTCGTTCTAACGACTCGACGGCATTAATCGGACCTATTCTGTTGTTCTCTGAGTGAGTTCACAAATAATGCATTATTTGTAATAAGTTACACAATTGAATCATAATTATAAGTTAGGATAAGAGTTAGATAAGTACGCTATCGCAATAGGTTACCCTGTAATGATGTAAGTAGGAAATAAATAAACAAAATAAATATTTATTATTAATTAGGTATGTTCAATATTTGCTTTATTTTTGTTGACTACTTTGGGGAATCGTTAGTGAATGTACAGACTAGTAATGCGTTTTTTGGAAATACCACTTTTTACCATGTAAATATTTCAACCTATTAGGTGATCTCGAGATCTACCCTGTAGAGAAAATCTAGTAGATAGGTACGTCATAGAAATAAAATAACCTATATAGTTATAATTATTGTTTTTATTTATGCCTGTTTATGTTAATTTATTTCCTTTAGGGTAGTCTCAAATCTCAACTTTAAGAACCCTACTTTTTGCTTCGCCGTTGTCGGGTAAAAAACAAGGGCTTCTTCGGTCTTATTTCAGTATTCCTTTAACTAAACTTTAAATATTATAATTAATAAAAAATAGGCAAGTGTTATGCAAAGTATTAATTGTGGTAATAGTAAAATACAAATATTCCAATAATATATATTTACACGATCTCCGTAAATTCAGATAAATAGTACAACGTTCCGAGCTAAGAATAATAAACAAAGATTTTGAATAACCATTTATTTAGTTATGTTTTTACTTCAAAGATTTTGATATATTCAAAAAACTATGAGTCGAATCGTGATAAAGTCGTGTACGGTGACCATATATTATCGACCGCATTCAAATGAAAAAAAAAAAAACAATTATGGTAATCAGAATCACGCCTGTATTCCCCGAAGGGTTAGGCAGAGATCTCACTATAGTGCACCCACATTTCGCCAGTTATGTTTAAGTCCTATGTAATAGGGGGCGACCCTATTGCCATTAACCGGGCACAAATCCAGGCTCCAGGCTGCTACTGAGAAATTCCAGATGGAAAATCCCAAGAACACTTTGCCCGACCCGGACCCGAATCGAACCCATCATGCTCAGTAGTAGTGCTTGTTACCACTAGACCGACGGGGCAGTCAAACCCTATCGTAAATAAATATATTCAAGACAAAGGTCTTGTTTTGTTTACGGACTTGGATATATTTATTTTGTAAGAATGTAGGTTACTTGATACCAAATTACGAGTTTGTTTTGTGATTAAAACCAAGTTCATAGCGGTTGAGATTCCTGCGAACACAGCAGCTAATTCCAATTTCTATATAATTTTGTCTTCTTTTATCTATTTTTGCTTAACTTAATTTAATTTCAACTAGTTTTGTATAGTTTTATCAAATTTAACCAAATTTTATATTTGTATGTATTGACTAATAACTTGTATGTGTGGTGCAAACTGTAAGTATAATATGGTTATCAATAAATAAAAAAACGTGTGAGGTCTGGGGAACCCCCTAAAGAAACGAAGTTCTTTTTCAAATATAATTTAAAGCAAAAACAAAATTTTCGCAGCCGACCTCTTGGATTTACATTTTGACCTCACTATCGACTTTAACACCCTCAAAAACTATTAAAACAACACCTATGACGGAAAATTTGAAAATGTTCGCAACCGCCATTTTGGATTTTCATTTTGAACAAATTCACATTTTCTCAAAAAAAAGCCGCATGTACCATAACGTTTTTTTCGTAACGTGACGTTTTCTACCAATTTACTCCGGTTCCAATAAAAATAAAATAGGTCAATAGTGTCAGAATTATAACAATACAATTTAGCAAACAAATAAGTGCCCACGTAAAAGCACAGTAAAAGTATCCAATCGTCTAATTAACAAAATTTGATTTATTTTATTATTGAAAAAATATCCCAATAAATAACGCACAATTTGGTTTCCGAAAAGGCCTGTCTACTGATTTGGCTATCTTTGCCTTGAAGAACACAGTATAATATAAAGACGTACAAAGAAACACCAGTGCGTATCTTAGATCTAAGCCACGCGTTTGATAGTATCAATTGTGAATTATTATTAAATTGTAGACATTTTAGAATACTGATATGCTAATCAATGCAATCAAGTAAAATGGAATAATGCCCTTTCGGAAACATATAAATTGACGTGTGGCGTGAGGCAGGGTGGACTCACTTCGCCGATTTTATTTAACATGTATACAGTTAACGAGTTGATTGAGAAACTGAGCAGTACCCGAGCCGGTTGTCGTATTGGTGATGTAGGTTTAAACAATCTTAGCTATGCAGATCACATGGTGCTGCTCAGTCCCTCAGCCAACCGTTTAAGAAGACTTGTTGCGATCTGCGAGAAATATGCAGCTGAACATTATCTCACCTATAATGTTAAGAAATCGGAGGTTCTGATATGTAAATGCGTAAATCAAAATGATGTGCAATATTATGGGTGCTATGTTCATAGTATTCAAGGGCGCAGCCATAACCAAAGGCACGTCGTGCTACTGTATGTGGGAGCTTTTTCGAGGGCAAGCAACCTCTTAAGCATCGTTTACAGATAAGCATTTTCTTCATTAAGACAGTGTTTTAAGATATTTATTTATTTATTTGGGATCTCCAACAGAGGATACACAGATGAAATAGAAATCACAATAATGTTAATTATATTGATAATTTCATTGATTTTTTGCCAATTTTTGATTAAAACAATTTTCAACAGCGCTCTTAAGCGTGATCCTTCTTCACCTTGATAATACTTCAGCGTACTCCGACAGACTGGTAGTCGATTTATTGAGTACGCCAGGTGAACAGATAATGAGCCTCGACCAGGTACCTTGAATTTTTGAAGAGTTCTCCTGGTACTTCACCATCAGCTCCATTTCTCCACATGGATTGTGACGAGCATAAATTGCTTGGAGACCATATATATTAAAGTAATCAAAATGCAACTCTTGAAATACTTATTGTTGTGTAGTTCCGGTGGCCATCTGTAGTCTTCGTCATCAGTTTCACTTCAACAAATGGTGCCTTCAAAGAGCAACTGCACGAGTTACTATAAAAAATACCCAAATCGCTAATAAGTGTGCCTATAATATTTGAAGAGTTCTCTCCATTTTTTTCAGGATCCCATCATCAAATCCTGACCTGATGACAATGGGATCATCTCGGAGTTATTCCGAATCCGTCTATACATGACTGAGTTATGCCCGAAAATACATAGCGAAAAAAAAAATTTGAAGTCGAAAAACAAAGTACAACGACAGTGTCTGTTCTGTTGATACAGGGTTATCTTTCATTCGGCATCTTCCACTCAAAGTGAAACATCTGAACACAAAATTCATTCAACGATGTTGATTTCGGCACTCGGCATCTTTCACGCGCCTACAAAATAATCTTAAAAATTAAATAAAAGCAGCAAATGAACTTTCATTTCTATGTAATTTCGTCGGTGTCGTGTAAACGTAGAATGAAATAAAAATTAACAATCACTTGAGCTTTTGATATCAGCTTTACGGAGTCATAAGACTTACAACCGGTGTAACTACTACGGTTGTACTATGGTTGTTTTGGTTGGGAAATTATCAAATAACTTCTCCCGCTCAGGGCGGAGCGGGAGGGCGTGTCAGACTTACTGACTAAAACCCTGACCGACCCCTTGACAATTCAAAAGTGCCTGTAATTGGTTTATTTGAAATAAATGCTTTGAGTTTGAGTTTGAGTTTATAGTTGCTGACCTTAATACATCTTCTATATCTATACTATATATAAAAGAAAGACGGGTTTGTTACAACACTTATAACTCGAGATCTGCTGGACCAATTTTCATGGTTTTTGATTCGTTGGATTTGTCTCCTCCCCGAATAGCAGAATAACTACTAAAACATTGGAAACATTCACGAGAAAAAAAGAGAAGATGAAGAAAAATCATGTTTTTATAAATTTTGCATGTATGATGTCCCGGTATACATGCCATAAATCCTAACAAAAAGTACTAGGCTTGCATGAACACGACAGTATTTCATAATTAAACACTACTTAATTCATTTTGTATGGAACGGCTTTTTTGATGACATCTCGAGAACGGATTGACTGATTTCGAAGGTTTTTCTTCATTCGTCTCGGCCTAGATATGAAGAAAAATCATGTTTTCATCCATTTTGCATTTATGATATCCCCCGTTAGAAGGTAGGTAGGTAGGGTAGGTAGGTATGTATGTATGTAGGTAGGTAGGTAGGTATGTATATAGGTAGGTAGGTAGGAGGTAGGTATGCAATTTTTTTATTTTAAATATTCCGTGAAGTTCGAGGAAGTATCTTATGAAGAGAAACTTGGAAAAATTGCCGGAAAAACGTAAAAACGCCACTTTTCTTTATCTAATACAAACTGTTCCTAGCTGTCGTTGCCCTAAATCCTAACAAAATGTACTAGGCTTGCATGAATTCACGAAAGTATTTCAATATTTGGAAAATCCACTGGAAAAGTAGGTAAGTAGGAAGGAAGTTTGAAAGCGCTTGGAAAAAAATGAATAATAATTAATTAATTTAAAAATGAATCCCTATTTCCCTTGGTCACGGCATCACGCGTGAACGGCTGGACCGATTTCGCTAATTCTTTTTTTGTTGTGTTCGTTATTCTCAGGACAAGGTTCTTAGGATAAGTAGGCGAAGGTAGGGTAGGTAGGTATGTAATTAGGTAGGTAGGTAAGGTAGGAATGTAGGTAGGGTAGGTACGGTAGGTAGGGTAGGTAGGGTAGGTAGGGTAGGTAGGGTAGGTAGGGTAGGTAGGGTAGGTAGGGTAGGTAGGGTAGGTAGGGTAGGTAGGGTAGGTAGGGTAGGTAGGGTAGGTAGGGTAGGTAGGGTAGGTAGGGTAGGTAGGGTAGGTAGGGTAGGTAGGGTAGGTAGGGTAGGTAGGGTAGGTAGGGTAGGTAGGGTAGGTAGGGTAGGTAGGGTAGGTAGGGTAGGTAGGGTAGGTAGGGTAGGTAGGGTAGGTAGGGTAGGTAGAGTAGGTAGGGTAGGTAGGGTAGGTAGGGTAGGTAGGGTAGGTAGGGTAGGTAGGGTAGGTAGGGTAGGTAGGGTAGGTAGGGTAGGTAGGGTAGGTAGGGTAGGTAGGGTAGGTAGGTGCGCCATAGATAACTTAGTGCTCCCGTGCGAAGCCGGGGCGACCAGCTAGTTAATAATATTTAAAGTTCTTAATTAATAATTGTTATCTAAACTACGGGTATTTTGCTCAAATGAAAAACGACCAATGCCATATTCATGCCAATTTTCACGCACTTCACCAATGCGATAAATTTTTTTTTTTTCACTGCTGTTGATTTACAGTAGGCATTGTTTCATGAGAAATGTCGAAATCGAAGTCAGAAAAAGTATTAAAAAATCAAAATAAACAAGTTACAAGTTACGGAATAAATCGTCACGTGTCTCACGTGCGAAGTCGCCTTCAAACAATAGTATTATCGCAATTGGGTTAGTTGCTATAGCAATGACTTTTCAAATATTTGCGACCTCTTCTTGACTAAAAACTAGAAGATAATCGCAATAGGAACAAAAAATCTCATAATAGTATAATCGGTAGCTAATAATAATCAGATAATTTTAATAATAATCCGTGTATTATTAATTATACGGAGGTATTATTATCACGTATGTTTATCTGTCTTAAGATCGCAAAAAGTCCGATTGTTTGAATTCATTTGGTGATGATAATTAGTGCAAAAAACACGTGTTTCATATGGTGCTGAAAATATAAGGAAAACAGGTGAGTTTTCAGTAGTTTGTAGAGATGATAGCTACCTCTGCCTGGTATTGCTGAAATTGACTCTTATATTTAGCGCATCTGTGAGGCACTTACATTTGAATGTAACGCTTTTCAGAAATTTGCCATTAATTGCTTTGCCAAATTGTCATTATTTTGCTAAATAAATTGACTTTCTTCTGTCATTCCTGCAATAGTAATACTAAATAGTAAATAGCACCCGCCTTCTAATCTGTGCGTGGATTTCAATAATATTTTCAGTACAATTGCACCTGATCATGGAATTTCCTTTGTTTTGATTTGTTGCTAAGTTTATCAATAATTTTCATAGGTGTTATGCTTTATTAGCATTGTTACATATTTGTTACTAACTTAATATATTATTTCATAAGAGCTATGCCTTATTGGCATTGTTCAATAGCAACTCTATAGGTGAGTCGTTCAGGAATTTGGATAAATCGTTTGATTAGTTTATTAATTAAAACTTTCGAAATTTCAAAGAGATTAAAGGTTGCAAACATTATAAACATGTATATTTTAGTTTACAATTCCCTAATAAGCTTGTTTCCATGAAATATTATATGCATTTCAGCAACTTAAATCGGGGCACCTATTTTCGAGTTTGCTGATCTGGCAATACTAATAGGCATGGCAAGGCTATAATTTGAACTGCATTGTCATAAAAAGTAAAATAATTTTAATAATTAACTACCTACTATCCATTTCCAAAACAAGTTTTCTGAAGATTGGTGATTTAAATCAATATTAAAAAATAGCAAACCGATGACATTCAGAATAAGATCGTTAATTATGATAATATTTAGGCATCAAAATTAGAGACAGATAGAACAAGTTAGATTTTACATTTATTTTATATTTTTCCGGTGTATGGTCTTATTGCCAGACACATACTCGTAGAAATTTTATTTTTATAATGGCTATAGCCGTTCAGTAGTGGACACTTGACTTTTTTGTAAATTATTAAAACTTATCACAGAGTTAACAAACAAAAAAATATAGCTTAGAAATTTCTGCTTCATGCATAATGAAAAACAATAAAGAAAACATGAATGAGCTATTTGACATAGCAAAGTCTTAAAACATTTTGCAGTAGGTGTCATTAGATTGATAATATCATAATTATAATCCCTTAGTCTAAATCGTTTGTACCTACAGATATTCATATTATTTCACAATCGGAGATTTGAATAAAACTTGCTAATAATGTTATTTATGCTGATTGCAGGATGACAGGTGCAAAAGCCAAACAGAATGTGGTCAAAGACAAGGGTGAGAATAAGGTTATAGAAGAAACAAAGAAGACAAAGCACCAATGGGAGCCTCTCACAGATGGGGTGAAGTGGATTGAGAAATATAGTGAAAATCTTGAGAACTTCTTCGAAAGATTACCAGAGTTCATCACTACATTTATTGCCACACTAGCTGTCTTCACATTTGGAGCTACTTTAAGAGGTAATTATTTTGTTTTTCTATTTCATTTAAGTACGATTTTGAACGATTAGTTACGATTTGATAAGGACTTAGATAAGGTTCGGTATAACTGCACTATAAAAGCTTCATTCATCAGTACAAAATTATAAATGTTATTGTTATGTTCGTTTAATGAAGCGTTTTATAAGAGCCCGCAAGCTTCGTTAAAGTGAAATTTCTTGTTTTAACATAAAAAATACCCTATATTATGACACTCGGCAATACTGTAGCTTTCCATTAGTGAATTTGCGGAATTGGATCTGTAGTTCCGAAGGTTACCCCCTAAATACGAACTCCACCTCTTTATAATATTATAGATTTACGGATTCATTTTTATTTAGTTTATTGACGACCTAAGACAATGCAATAAATAGCATTGGAGATTATGTTTCGATGATGAGACATGATGAGGTTAAATAAACGATTACATTTTTTCATACTTTCTCGTGTTTTGACTTAGCTTTAATTCCATTTCAGTTTATTTTGAAACAGCAACTAGTATCCATTAGCCAAGTATAAATCACTGTTGACAATTTCAATTTATATTCATAATAATAATGATAGTGCAGATCACTAATCACGCTAGTTCTGCATAGCCGTAAACGCCAATTTTAATGATGATTAATTCTGCAACGTTTAAATTAAATGTCGTCGGTCACGTGAAATTGATATAGCTTTTAGTCATAAATTAATAAACTATTTCATATGATCTAAAATAATTATGATAAGATATTTAAAACAGTCGTCACTGAGACAATGTTAAGGACACAGGGTGAATGAATGATTTTGATAACAATCGATGAATCAACGGCTAATCTAAACATCAGTTACTTACCTGTAGTTATTGCTACGGATTAACCTATGGTAAACATTGATGATATTATAAATGATAATGTAGCAGTAACTCATGCTGGATTGTTTATTAAAATCGATGAATACAAAACTAAATAATTACATAACACATATCATAACATCCCCGAAGGGTTGGGCGATATATTGACCTGTAGTACATCCACATTTGCCCGTTATGTTCAATTCCTATGTAATCAAGAGTGGATCCAGCCTTCGAGTCAGCGGGGTTACATAGTCAAGATCCATTCAGGACAGGCTCCAATCAGTGGTGGACCAAGCCTGTCGGAGGCCCGGAGCAGCAAAACCAAATGAGGCTCTCCCTGGTCTTCTCAGTTTCTAGTAAAATTTTCTTACGGAAATAGAAGTTGCTTTTTCGACTTATGCAGGAATTTTTGAGAATCAGAAGAAAATAGGAGCAAGAGCGAAGCGAGCTCGAAAATTTTAACTCACCGTAAACTCTAAGGTTTTCTTTTGAACATACACAAAAAGGAGTTGATTTGTCGACTTTCGCAGGAAGTTTGAGAGTGTTAGCTGCAAGAGCTCGAAAATTTTAGCACCCTACATTTTGCAGTTTCTTGGGTCCTCCCAGGACAGGGGGCCGAGGCCTTGAAATCGTGCGAAAAACATTTATTCACTATAAACGTACTGGTGCATCATATAATAATACATAGTCGTATAATGCGTGTCGTTCGCGTATGTGTTTGCCATCATAAAAAGTTTTTTTTTTTTAAGTTTATCAATGAGATTAGAAAAAATATCTGTGGTGACCTAGACCCAGCCCAGGGGGATCATGAGCCCCATGACCTCCCTGGGTCCCCTGCATCTGCTCTTGCATGTAATATGGGGCGAAGCTATTGCCAAATTAAATAATATTTGCAGTGTTTTTCCAAACATCCTCTTGGCGACAATGTAATCAAGCATTTACAATGTTGTAATCGAGACAGTGGAGCTAATTGATCAATTCGATAAGCTATCTTTGACATTGGTATTCGGGTTGACGAAGTAACGTAAGAACATCTTTGTGACGTAAGATGTGTTCTTTGACTAAAAATACAAATATACATAAAGTAATAATTACCTTTGAAAAAGGACTTGAATTATCGATATTAATGAATTTATGATTCTATTGGTCCATGGCCGGTCTCTGTAGGTAATGCCTAATCTAGGTTATATAGCACGGTAAGTAAGCATGTTCTGCGCATGGTAACTGGACCTTTTATCCCTGTTATTAATAGATCCTTATGTCAACATCTTTAATCCTTTATCTTTAAAGTATGATGGGTGAAAACTGGTGTAAATGAGTACTTCGTGGTGATATTTTTGATGTGTGTCAGTGTGCCCCCTTGTTCTTCTGCCTGCCTCTGTTTCATGATACTATTGTCCGGATACATTGTTTTTTCTGTTTGTATTAACTGTCACGTTATCGTTTCCAATTTTCATAGGCCCCCAAGTGTTGAAAATAGTTTATCACAAATGACGTGGCTACCAACCGATGCGTCAAAAGATATTGTAATTAGTATAATCACGACTGTATTAAATACCTCGAAGCTAAATTGTTTAGAGAATAATAAATTATCTATCGATGGATCGCATTCTATTCAATTTAAAACAAAGTTTACAATTGCTTCTGAATATGTATAGGTTTTGAAATGTTTGATTTTAGGAGTAAATTATTCTAAAAGCTCAACATTACAGTTATTTACACCGTAAATAAACTGCCAATTATTGAATACCTTTTGCCCGTTTTACTTAGTTGAAAATAGCTGAGCTGATACAGACAATATTCACAAATTGTTATCAGAAAATCCAACAAAATTTAGATTTATATGTAAGTTGTTGGTTTTGAAATAGAATTGGTAGATCCATCAGAATTCAAGTAACAGTAAACATTTATTTTTTTTAAACTAGGGAGGATTGTGACCGGTGGGAAATAGTTATTCCATATCCACCGATTTTGCGACACAATTAAAAAACAAACAGGAAGGCTGTACTACACAATCGATAGCTAACAAAATGGGCTCACCGTTACCAGGAATATTTAATAGCTCAAAGGCTCTATTTGTTGCGGCTTCCTTGTTTATCCGTGACCAATAATGGTTTTTTACCGCTATTAGTTGCGGATAAATAATAAATCAAGGTGAACCCTAATCTATTGCCTATATTTTGTTATCCTTTAATTTTGTTCTTATGCAGAAAAAGCAAAAACAAAATAGCTCAGCATGCATAAGCAGAATCGCGCTACTCTATGAGAAAAAAATCTATGAAAAACTATTGGAATACGATATATTGTTAAAAACTATTTGGAATCTTTTGTCGCAAATAACTCTGCACGTATTAATATAAGAACTCTTTTTTATTTCCAGGAGAATGGGTGGTAATTCTAGTGACAGCGCTGAAGCAGCTGAGTGGTCACACAAACAACAGCACGAATACATCGTCTGACATTATGGAGCTATTCTCCTCAAGAAACTTAAAGATGGAAAACTTCACGACCATCTTCATTGGAGCACATGCCGTCTCTATGAGCATGTACTTCTTGATAGGAGGATTTTTGCATGTAAGTGGATCTTATCTTACTGGAAAATGTCTCATTTGACATACAATTTTTATTTTTCTTCTTATTTATATACCAATAGCTCGAACGCAACTTAATTTTATAATGTTGTGTGGCTTTAAATTGTACGAAGTGATCTGTTGTGTAAGCTGTCGTCTATTTCCAATCTCTTTTCTTAAAACCCACCCAATATTTCATGAAACTTAAAAACACATTTAAAATGACCGTGGGCGGGCACAATTTCAAATTATCTTGTGACCATTTTCTAAACCGAGCTAAGTCAGACAAGCCACAATTTTTTCCCGTGGCCGCGTGGGAGCAAACTTCCCAGACAACATAACAAAAACATTTGAACATCACAGAACCACTTTCTACTAAATCTACTTCGAAATCACTACATTAACATTTCACAACACATTTAATCTGAAAACTTTCAATTTGAAAACATAATGGACCACCACAAATTGGTTTTATCTAGGAAACTTCCGGCTAAATGTGTATAAATCTATATTCAGTAATTACATCAGATTTGAATCCGCACATTATGAACGTTTTAGCCGAAATCATTTTCTAATACAATTTTCAGCTGACAACGGTTGAGAGCATTTCCAAGAAGGACTTGTTACAAGTAAATTCGCTTTGACTAAGACTTTGACGTTTCACTCTAATTTTTACAAACGACTGTATCTAATCGAGGTCATTAATGAAAGGATTTTATTTGTTTGCTACGGATTAGCGGCCCTATTCAGAAAAGTTTATTTTATGTACCTACACCGAATTTCAATTTCCAAATACCGATTTTCTATATAACCTGCCAAACAATGGAAAAATTGGTTCTATCAGTTTTAATTAACGAAACCTGTGTCTGATTTATTCGTTTTAATTTCCTTCATTTATCATGATTGTAATATTAATAGCCCTTTTGAATATCTGTTCAAGATTCCCCTTTTCAAAAGCAATAATCTAATAAAATCTCTAATCCCTCGCTTCCTTGGTAATTAATAATGTTGAATAATAAATATTTACGTCACTGAGATATGAAACAATCCGCTTGCTATCTGTCGTTTTAATCAGAAGTTTGTTGAAGAATTTGTAGACCTGACTCTCGTCACATACGTACTTAGAGTTATCAAAGTTATGAACATCTGTTGATACGAGTATTACGAACACATTCGGAGCATTTGTGTCTTAACGTGACTTTGTGTTTTGATAGGTACTCACAATAATGTTGGTAGCGTTTTAATCGCGGGGCCCTGTTATGTGATTAATAATTATCATTTGCCTTGATAATTACAATGTTGTAGAATAGGTATAAATGAATATTTTTTAATTACGCAACATAGCAGAATGAAGTTATAGAATATAAGAAAATATTTCCTGTATATTTTGTCTTTCTCATTACAAATAGAATCCACTAGACTGTAAAATCACTTTATTCATTTTCTTATTTCCATTTCCAGTGGTACTTCTACATGAACAGAAGGCATCTTGCCAAAGAGTGGAAGATCCAGCCTGACAAGTGGCTATCCCCTGAACTGGAGCGCCACGAAATCATGATCGGCACCCTGTCGCTCCTGATCACTGGCACCTTCTCCGCCTTCCTTGCCTGCTACATCTACAACGGGAACCCTTCCACCGTCTACTACCAGTTTGACGAATACGGCTGGCTTTGGTTCTTCCTGCAGTTCCCTGTTATTTTCTTATATTCGGTTAGTGTTACTTTTAGCAAGCAAATATTTGGTAAATTACAAAGTACAAAGTCCACATAATTACAAAGTCTGATCAAATGTTGCTTTTGTGAAAACAGGAAAAGTATCACATTTTCCTTTTATTTACCACGTGTGAGTATATTGGGTCGAAATGGCTTTGCATAATTTAATACTCTGCTCGTGTTTCAGTCGGTACTTAGTACTGAAGTAACCCATTATTTAACTTCGTTTTCAGGACTATACGACCTATATCATCCATCGCCTGTACCACACTCCGTGGCTGTACAAGCACTTCCACAAGCTACACCATAAGTACAAGCAGCCAACTGCCTTCTCTGTGACTGCCATTCATCCGTTCGAGATCATGCACGTCCAGCTTACTATGTGCGTGCCCCTCTTCCTCTTCCCTGTTCACTGGCGTAAGTTTTGAGTTCCACACCATATTTTTGCATAGCTACTATACATAGAACCAGTAGGAGTTAATAAAATTGTAGTTAGCAAATGAATTTCTATTCAAAGTTTTTTATAAACAGCATAGATCTTCGCGTACTGGAAGACGTAGCGTTGAAAGGCCTCCCACAAGATGGACCGATGACCTTGTAAAGGTCGCAGGATTCAGCTAGATGTGGGAGGCACAAAATCGGTCGAAGTGACGGTGCTTGGGGGGGGGTCTATGTCCAGCAGTGTACGTCTTTTGGCTGAAATGATGATGATGATGTTAGATTTTCGAATAATAGCTCTTTATATCATCTGTGAGAGACTTGGTTTACTTGGTTATGTTTAAGTCTCATTTCATAGGGTGCGAGCTTATTACTAGCAATCTAATCATTAGGAATAATAATAATGTTTATCAATCTCACAAAGACTTCTTCTTTCTTATCTTCTAAAGCACCTTTAGCTGGAAAAGGATCACTGAATCAATGTATGAAACATATAATCTTAAGATTTTTTTGTATTACATTTCAGTCCCCTTCTACTCTGTTGCTATCTACGTGTACTACCACGGTATCATCGACCATTCCGGAATCAACTTCAAGGCTCAGTGGTGGCAGCCGTGGCAGCCTGATGCAGAGTTCCACGACCAGCATCATGAGTTCTTCCACTGCAATTTCGGTTTCAACATGTCTATTTGGGATAAAGTAAGTTGACTTTGATATTTTAAAAACATTACTTTCATCGTATGAGCAGTAATTAGATCTCTCTTATTCGTCTATATCATATTATTATCTATTTAAATGTTAATTTAATCAATAACTGTGTGGAAGATTGATGACTGATAATAAGATTTTTATGGGATAGCGTTTAACCACGGTATATCTTTGCCACATTATTTAAGATGGTCAGTCATGTTGGATTGTCCTTCACTTTGTGAATCAATGAAAATGCAGTTTATTTTGGCAATGTGCCATTAGGATATGGCAATTGATTTACAAGTTTGAAACTGGTAGTCATAAATCAAACAATTCTACAAGAATTCGTTTTAGATTATTTTCAGGAAAAAATACTTACTAAATCTTAACATTATTTTACAGATACACGGTACAATGAGGAAATCACACCGTGCTTACACTGAAGACACCTACCACGGGGAAGCACCATCCCTCGACACTCCTGAAGGCAAGGCCCTTCTAGCTGAGAACCCTGATCTTATAGACAGCAAAGTTTTGCTTGAAGAAATCCCTGAAATTATCCAAAACATCAAAACAGATGCATCCAAGACTGAACAGAAAAAGGATAAGTAATAATAATATGTAGTTTTAAAAAACACGTTCTCTCTTGATAATTATCATCATAAGAAGAAGAAGAAAGATGTAGCATGTAAATAATGTCGGGTTTTAATTAAATCTAGTTTATAATAGTTCTGTCCCAATCACTAGCTTTTAAGCGGTTTTGAATTCGGAATGGTGAACTAAGATTTTTCACTTTGTTTTTGTAAAATTATTGTTAATCGAAGACTTTTGTTTCTTGTCAGTGATTATGAGATATATTTTGATCTCAATGTATGACTTCATCACCAACAGACGCATTTAAGAAGTATTTTGCTACTATTTCAAATGAAGAATGCATTTACATAATGATATTGTGAAAGGAATACATTTTCATCTTCTTGCAAATCTTTTAAAATATTCAAAGATATATTTTAACGGACTTAATTGTTTTCTTAACCGACGTTGTAATAGAGTTGATATTTAAAATAGTTTTAAGTGTATCGGTGATATGTGATATTGTTAATAATTTTGATTCAATAAAGCATTTCTTGAAATATGTTTAATCATTGTTTTCTTAGTTGGTTTCTCCACACGTTTTTGATTATGAAAAATTCTTTGTTGCTGTGTGATATTCTTCTAATAATGAAAAACGATACAATTCAATACGAGATCTCAGTACTTCGCTATAAATATTTCAGTTTTATATTTCAAAGAAATGAGAAAAGCATTTCATTCCCCTGTATTACTTTTCTAAAGAATCTCATATCAATTTCTTCTTTCTACTGACACTGAGTGTATAGGGTATTAATGGCTTATCAAATTCTTGCCCCCTTAAATAGAAATACATCCAGAATCATTTCCAATCTAAAAATGCAAAGAAAAGCGATCAACACACAATTTTCTTCAACATCAATTCAGCATTCAAAGTTCTCGATTCCCGCGCCAGTATTGAATCATCAGGTTTTTCCATTGTACGCCCATC
The DNA here is from genome assembly GCA_949128155.2 of Xanthia icteritia. NCBI lineage: Eukaryota > Metazoa > Arthropoda > Insecta > Lepidoptera > Noctuidae > Xanthia > Xanthia icteritia. Next base: position 21,887,492 of record OX421938.2, read on the forward strand.
AATATACTGGACTGCAAATAATTTATCGTATTATGAACATAATAGGATATTTCAATGTCTTCAGTTCTGGCCTCAGATTGAAACAATGCCGGAACATAATAGGATTACTTCCGTTTCAAGGCTGCTCAAGTATTTTTTCTTGAAAACGGGCATTATTTTTTCCTGATATTCTGACAGCGTACGATATTTTCTGATGTACGTATTCATAATTCAGTTATATCTATTGAAATAAAAGATAATTATTAACATCGTGATTTGATTGGCTTTGTATTTTACCAAATTCAAAATGTGATCTGTATTCGAGGCAAAAATATTGACTTTTGTTATTGAATTCAAATGTGTGCAATTTTTGGTTTCCACTCCTATTCTTATACTCAATATTAACTAAACAAGAGCCAAATTGCTCTCTAGATTATATTTTTATATTGATTCAACCATATCTTGTGAGACACTGTCTGCGCCTAAAATAGTTTATCTGGAAAAAAAATTAAATGCGTCAACATTTACATGAACAGCAAGATATTCAAGGATACTCTTTACAACTCTTCTTGAAGATTTTAGAACCGTAAAGGGACTCGTATTTTAGTACACAAAACAATGCTTCCATCTTGGTTATTAGGCCTTGCGGGTCTAAGCTGAGTTACGGCCTGGCCAACCAGCCAGGCCTATAAATTTTAGTGGCCTAGTACTTATGTCCGCTGCTGTTGTTTATTTAGTATGTTTTGAGTGCGAAGACACAAAAATTCATTTTAAAATACAACCTTTATTGTCATATGTAGGTGAAATATGTATTGTGTGTATTTTCGTTTACATAGGGTGTGTACTTGACCAACAGCGAATGAAGTAAATTGTGTACGTAGCTTACTAGATGTTGAGTTTAAAAGTACTGATGGCACTTATTTTCGACTTCATTCCATAAACTTAAGACTTTTTCCTACTAGGTACATATCTAGAGGTAGCAGAAACTACATAACGCCACCTGCTAAAATTATTACATACCCGTTTTGCCTCATCCATGTTCATACATTTGAATCATATCCTTATACATTGCGTGGGTGCTTACAGAAACATTGTATGTAAATTCATGACACTTATAAATCAAAAGATCTTTAGTTTAAAGCAATCAAACAGAGACTTAATTCCTTCGCGAGCTCACTTGAGCTGTATTCAAAGAACTTGCTTGAAAAGAGAATCTTTTGTAAAATGTAAATGTTTGGACTGAAAGCTAAATAAGAGTTAGTGTAGGAGTTATTATACACTGAAAGACTGGAATCTCGGAATTCCAATCAACCGATCCTTTAATTATAGAATTAATTGAAATCCGATAAAAGTTATATTAGAAGTAATTCCTGAAAATTGATTTGACAGTTTCAATCGAGTTGGTTGATGTTGGTGGTGAGAAAAGTATAAACATCATCATGCTAATTACGTTGTCTATCATTCCCATTCCGAAGTCCACAATAATTTTAGGCTAATTATTTTCCAGGCGAATAACAACTTAAAGGGCGACTAACTATTTGCAACTAAAAAATAACTTGGCAGCGATTAAATATTTTAGCAATAAATGTATTAGATGAGCTTCAAAATGCAAGAAATCATAAAAACTAAATAATGGCTGCTTTTTTAAGGTAGCGAACATATTAAATAGGGCCAATTTAAATTATAGGCGAGGTGCTATAAATAATGATATGGCGACTAATATTAAAAGTGGGATAACAAACATTGTATTATAGGCAACTATAGGCGTCCGTATAAAAACACTTTTGCAAGCGCTTATGTTTGAGGAAAGGCTAATGTTAATTTCCTTCATCTTTAGCCGGCTATACTTAAGTGTAGCCGTAAGTAACCCCTTGGATAAAAATGAAGTAGTAAATGAAAATGGCTGAAAGGTAGATTAGGTTAGGTTAGAACTGTGACCAGACAAGCCAGTGTCAAGTGTTCGCTTAACAATAAATTCAGTTACCAAAACAAAAACTCGACTTTAAATTAAATCAAAGCTAACAACTGATTATTAAGCAGCTTCCTTTTACTTTAAATTATCCTTCGCTGTAGCTGCCAACCTACTATTTTTGCTACCGGCTTTAATTATTTTTTTAATACCAAAGTCAGATTAATATGTTGCCGCATTAAATACATGCCATAATTTTGCTCATTGCCTGTCTTAGGGATATAAGGTATTTTCAATGATATTATAACAAAAATACAAATATTTTTCCTTTATAATAATTTAGTTCGGCAAGTTACATAGTGGTTTGTCTCTTTTTCGCTTCTGATAACTATGACATGCCGTTCTACTTCCACATGTCATCTAATATATCATAGACAAAGAGAATGGACTGACCGTTCCGTATTCAGTTGTGCATTGAATACAGACCGAAAAGTACGAGAGAGACTTTTCAGTAGTACTACAAGTATTGGCCGCACAGTCGCTTTGTCTCTTTCTAGAGAGCGGTCGCTCAGCCCAATTCTCTATGTCTATTCCTAATATAGTGTGACATTGTAACGTTTTTGAAAATCGAATGTAGACAGTTATCGTATCTACCTCTTTTTACTCATAATAACATTGGTACTCCTGGTAATATTATTATTTAATCGCCCCATGGCCGTCCCTTCCCTGCAACCCTTAACCTTAGGTCCCAATGTGTAGATGTTAATGGTGTGAAATCTTCCGGGCTGCCAGTTCAGTTAGGTGTGCCTCAAGGCTCAATACTGGGTCCATTCTTGTTCTTAGTCTATATCAATGACTTACCATTCTATTTAAAGGGTATCTGTGAAGTTGTACTGTTTGCAGATGATACGTCACTTATTTTTAAAGTAGACAGGAATAGACAAGACTTTGACGATGTAAACAGTGCCCTCTCAATGGTTACGGATTGGTTTTCGTCAAATAACCTAGTTCTCAATAGCAAGAAAACCAAATGTGTAAAGTTCGCCCTTCCAAATGTTAGAAATCTAGGACCCAACATCGTCTTAGATAATGAGTCACTTGAAACTGTAAACACGGCAGTTTTTCTGGGCATAACAGTAGATGCCAAACTTCAGTGGGGCCAACATATATCGAGCCTAGCGGGAAGGCTCAATTCGGCCGCCTACGCCGTCAGGAAAGTAAGACAATACACTGACGTTGATACAGCTCGGTTAGTCTATTTTAGTTATTTTCATAGCGTTATGTCCTACGGTATTCTGCTGTGGGGTCCTTCAAAAACGAGCTGTTCGAGCAATTTACCAGCTCGGTGCCAGAGTTTCTCTGAGAGATTTTTTCAAAGATATCGGTATCCTCACAGTGGCATCACAATTCATTTTCGCCAACATATTATATATTAGGCAAAATATACACTTATATACTAAAAACAGTGATATTCACAATGTTAACACTAGAAATAAGGACAAACTACGTACTCCCTTTCACCGGCTTCATAAGGTTCATAACTCATTTGTTGGGCTTGGTATAACCTTTTATAACAAGCTACCTTCTTCTTTGCTAGATTTGCCTTTTAATGCGTTCAAAACTAAAGTAAAATCCAACCTCTCTTCAAAGGCATACTATTCTATCAACGACTACTTAAATGATAAGAATAGTTGGTCGCTGTGATTAACTCAAGACAATGTTTAAATGTTCTTTCTCCAGAATTAGCTTACTTACTGACAGGTTATATGAGTTTATATAATTGTTTATAATTTTACTAATTTTACTTTATTTATTGTTGACATAATCTACTCATTACAATGTTTTTTTTTATGAGTTGTATTGCAATATGTGGTTAGCTAGCGACCTCGATAATTTTTTACTTTACCTCAATGGTCCTAGTTTATCAATTATAACTTCTAGTTACAGCTATATGTAAGCGGGCACGCCCTTTATGTCTGGAGGCTTTTATTTAGATATTGTTTTCGTTAAGTTATTTTTATTTCTGCTTGAGTATAGTTCTCGATGTTTTTGGTTGGTATATTGGCGTGTGCTAGCTATCATATGGCTATTAATTTTATAATTTAAATTATGTTTTGTGTTGCGTAATGTAAATATCATTTTGCATACTATTATATAGAATCTTTTTTAGTGAACAGACAGCTGTGCTGCTGGGGAGTTTGTTGCGCCACTTCTTCTTCCCAGCTCTTTAGCTGGGAAGAAGAAGTGCCCACCCTTCACCACTTCCAAGTGCTTTCACTTGGAAGTGGTGAAGGGTGGGCGTTTTGGGGGACTGTCTTATGTAATTTTGAGGTTCGAAAAGTGCTGATTCTCAGCCTAGTTTGAATAAATGACTTTTGAATTTTGAATTTTTTTGAATTTTCAACACTATACTAATCAATTTCCGCAGTAGGGAAGATGTTATCTGCTACTAAGAGGACTCATTCTCCTTAAGCACAGGGAAATCGCCTGCATCCCTATCGAGCGATCATAATAATTCACCGTTCAAAACAGAATTCTGTCTTTTGACGCAAACCATTTATCACTCTCGCGGAGAAGGAAAAAAATGGTGTGGCCTTAAGGGGCCAAGTGAAAATAATGTGAGAACAGAGGCCAACTTCATTTGATTTATACCATTCAGAATATTGCGTTAATTAAGCTTTGATGTAACAGACTACTCTGGGACAATGGGCCAGGGTCATGTACAATTATATCTCTTTGTTCTTAGGGCTTTTTTTTTGGAAGATTTCTACAGTTTCTTTGTGACTAATGTTGAGCTGAGAATAACTAAAGGTCAAAACTGCTAAAGACAAAAAGCGGAGTTTTTATTCTACATTTCTCAAGAAGTGAGTTTTAGTAATTCAATCAAATATTGAACCAACACAAGAGTACCTGCTAATTGATTTCACAACCCTTAGCACAAAAAGCGGAACCTCTTTCACTACGCAATTCAAATCATCGAATCAATATCTAATTAGGTAAGTCATTTCAATGGCTGAGTAATCACATTTTCGCGTCCAAATATTGCTCCCGAACCTTTTATCTGATCGAACTCAAGGCACAGACTGTTGAACTCCCGTTTTATTAATCGAATTTAATTGGACACTCTACCCTTCTAAGAGCAGGCTTCATTATAATTTTCGGTAGAAAAAGTCGTGAATTCTTTTTCGAAATTTACTTTCTGTAATTGCTTTCGATTTTAATGTTAGAGCCAGATTAACCTTTTACGGGTGTAACAATATTGATTTTTATCTTAGAGGCTCAAGAATGATTGTTGTTTGAACGCATCTGGTTGATGGTTTGGTTGTTAAAGCTTGTTCTAAAAAGTAACAAATGAAACATTTGTTACAAGCGTTAACAACTTATTAAACTTGGAAATTGTTATTTTACTTTTTTAATATCGTAGTTTTACTTTGCTGCCATTTGTCAGGACTTCTTGACTTCTTATTCAAAATTCAAATCTCATACAACCTTGACTCCTAAAACTTTGTGGAACATAATGAGCTTTTAGCTACTGTATGACTTAGCGTGTTTTGTTCTTCTTTCGTTGTTAGTAAAGTTAAAGTACCTATATAATATTTATCATTAAAAATATAAGGTCCATTCAAAGATTTACAGTTAATCAAAATTCCGTCCTTCTTTTCTTTTATGGCAGCAAAACTTCTGTTATTACGTGTAAAGCGGTAGAGGCGGCGCTATAGCGCTTAAATCTAAAAATAAAATGAAGCTTTGAACTTCAACTTTAAGTTGGAGGCACTTACGACAATAACAAGCTATGCGACGCTATAGCCATTTTGCTGTTTGGAAACGGTTTAAGAATGAAGAAAGTAGCGGGAATCTTCAGAGGCCCGAAAGAATTTGCTTTATAACTTCATCTACTTCTTGAAATAATCATCGAACATAAGTTTGAAAAAACTGCATTTTTGATACACAGTACTGGACCTGAAACACTTTTATGATTGGATTAATAAATGTAGGTGCAAACTATATCGGTACTCATAAACTGATCACTAGTTTTAAGTTAGTTGTGCTTTAACATTTTGTACCTGTTCAAAATTGTTGTTTAGCATACAATGAAACTGACAACTTGTTCTTGCAATTCTTTGTTTATATTCACTGACTACTAGCTACTAACTACTACTACTAACTAGGGCTTTTGTTTTCATTTTAAAGGGAGCCTAATTTCCACGTACTCAGAGTTCCGTCTTTCTTTCCATCTTGCAAATTGGACCACTGCAACAAAAAGAGCCGCAGAATGGGGTAGAGTCAAACGCGTCGAAAGCCTCCTGCATAATGCATTGTGACTGCAGCTACCTTTGACTGGCGGATTATACGCCGGAGTTATGCCCCAAAGACTTGGAATCATAGCTGGAGTAACGCAAGGAACATTCTTGAGCTTCGTAGTTAAGAAAATAAAGTTTTTTGGTGGGTATTTTTAAGAGATTTCTTTATTCTTAAAATACTCATTAGGTCTGTATGACTGTAAAAGGAAGCGGTTATTAATTCGACAGTATTTTTAATGTTCTGCGATGTATTCGTTAAGTCACCCGAGGTGGTCCCGTTTAAATTTCTCAATAACGAACGTATCCTTAATAGTATTATAAATGTGAAAGTGGGTTTGTTTGTTTGTTTGTAACGCTTTCACGCTAAAACGGCTGAACGGATTTGGTTAAAATTTGGCACATGGGTAGACCAGGAGGATTTCTATCCCAATATTCCCACAAGATCGAGACTTATGCGGGTGAGACTGCGGGGCGCAGCTAGTAAACCAGCTAGCTTGTAGCCAGTAGCTTTCCTTTTTCCACGTAACGAACGTATATTTAATTCATTTTAACATCCTAGGTAGGTAAGTGACTTACGTAACCACAACATATAGATATTTATCTGCACTACCTACATCTGTAACACAATAATATATTCCAAGCCAAATAACCTCAATATTCTGAACTTTCAAGACTTAAGTAACACACCAAAGTCGGAGGCACGTACCAACTATAAACTAGAAAAAAATATTTTATTAAGTTTTCCCTAAGAATATGACACAAAAGAAGTCAAGGCGGAGTTTTCTAGTTGTCGTAAAAAAGACAATAAAACATTGACGGTCGTTCACCGGACTTTGTCGTACGGGTGGAAACTTCGTCCTACGGGTGTCGGGGCCGGCTCACATGTGCTGCTTCGGGTTCAATGTGTATTTGCTTTTGTGTTTGAAGAATATTTTGGGTGACTTTTAATCAATATTGTTTTCTGAACTTCTTAGAGGGGTTCATAGACTTGTGACGGAATATTCCTAAAAATAAATGAAATTTGTTTATTTCAGACTACGTCTATTTGCCCATATTTCCACTCTATTTATTTTGATAGTAATAAATTAACTAATACTACATCTATAAAAGATAATTTATGATTATTGATTGCCTCATAAGGACGAGGCGATTAATTAATGCATTGACAAGTAGTTATAGATAAAATATAATTAAATAATTAGAAAATAAATTAATTTGAAATAAATAAATAAAACGACTGTCGGTAAGTTTGCTTGTAATAATATTTCATTATACTCGTACAACTAACTATTTAATATATAATATTTTTTTTATTATATTTTTAAAACAAATAAAAATAAAGGAAAGAGCTCACTGGACACCAAAAAACTCGTCCGCATCGCTGTCAGCGGGAAAAGTGCCCAAAAGGCTGGCAGCATTGGCACGTTAGAGTGGCAAAGTTGTAAATTGACTTATATTATGGTTGTCAAAATGTGGTCACTACTCGTTTAGATATGTATTTAGTTTTATTTTAATTAACCGTTTGGGATTATAGCCTTTTTATGATAACTTGCATGTGGTTATTGTTATCTGGCATTATTGCAATTTGATCAACACATAATAAATATTGTAAATCTAAAGCCTTGTGTAATTTAGGTATTCGAGGAGTGAATAGACTACTACAGACCTTAAATATTTTTAGAACTAAGAATCCGTGGTCCAGTGTTGAAACAGAATGTGTGAGACAAATCTAAAACATAACAGATAAAACTTAAATAAGAACTGTTAGCCGTCGCCTGTTGTATCGGCATCGGACTTGCGTAACAGAGAGTGTTCAATTTATAGTTTGTTCGAACGTGTTCCTAACATCACGACAAGAACTTACTACTATTGCACAACTATCAAAGAAGAAGGGTTATGTATTCTTATTCTTTGTGTACTACACTTGGGAGCAAATAAATCGAGCCACTACCTTTTTTCACGTAAAATGGTAAATATTTTTGGTAATATGGAACGTATCAATTCGAACTATATATCGCCTAAAAGTTTAGTTAATAACCTTTACAATGAGGGTAAATTATTGAATAATAACCTTATTGAATGATAAATTATTGGCTCTGCAAGAAAAATGGTAATTTTGATAGAAAATTTAGTAGGGCTAAAACAGTCCATAAAAACAATAAAAAACAAAATTATTGCAAAAAAAATATTCTTAATAACTGGTATTACCCCCCCGGGCCCTGATACATTCTTGTAGCCTATTAGTCATCGATCTGATCAGCGTTACGATGACATATTGTGGTATGTTCTCCCACTCTTCAAGCACAGCGACTTTAAGCTCGGGAATGGATGAAACAGCGGGAACCCTGGCTCGGACTCTCCGTTTTAGCTCGTCCCATAGGTGTTCGATCGGGTTCAAATCGGGACTTCGTGCTGGCCATACCATTTGTTGAATCCCGATCGCAGACAAGTATTCCGTAACGATCTGCGCGGTATGAGGTCTCGCATTGTCATGCATAAACAAGAAATTTTCTCCGACAAAACCAGCATACGGCATTACGTGGTTTTCAAGAATGTCAGTTATGTATCGGTCAGCTGTTAATCCACGTCTACCACTGCCATCGTTGGCGGGGTCGACGAAGACAAGTTCCGTTTTTCCGTCTAGAGAAATTCCTCCCCACACCATACAAGAACCACCACCAAAACTCACCGTTTCTCGAATGCAACATTGGGCAAATCTTTCACCAGGACGTCTATACACTCGGTTTCTCCCGTCATTGCTAAAAAGACAGATTCTTGACTCGTCAGAAAACAAAACTGACCTCCAGTCTTCTAACGTCCAATTAATGTGTTCTCGAGCAAACTCCAAGCGAGATCGGCGATGAGCTACAGTCAATTTTGGGCCAGTTGCTGGTTTGTGTGATGTTAAATTTCGTTCTTTTAGTCTTCGTCTCACTGTCCACCTACTGATTGCGACTTCTCGAACGTCACGTAACGCTTGCTGTAGCTGAACAGCATTAAGTCCACGGTCGCGCAACGAATTGGTTGCAATAAAGCGGTCGTCACGTTCTGTTGTTGCCCGTGGTCGGCCAGTTCCAGGTCGCCGAACAAAAGCACCAGTCTCCAGATACCTGCGGTATACCCGCTGTACCTTTGAACGACTCAAATGAAGTCTGCGTGCCACTTCACGTTGTCCGTGTCCAACCTCAAGTAAAGCTACAACTTGGGCAGCTTCCGTCGGTGTAGTATCCATTTTATCAGGTTATTTTGATTACACAGACACAGATAAAGACAACAATAACAAGTAATATGGGTATGATTAACAAAAACCTCAAATTTAATCTTTTCTTAACAGAGTACAATAAAAATGTCATAAGCAAATTAAATGCGATAATTTTATTCTACCCTTTAAACTTTAATAAAAATGAAATTTTGACAACTAACTACCCTCATTGTAAAGGTTATTAAATACCCTTTTAGGCGATATATGTTTCGAATCGATGCGTTCCTTAATACCAAAAATAATTACCATAATGCGTGAAAAAGGAAGTGGCTCGATTTATTTGCTCCCAAGTGTAGATATTTCGATGTTTTGTTGGAGCTAGGAAATAATATTGGCTTATTGTGTGATCTTTTTCGTAAGAAGTCTGAAATGGAAGAATAACATTTGAGGCTTGTTTTTTGTATTACACGTGTACTGAATAATGTTGTGGTGATATTGTTTGATGTAGTATTACAGAGTCAATAACGTGGTATACGTTAAAACCTGACATCCTTGACGGATTGTATAGAGATGGTAGTGTGACAAAGTCTAACTGCTCATGTTGCAGGGACTGTGTGCATTGCTTTTGAAAGGACTAAGCATTTAAGCATTGGTTCAGTTTTGAATTGAAGATCAAAGAGAATCCTTTACTGCAATAATCAACAAAACACAAAAGCGAGTAGGTACCTATATTCTTGTATACTATGTTGTATACCTCACATAAACGTATTAAAAGATAACGCGTTGCATTTACGTAATAAAAGATAACGCGTTGACACAAAAAATAAACATACATGGTCGAAAAATAACAAACTTGTAGCTTAATTAAACCAAAAACATAACAAGCAAACAAATCCTACATTCGTGTAATATTTATAACAAGACAAACATTTCTTAATGAACGCTAAACAAGTCATACAGTTGCTAACAATTGTTGGTCTAAAGCCTGTTAAAGAGTTTATTCGCGGAAAAGTTCTGTGTTACCTACATCTGGGTGACCTAGATTTTACTTCAAATTCATTTAATTTTCATTTAGGACCCGTAGGTATAGAAGTTGGTGAAATTGCTGTTTCAGAGTTTTCAAGATAGCTGTTGTAGTTGGAGGCAGTAGTTGGAGCTAGGTTCGGAATTAAGTCGTGTTTAATTTTAGCAGTTTCTCTAGAGCCTTTTTTGGGAATTATTGAGAGAATAAAATTATCAGTTCGATGAAATGTAAGTTTAGCTTGATTAAGTATGACTTCTTAATCATTATCCTGCCAATTTTTCATTTTTATAGCATCTGCCATTTTTCATTTTTATAGCATATTCCAGTTGCCAAGATTTCGCTTGACGAAACAAGATCATTTTTATGCTGTGACTCGTATTAATAAAGTTTATTTTATTTAATAATTAATTTCCCGTGTCTTCACTTACAGGATAAGATTTTATAGATACAATTTTATTAACCCACCACAAGAGAAAACATACAAATGTAATCAACAACCAAGATGGCGATTCTTACACGTGCCTAAAGACAATTTAAGTGAAAACAAGGTTTTATTGGTTAAGGATATATTAACTACCTTTAGGAGCTCCATACAATCACGCCAATCTAGGAAGGCTGGTTTGTTTTGGTAACATAGTTATAAATATATGTTCATAAAATTACCTATTTAATTGGTCACATCGTGATAGACAAAAGAAACAGCTATCCAATGTAATTTTTAGATTCATTTCGTTTCGGATTCCAAAATAATCATTAAGGTATTATGACTTACCGAATTCATAGTCTTGGCGCTTTTATAGTTGATCGATTTTGACTCACACGAGTGGCTGTGGTTAAAAAAAGAGTGGCGGGCTTATCCCAAATAAAAGGTCTTAAGTGCAGCGAGCATCCCCAAATATATTGAGTTACGGTAGAAAGATGATGATAAACTAGGCTCATGCTAAGAATTTGACATTTCTATGTATACTTATGAAACAAAGCCGAACGTAAAAGCCCACGCCTGCTTCATTTGCTTACTAAAGGCCCCTAAATAACCGCGTACTATTTCACGCTATAATGGTCTACATTAATGAAGTCTACAGACAATGGCGACTCACTAACGAGCGATAACCGTAGACATTACACGACAAACGGCCGCACAGAGCCAAATTACACCAAATTTTGTTATAATTTGTATTAATTTGCTATCATTTCGTTCAGTTTGATTGCGAATTGCTACAGGGTATATTTTCGTGTATAGTGTAGTGTCAAGTTCGTTTTTTGATGGTGTTGGAAACATGGACGTTTTGCGTATTATCCGAAAGTTGGTGATAATGAAATATAACATCAATTTTAAAGTTCATCTTTACAAAGCTATTCTAATCGTGATTTTACTTCCTCTTGGTATGTTTTTATCAACAAATTGAAGTTTTCATTTTGTTTGAGAAGAAATTAAAATAAATGTAGTGGAAGCAACATTCATTCAAAACTTTATGTCAAAGTTTTCCGTATCCTGGATTAATTAAGCGTTCATATCCTTGGTAATGTTCATTCGTGTGTTCAAAGTTTATGAGTAGTTCTTAAACATACTCGTAAGATGTTAGTTCATTCTTATCACTACAGTTAAATTAAATATGTCTTGCATCAGGTTTTAGATTGAAATTAAAATAGGTTATAAACGTAAGTGTAAAAACTTGTGCACTCTCATAAACATACGACGCGCGATGCAACTTATTCTAGGTACAGATACGTTTTTATGGATTGCATAAAATTCGGCGAGACAACCCAGAGGCGTAGGTACCGCAAGGGTTGGATCAAGATGACCCTGAAAAAGGATACTTGGAAGGATTTCGGAGAGGCCTTTGCTCAGCAGTCGGTCAGTGTAGACTATTAAAAGAAACTGTTAAAGGGACACCGACCGAAGTATGACCTTGTTAAGAATATTTTTTATTCCATAGAATTTTAAATAAGTTAAGATTATTATATCTTACTATTTTGTCATGCAGATACTAGTATCTTCAACAATCTCAAAGGTAATAACAAATTTACTATCAAACGCACGACCACTTTCAAAATACATAATGTCATAAAAGATCTAAAGAATAAAGAATATCTTAGTGAAAGAAATGTTGAAACATTTGTATCCATAATACTTCTCAAGCCGAAACCGTTCAAATCGAATCCTATTTGTCTGTAAGTACAATACCATCAGAGAGATTTCGCGAGCCAATCCAATATCTATAAAATTACACATAATTTTGTTAGAAAAAATCCTATTATCTCTAATGCTACTTCAGACACGCCGATTTGAATCTAGACAGAAGATGTTTCGCCAATAAAACGATTACAGCACAATCTTACTGGATTTACTTGGATTTTGGAACCCTTCTATTGGTACCTTTGATTTCAAACGGTGCGTTGTTTACGAAATTGTTTTACGGGTTTCCATGTTACGAACAAAACTGGGTTTTACCTTTTAACAAAACTGGGTTTTAGTTTATACCAACACTATTATCAGTGTTGGTATAAACTGAGACACAATTTCAGTATGCTCTTGAAGGGTTTTAATGGTCGGCAGGTACATTCATGCCAGTGACTTACAAATAATTAATACTGTTTTTTAATGTAACTAAGTTTCCGCTGAAATAATTAATCATCGAATCGAATCTGAACTAATATTATGTTTGTTTGCTTGTTATGATTTCTGAAAGTATTGATCCGATTATAAAAAAACTGTCACTGATAGAAAGCTATATTATGACGATGTGACATCAATGTTTTTAACCGACTTCCAAAAGGAGGAGGTTCAAACAATTCGGATGTTTATATATATATATGTTTTTTTTTTTCATGTGTGTTCGGGCATAATATGGTATACCTAGGTAACATAGACGCGGATAAATTTGCGGGTTGAAGCTAGTATTCTATATATTTTTATGTAACCTACAGATAACAATTTCTCAATCCTCTCTCTTCTCTTAAATTAGTTTCTTGGAACTAATTTAAGAGAACCTTTAGCCTTCTCAAAAGAGATCTTGTCTATCCACTTCACGTAAATAATGTTTTCAGAATTTTCTACTTCACCCGTAACGTTTTATAAGTCGACAGTTCGGCCATTTTATTTGAGGACATCCGAAGATTTTTTTCTGACCTGCATATTTTAATTCGACTGTTCCATGCGCTTTCCTTGAATCTGAAATGACAATGATTTTGCGTTTGTGTTTTACAAAGTTTGTGTTTTGCTATAAGCTTGCTTTCATAATATTATTTGTTAACAGAAATCGTTTGGTTGAGGAAAATAAAAAACTGTAGCTCATCGGTTAATTGAATTATCGCCAAGCTATAAATAAAGCTCAGTGTGGCTCTTTTCATAGGTCGTTGTTTTAGAGATGATGAACTACCAACTTAAATGGTTTATTACAAGGAAAACATGCGAAGTTATTTTAAGATCTTATTGTTAACATCAAAAGGCCTAAGATCTCGGATAAAAATTATCCAAAAACTATTATGTCCGACGAATACACCGGATATTTTGAGACTTAATTCAAAAATCCAGGTTTTAACCTTTCCGACTTCCCCCACATTATTTGAGCTGAACAAAGAACTGTTTATCCTAACCTGAGCCCCAAAAACCTTGGGTAGTAACTTTTTATCCAGTATTTTGGGATACAACCTATTTCGCTCAGGTAGTAAAGAAGGAATAAATCACTAGAGTCTTTACGAGATTGCTATTTTTGCGGCTTCTTATTGAAAAATAAATGTTAAAGGTTAGTTTCTTATGTCTAGCTTTATTGCATGGAATACTTCAAAGAGTATTTTTACTGAAAAACGGTACTTAGGTACTTTATAGGTACACTAATACAAGTAAGACCAAGTAAGATCAGGCACCGCTGGGACAGATCGCTCCCATTGCGGTCATGCGATTTTATACCCCAATTATTACAAAGCCACAGATAACAACAAATTAGTACAACTTTCAGTTGGATTCGCTACAATTTCGTGGAAGACGGCCATAAAATCATACGTCATAGTGAATTTGATAATTTTCTATTTGTTGTTTTGTATAGTAAAATCACAGACTACTTAGAGATATGATAGTAATTATTTTCCACGTTTTTGAGGGCGATGGTCTTTGATGTAAAAAAGTTTTTTTCATTCGTGTGTTTGACATAGATGTTTTCATTTTAGTTTTCCAAAGATTCCGGAACTAAAAGAAAAGTGGATAGATAGGGTTAATAGGAAAAATTAGTTTCCAACAAAATACAGCGCTGTTTGTTCAAGGCACTTTACCCCTGATGGTTTTGAATATTTAAAACAACGCCGCCGTCTATTTAGTTCAGCGATACCAACGATGTTTGTGCCTATTTTGGTAAGTTTTGTTTTTATTGATATAATGTTGCGTAAAGTGAAATTGTGATGATAAGAAACATTCAATTTTTACAGGCTTCAAATTCGAAAAATCTATACCAAATTAATTCATTTTAAAAATCAATAGTAAGAGGATACATGTTTTTTTTTGTAATTGATTGATTTTGATTAAATGTTATATCTATGATTTTAATTGAGTATTTTTCATAATGTTAAAATCCATTTTATCGATATCGACTATTTTCCCTTAATGAAGTATTGCTACCCTAACGATACACATCCTAAAGTATGCAACTTGACCATGAACGGACCAATTACAGCCGCGCATTCTTCCTCGTCCCCCGGCCCGCGGTAGTGAGTCGTGTTCTTCGAAGAAATCGGCCTATACGCTCTCTAGTGGTTATATTCTCTTTGGTCTCACATGTATAATTTCAACATGAATGATGTAACCAATATTTTGTAACAACATTATGATTTAAAAGAGTGTCCATGGAGTTTCTTGCCCGTTCTTCTCCATAGGAACCTACGCTTTGGAATGGGCAACTAGCTTCATATTTGTGACTGACTGACCCCTTGACAATTCAAAAGTGCCTGTAAATGGTTTAATTGAAATAAATGCTTTGAGTTTGAGTTTGAGTTTGACCCTGTAAATACTTAGTGCGCACTTGGTTAATAATTTAAACTAGTTTTTGCCTATGACTTCACCCGCGTGTTGGTCGGAAACTATCCCACGGGAGCGTATGACCGAGATAAAATTATTCTATGTCCTAACCCAGATCATTGTCTATCCCTGTGCTATAATTTCATCCAAATCTTTTCAGCCATTATGGCATGAACAAGTAACAGACAGTTACCTTTTCATGCCATAATGAAAAATAAAGAGAATGTTGTATTAATCATTATCATTAATATTATTAGCATACTAGCTGCCCGTCCCGGCTTCGCACCGGTAGCACTAAGTACTTATCTATGGCGCACCTACCTATCTAGGTAGATAAGCCTAACCTACCCTACCTACCTACCTACCTACCTACCTACACTACCTACCTACCCTACCTACCTACCCTACCTACCTACCCTACCTACCCTACCTACCCTACCTACCCTACCTACCCTACCTACCCTACCTACCTACCTACCCTACCTACCTACCTACCCTACCTACCTACCTACCCTACCTACCTACCTACCCTACCTGCCTACCTACCCTACCTACCCTACCTTACCTACCTACCCTAGTTACCTACCCTACCTCCCTACCCTACCTTCATACCTACCCTACCTACCCTACCTACCTACCCTACTTACCTACCCTACCTTACCTACCTACCCTAGTTACCTACCCTACCTCCCTACCCTACCTTCATACTTACATATCTACTTACCCTACCTTCACCTACCTATCCTAAGAACCTTCTCCTGAGAATAACGAACACAACAAAAAAAGAATTAGTGAAATCGGTCCAGACGTTCACGCGTGATGCCGTGACCAAGGGAAATAGGGATTCATTTATATATATATATAGTTTGAAAATAAGTATGGAAATACGTATCAGTCTGGGTATATTCTATTGGTACAGAATGATTTACAAGACTTTGTTACTGACAATCGAATAGGGTTCATAAATCAGAAGTAAGTCTACATTCTGCAGTGAATTCCTTGTCCTTGGATAATCACAAACATTTCAGCTTACCTTCAAAATAAAACATGAAGAAAATTATCTTAATACCAGACCAAGGACAGGCCGAAAGTGTCAAATCCACACGTGCGAGCCCACCGGTTATCACAACGTAGATTGCGTTGCAATACATTGCTAGCTTTCATCGGTGTGCGTGACTTGAGTAAGGGACGCGACCAGAATATGACTACGTGTAATGCGGGGTTACCGTCTTTCTTGGAGGCTTTGAAACTTTTAGTTGGTATGGATTAGGAAAGGAGATAAATTAATAATGTTGCTGATCATTTTGGTCCTGAAATAATGTGTTTAAGAAACAGCGAGAAGAAGGTTTAGGTGTGTGAAAAACAGCTAAGGTTTCTGTAAATAGGTAGGTTCTGTCAAAAACAGTGAAAGTTGCGGACGTGCATGATTTGACACAATGATGAAATTTTCTTTTTTATTCTAGGTCGAAGTATTGTTGCAATTTGCCGTTGAACACATTTTTTCTTATGACCTTAATTTCTAAAAGACCCGCAATAGGCTGACTGACCCTTTTATTTATTATAATTCCGGCAATATTTTCTTCAGACAGATTCGAGTGCCATGAATTGCGACTTTCAACAATGGTCTTTTGAATCACAGCGACCTTCCAAATTTTCTACAACAACTCCTGTGATCGTTCAAACAAAAATAACTTATTGAATACGGGAGAAACACTTTTTCATTGGCCATTCGATTCATATCACCTACTACATCTTAAACTTGTTAATTGTCTTTTAGCTCCTATTGCTTAGGCTCAAGGTTGACTTTAGCAAGATTTTAAGTTTTTGGACAGTACAATATGAAGGATTTTTGGTAAATATGTTAAGCCGTTTGATCTAGACTGCGACGTAGGTCGACCGGCCCAATAAACCTTATAAAGGGTCTGCTACGCTTTGTTGCTATTACTTTTTATTTATTTTAATATTGGTACTTGCATGAATTTGTAAGGGTTGTTTTCTAGCAGTCGGACCGTGTGCTTTTGTTTAACTCTAAATAATTTTGAAAGGTTTGCTGTTTTGGTGCAAGATGTCAGTGACAACACTGAATTATGTTTTTTTTTGTAAAAAAAAAATCCAAGTACTTCTTTCTAGTTTTAAACTTGAATATTTTCCTATTAACGTCAGAGGGGCAATATCCGGATTCTTATGAACAGTCGCATTCTAATATCAATCTGTCAAAAATACCTCTTTACCTACATTTTTGTAATTTTTTTGACATTGATTCATTGTCGCTGTGGCGGAATTGTGTCTAGATTTTGAAAGTTAAAAAAAAACTTCATTTGGCAATCTGATGTTTTTTTATTTCAAATAAAAAAGCTCTACACACATATCAATAAAAAATACCTTTTAGTCCTAAAGGACAGAGTCCAGAGTCTGGACTCTGGACCTAAGTAATTTCCCTAGTTGTAAAAATATTATAATTACTAGCTGCGCCCCGTTGTTTCACTCGCATAAGTCTCGATCTCGTAATAATACCGGAATAAAAAGTATCCTATATCCTAATCTAGGTCATGGTCTACCCATTTATCAAATTTCATCCAAATGTGTTCAGCCGTTTTAGCGTGAAAGCGTAACAAACAAACAAAAAAATAAACAAACTCACTTTCGCATTTATAATATTAGTTACGATTTCACTGTTCGTCATAACAACTTTACAAGAGCTACCATTAATCTTCAAGCTCTTAACCGTCACCGGATTAATTCACCCATTAATTTGTACTTGTTTCTTCTCAATTATGAGGGTAAGATAATGAATTTTTGTTTTATCAATTAAACAGAATAAACACGAAAGGATATTAATTTTATATAATGTTTTGGAAAGCGCTTTTAATGGGTTTTCTTGAGCATCCCTCGCACTTTATTCTTTGAATTTAAAAGGCATAAAGGTTACGAATTAATTTTAATTACGGGGTTTTGATCTGAACTTTGGTTGAAAGTTTTTTCTTTATGTTGGAGTTTCATTAAAATTGTGTTGTGTTGAAAAAATCCTACTTTAGTGAATGGGTCGTGTGATTATTATTGTCTCGAAAATGCTCTTTAACTTTTGTTATTTATTTGATTGATAACTGTGAAGCCTTGCATCGATCCATGTCAAAAGTTTGCTATTCTTAGTCGCACCCAGATTTATTTTTAATAAAAATTACCTAAACTTATCGAAAATTTAAAATTTGTTAAAGTATCCTAACTATAATCCTAACTAATATATTATTATAAATGCGAAAGTGAGTCTGTTTATTTTTTTTGTTTTTTACGCTTTCACGCTAAAACGGCTGAACGGATTTGGATGAAATTTGGCAAATGGGTAGACCATAACCTGGAGAAGTACATAGGCTATTTACTTTTTATCCTGGATCACAGACAAAGTGGCAGGCAACAGCTAGTATATATTATCTATACATATTATAAAACAAAGTCCCTTTTCGCGTTTGTCTCTATGTCCGCGTTGTTCTTGTAAACCACGCAACAGATTTTGACGAGGTTTTCACCATCGTTTAGAAAATGTATTCTGGAAGGTTAGGTGTATAATACGTTAATATTAAACTTGTCTATTTAAGAAATCTCGATGTTTTGTCAAGTCGTAAAAACCTTACGAAGCAGGAGCGTGTCATGTAATTATAATATTTTTACAATTCACTCAAGACGTAACAACATAGAATACATATTTACTCACCAACCATTTTTCAAACTCAAACTCAAAGCATTTATTTCAAATAAACCAATTACAGGCACTTTTGAATTTACAAGGGGTCGGCCAGTCAGAAATATGAAGCTAGTCGCCCATTCCAAAGCGTAGTAGGTACCTATGGGGACGAACGGGCAAGAAACTCCACGTTCACTCTTTTAAAAAAAATAAGATGGTTACATAATATTGGTTACATCATTCAAGTTGAAGTTATACATGTGAGAACGATGCAAAACATTAAAAGCGTCCGTTAGAAATAAAAATATAAATTAAATTAAAATCGCCGTGGCAGCTAAGAGATGACCAGTCCCTACTGACGGCGCCCGTTCACGAACATGACGCATGGATTAGCACTATTCAGCTCAACCATTTTGAAGGGAGCTAAATGATCCAACACACGCGCCACCGTCAGCGAGACATTAGAGTGAGCATGACATACTCTCAGCCGCCAGGGCACATTCAAGTCAATGAAAGACATACCCAGTACCTAAATGGTAGCTTTATAGTCGGTACATAGTACTCACACATGTGCTATGCAATTATACAATGCTAAGAGATTGAATTTATACAATGCAAAGATAGTTTTTAAAATATTCAGCAGCTCCAACGGTATTTTCAAATGCTAATCAATTAGTTTATGCTTGTGGAGCAGGACCAGCGTTGAGCCAAGCATTTTTATCAGCGATGTAATGCCCCAACTTATAATATGCTTGGCTGCATAGTGTGCGTTTAATATAAGATGCACATGATTTATAAAATATATATTCACATGTTTAATATCAAATGAAAGTAGTGATTTCGATCCCAGCATTTCATTTGGCTAGTTCAATCACGCGTCAGAACGAATTCCATGTCAGCTCAACCGTTATAATTTAATAGGCATCTTTTTATTAAACGTATGTCCTATTATTATTACGATGTTTTTCGCTTTTGGGTTCGGTTTTTAGCTGACCAATATGGTGTATAATTCTTTACTGGGATTAGAAAAGGAATCAATGCCAGAAAATCGTATGGGTTCACGTCATCGACATTCTACCAGTACTAATTCAATCTTATCTAATTTAATCTAATCTAATTTAATCTATATAATGTATTGTAATCATTTTACTTTTATTTAATTGTGTTATCATCTGCGCATAATGTAGTACATGCTGTGCTTTTCTTTAAGTAATGAGGCGCTTAGACTTAAGTTTGCAACGTACAAAATGTAAATTAATAGTGTACATCATTTTAGGCTCTTCATTGTTGAAGAGCCTAATAATAAATAAACTATATCTATATAGCATGTTGTCTGTAGCTCAAGGGTGGCCAATGTTATTTCATAGTTTTTCTTAGTGTTTTAGGCTTGCAATTATAGGAAAATCTTTATGCTATTGGAAGAATCGTTTGTTTGATTGAGACTGGACAAAATTTGCATGAATAAAAGCTATTGTAATCCAATCAATGCAACGATTGTGAACTCGCCAGTACACAATGAACTTTTGTGAACAATGCTAGCCCATTAGAATTTGACCTGGGCCGAATGTCAAAGTTCGAGCAGTTTGGCAGGCTGATTCAGGTCGAATTCTAGCCCAATTTGTGATTAGCTAAAACTTTTTTACACGACAGCGGAGGGGTTACCTTTATAATTGAGACTTGATAACTTTCAGGTCATAGTTTTCGGGTTAACACATATGGGTAGGGAGTCAGACGCAGTCCCAAAACCCAATTTTCCTTTCTCTTTTCTAAGTTCGAAACCACAACAACCCTTCAACATTATAAAACACGGACCACAAACACGGTCACAAAGCCTGTTACTTTGTTTCCTAAGTATTGTTATATGAAGCACAACTCGCTCAGTTTACGACCATGTGCGAGAGATCGCTACTAAAACATGACTTAAGTTTAGCTGTCGATCGCAAGGGTAGCGATACACTTAGGGTCTTAGTTTTTAAGGATGAGGATACAAGCTACCGGGTCATTGGGTTTTGATCCGGAGATAGGATAAAGATGGGGATTTACTGATACAAAAAATTGGTCTAACAATAGTAAAATCAACTCTATATTAATCTACTTGCAAGCGCGAGTACCGAGCGTGGGACCCTGAAGTTACTCCCTAGATCGAGCCAAATTCAATAGGGTTTTCTCATTAAACTTTCTTAGGTTTAATACGCCAGTCATTACACGAAACTTCTTTCGAAATGTGGAGGTGAAGGAGTGATGTTATGTAAAATAATATCTTACGTCATTTTCCCCATGTGTCCCGAGCAGAAACACTCAACATCAGTTAGCGCTCTCAGAACATTTTCATATTTCGCGACACGAACACATAGCGCGACTTTATTGACTCGCCCGTACTATTATGAATATTAAACGCCTTTACAACTACTATGTATTTAGTCGCAAGTTCAGAATGTCTTAGATTATAACCATAATATCACGCCTGTCCACGGAGAGTTAGGCAGAGGTGTACCTATAAATAAAATAAAATAAAAATACTTTATTTCAGACCTTTCTGTCCATATGATGTTAGTAACACACACTAACTATAAGCTATGTTAGAAAAAATGTAATACAAAATTTTAATTCATAAATCTGTTGCACTCACCAGACGCACCGGGTAAATGCACATGTACAAGCACCCAACCTTCAGAATGCCATTGCCGATCCCACGCACTCTGCGCATCATGGACGCAATCCATTTTCTTAGGATGATCGTAAACAACAAAATATATCACCACTTGAAATTCCAAAACAAAATAAATATACTCTTATGCATAATGTATACTTAGGACGATTTTGCATAATGTTATACACAGGCATACTCTGTTTTCTCGTTAATTTCCAAAGAGAATGCGCGCCACGTTTGATTAGGGTATTTAAAATAATATGTATACGCTCCAGTATGACCAAATTTTCAAGTAAGTAAAGT
This sequence comes from Xanthia icteritia, assembly GCA_949128155.2. Taxonomy (NCBI): domain Eukaryota; kingdom Metazoa; phylum Arthropoda; class Insecta; order Lepidoptera; family Noctuidae; genus Xanthia; species Xanthia icteritia. Next base: position 21,909,547 of record OX421938.2, read on the forward strand.
TTCGCATCGCATATGGAGGTTGGTTTGATTTATTTAATTAACTCTTCAAGAAATTAGTCAAAGATATTGTGTTTTCGATAGCATGGTTAAGCAATTTCAAGTTGAACTTACGTGGGTGGCCTACCCACGCAAATTCAGCATAACAATGCTTGCTCACAAGGAAAGCCAAGACCTGTAACCCTAATTACGTAATACACGATCAATCAGAATCTGAATCGTTTTGAAACAGATTGCTAATCCATTGCTTTATAAGTTCGAAAAAAACATCTGCTCATCAACTTAAATAACGCAATAAATGTTGTTGTACTGTCAAAATAGTCGTAATCATTTACGAAAATGTGTTGCGTAATTAGATAGCTGGTGACGGGTGCGGGAATCCGCTGGATGACGGCAGTGCGGGACCAAAGGTTGTGGAGGTAGACCTCTATGTAAACTATGTCTAGCAGTGGACATCTTTCGACTGAAGTCATGACTAAACCGAACGGCATTACTGATTTCAACCCAAAACTACGTAATGATACCCACAAACAGCATAGTTCCACCAACAATATACGTGTTGGCAGACATTTGCTAATAAAACCCTTGCCCGTGATAATTACCGCCATTGTTTCAATATTACCCAGTTAGCAACCATACAACAGTTACGGACGAACGTAAACAACATTAACATTAAATTAAAAGGCGTTTAATACGATTATTCGGGGTAATCAGGGCGAGTGGTCCGAGATGGGGCGAGAAGGGTGAGATTAACTGTATAAACGGGATAGGGACGAGTGCCGAACTGCCGACGAGTGTGCACGACTGATACCGAGTCACCGACAAAGGTATTGCGAGAAATACGAATACCAAATTAAGTAGAACTATTTTGTAATTCCTTGGGTACTGTCTATATGAGTTTACAAAATGTTATGAACTTAATTGGAGGTTTTGTCGAATAGTTTTGGTAATTGTTTAGTACTGTTTGAAGTTATTTTGTGTATCTGCGAGGTAATGTTTCTTTTTCTGAATGGTATTATATGTTTCAATAATAATATTATAGTAAGTATCACCTGTGTTTGTAGAAGCCGCTTAAGGGATTACGTTAAGAGGATAGGCAGCAGCATGCGTTTGACAATAACTACGAATCCGTATGCCAATTGAAATCACAATAACCGTTAGATAATAGAATTTTGGTTAACGACATAATGGTCATGACCCAGATTTGGATTATTTGTATTTCAATTTTAGGAAACAGTCAGATATTATCGTGATATTCATCGATTAGTAGAATAGCCATTTAACAATATTGGTTCGCGTACACCTAATTCGCTATCGACCGAAATGTCCATGTATTGCACGTCGTCGGCCGAGCTCGACCGATCAAACCAAACATACATATTATGTAAAAGAAACTGATTAGTTTTCGGACGTCATCGGACGATATCTGTTGAAGTAGTGTTAGTACGAACTCTTTTTCGATCGGCCGAGTTCGGCCGTGTACGTACGGTAGGCCGCACGTCAATGACAACAAAACCAGTAGAAACTGGCCTCTTATGCTATTGATACTCCGTACGTACTAGGCCAGCATATCACTTTCCGGGATTCTGAACGAGACACAATAGACGTTTTATTGTTATGACGTCTATGGGCATTTAGTGTCCCGGAAAGCTTTAAGGTCAACGTGTTACTACTGACGCCTATTGTATGAGCATACTGCGGCCGATAACGGATTAGGTGAACGCAGCCGTAAGTCATTTCACTATAAAGGAAAAATTCTTAGTAAATCTTTCTCAATTCAAGTATCTATAAAATTCTCGTGAATTCACTTATTTGGCAGCATACGAAGGTATAACATAAAAAGGTTTTAAATATGTCAATCATGTGTAATGTTATGCTAATTTGTGTACATCGATATCTTACTCGGAGTTACTTTGAAGTATCTAATGGAGCGATGTTTTCAACCGATTGTATGCTACGAAACGTCGAAAAAGATTTATATAATAACTTGTTTAAATTTACTTGGCGTAGCGACAAAGAAATAGTTCTAAGAAATGGTAGTTCTCTAGTTCGTAGTTTTTTGTTTTGGTTCTTGAGATATCAAATATTTACTCGTACTTGACGGAGAAGGTACGTCTCTCTCGTTATTATCAGCCATATTTTAACTACTGTGGGCATACTATGGGTAGTGTTGATTATTGCGCAATAGAAAAAGAGCCATTCCGAGAAAAATTACTCTAAGGAAAAAGTACTGTCACAAACATTTACAAAAAATTTACAAGACATTGTTCTCTATTGAATGCAGTTTTGTTTTTAATGTTTTGTTTAGTTCTTATGCTTTAAAAAAACATTATAACGGAGTCAATTGTTGCTAATATATTTCATTAAAAATAAGAAGCAAAACAGGAAATTTTAGCGTGTCAAACCTCTTGTCGCTAACTTTAACTAACAGGTGTTCATGGTTTTTTAAGATACACCTCAGCGTTTTTTGTGAGGTTTTAAAGAATACTGTTTTTTTTTAAATTATAACATTATGTTTATAAACAAATCTTATTGTATTACAATAAAATTCTTAAAATAATGTTAATCAAACCACTTTAGTCACTACTGTTTTATTTGCTTTCATGGTACAAAACTACCAACACAAGTTAGTTTATTTTCATGGTAACGTTATTATAGTAGATCAGCCATTTCTTTTTACGTGACGAAAGGCGTACGAACTACAAGTAGTCAAATAAAAAGTCCACTACGGTCACAGTTATAACGTGATACTAAGAAGTTCTTTGAACATTCTTTCATTTGCGAATTAAGCCTTGTGCAGACTAGCGCGACGCGACGGCGCGACGCGACTCGAACAATGCAATTTCTAAGAAAACTTCATGGTATAACAATAACCGGGTCTGGACGAAACTTTATACTTTATATAATCTGCGTATGTAATGAAATAATGATTGCCTCTAAAAGAACAAAGAATATTGGTTTCGTCGTCATTGTTGTTAGTAAAACGGGATTTCGTCACGTCCGTTTAGTGTCGTGAAATATTAGTGTAACGGGTACATTTTTCTCGGAATGGCTCAAACCGTTTGCAGTTCAGATCAAATTATAATTTACGATAAAATTAAACACACTAGCAATTTACACACTGTAGGTACACGACAAATCTATACGGAACGCGCGACAGTTTCTAAACGTGTTCACTGCGTTACCGCCACCGAAAAAGTCTACTTAATTCCGGTCAAGCGTTACGTTGTAGACTCTGTCGAGCACCGCTAGGCGGCGCTGGCGCACCGATTTGTCAAATCAGTGACGTATTTCTAACATACTGATTACACAGGTATACCTATTTGTTTAAAAGACAAGATAAGTATACTATCATAAAGTTATCTGCAAATATACTGACCTTATTGGTGATGTTCTTCAGAATCGTCAGGTGCATAGTAATCACAACCTGCGTGCGTGTATGACCAGATGTATGAACGTAAACGAAGCAAAAGGAATATGTAAGGATCGTAGCAGGTAGTGTTCTGTAGTTTCTATCTACCTCCATGGGAAGAAGGCGTGAGTTTATGTATGCGTAAAGGAGAAATCCGTTTTATAAATACAACCGTTTTTTTTTATTTTGTTTTTAAAAACGTTGCCCCACACTAGGAATTTCTCCTGTATCGTGGGTGCGTTTACAAACATTTAAACTCACATACACAAACAGCCAGACCCGGAATAACTACTTGCAGGTCATACAAATATTTGTTCCGTGCGGGAATCGAACTTTAAATGAAAGGCTTAGCTGTGAATGTCAGAAAGCATTTGTGATAACATTTTAATGCTCAATATTTCTTTAGAGGTGTGAGGAACGGGGTGTAAAGTTAGTGCAGCAAGAAACCAATAGAAAAGGAAGGATTCTTCGACAGCCGGGTGTCGTGTCTGGCGGGCAACTGCCCATGCCCAACGATTGTTGTTGGGGAAATTATATATATGGTGTTCGCACGGTAAACTCTAATTGCGCGATGCAGGATTTGTGTGATGTCAGGTTTTTGTGTTGACTTTGTGTGACAGTGTAATCATAATTCCGTTGCGTGTTGATTATGGCAATTTATTTCGTTTATTGTCTGTTCTGTGCAGCAGTAGGCATTTGAGAAATGTTGTATTTTGACAAATGATGGACTTTTCCTGCTTAGCGCTTAAAAAACTATAACTTCACCAGTAAATGCCATGTAAAATCAGGGAACTTAATTGTTTGTCAAATTGACCAGCAACTTAAACCATCCGTATATTCAAATCACAACTGTCATTATTTGACCGTTGTATAAAATGGCTATACACGGCAAATTATAAATTGTATTAGTGTGTCAATTTTAAAAACAATTCATTTCCCTGGCATTATGTGCAATATTGCACATTCGTTGACAGGCGTACCTACCAGAATTCTTATTATAATCTTCAGTGTAAACGGATGTATAAACTTGGCTGCCATCGCACCATGTGGAGACCGTACATTGTTCTATAAAAACAGGATTTACAATATAAGAGGCAGGCATCCGTGGCTGTTTCACTTGGTCGCTTGCCAGCAAAATTTATCATGCACTTATCAAATTCTTTTCTTACTGTTTAAGTAGGACTCGGAACGAAGCTGACACGTATTCCATTTTTCATTTCCTTTGAAATAATTTTGAGTGTGATTTGTGTGAATTTAAACATGCAGTCTTGGTTTTCGCTGCTGAGTATTTTAACAGGCAAATTCCCGACTTGTATTTAATTTGTTAAAACTATAACTTTATAGCATCTTCCTGAACTATGTATTGAATACTTGGATACTGATAAAATTATAGTCTTAATATAGGCTTAATATGACTACTTACAAAAGGAAGAAACAGTCTTCCCAGAAGATAGGTCTTCTCATCCTTTGTAAATGCTTACTGTAGAAATCAATCATAAAAGATTAAGTTCTTGTTAAACTTATCAATAAATGATAGGTGAGTTGTAGTTCATTGTTTTATAGTTTATATTGTTAGCCAAAAACTTGAAGAAGAAAAACAATATTGTTACAAGATTGCGTAAACAAGTTAAATATAACATTTGCAAAGGAAATACGTCCAAAACTCCGAAGTAAGCTCCGAATGTCAATCCTTTGCCTAACTATTTATTTCACTTTGTCTGCCAAGGGCTTACCACAAACTTGGCTTTCAAGATGAAAAATTTCCCGAATTACCCTTTCACAAAGACGAATCCCATCACTTATCTAAGCCACTTCCAAGTCGGCAAACTGAAAGCTCGTTTGAATCACGATTTATTCAGGACGATACTGTGTTTTGCCTGCGGCATTGGTTGCGATGAAGTGGAGATTGTAACCTACATTTAGATAGGTACCTATTTTCGATTACTATTTAGGTGTATGAGTTTGAGTTGTAATCAACGCAATCACGCAATTGATTTAAAAAAACTAAAAGTATTTCAGATGAAAGTTATATTTCAATTAATTCATAAAAACCGGCTAACTGCGAGTCGAACTCTCACAAGAAGGGGTCCGTACCACAGTACAATACATATTTAGCAAAACACGCCGAAAAAAACACGTTTCTTGTAGTGGAACCCTTTAATTCTTAACTTTATTTTCATTTTATTATTTGTAGATATTGCGGATTGCGGCACAATCTGTGAAAATTTCATCTATCTACCTATAACAGTAATTTATGAGATACAGCTTGCTAACAGACAGATGGACAGCGGATGCTTAGTAACAGGGTTCCGTTTGGCATCAATCGGGAACGGAACCCTGAACACCGTACAGCGAAAATGTTGTCGAAATTCTTACACTGGTATTGCAAAAGATTTAATCATTTTCTTAAAATATTATTTCGAATCTCTTTGAAACGCACTTATCTCTTGATTAATCATTAAAATTCAATTCATTCTAAAATAATTCAACGATTTTTGTTTACAAACTTACATCCTGAACAATAAACAGATGAATTCTAAACTCCTCAGTCCGCCCTGAATTATTAATTTAGATTCTGACATTGATGACTTCCTGGCTACTAACAATAAATTAAATTAGAGGTCGGAAGTGAGCAGAGTGATAATTTCTTGATATTTGGAAGGTTCAAATTGCTCAGTTAATTCGGTTGGTTTATTTTAGAGCCGGCACAAATAATGTTAGGTTGTATTATTTGAAGTTTACTGTTGGTCTTGGCATAGCCTCGGGATGTAGGGGAATAAGTTTTACTTCGTACCAAATTTTATATTATGAGGTAAAGGTATACCTATCCCAAAACTTGTGTTATGATTAGTGACCGACCGAAGCTTTGTTTTCGTTTTCGGCCATTTTGGGACAAAAAATCATGATTAGGCAATTTTTTTGTTTTCGACCATAAACCAGCCGAAGCTTCGGCCAAGCCTTTGTTACCCCTCATGACTGGGTTTGAAGCACACACATCCAAATACTCAAATCAGAACGACGGCATAGTAGTGTATACTAAATCAACCATACGCTGCACTGAAGCAGCACATACCATTCGCGAAGCAAATTGTATCATGCTTCAAATTAATTCTGAAGTAGCACTTATAGCTATTTATCGCTCTCCATCATATCGAAACACACATAATTTTATTGATAGCTTGGATGAAACTCTGAATTTGCTAAAAACATTTAAATCAATTGTTCTGCTTGGAGACATAAATATTAATATTTTGCCGAATAACAGCGATCCAAATGCGGACCTGTATCTGAATACAGTTGCTTCGCATGGAATGTTACCTGGTCACCTTTTTCCCACCCGTAAACAAAATTGTCTGGATCATGCAATTATTAAATCAAACAGACCTGCAACCGTACTTGTTCTCGACTCTTATATAACAGATCACGCCCCAGTAATAGTTTATTGCAAACTTAAAACTAAAATTCCTAAATTTAACAACTCACGTTGTCGTGTTGATATTGACGCCTGCGTGGCTATGCTAGAAAGTACTGACTTCTCATCTGTAACTGGCTGCAACAAAGATGCCAACCACGCTGCATCTACTCTTGTTAATATAATCTCTTCGGTGGTCGAAAAAAATACAAGTGTTCACGTCATTCCCAGTAGAAAAAGGATTATTAAACCATGGATTACTCCAGGGCTTTTAAAATGCATACGTAATCGTGACAATCTTTATCATAAAACAAAACGACATCCTGATAATCACATTTTGAAAATAACATACACGCGTTATAGAAATTTTTGCAATAATTTACTGAAAAAACTAAAACGCGAGTATGAAAGATCTGAATTCCTGAAACACCGCAAAAATCCAAAAGCTACCTGGAATCTCATCAAAACTATATCCAACTTAAAGAGTAACAAGACTTCTCCTAATGAACTACTGTCTCTTCATCCAGATCCTAGTTCTTCACTCAATCATGTCAATGAATTCTTCGCAAATGTGGGAAGGACCCTAGCATCCAAGATTACAAGTGCTCCTAACACCCTGTCTGATAAGGGTTCTGGGGGACCTCATGACTCGATGGCTATATTTGGTACGGATCATGAGGAGATTGAAAGAGTTATCATGGGGTTGAAACTTAATACAGCGGTAGGCTGGGACGGTATATCTTCTACCTTAATTAGAGCTGCTAGAAATATTCTAATCCCTATTATTTCCCATGTCTTCAATCTTGTCTTCGAAACTGGGGTCTTTCCCACTGTGTTCAAAAGGGCAATTGTACACCCTATTTATAAAAGTGGGGACAGAGCCAGTGTCACTAACTACAGACCTATCTCGGTACTCACTATTCTTTCTAAGATACTTGAAAAAATATTGAATTATCGACTTCTCAGTTATTTAAACACTAATAAAATTATTGCCGATAATCAATATGGTTTTCGGTCTGGCAGAAGCACAGAAGATGCTGTACTAGAACTAACGGGAGCTGTTGCAAATAATTTAAATCGTAAGCTTAAAACAATTGCTGTTTTTCTGGACCTCTCAAAGGCATTTGACACTGTCTCTGTCCCTCTCTTGCTCACGAGATTGTTTCAGATTGGGATAAGGGGGTTACCCCTGGATATTTTTAAAAGCTACCTCAGTAACCGTTCTCAGGTTGTAAAAATTGATAACCACACAAGTGAAGAACAGTTTCTCACCTATGGAGTTCCTCAGGGCAGTGTCCTGGGGCCCACCCTCTTCATTGTTTATATAAACAGACTCTGTAGACTGTCCCTAACAAAATGTAAAATTATAACATACGCTGATGACATAGTTTTACTAGTTCATGGAAGTGACTGGGCAGATGTTCGTTTTCATGCAGAATCTGCCTTACGAGACGTAATGAATTGGTTAAATAACAACTTGCTCACCCTAAATTTGGAAAAAACAAAATTCATAACGTTTGCACCACGGCTTATATCACAACCAGATTCCTCTTTCACACTAACTGCCCACAGTTGCCTCTTGAATACAAGTGCAGCCTGCGACTGCGCTACAATTACGCGTGCTAATGATATTAAATATTTAGGAGTCATTATAGATAGCACTATGACCTGGAATGAGCAGATTGAGTTGTTGGTGTCACGTGTTAGAAAATTAATATTTGTGTTTAAAAACCTTAGAAACTCCGCAGATTTTCACACGTTAAAAACGGTATATTTTGCACTAGCGCATTCTGTGATAACCTACTGCATTACTGCGTGGGGATGCTCTGGGAAATGCCTTCTACTTCGTCTGGAAAGAGCACAAAGAGCCGTTCTAAAGGTCATGGCACATAAACCTATTCGCTTCCCCACACACGACTTGTATGTTCTTTGTGAAGTTCCTACTGTAAGACAAGCATTTGTGATAAGCACATTATTACGTAAGCATACTGAACTAGAATTTGACCCTAATTTAAATACTCTTAAACGTAGAGTAAACAGAATATGTCAGACAGAGACAGTTAATCTGGTAATTGCGAGAAGACACTATAATTTTTTGAGTCCAGTTATGTACAACAAAATTAATGAGAAATTAAACATCTATCCGCTCTCGTTACGAGAGTGTAAACAAAAAGTTGGAAAATGGCTCCAAAACCTGACATATGAGGAAATAGAGAGCCTCATACAAACCTAAAACAATATTCATATCACATCCCCCGCATTCACTCACACGCATCACTCCCACACACACACACACACACACATAACCCCCCACCCCCCCTCACTCACACCCTCTCTCTCTCACACACACACACACACACACTCTTATACTGCTAATTAATATCTAGTTTTAGTTTTATTCTTTATTATTCTTATTATTTTTTTTAACAAATTTGTTGATAAGGAACTCTGTTGTATTTCGCTCCTGGGGTGGGCGCTAATAACTGCGACACAGTTATTTAACTAACGCAGTATTAACGTACACAAAATATGTAAGCTATGTTTTTGTTCCAATAAATTTGAATTTGAATTTGAATTGAATTTGAAGCTGAAAATCAGAAGTTCGTGAATTGTCGCGTGTCATTCGGCCTACATTGTAAAGCTCGGCAATATCATGTGACGTTCGGCTAGCGAGTTTTATTTAATTAAACCCTATTTCTATTTTAATTAATATAATTAAACCCTTTCTATTTTAATTAATATAATTAAATTTTAATTAATATAATTAAATTTATTTAATTAAACCCTATTTTCTTTCTATATTTGCTCTATCTCTCCCTAGGTGTAAAAAAACAAACAACATTTCAGTGTACTGCGGAAATATTAATATTTTTTAATGTCTAAATCATTTCGTTTAGGGCCGAAAATAAGACAAAAGCCGAACCATCTTTTTCATTTTAGTTTTCAGCTGAAAATCCGTTTTCGGTCGGACACTAGTTATGATATCATGAATTCTCGCTTATTAAAGTCCAAGTTTCATCATTATTAATAATCTCGCGTAAGACTATTGATTTAGGAGTCACGATGGCAGCTCAAATGGAAAAATCTCATCTTTAGAACGAACAACACTTCCCATCGTATCAGTATCCATTACAACAACGAACAACAGCACAAAAACAACAAATAAACAACAGCACCAGCAGATGAAGCGTTAAATCATCACGTTAGGAAATTACTCCTAAACTGGAAATCCTAGTTAAGCTGAGGGTCGTTAAAATGCCGTAAATTGTCGCTAAATTGTTGCATTGCGTTCAAAATAGACACAATTTGCCTGACTACTGGAAACACGCTGTAATTATGTCAGAATACTGTAAGTACATGACGTGGGTTTTAAATTGTTCTGGGATTGCTAGATAGCTTTTTTTTTGTTCGTCATATTTTACTCATCTAATCCGCTCGTTGTGTATCATTGTTGACTATGACCTGCCAAACACCTTATGGAATGGATTATAAGAAATATTGCTAAGAACACAACATATGACAGATCATCAGATTGTGGTGGCATCAACAACGACACATGCGAACTACACATCAAAGACCTGACGTCACACAAATCCTGCATCGCGCAAGCCGGTGTGTAATGTTTGGTATAATAACAGATAGTCTAATTTAATTTGACATAACTTTCATATGAAATAATTTTCATATGCTATAAAAACATTTAACCTAATTAGAAAGTTAGGTCAAATGAACATTATATAAAAAGAGCATTTTACAATTTGAAAATTATATGAAATGAACGTTATACTAAATGAAATTATATCAATGATACATTTTTTTTTTTTTTTTTTTTTTTTCTTTTGTTATTATATCAAACGTTACACACCCCGCGCAAGCAGAGCGTACCGCGCGATCAACAAATATATAACATTCCAACATCAATCGTCGGTTGTCCACCAGACACGACACCCGTCTGGTTGAAAGATCCTCCCTTTCCTATAGAGGGAGAGTTAACTTCACACTCTGCTCCTCATGCTTCTATAATATCATCATTTTAATTCGTAGGTCATCTAAGTTACCTACTGATTTAAAAACTTTAGTCTATAACACCAACTTATTTAAGGCAAAGCTGAAAGCCTTCCTATTAGAAAAATGTTTATATTCTGTATCCGATTTGATGTTGAATGATTCCAGATAATTTGTGTTTGAATTATTTTATATGGTATTGACATTTAATTTATTTGACATTTAATTTAATTGGCATTTATTTTGATTGACAAATGATTTACTTGACATTTAATTTGATGGACCTTTTATTTTCATTTAATTGACATTTGGTCTCCCTTTAATTGACATTTATTTAATTTTGACTGACATTTAATTTACATTTAATTCTTTTTAAATTACGCAATGTGGAATAAACATGGTTGTTTTTGAGCTTATGTGGTTGGATAATTATGTAAATAGTAATTTAATTGACATTTAATTTACATCTATTTGCCATTTAATGGTTGGACAGGGTTGTGATTGAGCTTTTTATGGTTGGACATACAAACAGTAATTTTAATGACATTTAATCTCAGTTGATTTAAGTAAAATTTAATAATTAAGGTGGTTTTTGTGCTTTTATGGTTTGACATGTAACGGTTTTTGATTGATGGCATAGTAATATTTTTATTTTTATTTTTGTTAGCTATATGTTTGATTATTGTTTAGCTGTTATGATTTAAAATGTAATTATTTTGTAAAATTCGAACACAATGTAAATTGTTTGATGAATAAATAAATAATAAATAAATAATAGTAATGTGATTTGTCAAGCAGATCCTCAAGTCCTATGGTCATCTTTGATGGTACCCACGGGTGAGAAACGACTTTTGCCAAGACCTAAATGTGGTGGTCCAAAGTAAGAAGGTACGTATAGTTGACCTCGTAATTTTTTTGTAACCCCGAAGGTTGAATGTCCCTTGCACGGCATTAAACGATAAGGTTCATTTGTCTATGTAACAGTTTGATAGTTTCAACCTTAGTGAAGTTTTAATTAACAGGGAATCCTTGTTAATTTGTCGAGAACGGTAATTTTGTCTGTTAACTTAGGTACGAGGTCAACTATATACCTAATATGTAGCGTATTAGCGTTGTATGTGTAACCGTATAATAATTATGAACTTAGTTAGTTTACAATCTCTCGGTATTATTTTAGTTAGATTATAAACTGTCGAAAAATTGTGAACGGCAACAAATGATTTAAAAGAAGATTGGCAATTTTGGTGTCGCTTAATTTCAGAAGCGTTCATGGATGAAAGTATGTCATTATATGAAACAGTTTAAGGGCTTTTCTCTTTATGCATCATCTTTTTTATAAGACTGCGCAAAGAAAAAAAGTATTAACAAATATTTGATTAAATCTGACTATCAAAACGCAATTTTTTGCAATATCTGACCTGGGACTAACTAAGCTATGGAGTTAGCATACTTACCAGAATATGGTAGTTCTATTACTGCTAATTAGCAGGATTTTGCTTGTAGTGGTTTCATCGTTTAAACTATTAAAAGACTTTTACTACCTCATTTTTTAGAGAAGTATTACAAGACAAGACGTTAGTTATTATTGATAACTCAGTTCTGTTCCATCAAATCTAAGACATTTTGGAGAAGCAGACTCCTGTCACTTGAAACACAAGAGTATGATTCCAAGCTTTGGAGACAGTACCTATTTGTATTTCCAACATTTTGTATGCTAATTAACATGTATTGGCTTATTGTGTATGACAGTTAAATGAAACCACTATGTATACGTTTTTTGGAAAATTTAGCTGCCATGGCAACATTAAAGTCACCTTCAAATCAGAAATGTCTTAACTGTCATATTTCAATGTCATTACTCTGTTTTGTCTTGATGTGTAGTTTTAAATATTTTATGGATTAATTTGCTTACCTACTTACTTGGTTTTGTGGTGAAGTATGGAATACTAGGATTGTACGTAATCCATGTGTGTAGAGATGATCGAGTCTAATGCAATGCCATAGGTTACAGTTGATGCTAGCATGTGTGATGAGCATTATATGGTGATGCTGATTAGAACGTAATAATACTCGTATAGACATGCAAAGGTAGGAATAAGCTGACCAAGATACCTAGTAAGACAATATGATGGGATGCGCGGCCTCCCCAGCCTGAATATCTTCATAGGTCTTAAATTCTACATTCGCCTTTAAACCTTGCATAAGTATAATAAGATATTAAGTATTGGTAAAGACATTTTTAATTACCTAATATTGAAAATATTTGGACATCACGACTTACAGTTGTGAGATATCCAATTAAGCCCACTGACAAGTATTGTCAGTGATAAAGCCACGCATACACTGGACAAATGTTCCGCTGCACCAGTCGTTTGAAACGTCGGGCCATGTTAACCTACGTCTCTAGATATCTTACCTCATGACCTGTTTCATCGTTTTCGATATTGCCAGACATACCTTGGACACGTGTCGTGGGAAGCTTTATGCGTCGGAGCCTGACCGGCTATGTACGGCACGTACAATGCACGACGCAAAACGAAAGCGCGTTGGTTTGCAGTTACAGGGCAACCATCGTTCATATCATTTTTTGGACGTATCCCTAGGTCACATTTTTGGTTTTCTTCATCCAAAAGCGGTGGTTTATCTATGTGCAATCCAAATCAATCCAAAGTTCAGCCGTTTTAGCGTGAAAGCGTAACAAACAAACAAACTCACTTTTGCATTTATAATACTAGTTAGGAGGACGTTCACATTAGTAGTGATAACAAAAGACATATTGTCAGTCATAACGTAATCATGTCTGCTTACTTTGCATATAAGTGTATAGAGCATGACGCTCTTCCAGAGGTCCAATGTGTAGAGGGCTTAATATACAAAGTCAGCTACTAGTGCCACTTTTCTATTTATTTATTATATTATTAGAACTATTACTCGTTGGTTTACTGTCATGAAGTCTGTTTATACGGAGCCATTTGCTTTTTAAAAAACGTGTTACTGGCAAAACACAATTTAAAAAAAAATGCTGTGATTACCTTTTATCTTAATTTGATCGAGATCTATCTTTTGAGACTATTTTTACGAATGTATGCGAAGTCTAAGTGCGACAGCCTAATTACATAGAGCCATTCTTCTTTAACGCAACATTTTTCGATCGATTAAAATCTAAAATTGTGTCAAACTTGCTTGCAACGTAACGCACCTTGCGCTAATACTAAAATAGCTTGCCTAGCCGCGAGCAATTTGGAAGTAGCGCTCACTCGGCTCGCGCGCGTTTGGTCACAGTTCTAGCCTAACCTGACCCATTTCACCCAGTTCACAATTTTTCAACAGTTTATAATCTAACGGCAATAATACTGATAGATTATAAACTAACGGTTCTCACAATCTTACGATGACATTTATTATATACATAACTAGTACCTATTCTAATTCAGCTATTTATAAGAAACTAGCAGTCTCCCCAAAGGGCACAACATGTTTGTAGCATAGTATGTCGGCCTTAGCACAATACTGGGCAATAACATGATATGTAACGTATTCGCCCCATGGGCCCATTTGAGCAAAAGGGTAGGAATCGGAAATAGTGCGGTAAACAAACCAATACTGTATTTATTGGAAAATCTATTCGTGGATGGTTTTACTGGTTTGTAGTTTTTTCTTTGATGTACGTACATATAATATTAGTACAGTTGTTAAATACTGGAAGCCGACCCCAACGTCGCTGGGAAAAGAAGAGCCAGATTAGTATTAATTACAGTTTTAGTACATTTATATCAATACGAGTACCTACCCACTTTAGTAGTAGGTTTTTGTGTACCTCGGTACGAACAGAGAAAATAGGTATTACCAGATAGGATTTCTTGTTTGTCTGTCTGTAGAAAATAAAATATTAAACCTTTTAATACAAGTTTTATCTAAAATTATTTTGCAATAATTATGATGTACAAACTAGAACACGAACTTTCTATAAAATCTGGTCATTCTTCCATTTTCTTTAGAAACAGGAAAAACACGTGTTACCAACCTTTTTTGGGTGTGGGGTTTAGGTTAAATGGGTATTCGAGAGAAATCTCATATGAAACTTCCATTTCCATATTTGTTGAAATTTGTCGAATTATTGATGCAGATACTCTTTTGTAGCAACCCGAAAGTCTGATAACCAATTTTACCAAGGGGAACATGTTACCCAGTTAGTTGGTTGTGGAGGTCATATAGGAAGTTGCTTCATGTAAAATATTGGTATTCAGCCGCATCCGGTTAGACTGGGAGCCAACCCCAGCAACGTTAGGAAAAGGCTAGGCAAATGACACTCCTTGTAGCAGCTTTGTTTTTCGATTTGTCCCCACCCATCCGTTTCCCGGCCTCTCGAACCGTTACTTACCCTGACGATGTGCGACCTGAACAATGACCTAACTAACGTCATGTAATACTACCAGCATGACTTGTAGCTACTGTTAATGATATCTACAGTGACTCTCCGCTTTCATGCAAGTTCATTTTTCATGAAAACCTTTATTGTTCGCCAGGGAGGAGTGGAGTTCGTTCTTATAAAATGTACGGTATTTTAAGATTACGGATAGTCTAAGTAATAGTTCTATTTCTAAGCTTACATTAATTTGACTACGGCTTACCATTTTATAAAGGTCAATATTGGTTGATGGTATTGGTTAGTCTGGTTTTGTGCGCAGTTGATGGCCATAGGCTCGCCCTCTATTACATGGAACTTACACATAACTGGCGAAATGTGGGTGTACTATAGATAGACCCCTGCCCAACCTTCCGGGGAAACAAGGCGCGATGTTATGCATTAAATCAAGATGAATGTGGCTGTCTTGTAGCTAGAGATGATGATTATTTTTGTTTACTAACCCATATGGATGTTACTTATCCGAAATAAAGATTATTTTATTTTATTTTATTTATAAACCCGTTTTTAAATAAATAAAATAAAATAAAATAATCTTTATTTCGGATAAGCAACACTTTTTTGAAGTCGGTTAATGAGTTTTTCAAAATGGACAATTTATAAACCCGTTTTTAAATAAATTGTCCATTTTGAAAAACTCATTAACCGACTTCAAAAATGTATATTTTACTTTTAAATTGGATGATTTCTAGTAAACTATATTTTTTTCTGAAACTGTCCTAGATTAATCTGGTATACCTACTCGGAATATTAAAATGATTATTGTAGAATGACTAGCTCAATTAAATTCAACCACCGCCACGCCATTAAAACGAAGTGCCATCTTTTGTTTATTTTGAAACTAGCTGACCCGACAGACGTTGTCCTGTCCTATGGTCTTGAGTTCATACAAAAATGTCATATAGAAAAAACGTTTGTTTTTTCTCGAGTTTGAACACATTCCGGCAAATTTTCAAATCTTTCTTTCTGTAGACACCTAATTCGGTCTATTATGAACATTTTATAACAAAAAATAGCTAAATCGGTCCAACCGTTCTCACAAAACATTTTAATTTTATTTGAATAGAAGACTTTACTAAAGTTATACCTACACTACACCTACCATTTCCTTAATAACATTTCGTTGAATAAATACACGTAAAAGTAATTAACATAAGCAAGTAGGTAATTGTCATACCCAAACATTTCCTAACAAAGTAAATACAGTCGAGTAAACATAAAACTTTCGTACCATTCACAAACAATTCGTGTAGTTCCGAGTAATCAGTCATCTGCACACTAGGGTAACGAGGAAAGTTTTAATTCAATAAACGTGTCTCCGAACGAATGCTCGCGTGGGGGCGGCCTAACACCAACTTTGATTATGTTGGCATCCCAATACGCCAACATAATTGGAATTAGGGAAGCCGTATGGAATTAGGGCGATCTTCCAGAAATATGTAACTTTGGTATTATTTTAATAACGGTATGTTTTTTCCACACGACAGGGCATAGACCCTAGTCTCGATGTCCTGGTGGTTTCCTTAGGACATTTTCCTGACTTTATTATAATAGTTCAGAGGTGAAACACATGTCGATTTCTTACAGGGTTCTTTATGTCTCTTTAAGAACAGTTAAGCAGATTAAGTTACTAAATATACGTCGTCTATTGTATTTTATTTTCATAGCGTTATGTCCTACGATATTCTGCTGTGGAGCAAAGCTGCTGATATTAAAAATATATTTGTCTTTCAAAAACGAGCTGTTCGAGCAATTTACCAGCTAGGTGCCAGATTTTCTATGAGAGGTTTTTTTAAAGATATTGGTATCCTCACAGTGGCATCACAATTCATCTTCGCCAACATCTTATATATTTGGCAAAATATACACTTATACACTAAAAACGGTGATATTCACTATGTTAACACTAGAAATAAGAACAAACTATGAGCTCGGGATTTCACCGACTTCGTAAGGTTCATAACTCATTTGTTGGGCTTGGTATAACCGTTTATAACAAGCTACCCTCTTTGCTAGATTTGGTTTTTAATGCGTTTAAAACTAAAGTAAAAATCCATCCTTTGTTTAAAGGCATACTGTTCTATCAACGACTACTTAAATGACAAGAATAGATGGTCGCTGTGATTAAGTCAAGACAATGTCTATGTTCTTTCTCCAGAATTAGCTTACCTACTGACAGGTTATATGAGTTTATATAATTGATTATAATTTTACAAGTTTTTTCGTCGTTTTTTTTATAAGTCAATTTATTTTAATTTTATTTTTATTTATTGTTGACATAATCTACTCATTACAATGTTTTTTTATGAGTTGTATTGCAATATGTGGTTAGCTAGCGATCTCGACAACTGATCATAGATTATTTTTTGACTGAGCAACCGGCAGCAAGTTCGTCATGCTCTTTTAGATGTCACTGCTTGCGGTAGCGTTGGGGGTCGGGTTGCTTCCTTCCCTCAAATATGGCGAGGGGTAATGGCTGATCTTTGCGTTATGCTCGTGAACGGGTGCTGCTTTTGGTGACTGGTCGTCTTACTGATCATTGTTTTGTTATTGTTATTAGTAATTAAATATTTATTTATTTGAACTCGATGTTCCTAGTTTATCATTTATAACTTCCAGTTATAGCTACATGTAAGCGGGCACGCCCTTTATGCCTGGAGGCTTTTATTTAGATATTTTTTACGTTTAGTCTTTATTTTTTATTTCTGCCTGAGTATAGTTCTCGATGTTTTTGGTTGGTATATTGGCGTGTACTAGCTGACAAATGGATAATAACTTAAATTATGTTTTGTGTTGCGTAATGTAAATTATTTTGCATACTATTACATAGAGTCATTTTTTTCTAACAGAACAGACAGCTGTGCTGCTGGGGAGTTTGTTGCGCCACTTCTTCTTCCCAGCTAAAGCACTATGAAGTGGTGAAAGGTGGGTGGTTTGGGGGAATATCTTATGTAATTTTGACGTTCGAAAAGTACTGATTCTCAGCCTAGTTTGAATGAATGACTTTTGAATTTGAATTTTGATTACTTAATATTTTAGAACCATACCTACATACAGGATTGCAATTGACAGGTATCACGTAAGTTTTTGTTCAAATGATTATGTGAATAAAATAGTATACGACATAATGAATGTTGTTTAGTGGAAATTAATCGATGGTTCCTAAAGTATTTCGTTACGCCAGTTTCCATAGTATGTAGGTATGAAGTTTAAACCCTCAGCTTGAAAATTGAAAGAAGGGCCACTAAAGGTCGCCAGACCAACAAATTTCGCGCCCTCACGCCCCTAGCCGCCGCAGGAGACGCCCTGGGCGTCGGGAATCGCAAGCCGATTCCCGGCCACCGTAGGCGCGGGCTTGCGCAGGCCCGGGTCGACGACGGCGCGTTGTGTTCCACGCGCGCCTCAAAGAGATGTCAGCAAGTGAAGGGGTCCGATAGGACCGATGCCTGCTGGGGTTGCGGGAAAGTCCGAAAGGGATACCGTGGCCCCTGGCAACGTACAGGCAACGGAAGGAACACGGGGTGGGTTTTAGTCAGTAAGAGTCTAACACGCCCTCGCTCCACCCAGAGCGGGAGAAGTTATTTGATAATTTCCCACCCAAAAAAAAAAAAAAGGTCGCCAGATCAAAAGTGGCCGTTCTTTCAATTTTTGATTTATACTGAAAAAATACGACACGTCAGGGTTTTAATTTTTGCACAAGAAATGTATAGAAAACGTGTGCCTAAAAGATACACGGTGCTTTTACCAAGTAAAGGCTTGTGCAGACCAGCGCGACGCGACGGCGCGACGCGACACGAACAATACAATTTCCAAAAAAACTTCACGGTATAACAATAACCGGTGTCGCGTCGCGCTGTCGCGTCGCGCTAGTCTGCACGAAGCTTAAAAGTATACACATATCTTTCTAAGATATGTATATACTTTTGGATACACAATATTCCAGACACGCATGGCACCGAAGGTGTTAATATGTTGTTTAAACTTACATAGGGTGACTTGCAGCTTCTACTTAAATCTCGATTTAAACTTAGTTTAACGATTTGCATGTCATCGACTTAGCTTAAATCTCAGTTGAAATAAACGTCAAAGTTAAACTATCTATGTCGGTTTTGAGTTGTTAAATCTCGATTTTATACACAGACGTCATTACAGTGTTATTTTAAATTACTCTGTTTATTTGTGAAAAAGGATTTCTTTTCGCTTAATCGTCATGACTTGTTAACGGATGATGACGAGGAGAGCGTACAATATTTAGAGACTTCATTTTTCTCACGTAGAGTGTACATTATAAGCGATTTATTTAGTACATTACGTACATTTAGTACATTAGATGACGTATTTTGGAAACGGTTACGCTTAAGTAACCAGAATACAAAGCTCCTATAGGATAAAAAATATTATAAGTTTCCAAGGGGTTTCAACAGGTACGATTTCTTCAGTTATAATATGTATATTAATGATAAAACCCACATACATATCCTAACAAAGTGCCAATGACGATTATATATGTCTTTTTGCCATGCCGTGTCTTTTGTTTGTTCCTTGCTGTAACCCCATTTGTCTTTTTATTTTCTATTATCGGGAATTTTTCCACAAGACCTATTAAATGCATTATTTCTGCCGTGGTAAGATAAGGTGCCCTAGATCTCTTCATTGTAATTTATTTTATGTAAATATTATGAGTGATGCTAAAGAAAAATAAAAATAACAAGAGAACACAACTAAAACCAACACTGACATTATTGAAAAATCTTTCTTTTTTCTCTCTATACGCAGGACTCGAGTTGATATCACTTTTTATTTGAAAACGGATCGCAAAGAATGAATGGCGAATGATTTATTGACTTAATCCCAGTTTAGTTAAATCGAATGTGAAATGTGACAGTGCAAAACATGCTTAATAAGATTTAAGTTAAGTGATACTTATTAATATTAATTAAATGAATTGATTGAACATATTTTTTTCCCATAGTTTTAGTAGCAATTTCAGTATAGTTTTTTATTGTGTTTATTTATATTCTTCAAATAATTTTAATGGAAATAGTATTCAAAGTATTTTGAATATCTACATACCTAGTTTTATTTTTTAACTGTGAAACTTATCAAAATATGATGAAATTGTAGACTGTATGATACTGGAATATCATTCTCAATATTATAATTGCTTTTCAAAATAAGTACGCAGACCGTACATCAAAGTTTTTCATATTGTTCAACAAAATATATAACATTTTGCACGTTCCATTTGTCTCCACACATTTTCTGTTCCAAGAAAGAAGATTTGATATTTTCCTCTTGAATACAATATATTTCAATTTGTACATAAAACGAAGTAAGTTTTGGAAATCAGCAAATTTCTTAACAGTTCCCTTGTCAAAGGGACTTGTCGATATTAAATTTTTCCTACGACAATTTTTTTCTCCGTTTGATAGAATATTGTTCCTACACGTTATTAATATAAAGGCTGTTATTATTATTCTTTATTGTGAATACTTTATTGAATTGGGGGGGACATAGAAAGGGGTTTCACTTCTTTTGATGAGCTTGTTACAATAGGTACTTTGAACGTTTGTTTTATTCTTATCGATATCTAATAAGTTTCCTAAGAGAAATGGCTTATTCTTGCATATTATTAGACAGCGTAAGGGTAGGTAGGCTCACCTTCCGCCTGACGTAGGTCCTCACCGGATACGGTTGTTTCGGGAGGTTCCTGTTCCAGGTAAAGCGGGAGGAAACGCCCGGGTGTCATCACTGCGTGGATCGCCCGAAGGACACGGTGGAGCATACGGTGGAGGGCTGCCCGGCTTGGGCAGAGCATCGCCGTGTCCTCGTGGAGGCGATCGGTGGCGGGGATCTCTCGCGTCCCCGGCTCTAGTCCAGGCCATGGTACGGAGCGAGAGGGCATGGGAGGCCGTCACCTCCTTCTGCGAAGCAGTAATGCTCGCGAAGGAGGAGGCGGAACGTGTCAGGGAGAGGCAAATTTCGCGCCCTCACGCCCCTAGCCGCCGCAAGAGATGCCCTGGGCGTCGGGAATCTCAGGCCGATTCCCGGCCACCGTAAGCGCGGGCTTGCAGACGGTGAGCAATGGGTAGCTCGCCGTCCGATAAGGACGAGGCCCGGGTCGAGGGCGCGTTGTGTTCCACGCGCGCCTCAAAGAGATGTCAGCAACTGAAGGGGTCCGATAGGACCGATGCCTGCCGGGGTTGCGGGAAAGTCCGAAAGGGATACCATGGCCCCTGGCAACGTACAGGCAAGTGAAGGAACACTGGTGGGTTTTAGTCAGTAAGAGTCTGACACGGCCTCCTGCTCCGCTCAGAGTGGGAGAAGTTATTTGATAATTTCCCAACCAAAAAAAAAGGGTAGGTAACTATCTGTTATTGTAAAAAATATTTGGTTTATTCAAAATATCATATTGTTTCTTGTGTCTGCTGTTGCTGTCATAAAGCAAACATTATAAAATATATCTTTTTCCAAAGTTTAATTTTAACTATATATTACTGCAAAATATACCTTAAAAATTCTGTTACACTTGATTGACCAAACTAACCAAACAGTCGTAAACTCAGGCTCAGAATAATTTAAACCCTTTGAATGTACCTATCGTTTAAACTAGCAATTAATTTGAATAACGAGGACAGCCTGTAGACGTTTGATAACCAACTTAGAGACACACGCCAAATCCTATAAGTTAACGTCAATAAAACGGTATTATTATGTAGGGCTAACCCGAAACGGGATTAGTTTTGTATTCCTGAGTCAGTGTTGGTGCGTGATGAATTAAGCAGACTTAGCCGACGAGATATTGATTCAGAACTTGCTACTCTAAGATTGCTGTGAAGTGTATTCTGATAGTGTTGGTTTTGTTTGTAGGAGGTAAACTTGTAGCGGAATTTGTTTTTATGTAAAAAAACCTTCTTGACTATAAGGGCCCGTTCACACGTACACAACCACACCACGTCGCAGCGACAAAATGTGGTCAAGCAGAGGCTATGTGTGAATAGTGTCGCTGCAACTTCGTGCTGTTACGTTGTCCTCAGTAGTTGCGATGTGGTTACGTTGTGGCTAGTGTTCGCCGACAGACAGATCGCTGACAGACGGATGGCTGCGACGTGGTCGGTTTCGATCGCCAACATTCATTTTAACGGCAAAATATGGTCCGTGTGAATAAAATATTCATTTTCATAAAATTTGCGCCCAACCACGTGTTGTCGTTGTTGTGTGGTTGTGGTTGTGGTGTGATTTTGGTACGTGTGTGGTCGGGCCCTTAACTGTGAGGTAAAGTTATAGCAGTATTTTTTTTATAATACTGGTATATTTTGATGATTTTACTGATTAATTATAATGCCTAGTTTTATGGTTTTATCACAAGGCTTAGCAGAGCGAGCAGCTCAATCCCAAGCTTTTTTATCTTCTAAATAATCTGAAATTTTATAGTACCCTTTTTTACAAAGTTTGGTTTGAATACAGCTTTAAATCGTTTAATGGGTAAGTTTCGAATGTCCTGGGAAGTTTGTTGTAAAAGCTTATACATTGACCCATGAACGAGTTGCCTACTCTGTGGAGACGAGTGCGGTGTACAGAAAGGTATTTAATATATAATAATATAATGATATGTTTTTGTGTACATAAAATAGGTTTTCAAAAATATATTGTGAGGCTACAGTAAGAATATTTATTTCTTTGAATTTTTATCGAGGGGAATCTCTCGGACCTAGGTTGTTAATGGCTCGAACAGCCCTTTTTGTAGAACAAATATAGTATTAATTTCCGAACAGGTTCCCCAGAGAAGAATCCCATATGATATAAGACTATGAAAATAACTAAAATAAACAATTCTGCCTGTATCTACGTCAGTTATCGGTCTAATTCTTTTAACATCATAGGCAGCTGAACTTCGCATTCCTGACAATGTTTAAATGTGTGGGCTCCGTTGTAATTTACCGTCAATAGTGATTCCAAGAAAAACTGTTGACTCAATAGGGTCCAGCGTTGAAAATTCTATTCTCCTTTCCAATAACTTGAACATTGGTAACTATCAATGTTCAAGTTAATAGAATGGAGAATAGAATTTTCAACGTCAAATGTGTTGAAAATTTTGTGAGTTTAGTCTTTTTTCATTCAGAAGAAGATAAACCAATGCACAAATTTAGAGAGTGCATCGTTTACTTGTTCAAAGTTGACTAACTGACGTTTATCACTGCAGGCCCTATTAGAATACCAGCGCTACGACATTTATTATTAAATGTCGCAGCATCAGGGAGCCTTTTGGCCTCGCACAGGACTTTCCACTTTATTTCAATTTTTACTTTGTTTTTTTTTTCTATTTTTGTTTTTAGTGAATGTGTGTTTAGTTTAATTAAGATCTTCTGTGCTTGTCCTAATAAATACCTTTTTTTTCTTGTTCTTTCTTTCTTTTTTTGATTTTAAAAATAAGGGAAATCTGCGAATAATACGATCTTGTGAGTATCCCTTTTTTTTTTTTTTTTTTTTTTGGGTGGGAAATTATCAAATAACTTCTCCCGCTCTGGGTGGAGCGGGAGGGCGTGTCAGACTCTTACTGACTAAAACCCACCCGTGTTCCTTCCGTTGCCTTTACGTTGCCAGGGGCCACGGTATCCCTTTCGGACTTTCCCGCAACCCCGGCTTGTGAGTATCCCTTATGTGGTAATCAGGTAAATCAGGACAGACGGACATAGAGAAACTATAATATTTGTTGACTACGGAACCCTAAAAACAAGATGGCGGTGTTAGTTTTGGCCACGCGCTAAAAGCTCCTTGTACCTTTTAAAACCTTTTTTTATGGATCAACAAGTTACGGTAGTAATTTACAGGCAAAAAAAAAAAATGTTTCATACCTAGTAATAACAGTTGTAAGAAAATCTTCGGGTGGATAATAATATTATTTACTTATTCCAATCCAACAATCTTTACATCTACAATCAACCAGCTACAATAAATATTTGAATTCTAGACACAGTTACTTTAGTTTGCCCGACGAATCGATTGCCAGATCGCGGGTTGCTTGACTAGTTGTCAACCGGCACTGCTTGGTGTTGCCACATAAATAAGAATCGTTCTGAATAATCGATACCTATGTCAGATAACCTAACACAGTTTCACCATCTAACTGTGGGATTATTTGGAAAATTAGTAGTAAGTTTTCTGTGTGCTTAAATGCCCAGCTATCTAGCCATTAATCAAAAATTGTTATAGAAAAAACGGCAATTCTTCGTTAAGAATTGCTTTTTTTTAACAACATTTTTGATAAAAACACTCAGGTGGGTGATCCTAATCAACGGATTAGGATCGTGTATCTGAGTGATCACTAGAATATCGATAAAAATGTGATGAAAAGTGACAAGCACCCACAGACACGCGGGATTATAATACCATTATTATTTTTTAGAAAAGTAATTACAAAAATAAGCCCTTTATTATTTTTCGCCTACGCTCCTAACATAATCCTCAGTAGCTCAGGTGTACAGAACAAGTCGGCTCTTCGACGGGACGTGATCCGACGATAATCGATCCAATACCGCTTGCGAGCGACGGTACGGGTACTGTTAAAACCACTACTGTTACACGGTTTTGCTCAGCAGTTTTGTTTTTTTTTTGTTTTTCTTGCATGTAAATAATAATGCATTCTTTTTGATTTTTTGAGAGTATTGTATTATAATGGATACTATTATGAATGTGGTACTATTATTTACCAGTATTACCTGTTAATAAAAACCTTACAAATTCTATTGTAATTATTATTTGTAATTATTTTTGTAATTATATTTTGTAATATTTATGTATGCATTGTAATGGATGTTCGCCACATGATAAGGTTTCTTTCACTTGGAGGCAGATTTGGCATAAGGCTTTATCACATTAATTGAAGTAGGAGCAGACTATTGTGTTTCTTGAGTAGTACCTATAGTAATGGTAATGCGAATAGAATATAAAATATTGTTGATACAGGCTAGGCTTATAAAATAAAGATGGTCAAAGTTAAAAAATAATCTTTCTCTGCTTCATATGAAGCATAAAAACCCCCCAGGGTGTGAACGAATTAACTTAAGCATGATTTTTTCCTACAACTAGGTTCCAGAGTTACGAGAAATGTTCTTATTTACAGGTGCATAACGATTATAATCCAGTGAAATGACTTGGCAGCCGTGATTGTATGATCCTGTAAACATAGCAAACATTAATCGTACTACGCAAGGCCAGTTCAAGATCTTAGTGTTACTATTGGCCTATATATGTGATATAAGGTTAAACTGAACTCGCATTGTACGGAAATCCTATACGATTCGAGATCAGCATAAACTGGAAATGCATAGCTTGATGTGTCGTCGTGTGTACAAATAGTTTTGTGTCGAACTTTAAGTAAATCAATTGTACAGTAATCACTACGCACCATAAAATCGTAACTGCAACATCATAATTAATTACTCAATCCGTTATTATTTTGACAAGGCTATATTGCCACTCCGGGAACCCTCATTCCCCGCCATTCCGCCGGAGAGCGGATTAATTACCAACCCTTTCAGTGTTTGTCCGCCACCGTCAACGGGACGTCAACGAGAAACGAAATTATTCGAACCGAACGTGACATCCCGGTGATTTTGATCGTTCGTCCACTGCGACCGATCTCAGTATGATAAGATAGACAAAACAAAAGCCGGGCGAACGGCGTCGAGTGTGTGGGCAAGATCAAACTTGCTATGTATTGCCGGCACTTCGGCCCATAAGAATCTCAGGCCAAGTTCTAGAGGTCTCTCGAACGTGCGGTGGACACGCGGCCATAGTAAATGTACGTATCGGTACTTCGGCGTCGTCATCTCGTTCTCATTAACGTGCCGCTGGCGGTGGCGGTGGACAAACGGTCTTAGTCTCAGTTAACTTATTCACGTCGACAGTCGCCTGAAGTGATGTAATTATTTACGACTTTTGCTATTCAATTGTTATGTTCAATGATTGAATTGAACAGATTTTGGATTGGAATAAGTGAAATAATTAAAATATAATTTGAATGTATTTTACTCGGCAAAGTAAGTAAGTTTTGGCAGATTTGTGAGAAAAAATAGTCCCGGTGATGTCTTTGTTATGAGGACTTCTTTAATTATACTCGTTTAAAATAAAGTTACTTCGCGTCTGACCACTTCGATGTTCCAAATCTAAACTACACATGGATTGGATGGATGGATTTTAATGCTCTAGAGCATTTATTCCGAAAGGTTAATGTGTACAGTATGTTAACAAACAGAGGCCGTTCCCCTTAACCAGCAGTAGTATAGCGTCCACAAATGCAAAAAAAAAATATTAAAATCGACAAAAAAAATAAACACCTGCCGCATGTCTGACCACCGACTTAATTAATGGTAAGCGACATCGTGGCATGCCCAGGTGGGATGAGCTGGAATCCTTCAGCAAGAACTGCTCCTTAGCAGCTTTAATCAGAAGGAAGTGGAAAGAGAGTAGGGAGGCCCTTGCCCTGCAGTGGGTCATCACAGGCTTTTAATAATAATATAATAATAATAATTATAAATAATTATAATTATAATAATAATAATTATTAAGATTTCTGTGCTCTACCACAGAAAACTTAATATTTTGACACTTCGCCATTGCATCGTGCGAAGCAGGGGCGGGTCGCTACCTTTTAAATAAATAATTTAAGCAAATAAAACTTTCTTGTTTACACTCACATTTTTCTTTTCCCAAACTCAGCACTGAAAATGCGTCTAAAAAGCTGACTAGGCTTGAATTAAATCCCTTACCCTCATAATTACCCACGGAAAGGCTTACTCAAAAATGCAAAACCCCAAAACACCTAATCCCTAATTTTTTCTTCACCGCGTCATCTTTTCAAGAATTTACAATTTAAGTTTTGCAAGTCTAATATCAACTAAGGTTTTGCGCGGTTGGAAAATTCTCGTCCCACGTCCGTACACATGACGTTTAAGGTTCCAATAAAGAAGGGAATGATAGGTGTCGCTGACATCGCAAGGTCCTCAGTAAACAGACCCTCATTTGGGGTCCCACATTCTGATTTTAAACTTGGTATGCTGCTCATTTCTGATTGAATTGCATTTACATAATATATTTATGTCGCCTTGGAGATCGTAAGGTTGGATTTTTAGAGGAGGCTTAGGTTTGCTGTAGGTACCCATTATTTAATTTCTATATGAGGTAGGTTATTGTATGTTGTTAGTTGTTGTATTGCCAAGAACTATAATATGTGTTTAACTCATGGCTTGATTAAAAGTATTAGCCAATCGGCAATACACGGTAGCAGGGCTGTTTTCTCCGTAGTTAAGAGACGTTTTCAATAAACTTTGCAAACATAACTGGTTGGTGACGACGATGTATAAGGCAAAATAAGTAGTGGACTAGACTTTAAGAATTCAAATTCAAAATATTTTATTTCACATAAACCTACAAGGGCACTTATGAAACGTCAGAAGCTAGGTGCACGGTTCCATTTGGTCGTTTCCTATGGAGAAGAGCCGGCAAGAAACTCCACGGTTACTCTTTTAAAAATAATTGGCTTTTACAATATTTTCAAATAATAGTGTTAATGGGTAACAGTGTAGGTCTTTTATCAAGTACCGGGTACTTAACAAAATAGAAAATGTTCAAAAAATCTACAGTCCACTAAGCCTAAAACACACATTCACAAAATAGAAAATATTTATATATAGGGTAAATAAATTAATAAAAATATGAACTTATTTTAAACGAAATGACATGATCGCTATTACTACATATTATAACTGATACAAATCTGAATAATTATAATGTCCACAAAAGCCACTAATAAAGAGTTGAAATTAAATTGTAGGTATATAATGTCAAATAATAGGCTGATTATGTCAAGGAAGAATGTAAAAAAATAACAAATAAAGCGCCTGCTTGGGATCGAACCCACGACCCACATAGGTAGGTACAACTCTTATGTCGCGGCCTAGAGGCCATTTCATTGGGTGGTGGCGCAGTGGTAGACCACTGCGCCACCACCCAATGAAAATAAAATGTACAAACAGTTATGGCCTTCATAATACTCGTAGAACGTAAAACAATTTGTTTAAAAAAAAATTATTTCTCCATACTTTTATGAATCTTTAAAAATATTTTTAGCAGATACATAATTTTTGTACTTTAACATTTTTTGTATATTTGAAATGTAAATGAAGTAGGCTAAAAGCGAAGCTAGATTGGATTTAGGAAAAACATTTGACTTATTTTCCGTCTGTATTTTGTAGTAGCTTTCAAGTCTGGAACACCACTTAACATTCTTTTTGATGAAATATGTTTTATTTTAATTTGGTAAAAGGAGTTTTGGTTCGTGTTGAAGGGATTTAAAAATGTTTTGCCTGTGTACATATTTTTATGAAATCTCCAAACTATAGTCGTACATACATACATAAACTCACGCCTTCTTCCTATGGGGGTAGGTAGAAACTACAGAACGTCACCTGCTACGATCTTTACATACTCCTTTTGCTTCGTGGTCATAAACGCACGCCGTCGTCTATGGTCGTCTTTTTCGGAAACGCTAGATACTAACTGTTAACTTTACTGTTTCTAAGTTAAACATAAAATAATAATGTTTGTTTGTAATCGCAGCGGGTTTCAGTGAATAGTGTAGGTAACAGGCGGGTTCCGAATTTCTGACCTTTCGTTTGCCAATCCACCGTCTTAACTGTTGATATTTTGCCGCTAGCTATGTTTGCAATTTCTCATTTGATTACATTAGTCTAGATAATACAGTAAATAAAAGTTTCCCCTTCGAAGGGTTATTTTATAAACAAAAAAACTCTGAAGGTGGTCAAGGATCAATACTGGAAGTAGTGCAAGAATTTTGAAAACCTAGTAACCCTTCACACACAGAAAAGTATGGAGGTAGCCGTTACCCTTCATCTCTTAAACAATACAAAGCAATAGGAGTGCCATTAATAAACTACTAAACGTTACCAAGCAAATCGAATCAAAGCAAAAGCAGTTCGTCAAAGACAGAAACTCCAAAACATATAGCAACTAAGGGGCATCCATTGCCATCGAGCCTTCACTTAGTTCGGCCCAATAGACATGAGATGACATCCAAGGAATAACTCAATTGACCCCAATCGGTACCCATTACTGCAATATGGAACTAACCCTTTGTCTGCCAGCCGAATTTTATTCCCGAAACATGAAAGACACATTTTCTTTGTTATATCGTTATTGGAGAGTATTTTCTCTGAAATATTTGGAAAATAAAAAGCTAAGTGCTGTTCGGTTGTAAATAATATTGAGGCGCGTTTACACGAGTAGAGTTTCTCGACTGAGCAGGCGATTACCGCAATCATTTGTTCAAGTATCGATTACATGATGACAGTGCCATAAATTACCTAACTTTTTTGGTCTACGTTTCTCGCAAGGACATTGTGACTTTTCGACAATTAAAAAACTCTCTTCGTGTAAACACACCTTTATGTTATATTTGTTTCTGGAACAATAATATTAAGATGTTTTCCTCGTACGCGTAGGTTGCCGGTTGAGGTTCGTTGGGTACATTTCTGTTCTGGCTTAAGTTACAGGTTATTTTTCCTTTGAATTGACAGTTTTCTGGTTCAACGAACAGCGAGGGATTAAATCCGGCAGATGGACAGGAGATTTGTTACAATATACTGCGGAAGACTGGTTTCTGTAGCTATTGAGGGCTATTGAGGTCATATGACAAAAGACCTTTTTTTAAAGTCGTATTTTATTTTTAGCTACATAAATCTTTTAGTAGGTAGTCGATTATTCACTGGCCTATTCTATGAAACACATTTAAACATAATATAAAACAAAAACATTGAATCAAAAATAACATTATTATCGTCATAGCAAATAATATGCTTTGATGACTTCGCTTTCCTCGATACAATTTTTAAATGCTGCAAACGGCTACCATGTTGATGTTATCCACTCGAATTTATACAATTCAAATTTCAAAGCCAAAATACCTACTAGTAAGCCAAAAGCCAACCTGTTACAAGACATACATTATACATAACCAACCAAGTTCCAAGTAGGGCAGCCAATCGTATACATATCGATTTCACAAGAGCTATCGACTCAGCACTCTGTTGGCCCACTCGAATGCTTAGTGCGAATTTACCTAATATTACCTAGCATATTGCGGTCGTCTAACATAACTAGCCTAGTGCACGTTCTGTTAGACGACCGCATGGATTAAGAAAATGTCGTAGAAGCGAAACCTCGCCGGTGTTGCCGAAATAATTGTAATACGTTAAAGCAATAGTCGCACAAACAGGCGACCAGTGCGTTTATCGT
This sequence comes from Xanthia icteritia, assembly GCA_949128155.2. Taxonomy (NCBI): domain Eukaryota; kingdom Metazoa; phylum Arthropoda; class Insecta; order Lepidoptera; family Noctuidae; genus Xanthia; species Xanthia icteritia. Next base: position 21,940,114 of record OX421938.2, read on the forward strand.
GTTTAAAGAACCCGAATGCGTGGTCACGCCTTCTAATTTTCCGAACAAATGATTGCCGTAATATGACCGAGACGATCGCGTAAATTCGCACGATCGATCGCTTTGGTTAGGACGCGGGGTCGATTTTTCGAAAGTACCTACCTATAGTTTTTAACATACGTTTTTTACTTCCAGATGTTTTCAGAACATACATTTTATGTTACTACGATGGAGAAGAATTTCGTGCGCAGATTCCCGCAGTGATTTGCTCCTTAGAACTTGTCTCTAGACTTCGCCTTCTTGTTTTTGCTGAGAGGAACCGAGAAGCGCAAAGCTAGGAAAAAAAACAACAATAGACATGCAGCGCCTCTAAACTATTAAAAAAATATAATTTATTACTACCTCCTTTTTTGGCTAATTCGCTCAATTTGACAGGCAGCAAATGTATCAAAACAGGTAATTATTAGACAGCTATTTGCGACGTTGCCAACTTTTAGAATGAACGCTCTTAAGTTCATTCTAGAAGTTGGCAACGTCGCAAATAGCTGTCTAATAATTACCTGTTTTGATAAATTTGGCAATATTACTGTATGGAAATACGAAATATCGCTAACTAGTGAACTAGAATATTAATAATGAATTGCAATTATAACACTGAATGTGATGTTGTAACCGTTTTAGGTGTAAAAAAGGCCTTTGGAAAGTTTCCAAATACTTTTTTACATCTAAAACTAAATATTCAGTGTTACGATATTAATTATTACATTTCATAATCAATATTTTAGTTCACTAGTTAGCCATATTTCATGTTTTCGTACACTAATAGTACCAAATTAATCAAAACCGCGAAATATTTGGCATCTATTTGCGACGTTGCCCACTTTCAGAATGCACGCTCTTAAGCCTGTTTATACAATGAAAGTTTCTTGCTTCTGGCATAAAATAAAATTGAAGCAACAAATGAATTGCATCGTCTAAACTTTATTGTTGCTTCAGCTTATGGTATGCCACAGACAATTAAATCGTACCGAGTACAGGTTTTACGTGCCGCACTGTGGGTGCATTTCTATTGCGCTCGGAGCTGGAGTGTCACCTCTGTTCATTAATAGGTATTTATTATGCTGCAGTGGTCTGTGTTTGATATTAATATGGAAGCGTATAGAAGCGATTGAGACATCGGTTTGTGCTGTGGTCGTCTTACAACTAACGGGAATATGCTACAATATGAAACATTAGTATTGTGCTGTACCGCAGATTACCCTTAACGTGTGTTTGTATTACTGTTTCAGATGTCGCTGTGTTGTGAAGCATCATCATCGATGAAGTGAATGGTGTTATGAATACTAGTTAGTTAGAATCTTACCCAAAAAATTACAATTAAGAGGGACTCCGTGTCTGATTTTACAAAAGACTAATAATTGAAGTAGCTACTGACAAAAACTATTTATACATCAATCTTCTTACGAAATGTGTAAAAAACTAACAACAACATTTCTAACCAGTTTAAACTACGACGACACTGAATATCTGCTTACATCACAATCGTAGTGACTTTCTTAACACTCCGTACCTAAACTCAACCTCTTTCTCTTCCGATTACGCACACACACCACACCTACATCACAAAACACACACACTTATTTACCACTTCACACACATAATATAAGTTAACGTTAAGTTATATATGTTTGCAACTTATAGTCCTAAGCAGTCCATAATAAAGTTTGTACTCCTTTTATTGGGAACCTGGGCTGGCGAACCTTAATACTGGTTACTATGTAACCTAGCTAGGACGCCAGATTCAATTCCGTATATTGTTACTCTCCTTAAGATTTATGCCTAAATTGTAAATTGTAATTATTGTAACAGACTGTACCACACTTTTTTTGAAATAAATAAATTATTGTAATTTAAATTTAATAAACTGTCTACTTACCCCAAATACCTAATTACAACGTACTTTTCTTTCACTAAACTCAAAACACAAACACTATCTTAATCACCTATAATAATAAACGAATTAATTCAATTTATACTAACAAAATGCATATTAACTACTTAATTTGTATAAATTATATGCTTGTAATGCGATAACGTCAAAAAACAACCACACATTGTCAATCGAATGATGAATGTTATGATGTCCGAACTCCGAGCTGAACGCATTACGAAATTTAACGTCAACAACCGAACAACTGAGCATTCATTCTTGAGTCACGACGCGCATGCGTATTCTATCGTAACCCGGTACAGAGCGGTTTACCCGGCTGCTAAGAAACCGCGGTATCACGTGACCGAAGTGACGTCAAGACGGACTTTATTTTCTATAGAAATCGAATTCACGATAAGCTGGACGCGCTTACGAGTTATTTTAGAGCGAAATGTTTTGTTGTTGGGACATAAAGACAAAAAAAATTATTTAGGTGTTTTGTAATGTTTTAATTTTATGGTGTATCAAATACTTATAGTGTGATTATTTAATGACGATAGAGTGGTGTTACGAATTTCCGAAGGGAAGCCGGTAGAAATCGGGTTGTTTGAAGCCTACGCTCCTGATACATAATGATGAATGTCTCTGTGAAGTAAATTTTTCTTAGTCAGTCAACATAATTTAGGTAATCAGGATTGGGAATAATAGATTCTTGTATCCAGTTGAGTTGTCGATATTTTTGTTACGTTGGGCACAATATCGATACTTTTGATATTATAACATAACCCTAGCGTAATTATGCTACAAGGGTTCAGTATAAGTACCTAAGTTAACATGCTAGCTAAAGGCTTACATTGCCCACATATTACAGTCGATAGCTGCCTTGTGTAGGCTGTTAACTGCTTTATGTGTTTGTACAAGCCATTGGAGATATTGTGGCACTGGCAGGTCATTTGGGTACCTTGTTATAGTTCTAAAAAAGAACCTTAGCATGGGACCCTGAGAACTGTTATTCTAAATAGAGTGGCGTAACATGGGTAGGTACGGTCAGCGACAAAATTTGAATAACCCAGCTACATTTATTTTATACATCATCAAAATAGACACAAAGTTAATCGATACATTATAAATGTATATACCTATAGTATTTATATACCTATAGTATGTATGTTTATATATTTAAGCTCTATGTATTTATTTAAGTATATATTCATTTATTACTTTATACGTGTAGGTTTATTTCAATATTTTAGTTTAAGACTTCGCATATTTATATTTTTCTCTTCTTGTTCTCACACACTATTGTCTACATTTCTTTCTCATTTCTCCTATCGCAGGTCTGCTGGAAGAAATTTCTTAAGAAATAAGCAGTACCTTTGTACTCATAATTATGATTATGTCTTATCTGTATCTATTTTTCTGTGTGTACATAAATAATAAAATAAATAAATAAATAAATAATATATTTCAGCTTTTCATATAATAGCTAAGAGTTAATATTCTTTTAATTGTCTTTTTCTCCGATTTTAATTAAATATGTAGCTCAATAATTACTATTTTAAAACTGAAGTGTTAATCGACTTTTTTCGTTGACTCTACGTAGTAAATTTTGAAGAGTTGAGCTTTATTTATTTCACCTATAATGTTTAGCACATTCAGTAAGATTTTCTATCGAATTATTTCAAACTTTTTTTCAGGTTCGAGAGACAACATCTAAGGAATCTCGCGCACTATACGGCCATGACTCCGGCCAGTCGTAGTCTGTGGTCAAAATCAAAGTCAAAACGTTTATTGCAAACTAAATTTACAATGCTGGTGTTATGTCATGTTAGTACTTATGACTTAGCAGCCTTTTACAAGCATTGCAATTACCATTCGCCTGCCCTTATCATCCTAAAATAGCATGCATTAAACATTATTATTACTTAATTATTTTCTTTTATATTAATTAGTACAATTAAATTGAGAAGTTATAGTTATGTCAAAATTAAATGTCAATAATAATACATTCCGACATCATTCATCTTCATTATTTTTGGTTGTTTCCGTGGCCCGGTCTGCGGCTATTTAGCCGTTGGGTCCAAGAGAGTGATTCATATCAGTTTCTATAGTTTAACAGGTCGCACGACCACTGGCCGTGGTCGTGCCGTCTATTTCGCGAGATACCTAAGACTACTGCTTCGTGGAAATCAAATCAATCTGCCTAATCTTTTCCCAACTATATTGGGATCAGCTTCCAATCGCCAGGGTAAGACGATACCCTTTGGCAAAACTGGTTGTCAGACTTGTGTTTCAGACAACCCGTAAAGACTGTCAAACATTTAAGAATGACAGCCGAGACCAACGGCATAACGTGCTTTCCGAGGCACGGAAGGGTCTCGATATTTAAAGTATGGTCAACCATTCACGAACTGACCGTGGGCGTGGCTAGCGTAGACCTACCGTACCTGCAATCGACCCGTGTGGTTTTTATTATCTCTTTAGCTTCGTGGAAACAATACAGCTTAATATGTGGTGAAGAAAAAACAAGTTCACAGATATTTCAAATAGCTATGTACCAACTTATTTACCTACTTTGACTAACTATAGTTATTGTTCTTGGTGCTAACGCAACAAACAAATATTTTAATAAGAATAGGTATTTGTTAGATCAAAACCCGCATTTAGGTAATCTGTCTCTGGGCTGCTTTTGATTCAGAAACTCACATTAAAATTGCCAGGCTTCTTGCTAATTGAAGTTCAAACGGTTCCTTAACGTAAGACGTCCTTGGCAACAGACGGAGAGGATCGTACAATGAACAATAAGTTTGACAGTTTTATGTCTTTACATTATTATGTCATCATCGTGACAATAAGATGTGTCTGTTCAAAGGCTTGTGAGACCACTTCTTGAGGTTTAAAGTCAAAACTTGGAATGTAACAATGCTGCTTATTTATGATCACAGTCCTGACTAATTTTGACGGAAAACGTCAGTAGACGTCGGTATACATGACAGTCCAAAATCGCCAACTTTTCGTATAGGTAGGTAGTTTGAGGCCTTTGTTGATGGAATAATTATTTCATTACCTACATCAAGATTATATAGTTACTTCCTTAGAATCTTCAAGTGCAGTGCTTTCCTGGCGTCAAATTATTGTTAAATACTTATTTTTTGGTTGAGGTAAATTGTAAGGTATGGGCATTTCCATAAACTACTAAGTTTATGGAAATGCCCATTATGAGCAATCTACATTTTTGGCCGCAATAAAATTATTTGGTACTATGAGTACAAAATATTTTTTCAAAAGACTATCGTCCCCAAACATTCTAATCACCTACAAACACAAACGTAAAACTCAAAACAAAACACAACACAGAGTGCATTGTTCCGAATATTTTATATGAAGACATAACGTGGCACTCCACGATGCTATGTCAGTCAAAAGCCGCGTCACACGGTCACAACAAAGGGGAGACGGGCGCTCAGCTCTTTGTGACGACGTACGGAGAGACTCGTGTGAAGGACCCTTTAGAATATAAAAAGAATTGTTTAGATGCGATGGAGCGATGTTCTTGTTTAATTGTTGTTTCATTAAGGAGGTAATGTTTTTGTTGAGGGCTTCCTTGCTCATCCTCGTGTTTTTCATTGTCATTTCGATCTCTTTCTGGAATCCAATTTATTTTTCCCTAACCAAACTTAGAAATCCAAGCTACCTATTGAACGGCCATTACAAAATATATCTGCAGGACCTTTTTGAGATTATCTGTGTTTAAAGCAGTGTAAATTAATATCCATTCATTTAGATCATTCCTATGTTCATCCTTACTGAGATGATATCCTATAAAAAAAACTATCAAAGTGCCATGTGACTTTGATAGTTTACACAGGAATGATCTAAATGAATGGATATTAACTTACACTGCTTGAAACACAGATAATCTCAAAAAGGTCCTACAGATATATTTTATAATGAGCGTTTATTAGGTAGCTTATCGCTATTGCTCTCATCACAATCATATCATATTGCATTAATCTACTTAGAACTTTTACGAATTATATTTTCGTTGTCTAGCCAAAGTATAACGTAGGTAAGTACCTAGTCTACCTTCTAAGTCATTTTTATAAAGATCTTAAGCATCTACTCATTCTGATTGTAATAAACCAAAAGGTTAAGGAATTACTTCTTCAAAATCTGTCAGTTTATTTTCATAAAATAATTTACTAAAAGGCTTTTTATGATCATGCCTATAAAATAAACAAATATGCTTAGAGTTATCCCTGTCTTATTTTATTAACACCAAAATCAAATTGTCGAAAAAGTGCTTAAATATTTTTATGGATGAAATATTAATCTGAGTAAAGAGCAAGTTTTTATTTTTTAAACACACAATTTTTTACTTATTCATGAAATTTAGGACAAATACCTGATGGTGTACAGTTTATAATTAAACAATATTTTATTTCTCTTCAATCTTATGAAGTTGACATAGCTAAAAGAGCTTTTGGTTATGTTTACCATTCTTTGCCCACGAAATCATCTTCACTGAACACAGCTTGATGTCTTGTACCAGAGCATGAAACGTTCACAACTATGTCATCCTAGTACTTATTAGTTAACAATATTGTGTTATTTTACAAAAATATTCCAAACTAGTCTATAGTTCCTCACTATGTCTGCTGCCTCGTTTTGAAACAAAGCATTCTTCCAGGATTTGCACTTTTGTCTTTGTTAGCTCCTTTCAAGGTATGTTATCCTGTTACTCTCTCACTCACTTGCCTTGTGAGTTCTCCACCACCTTTGTAAATTCATTGTTACCTTCTTTGTTTTTCGTAGATCTAGTATTTAAATTAAATTCCAAGTGTTTGTCTAAGATGGTCTGCAAATGAAAGAAACCTTTTGTTAGACAGTGTTTCTTTTAAATTAATTTAATTCTAGACAGACACTGGGGAAGGGAATTTATTTAAATGAAATAGTGTAAAATTAGCAGTAGCGATACTTAAATTAATGCTTGTGAATTTTGGTTAGGTCTGAACCGGTGAAATAGTCCATGAGTTTGTAAATGGATTCTTGTATGTTGCAAGTAAATGAAATCCTTTGTAGAATATTATTCGTAAAACATCGGGAAAAAATAATAAGAACCCTATACAAAATAATAAGACATCCACCACATCAAATCTTGGATCACTATCATTTCTGATCCCTCGATTTCGAAAACAAATAAGGCCCAGAAACTTCCGGAGACTATTCAACAAAATGGCCAACTCAGAAACTTCTATACAAGAAAAGCGAAAAACAGGATTTTCGAAAACAAAAGCATGTAGGAGTGTATCTGGTAGATGACGCGACGTGATCCCCAGTTCGTCATTCGTGGCTGATGAGTTAGCTACGCAATGATCCATGTGATTACCGGGCTTGCTTGTGACGCGGTACAAGTCAGGAGAAACGTGAATGTCAAATATTTTACTGTCAGTCAACGAAAAAAATGACCGTCCTTCTTCATTCTTCTTCTTGATGTGGGGAGCATCCTGTTTTACAAGTCGTTAAGCTAAACTTTATCCAACTTATCAAATGAATTTCTTTTTAACAAACATCTTAATGTTTAATATGTTAAGATGTTTGTTAAAAAGCAATTCAAGCCCAATTTATGGTTCATGGGATAATGAAAAAGGCCAAGTTAGTTTTATATACCTACTTATCAAACTATAGATCCTTACCACTTAATCGAGACTAACTAAAAAATCATGATGGATTTCTGCTATTTCAGCTTAATATTAGAGGCAGCATACGCTCCACATCTCCGTTACCCCTTGCTGCCTGGAACGTAGTGCTTGTTGGTGGTATGGTTATCACTTTGAAAACTTTAACCTTTAAAAGTTTGTCGTGAAAGATGTAGTACGGTTGTTATAAGCCGGTATTAGCATATCTTTTTATTGTATGAGACGATTGCAATGAAACAAACACTAAAAGTTACATCGTGATTATATTCTATTTACAATTTTAATAGGACTGTAATTAAATTTCAAAAATGTTATTTCTGTTAAATTGAACGTAGAAAAATGTATTCCAAAATGTGTACCATTTTGGGCCAATAGATGTCATTGAGATGCAAAAAAAATTGTAACCCCCTTTCTACACTTTCAAGCCAGTTTGGAAAAATGTATGATTCCATCTTTATTATTACCTAGATAAGTAATTTATACCGCGTTTTCTAAACCAAATGAATAAGATTTTTCATACATTCCGTATCCCCCCTTTTCATCCACAAAGGGGGTAAATTTAAATCATTCCACTTTGCCCCACCAAGTCGCGCCACTGGTGGGGCAAATGCATTCTGCCCCATGGCATAGATATTCTTCCCCACTAGGGTTGGCACCTTAGAATTTGTGTAGGTAGGCATGTTCGTATTTTATATTTGATTGGAAAAGAAAGAAATTTATATCTTAGTAAAATGTAACTAGGACTTGTATTTACTTAGATTTTATTTTATTTGTAACAAATCGTGTAATTAACGTATGATTTACAACCCGATTCCTTCCAGAAACAAATAGTAAATAAAAATTAATAATAAAATAATAATACCAGCCTATTACTGTCCCACTGCAGGGCAAAGGCCTCTTCTCATACAGAGAAGGCACGAGCACTGATCATCACGCTTGCTCAAAACGGGTTGGTGATTTCAGACTAATATTAACTATAAGTCCATGTTTCCTCACGATGTTTTCCTTCACTGATGTCAATAATGTCCAAGATAAACTCAGAAAGTACATATGAATTGAAAAAGTCACATTAGTACTTGCTCAGATTTGAACCCACAACCTCATGCATGAGAGGCGAGGCCTTAACCTCTGGGCCATCAACATTTCTTTCTTTTCCAAACATATATAAAATACGAGCATAACTACCTACACATTTCTAAGGTGCCAACCCTAGTGGGGCAGAATCTATAAAGATTTTAGACTAGTGGAATCTGCCCCACCAAGTCGAACTAGTGGGGCATCTATGTTCTATGTTCTATGTTAGGGGGTTTGGTTTCCGCACTTAGTACGTCAGGTGGACCATTGTCGTGACTAGTGGGGCATATTCCACTGAAAAATTTTAGACATTCCTCTTTGCCCCACCAGCGGGGTGCGTGGCAAAAACGAAAATACAGATCCATATACTTATATTTTAAGATGGTTCGCAGTTCGCATAGTTGAAGCCGTGATATAGTTATATCCCTAGGGAAATACTTATGAATTGCTTTCATATATATTACGGTAGGTATATTTTAGTATATTGTATCAAATAAAATACTATTTTTTTTGTCACCGACTTCCGAAATTCAAGTAATTTTTCTCTTTTAAGTGTATTTTTGTAGAATTCGGTGGTTTTTGTTTTGTAAAAAAGTTATTTTTATGTTTTTTTTGGAAGTCGGTTGTTTTTTTTTTTGTAAAAAAGTTTTTATCTATTAAGTACGACGGGTCTTGAAGATCTTGGACCCGACCGTATGGACAGTTTCTACGAACCCATCGTTAAAATCGTCCACGGAGCTCCCAAGGCACTTGAAACGATTCTGAAGTTAGAGATGAAAGTTCTCGGGGTTTTGGACTTGGAACAGTGCTGGATGGAGCATAGACTTCATCAGTCGAGATCTTTTCAGCTTGATATTTAAGCTCAATGTGCCTCTTATCATGCGATTATCACTTCCGGTTTTCAATGCGTTGATCACAGAGACATCATTGAATACTTGCTTCTTCGTCGACATAATGAAGTCTATCTCATTTTTTGTTGCACCATCCGGGCTCTGCCAGGTCCACTTTCTGTGCTCACGTTTTCTGAAGAAGGAGTTCATCATAAAAAGGCCTTCCTTCTCCATAAAACTGGCTAGTAGGTGACCCCGGTGGTTCCGACATCAAACTCCAAATTGCCCCACTCTCGCAGCTCATCATCGATTCGTTTGCCCAGTTTCGTGTTGAAGTATCCCATGACAACGGTAAAGTGAGTTTTAGAGCCATGCATGTCTCTGTAAATATCCTCATACCTACATGGTCTTCACCTCATCGCCGGGGTGAGACGAGGTCGGGGCGTAAACCTGTACGTCCTTCAGCGAATATTTTGCGGATATTCTGAATGATTTGATGATTTCTTCTTTCTTTTTTTCACTCTGGTCGATACACTCTCGATCTTCACCACGTTGCTCACAAGGGACGATAAACCCAACACCACCTGCGAGAGACAGCTGGTCGCCCTCCCGGAAATAGAGCAAGTTCCCGGATTTGAGGATTATCGAGTCCTCCCCCTCTCTTCGAACCTCAGATAACCCTACTAAACCCCATCGTAACCTGCTCAATTCTTCGTGGTAGCCGGATCTTTTCCGGGGATTCTTCGCACCCCTTGCCTCACCGTGGCCTTGTCCGCTGCCGTAGTCAAGGTAGGTGGGCCGCCGGGCACTAGGGGCCATTTATTTTTGGTGTTTGATTTTTTTAGGGGGGAGGTTTGCCACAGTCGACACGCTTGGCAGGCGGGAACGCTGCTGCCCATTCTCTAGTAAGTCCCTTAGTCGTCTTTTACGACACCCATGGGAAGAATTAGGGTAGTGCTATTCTTTAAGTCCGGCACCACACAGAACCGCTATTTATGCTATTTAAAGACCGTAAAATTGCCGTGAAAATACCGTTTACTTTAGTTTTTTGTTTTAACTAACATGCAAATATCAGTGTATGATTGTTTTCCATTAAACTCTTTCCTCCAAACTCTTGTGTCTTACAGCACTACATTATTGCGAACCGTGGCGCTCCTGTCAATCATTATTGAAGGTACTTGAATTTATTGTTCATCAATAACGCGAACAATCTGTGCGCTTCGGTCGCTGTAGTCTATATTGATGATGTAATTATTTACGTAGATTATTAGTTCTGTGGTAATCGACTATCATGTCGGTTTGTGTTGCATGGCATCAACTATTCAGAAACCAGGACTTGACTTAGAGATAATTGATGTGGGTTTGAGTAGAGCAGTTTGTTGTAGTTAAATTATGAATATTCAAATGCTTGCGTTAGACCCCATTCAAAGTAGCTTACTCAACTCAGAAAGACGATGGAGAACTTAAAACCCGTTATCGGCTTCATCGCTGTAGGGTGAAAAGCTCATAGTAACAATTTTATTTGCGGGTATGTTATACAAAACTGATCCAATAAAAAGATTGGTCCAGATTCTATAATGTAAGGATTATGATGAATGGAACTAGGAATGTGTAGAAAGGATTCCGGAAAGAAAATATAAGGAAAATCTAAAGGTGAAGGGTTCAAAGGATTGATTGAATAAAGATCGTATTCTGAAAAGACACAGTCCCAGGTTATTGAAATCCGCTTTCGCGTGGAACCAGATTTATCTGAAGTACACACATCAAAAAAGTCTAAGCAACATGTACTTTTGAACGATTTTTACTATTTTAATATATTTTTTTGACGCATTTGTGACTAAAGCAACAAAATCCTTCATTCAATCGTTGATTTAATCACAATAATTAACAATATGTGTATCTTAACATACGAGTACGTAGTATATAATAAAGTTAAAACGAAATTACTCTTTTCACGACATATTTTTTTAATTATTTGGTAATTCAATACAAAGTGTGACCGCTTCTGTTGTTTCAAACTTGTCGGCAACGATTTTTCATTGAATTTATAAGATTGTTTATCTGATCTTGCGGCTATCGCTTGCAATGGAATTTAACAAGTTTTTTAGTTGTTGGGTTGTCGACACTCCGTCCAGGTTCTCTAGAACACTTCTTTGGACCATGTCCCATACGCGCTCGATGGGATTGAAGTCTGGCGATTGTGCAGGCCACGGCAATACCCGGATGTTTTTCATTGCCAAGTACTCTCTGGTCCTCCGAGCTGTGTGCGAACGCGCATTGTTATGCATTAGCGTGAAATCTGAGCCAAGACTTTATGCAAATGGGTGAACATAAAGCCCGAGGACATCTTCAACGTAGGTTTCAGCGTTCATGTTGCCATCTACAAAAACGAACTCAGTGCGTCTGTACTTCAATCTGGACGCATCTCAGCCGTTCACCATTTCCGGGACAACGATACACTCTTACACTTCTCGTATCAGGCCTAAATCCAAACTAGGACTCATCACAAAATAAATTGTATCCTATTGCTCCTGGCTTCATGTCAAGTGTTCCCTACAACATTCGTTTCGACAGGTGCGATTCCCATGGTGGGCACCTAATGGGGCGTCGTGCTCGTAGACCATATTCATACAGCCTATTTCTTTCTTTTTTTTGTGGCTAACAACAATACTACTTGAGAATTGTAGCTTTAAACCTATCTCCCGGGCGGTTAACATTAGCTGACGTCTTGCAGTCAGTTGTAAGTATTGGTCCTGTCGAGCAGTTGTACTCCTTCCACGTCCTGGGTGCTGCTCAGCAGGATCCTCTGTATTAACGTAACGCTGCCAAAGACGACAAATCACGCTCCTATTGACACCAAAATACCGAGATACCTGAGACTGCTTTCTTCCCGCTTGTAGCATTCCTACAGCTCTCTGCACAGATAGATAGATATAATACTCTTTATTGTACACCATAAAAATTACAGTCATCAATTTAGAAATTTTACATAGGGTGACACAATGGGCGGTCTTATCGCTCTGCATTTCTTCAGCAGTCAAATGGCGTGATTCCATGACATAAAAAATGACTCACCCACTATTTTTTTTCAAAAACTGAATATCTCAAAATTATAAAAGTGAGATAAATACCAAATTTATCAAGCAACGAAAACACATGAAATCGGGAAAAAATAATTAGCTTTTATTTTAATGAAAACGAAACACAATCGAAAACTTTCTATTTTAAAATCAGTAGTTAGTATATATTTCCGAGAACAAAAAGATTGTATACCAATCTACTTTGTTAAGAAAAAAATAAAGTGTCTATTAATAAAACATGCAGCTTCTGTAAATGATGCGTGTTGCTTAGACTTTTTTGATGTGTGTATAATATAGAGGTTTAAGCGAGAGGTAAAGTTAAAACAAATACATGTCCATGAATTTAATATAGTGAGAAGAGTTATAGAATTTATTTGATTGATGTCAAGTGATTGTCAAGTTATTTTTTTTTTTTAAGTTACAATAGTTTACTCTAATTTTTCCTTAAATTCAATCTATACTAATATTAATTCTAATATACTAATACTAATATAGTAATTTTAATATACTCATACTAATATACTAATAGAAAGAGGTAAAATTAGTTTTTTTTTTGTTTGTAAGTTTGTACGTAGGAGGTAATCTCTGGAACAATCTGTCGGATTTGAAAAATTATTTTTGCATTGTGCTTATATTTGCCAGTTCTTGAGGAAGGTTATAGGCTCGCGGAAGAAGTCACGGGCAGAAACTAGTCAAGTATAAAGTCAACGTCACCACAGTATAATAATTGCCGGCATCGACACATGCACATCCATTTAGTAATTAGTATTCAACCGGCTCCATTTGAAGTAGACATTTGATAAAATTGCATGATCTGTATCGTATGTACTGTAGAATTAAACAAATTGCTTTCGATCGACGCGGCGTTCCGATGTTAATTTAATGCTAGAGTGTTCTATTCGTTTGGCTTTATTTGAATTTGATTATAATGTAGTATTTTAACGGATTTTAAATAAACATTAGTATTTTTTTTTTGTATAAATGAGGATTTAAATACAGTACATTCAATCACACGTTCATTTTAACAGTTTGATTTTGATAACGCCTTTATTTAGCAGCTGCAGTATGGGCAGTTCTCGTAGTTCAAGAGTTACTTTGCCAGGTTAATTTTCTGGACTAACTGAAGCTTGTTTCTAGTCAGACTAGGTCGATTTACTGTTACTATAGACAGTGCCATCTGACCTCATACCTAAATCCAATTACTGGGGAACTTTGATATCCTTATTCCAATCTAAATTAGAGTTGACCGACGTTCGAGAATCGTTCGACCATAATCAACATGAGCCTGAGCTTCTGCAAGATGCACCATCGATTCTAAATCCAATTCATGGCCAAATGAGTTAATGTGATTTGTTTTATTAATAAAAACAACAACTATTACCTACCCTGTTCTAGCATCATGGTACGAAATGAATCTAATCTACAATACTGCACTGAGTCAAAAATACCCAAAAGTCCAAGAAAATTAGATTGTTTTGAAGTTGACTTTATTTTATGCCGTGTATGGTCCAAAACTCCAATATTCTAGTAGATTATCAGTAATTTTTTTTAAACACTATAATACCTAAAGTGGTGGTTATTTTAGAATTCAAGTTGGCTGCAGATAGTGGGGCGGTTTTCACATTCAATTTGATGCCTGCCTACATTTCAGTCTACGAGTTCACAGATTTACATATACTTTACATATAATTATGAGCACGGTATTCTAGCGAGTAGCGTTCTAGCTTAAAATAGCAAGGTAGTAAGTATTCTTATAAGATTAACTTCACTTTTGTCTAAGAATATTTGTTAAATTCTATATCTGCGAGGTTTGAAAGACTGATCTTTTTTGAGAATTTTGATTTTGTTATATCTTAATTCGCATGCGTGTTTCTAAAGAACTATCAGATAAATTATTCGATAACCACTTTTTTTTTCTTTGTTTCTGATAGGTATGTTGAAATGGGAAAAGTGTTACGACTCTTAACCCATTTTAACTTACCTATCCGTCAAATACTATACCTATGACGTCAAATATTGCCTTAGTTTCCTCTGAACTACGCCGTAGAAAAAAGATGAATTGGCTTCAATGACAGCTTTTTCGACAACGGAAGCACTGAAACAACAAGATACGCACGTAACAAAACGTGCCAATTTTACTGAACCTACGTGTAGTCTATTTCTGAAATACCGCGATTCCGTGCGAATTTAAATCCCGAACACTTATTTATCGGGAACACGTAACCACAGCCAAACTCTAAATGACAGTTGAAACTTACACACAAACTATTACTATTTTCCTATCGTATATTTAAACTCGGAAATTCCGAACTCCTGGCGGAATTAATAATGGAAGTGTTGCAAAACAATCGTATATTTGCAACCATATTCCGATACTGATGAGAAATAATTTCGTACTTTGTACACCAGTTTGCTACTAATTCTGGCGAGTTGTGGAGGATTTCATCGGTCGAATGTGTAATGAGACTGGAACTAAAAGTGGGCAGAATAGTTACCGTTTGGAGTTTAAATAAAATGTGGTTTTCATTATTATTTAAAGCATTTAGTGTTACGAGCGGTGGTTTACGGAATAATACTAGTGATATCTCGTTTAAAGTTTAAACACATTTATTTACTCGGACACTGCTTTCTAGATCTACCGGATTTTTTTGGGGCTATAACTTTAGGTTATAAGTAGGATTACCTTAAATAAAACGAACAAAGTAACCAGAAACATACATTTTCGGGACTTGAACATACAGAAAGTGTTGCCGTAGGAAGTAATTACATAAATGAACACATAATAATATATTTATGTACCATTCATGCCTCAGATCAAAGACCCCCAAAAATAAGCGGCTTTCAGAGGTTTTTCACTCTTAACAAGGATCATAAGAAATGTATGAAGATGGCCATACGTGCATTAGCAGGGATAAGTAGGGGGTGCTGTACTTTTTATTTTTTAGGCGTTTTTTTACTTGGGGCAAATAAAAATCCTTAATAATCCTAAATGAAGCCTGTCCAATTATAAAATTATGTATTTTTCCTGAGAGACTGCGGCCCAGAAGATTACCTATATTACTATTTTTGAAGGAGAGTTGTGTGTCCAAAATCTTTCAAGTAATTGAACGTAAAATGGGACTTTTTAAGACTTTTAATATTAATTCACACACTGAAAAGGGAAATCCTGATAGAATCGGAACTTCTTAGGTAGTATTGTGAGTTTTTTTTGAAAAAATAATTTACCGGAATATTCATAGTAAAATATTCGATTTAATGAGGCCTTTGTTTACAAAAATGCGAACTGTAACAACACAATAGTGTAGTTAGTAAGAAGACTCATCATACTCAATTGTAACGCAACATCTACGTAGAACAGGCCACAGATACGTATCTTACTGAACGATGCTCGATTCAAACGTAGTATGTTCTTGCATAGTTTTTTCTCATCATCTGTAAAATAATACAAAATCAATAGGTATTTTAATAACAAGTAAATAATAAATATAATTTATAAAGTACCTAAAAAGGTAAATATTTGGTGGGTAGGTTCTGAAGTAAGAAAGTAAAAACAAGGGCTGCATTATTTTTGGGAACAACTTTGATCTAATAATGAACTAAGTACCTCAATATTTATCAAATATATGATTTATTCAAATTCATTTTCGGAAACTAAATAAAAAGTTATAGAAGGATTTAATAAAAAAGAAATAACCTGAGCAAGTTGACTTTAATATCAGTGCGCAAGTATCTTGAACACTTTCAATAGCTAAGTAAAATTTCTCGCATTCTACAGTCAGTATTGTTTGCCACGTCAAACACTTTATCAACCAGAACAGTAATGCTACTGAAAACAAAAATGCTGAATCCTATAACAAAATAAACGTTTGATCAAAATAGTGTATAGTCTATTAAAGAAAAACAAAAGTAAAATAATAGCGTACTTACTAAGTTATGTCTCCCTTTTATCATATCAATTGTGTCTTCAACGTAGACCAGAGTGTGGGTAAATACTTCTAATAGGTAGAACAGTATCTGAAAAGTGAAATTGAACAAAATATAAGTTTGTGGACATAGGTTTTTTCGTCTCTTGATTTTTTTCCACGCTAAGGTATACTTACGAATTGCTGAAAACAAACTTTGTAGTTGTCATAGCACTCCAATATGTAGACGTAAGCCTGAAATACCTCTTTCCTATAATTTCTATCGTGCATATCTTCCAATTCTAAGTAATTTAAAACTTGAAAATTCCATATAACGACCTTGCTTTTCAATAATTTAATCACTCTTGTGGCATAAACGACATTAAAATCAAAAGCGGCTAATAGGTAGCAAATGAATATAAAGTAGGAAGGAAAAGCGAGCCGTATCGAGATAAAAGTGAAAATAATTAAATAAAAAGTCAGAGCCACTATTACAATAATCCAATTCCAAATGATAAAGTGGCTAAAATAGGTTTCATTATTGAGCAATCTGTGCACTTTTTGAAAAGTTAAGACAAGCTGGATAACATTTTCATTTTGTATAATGCCCATAATGAAATTCATAGCAAATCCGAAACAATAGAAGACGCAGTCAAAATAAATGATGACTTTATTAAAAATAGATAGTCCTTTGTATAGGAACATTAATATGGTGTAGTGTATAAATAAAACCATAAATAATACTGTTCCAATCAATGAAACACAATTGGAAATGGACCCATTTGGCGTTATAAAATTATCTTTGATGCGATATTTAGGACAAAAGATTAGATATAACATGAAGTTCAAAGGAAAAAGCATCGACTGCATATCTCTGTCCACTGTATTGTTCAACACTTTCAGGGTATTTTTTTTTAAGGTGTTTCGAATTGTCTCCATTTTACTATAACACGGTTCTTAGCGCACAAATGACACAATAAATCGATGTTAAATGTAGGAGGTAACACCCTACATAAAATTGATTACGACAAAATGGATAGTATCAATAATTTCTAATTTATTACTACTCTACTGAATTAGACTAAACAAAATATTACAAACAATTTATTTATACAGGGTGAGTTTTTGGATGTGCACAGTTTTGGAGAGTAGGTAGATATAAACCGTTTTTTTTTTGTTTATTTGAAAGCATTACAAAATATTTTTAGGAAATAATATCTCAACCTATAGAGCTTGGTCACGCCACAATTGCGGCGATAAGTCCCCTCTTTGAGGAGTGGCTAGAGAGGCATCCTCACCTTTCACCTGACGCAGGTCCTCACCAGATACGGTTGCTTCGGGAGATTCATCTTCCAAATAAGGTGGGAGAAAACGCCCGGGTGTCATCACTGTGTGGATCGCCCGGAGGACACGGTGGAGCATACGGTGGAGGTTTGCCTGGCTTGGTCGGAGCATCGCCGTGTCCTCGTGGAGGCGATTGGTATAGCGGTGATCTCTTGCGTCAGGCCCTGGTCCGGCCATGGTACGGAACGAAAGGGTATGGGAGGCCCTCACCTTCTTCTGCGAAGCAGTAATGCTCGTGAAGGAGGAGGCGGAACGCGTGAGGGAGAGGCAAATTTCACGCCCTCACGCTCTTGAGACGCCCTGCATGCACCGCAGGCGCGGGCGGGTGAGCAATGGGCAGGTCGCCGTCCGATAAGGACCAGGCCCGGGTTGACGGTGCGTTGTGTTCCACGCGCACCTCAAAGAGATGTCAGTACAACTGCCGATGCCTGCCGAGGCGCGGGAAAGTCCGAAAGGGATACCGTGGCGTGCTGTAGTCAGTAAGAGTCTGACACGCCCTCCCACTCCGCTCAGAGCGGGAGAAGTTATTTGATAATTTCCCACCCAAAATTATGTTTCAGATCTAATAAATTCACGGTTACACCAAAATAATTAAGTATTTTCATAAACTAAAAGGTAAGTTCTCATCACGTAAAAAACATAATTATGGTATTACAGCCACTATTAAACGTTTCTTTCTTCAACAAGAAAGCTTTAAAAGATCTCCACTAAAAGAATGAACACTTACTTTTTACGTCCATCTCATTAAAATCTCAGACTCGTAACTATTTTAAAACTCAACCCAGACATTCAATAAAACTGTGAAAATTAAACAACTATATTACTTTCTTTGTGAAAAGAACTACACAGCACTTTTGAAGCCGGTGGAGTTGCCAGCGGTAAAATAAGTTCATATGCTAGAAAAGTTCGTCAGGCAACATTGAAGGAAAAATTGCGTAATCATTCTGAGGTGCGGTGGAAGTTTGAGAAATTTAAAAGTGTCTGTCTTTCCACTTTTTGTATACAATATTATTCGAGGTGAGCCGATTGATGAAAGCTTTCGATGGCAATACATATCGGTGATGGTTTATTTTACTTGAAGAGCAGGAATACATCATATTGTATAGGGTAAGCGCAGCAGCATTCTATAATAGATTGTTATCTGAAATAAACTTTATATAGTATAAAATAACAGCGGACAAAAAGTATTCCCGTTTTTGCACGTTCTTTGAAAGAGGACAGTATACGTAGGGTGTATTCTTTACTTAAACTAAACTATGTAAGTAATTAACTTGGCGCTAAAAATCAAAAGTGTAAAGATAAAAAGTGTTTTAAAATCCTCGCATCTGAGAGTTATAACGTTTTAAGTTCCAAAAGAAATTCAGTCCCGTGGTTTAACAAAATAATAAAAATTAAAGAGCGTATAAAGGTCAAAGAAGCCCGTACATTAGATTAACTGTTCTGATAAGTAAGTTATATCGTCCAGGATCCGAGTACTTATCACCAATGGTGAGTTATAGCAGTGTAGTTTTTAGCGATTATTTTGAGAAATTGCTTTGAACATGAAGATATTAGAAGTTTACTTTTTTTTTATTTTTAAAGCGTCATTCTCAAAATAATGGAAAAAAAAAACTCAAGTAAATGTCTCTTGGGTTACGTATTTGATAATGATATATTAATCTTTTAATTAAAATATTTTACTGCAAATTGTGTAAATTTTAATTTTAGTTATTTCTACTCGGATTTTATTTCTAGTTTCAAAAATGTAGTGAGTTACCATGAAGGGAATAGACACCCAAAAAAAAATGCGTTGTTTTTGGCTAAGTTTAATAAATCAAAAACATTTTTAACTTCTAAGAAGTAAAAATTTTTTTTTAAATAGGTTTTTGTGGTAATCAATTCGTGCCATAGTTTACGTAAATAAATGTGCGGTCTGTTGAGCAACGAGGTTTACCGAGATTTCGAAGTGCGTCGTTTCGGCCATTTGTATGAAGACGTAATACTGCTTGCTTTATTATACTGTGACAGTAGTCAGATGAAATGGTTTTTTCAATTAGTCTACTAGATATTAGCTTCGACAGTCTCACACTTCAATTATGCCCTTTACAGCAGAACTTTTTATGTCATAATGTTATTTTGCATAACAGCGGATAGCATAAACTTCATTTCGCAGAAAATCGTTTGGCATACACTCATTTATCATGCATTCAAAACTCATAATTTCATATTCATAATAATTAAAAAACAGAAATAATAATAATATTGGAAAAAGTTCACACAAACATGCAAACAAGCATACATCATGCATGCTATTTTATAGAAATGGCAATATGCCTAATAAAATTATTCTAAATAAAATTCTGCCATCTAAAAAAGTATGCAATTGTAAAATCGGACATTTAAACATTCGGCCTGTTTGGCCAAATAGTTATATTAAATAATTTTGATGCCTTTAAAATATTCGTTTAAAGAAGATTATGCCAAGTGTGTTATGCCAAATAAATTTCGGAGCATCAAGATTCAACCAGGTAGAGGGAACCCTGCCACAAGGCCAACTTGGGAAAAGACGATAATCTTCTACTATTTTTGATTTTATATTTAAGCTGAGTCGCTATCTCACTGCTTTTAAAATAAATGTTATACGTATTTACATACATAATTAAAGTTTGGATAACAATTCGAGAAACTATAATTCTGATTAGGTCATGTCAATTAATTAGTTAAAATTCAAGACACGCTTTAATTAAAATCAATTGTTTCCAAAGTTAACAGCTGGATATCTGAATACAATCATTAGCTATGTTTGATTACTTTCAGTTGCTAAAGATACGAATACTTGCCAGATATATTGAAATTCTAGAATATTCAGTCATATACACTGAACGAAATTATAATATTCATGTAGCTTTGCCATAGTCTTGAAAGGCTAACTCTCAAGTTAGGTTAACTAAGTATAAGACAAATAGAAGGTATCACAAAATAAAGAACACAAAACTAGATACTTGCAGTAAATGAATAAATTTTTATTTTTATATTAGAGTCACTTCTTTAAAATGTCAAATTATTATATTTCAGATTCATCAATCAACACAGAATCACGAGCAATGCCCAACCAGATTCAGGAATAGTAAAGGCCGTCATCCATTAGAATAGTCACATAAATATGAGAAAAAAGATTGTCGTTAAAGAACGTAGTATGTTATTATTTTCTCATTTCTGCCGCAGAGTGGATAACCTTTCTGCCTTTAGTTCACGCGTAGCGGACTGCTACAAATACGTAAATGGCGTAGCAACAGCGGCTACGCCGTAGCAATATCTTATTCATAATTATTATCTTTATTTGTTATTCGTAGCAACTGTGAACTCCCTTCGTCCGTTTATTACGAAAGTAGTAAAATATTTTTGTTGAATGTTTAAAGAAACTGTTCACTTGTAAAAGTAGGTAAATATTGTGTCCTTTTTAAATTATTTAAGACAGGCAGGCATTGAAAGAAGCCTGTGTCAAGGCTTCTCAGAAACTATCCATTGTCATATTATCAACTTACACATATGGTTTGTCCACACACAGTCTGGTGTCAGTAATATAAATCGCCTGCGGGTCTAGATTAAAAGGGTGTAACAAAGTATTATTTTTTTGGATAGAGGTTGCTTATCTCGGTTAAGAAACCTTCTTATAAGCAGGTTAGTTATCTCTAGCTATTTCGTTGTAAAAAAACTCAGTTCTTTTACTATTTCTTTGAAATAGAGTGAAATTTGTAATGCTAGTAAAACACTACCATCTCTGATCTACTTTAAGTTTTATCTACACCCATGCTATAAATCCTCTATAAAAGTTTCTGAGACAGTTAACTCATTGCCAACATTATAACAACCAGTATCATAGTAACTATAATATCATTCAAACGAGTGTTATAAGCTCAGAGAGCCGTACTGAAAGTCCTACTCTCTCGGCCATTGAGCACTCTACAGCACAGTTATATGCAGAATCCAAAGTGTTATCAGTCAGGCAACTGTATATCCTCCATGCTCCGTAAGCACTCAACTCGTCCGTTATTAGAGCCAAAGGGTAGGATCAAACACACGGTCTTTCCGTTAGAGTCGTATAAAACTTCCTTCGCTAAAAGGCATTATTACATCAACAGTACGAAACTTTACAACCAGTTAAATAAATTATAAATTGTTTTCCCTAAAACTAAATACCAGTGTAAATCTGAGTTACGACAATATCTGCAAAAGCTTACTTACCGTATGACCGAGGATCTTCTGATTGGAAACTATTCCAACGTCAACAGACAGGCGTTTATAACTCAAAATTAAATACATCCATAAGTTGAATTTAACATACATACATCTCGCTCACACCCACTTTTACAAACACATACACACACATACACTTACTCACAAATACTCTCACTCACTCAATATCAAACACACACTTCACCAATTAGTTAATCAAAATCATTATCAAAATTAGTTTTATTTTTCTCTCTTTTATTAAGTTCCTGCTTTTTATATTTCCCTTTAAACCAGCCTAATTTTGCATTGTATCTTTTATTTTTGTTTTATACTCTTTTATTTTATATTATATCATTGTGTCCTATCTAGGTATAATTTATAAGGCTTTTTATACCCATGCATAATTTTGAAGGTACACTGCCTTCTAAGATACAGGTTTTTACCTAGTTTAGAGGTCAGGGTTTTTTTTTCTGTGAATCACTAAGATTAAGCCATTTTGTTTGTTTCTTCTTCAATGTAATGTTCGTGCATTTCTGGGAGTAATAAAGTTATTAAAAAAAAAAAAAATGTATAATATTGTACTCATTATGTAACACCTTTGTTTTTTTGATCCCTTTCCACAGCCACATTCTCACTACGCAATTCGTGGTATCTTTATGAATTTAAAAAAAAGAACATTGACATGCACGCGCGTTTCATTACCACACCGCCGTAATTTAAAAAAAATATAAATATATTTTATAATAAATAATTATAGTATTATATGTATATTACCTATACATAGTTTGTTTGTATTAGATACTCAGCAATTAAACCTTCCATGAATTTACATAAAGTTCTTACAACATTATTGCAACACCCTATGGTTTCAGAACCTTTTATGAAAGATTCATATCATGGGTGTAAATAAAGTCTTATATGCAACTGTACATAATTAGGTATTACGAGTAAAACACTCATGTGATACTATTATCACACAAACCAACGTTCGTGTTTTAATACCCCTTACTATACAACAGTTGCATAAATAACTATAAAAACACTTTCCGACTAGGAATCTGTGGTATTTATTAAGGAGCCACTTAATTTCTTCTATGACACCACCCACGCACACAATTGCCAACTTTCCTCCACAGTTTTAAGGTTGAAATTCGCTTTTCCTTCATCATCTTTAGTCGAGGCTACGTAGAGACCTTTTCACTCGAAAACTTTCAACACAAATTCCATTAACGGAATTAAAATTAAAATACCCTCATTAATATGTAAGGAAAGATTAATGAACTAACTAATAGCACTGCTTCGCTCGGGTTTAGCAAAAAGTCTAAGTAGAGGTACTATAAGTACCATCCCGCCATTAGCACGGTCGACAATGTCGCCTTGATTCAATACTGACTAGTTCCTTTTATTTTCCTTGTTTTAAACGTAATTTTCATTTCTGGAACAAAATGTTTGTGTAAAAGTACTTTATTGCTATTCTGGGAAAGAGGAAATGACAGCGCAGAGACTAAATCGTGTTTGAAAAATTTAATTATGATTTAACAGAAATCCCGTACCCTGCAGTATTCAATCAAAAACATATTATAAAAATTGGTTGCCTGTAAAGTCGGTATACGGGCGAAAGTTTTACGTGACAACGACTTTGCGTGCCTTTCACTTTTTATGTCTGTCTCTCTCGCTCTTAGGCGGGCTAACCATGACGCGTGCCTCTCACTCGCTCTCATTGTGAGCGCATAACGTGAGCGGAGCGTAACGCAGTTTCTTGAAGTGTCACCCGGCAAACCAATTTATAAGACGTTGTCACGTCAATAATTATTATTCTAACAGCGTATTAAATGGTAAAGTAAGTAAAGCGAAACGGTAACGGTACAATTCCTAGTACCTAAATAGTTTAACCCAATTAACTTCAAGGTTTCTGAAAACCTGTTCAATAAAATTTCATCTTTTGTAAATTCTCATGAAAAGTAGTAATTTGTTTTTCTGTCATTATTTCTGACAATCAATCACTAAAGCTAACGTGAATTTTTAAATTTGATAAACTGAGACCAGAAACTAAATATCCAATGAGAAAACTGAGTGACGAGTTCCATAAAAACTCACAGTTTACCTTTCAAAATAAAACACAACAGGCAGTCTTATTAGATAATAAATAGCTCCAACAATGGCCGTCAGATGACCGCTTCCAATTTTCCTACCTTTTAAAAAAGTTAGTCGCGTTACGTTGAAAACACGCTGGCAACATGTTCCATTGGCGCGACAATGGACCGGAACAAAGGACGCTTTGTTGCTGCCTCCATTGTCGCGTCATTCGCCGTGTTACGTCGTGTTTATTCCGATAATTTCTACAACATGGAGGAGTGGACTGCGGCAAATCTAGGATTGAAAATGAAGAGTTTGACTGGAATGGTGGAAATTGGTTGTCAGTATTTGTCGTAGTACGATTTAAAGTAGTTTACTATCCTGCCATAGTTTTTCAACTAGCACCAATCTAGAAACTAGCAAATACATTGGTATTTTTATTTTTTTACCGAAATAAGTATACCCTAAATTAGTATACCCTATTTTTGATATCGGTGTGAAAGTTAAGTATTATTTTTCAAACCAAAAGATACTTAACTGTTACCTAGTGTCCTGACCAAAAGCGAGCGTCGCTCGATTACGTGATCGACGCGATCTATTGTATGAATTTCGACGTACAAACTCGTCTATGTCATATTGATACTCGTATAAAAAAGTGAGACGATCGCCTACTCGCGCGACGATCTCATTTGCTTTCAACTACTATTCATAATCTTAACAAATGCTACAATATTGTAGTAATAGACTTCATTCCATTTCAGGACGTTCAGAAATATTTTTATAGCCGTCCGTCTAGAACATACTTCATTACTACGTTTATTTTATAAAGATGATAATAAAATCTCGACAGAAATGAAATAAAACGGTTTGGAAAGATTTTACGGGCATTTCATATTAAATTTTTCAAGACTTCAACAAGGCTATAGGCAATAAAATGCTTATCTTAGAGAA
Organism: Xanthia icteritia; assembly: GCA_949128155.2. Classification (NCBI taxonomy): domain Eukaryota; kingdom Metazoa; phylum Arthropoda; class Insecta; order Lepidoptera; family Noctuidae; genus Xanthia; species Xanthia icteritia. The sequence goes on from OX421938.2 coordinate 21,965,194, forward strand.
TTTTTAATCTGCTGTGGGCAGAAAAACGATAGTGGATACCTAGGCAAAAAATATTTTTTATAAGATAGGATAGGAAATGCCCTGTTAAATCACGAACAAAATACTACCACTTATTACGTGATTGGTATTCCTATTCTATCAGACGTTGAGTTGCCAGTCAATCTCATATATGATGATGTGTAAAAAACTTACCAGCGATAATCCTACTGTCCTGGTACTTGTACACCGCACTCAGTACGCCGCCGCTATACCATTGAATAGAAGACGCCCGCCTCACTTGCCCTGCCGATGACGCCGACAACAGCGCCTGGGAGCGTTCGTGGCGAGGCACCTACGATGTCTACGGTTACGAGTGACTCATCGCTACAGCACTGCGAGTCAGAGCCTTCATGCACTCGCAGTCAATGGCACTGAACGAAAGCAAAAAAATATGAGGGTGAACACTTAGATGTTACAGCACTGATTAAGGAAATGTTCTCGACTTTCTCAAAACAACAGGAAAAACGTTTAAAACCAGTTTAGAAGTCATGTTGAGCAAATATGACGAATTCTTGCAAAGAATATCCACTCTAGAGAAAGAAAGAAAAGAGGGTAAAAATTAGAAAAAAAAAAGAGGTTAATTAAAGAATTGGAAGAAACATTGGAAGTTTCTGAGCGAAAGTCCCGTGGAGCAGAGATATAAATACGGAATATACCAAAAGCAAAACGGCGAAACAAAAGAAAAACTTTGCAACGAAATAATGCAACTAGGCAAGACATTTGAGTGTCAAAATTGACTGTGCGATTCGATTTCGATTTCAAAATTGACTGTGCGATTCGATTCGAGACGTCTATAGACTGAAATCGAAAGATGCATTTAATCCTGTTGTCGTGGACTTAACTTTCGTATTGCTAAAAGACAAATTCAAAAGGCTGTCAAGAGCTTCAATAAAATACGAGCAAAGGGAGAAAAGTTAAATACTACACATTTAAACCACTCATACCATTTTAAACCACTTTACATAACTGAAACTTTAACTCACAAGACTCAGAGATTGTATTTTCTGGCCAAGCAGTTTAAAAAAGCCACGGATATGACTTTAGTTGGACGACTAATGGGTTTATTTATCTTAAGATACCGAAGACTCATCTCACATACGCATTAATCATGATTAATGCGTATGTAAGATCGTATACTGCACGGATCTAGATAAGTTAAAAAATTCAATATGACTACTCCATGTTGTAACTCTCATTTTCGGTTTGTTATTGATTTATTTTGTATGTTTTTATCTCAATTAAAATTTTAATTTATTTTTGGTAGCACTTTAACACGCTATACAGAAATTATACACTACTCTTTATATCGCATGTTTTTTTCTTAGATCAAATCGCAAGTTACTGTTTACATTCTACTACACCATACATAAATTATACACTACACTTTAAAGACAACACATTTTTTCTTAATTTAAACACTACTATACTCACAGTATTTCCTGTAAATCAACACACATACATAATAAACACCGTGATTTTGCATCACACGACCAGTTAGCCACATTTGAACCTTTTACAATAACACTTTTGTACGACACGCTCTCAACAACACGATTACCTACTTATATATACATCACAAACAGTGTTCGCAAACCATATTAAACCTTTTAGCTACCTTATTGCATGCCGAATACTATACCGTAACCGTGAACAGTATTTCGTACTATACTTTTTCTTGACGTCAAATTCAATTATATAATTAACATATCAGAAAATATCGATAAACTCTCGTAGTATCGCAATCGCATGAAACAAACATTGAAAACTGTCATAAATTAATATCACGAAACCCTCATCAATTACTAATCTTCACGCTAAACATACGCAGCATGAGCTGTAACATGTCAGGGCTTGAAGTTTTATTAACTAGATTGAAGTTGAAATGTGATATAATTGTACTGACTGAATGCTGGCTCTCAAGTTCTTCAGTTATACCAATTTGAGGAGGAAATCCTTCGTTTAACGATAAAAGAGCCTCACATGCAACAATGTAAGTGTCTGGTCGCAAAAATAGACAATCGCATCGCGATACTAGCTTTCTATCGCCATCGCCATCTTACAAAAACATTGACCAATTTCTTTTATCCCTAGACACATTACTACACACTGTGTCAGCCTACAAACAGATCTTTGTAATAGGTGACATTAACATTGATATTATTCCTAGCAAAATAAACCTAAATGGGGAACGCTACCTGACTTTAGCGGCTTCTCATAGCCTCTTACCAGCTCACACTCTGATAACTCGCTATTCTTGTTTGGAGCATGCGTTAGTAAAGACCAATTATCCAGTTACTATTATAGTTCCACAAGCTACCCTAACCGATCACTACCCCGTTCTACTGTGTGTACAATAACTAAAGTTGACTTTACAAACCTAGAGCAAGATCTTATAAAAAATAACTTTGACCCTATTTATCACTTACTAAACCCAAACTTATCTTTAAATTACTTTACAAATAGTCTTCAACAAACAATTATAAACATATTACCCTATCCAAACTTTACAAAATCATAAAACCATAGATGACACAGGGGTTGCTACGATGCACAAGAAATAGGGATAAGTTGCATTTGAAATCGTGCACCAGAAAATTTCATTCTAAGAATGACATACACGCGATACAGAAACTTCTATAATGCGTTGCTTAGAAAAGTTAAAATAGAGTATGAAAAAAATCAACTCCAAATTCCCAACAAGATAATAAAAAGCTATGGAAAGCAATATAAGAGATCACAAATACACTAAAAACAAATCATCCGAAAGAACCACTAACGCTATCACCTCTCCTGAGAATTCACTGAGCGAAGTAAATAATTTTCTTATAAACGGGGGAAGTTCACTAGCAAATAAAATACACCAGCAAAACAAGTATACTATAAACAACAGACAAACTAACACAGCCACAGCTACCAGAAGTCCACATTCATTTGCTCTCATAGACACAACTGAAGAGGAGGTAGAACGTCTCAGCCTACACTCAAAATCAGACTCTACCAGTGATGGGCGACAATATTAGTAACACATTTCTGAAAACTTATAGAAACATCATTGTACCTCTTAAAAAGATCATAAATGATTGTCTACAAAATGTTCCCTGACGTCCTTAAAAAGCTGAACTTTGTCCAATCTATAAGGGTGGGGACCAAAACCGTATCAATGACTATCGACCTATATCTATTTTACCAGCGATATCAAAAATACTAGAAAAAAATATAAATTTTGTAGTTAAATATTAAGAAAAAAACAAACTGCTTTCAGCTAACTAATATGGTTTTCGACAACGAATATCAACTGAGCAAGCCGTAAATAAACTTGTAAATTTTATTACCTCCAAAAGAAAAAATGTCTCAGTATCTTTAGAGATCTAGCAAAGGCATTTCATACGATTTCTGTTTCCCTCTTACTGGACAAACTCGAAAGATTGGGAATTAGAGATGCACAGCTGAAACTTTTTACCAGTTACCTGACTGGCCGGTCTCAATGTGTTTGTGTAATAAAATGTTAAAGTTCTCACCTTCAGGTTACACACGGTGTACCGCAAGGTAGCATACTGGGACCTACGTTATTTCTTGTGTATATAAATGATCTCACGAGTCTTGAACTAAACCATGGCGAAATCATATCTTTTGCGGAAGAAACTGCCCTTTCTTTTGCTGCCGATACATGGGAAGAGGCTTTCGATGCTGCTCAGCGGGGCTTCGATATCGTGGGAAAGTGGCTCTAGAGTGATATTCTTACAGACAAAACTTCAGGTACATCTGTACCTGAGGTTTTGTCCGGTTTTGTGTCCGGAAAAAACTGCAAATGTCCTTCACTGGAACGCGTGCATGCAATGAAATATCTAGGAGTTACAATGATAGCAATCTCAATTTGAAAAAAACATATTAGGCTGCTATGCTGTAGAATACAGAAACTCATATATATTTTAAAAAACCTGCACATTGCTGACTTTAAATTTCTAAAGCAGATATACTATGCTCTCTGTCAATCGCTTCTGACTTATTGTCTATCATCTAAAACAACAACAGGGGGGAAGGGGCATCTAAAACAACTTTGAAGTCTATCGAGGTCACCCAGCGTGCAATACTGAAGGTCACGACGTTCAAGCTTATCCGATTCCTCACAATAGCACTATATGAAAAATTGGAAGTCATGACCATGAGACAGATATAAGCATAGTCCTCCTACAACACAGTGAACTTAGCTACAATTCAATACTCCTCCAAAAACCAAGAAAAGATATAGTATGCGAAAGAACTGAGCTGTTTAAAACTAAATTTAGTCAACGCTTTGTCCACTCCATTAATTTACAAAAGATTAAACAGAATCCTTAATATATACCCGTTAACAAAAATGCAAAGCAAGAAGAAACTTACCGAATACCTGAAAACTCTTACCTATGAACAGACTGAACTTCTTCTGTACATAGCATCCTAATAAAAAACCTTTGTAATATAATAATACCAATCTCATAACATACACACAAACGCACGCACGCCTTCTCACACCACAACACACAGCAGAACACTATACAAACTTTTTTTTTCTCTTTATGTACTGCTTTTTCTCAAATACCTAAGTAAATATATTATAAATCAAGATACAAATGTAATCATCTTATGGCTTTTTTTATATTTGTATAAAGTTAAAATATTTTGTAATCTATGTCTCAAAGTCAAGGTCAAATCATTTATTTCAAATAGCCCTTATAAGGCATTATAGAAAATAAAAATTTACAAAAAAAAATGAATTGATTCTAGTCGCCCCTTCAAAAAGGTAGTTTTCGCATGGAGAAGAATGAGCAAGAAACTCCACCGTTACTCTTTTAAAATATTTTGTAAAAGTACATTAGTTATATAATTATATGTGAGGACGATGCACCTAGAATAAAATTACTATACCACAATAGGTAAAAAGAGTTAAAAATGAAGCAACAACAGATAAATTAATTATGTGATAGATACATGGTGCTCACATAATTAATTTATCACAAACATTGTAAAAGTAGACTATTTTCCTAAAATTTTACAATAATGACTTATTGTAAAATTTTAGGAAAATAGTAAATAATAGGTGTGTGAGGAAGTAATCACAGAATGTAAAATCAATGTAATATATTTAAAAAAATATATATATATGTCGCCGCGAAAGCGTCTACCTGTAAAGATTATAAGATAATCTTATGCGTAACTATTTATTATAATTGTTATTCACCATAAAGTCTTTGATCCTGCCCTCTATGGGTAACTGTGGAATACTGTTACAGCCGCATGTGTGAAGATTATCGATTCCTTTGCGATTAAACTCCCATCTATTACCAACTTTGTGAACTCAGTCAATATACTGTGTGTTCGCCCGAAAGATAAATTATTATTCATTTCGATGTTGGGGCAAAAACTAAAGTTAAAATTAAAAGGGAACATTTATTTAATGATTTATGGGTTTTTAGTCATATTAACAAGAGGTAATTTGACATAGTAAATTTGTTTATGACAAAGCGGTACCTGAGATGGCGCGGTTTGCAAATATTAAGATCAATAACTGAATGTATTAATTTAATACGAGAACTGAATAAGTTTCAATAATAGAAAACTAACTATAAAGTCATAAGATTATTTTACAATGCAATTTACTAGTGAATACCTGTTGTTTGAGCAATAGAAAAGTGGTCAAAAGTAATGAACCTTCTAATTCAACTTTAATCTGAATAACCTTTGTATTTGTGAATATTAGCATTGTTTAATTATAAAAGAATTAACTGATAAGCATTTTAGCATTGTTTGTACGTTTTATTGAACAAACTTAGTAATAAGATATTGTATTGAAATTCGGGGTATGTCGCCGGACTTTTGACAAGAGCGGGGCGCACCAAATGGCGGGTGTGGGTAATAAACATGAAAAGAAAAGTTGTGTTAGAAAGGACTGAGATTGTAATTGTTGAACAAATAACCTCTGTAACATAATGTTTTGATTTAAAAGAGTGTCCATGGAGTTTCTTGCCCGTTCTTCTCCATCAGGGACCTACTTCATTTGGAATGGGCGACTAGCTTCAAAAAATAACTCAAACTGAATGACTCCTTGATAAGTGATAACTCAAAAGTGCCTGTAAATGTTATAATTGAAATAAATGCTTTGAGTTTGAGTTAAGAGTTGTGTGTGATTGAAAACCAACTATCTATTCTACCATCAACGAAGAATTACACCGGAGACTGGTGAGAAACGGCACAAGATAGATACCCCGCCGTGTTATATATTATACAATTGAATTAGCAACCAGTTTGATTTTGCCTAGTTTCTAGATTATCCTATGGAGCAGGACCAGCATGTTTCCAAGCATTCTAAGCAGTCTAAGTTTTTTTAAATAAACAATTATTATTATTTTTCGGCAGTGTTCTTTTTCTCAGCTCTAAGGCTGGTTTTAGCTACATTTACGGGCCAAAGCCAAGTAAATGCAGCGTGAGGTGTGTATTTAAGATGAGGGTGTGTTTTCTTCCTCTAACTGCATATTATTATATTATTATTGGTCTATAGGATAGGATACCAATTTGGTAAGCAGATTAACGTGCGGTCCACATGATGAAAACTGATTACCACCACTTATAGGCGCTTGTAAGACGAAGGTTTTTTGTCGATGTTTTGCCAGCTTTAACCACTGAAACCCAAAGTACAGTTGACCAAAGGTAACGAGCAACATAAAGCATTTTATTTTGTTTACCAGTTTAAATGAGGTCTTAAATTATACAAACTCAATTACAAAGCATCATTAAGATAAACTGATGCAACTTAATCTTATGCTAGACCCAAATATTTATAGTCCTAACTAAAAGTAACTAATACTAGCTTTATTACTCCCGAGTCACCTTCACAATAATCAGATGGAGTTCAAATAAATAGTTAATTAGTTAAAAGATCAGATAGCTCGGGATTATTTGAATGGAGTTAATGCCGAATGGCCGATTCAAATTATTCGCAAAGGTTCCACAATCTAGATCTCTGTTTGAAATAGTTTTAAACAAGACAATATTGAGATAATTGTGCGAATGTTGTGAATAGTTTTTGGTGTAGTGACTTGTAGATATAGTATTGTAAAGTCCCCTGTATTGTTCTTTCAGACCTGAATTTTTTTATTTTCTCGTACGGATTTAAGTAAATTTTCAGTGTTTTAGTAGGCATTAATTTTTTTTTTTTTTTTTTTTAAAACTTTGCCCCACACTAGGAATTTCTCCTGTGTCGTGGGTGCGTTTACAAACATATAAACTCACATACACAAACGGCCAGACCCGGAACAACTAATTGTAGGTCATACAAATATTTGTTCCGTGCGGGAATCGAACCCACGACACGCAGCGCAGCAGTCAATCGCTTAACCACTGCGCCAACCGTGCCGTCAAAAATCAAATACAAGCTCTTAGGATATTCCATATTGGTATGGTTATTTTGTTTCGTTAATAAATTTAAACGCACCAATGATTGGGTGGATTGTCTGGTGTTCCGATTACTATCTCATCAAAAGAGATACGGAACATCATACAGTCGATGACCAGTGGCGAATCGCCGGGTCACGATGGCCTCAACATAGAACATTTTCTATATCCCGCATCTCCCAAGAGTCCTTTCTATGCTGTATAATCTCTGTGTGAGGCACTCGTATCTACCAATTGATCTGATGAAGACAATAGTTATTATTAGACCATAATTAAGAATAAGACTGGCGATGTCTCGGACAAAGATAATTACAGGCCAATATCGTTAGCTACTGTAACAGCAAAGGTTCTTGACGGTGTGCTTGAGCGAAGAGTGACGGGTCAGCTCAATCTACATGACGCACAGTTCGAATTTAGAGCTGGGCTGTTCACAGAAACTGCTATTCTGGCGCTTAAGCACACCGTCAGGTATTATACTGATAGAAACACACCAGTTTATGCTGCTTTCTTGAACCTCTCCAAGGCATTTGACCTGGTTGATTATAAGATCTTATGGTCGAAATTGCGTGGGCAAGGTCTTCCAAATGAGCTCATTAAACTCCTAGACCACTGGTATGGCCACCAAATCAAATCAGGTCAGATGGTCGGGTGCTCTGTCGGGGGCGTATGGGCTGGAGTGCGGGGTGAGACAGGGAGGTCTGACTTCCCCGGCGCTCTTCAGTCTATACGTCAATAATATGTGAAATAAAAAAAATAAAAAAAAATTCCTGTGTGTTCTCGTGATTTATGTGGACATGCACATTTATGAGATAGAATTCAGCCACGGCAATTAGGATGTCTTATCCTCCCCAGAACGTCTTGTTAAACTGCGCGGTTATGTATTTTGTTATCATTTGTTCCTGAGAAAGCTTGCAGTTAGGAATAAAGTCTTGCATGTTATTCCTAAGTGCTAGGCAAATTCTAGCGTCACCGCGGTTATCCGAAACATAAGTAGCGAGGTGTCGGCGGACAGACATGTGGTCGAAAGTTAGGCCCATTATTTTATTTATTTGATGGGCAATCGCGCTAAACAGACAATTGCCGTCCTTTTGCATTGCCGCTATTATTATCATTGTAAAACTATTTTTTGGGAGTCAGACACCACGGTGCCGATCGCTGGGCGTACAGATTTACAGTCACAAAAACTCGGGTAAATTGTTTGACAAAAAACACAAAAAAAAGGGTTGGCTCTGACGCGACTGTTTTGTAAAGCTAAAGAAATTGCCAAATTGTTTAGGGTCATTTGATGTTATAATTATTAGCATGCAAGAGGTTACGAAATCAAAAGCGACACTGTTATTTTTGTTAGAGACATGCAGTATGTTATTTTATCTTGCCATTTTCCTTTTACTATGCACAATTATAATCTTATACATGTAGCTTAAAAATAAAAGTTGATTCTGCGCGTACCATCAAACCTTCAAACTTCGCCAGTCACTACGCAACTGCAGATTCGCACTCATGATGGTGAACCTAAATCTATCAAATAATATACCAAACTTGGCCACCGAATTTTAGCCACGTAATCAAAATAGCGCCGGGAGTTTAGCTCAGTACTCTTGTTCGCTACACTTACTAGAAACAATTCAAAATGAAAATTTTTGGTATGGATCTATCGTTGGACTTGCACTGATTGGACAGGTCCACTCAAATCTGTGTGGTTCTTTCCTCAAAAGACCATTTCAGACACTAATCTACATGGTCCTCATATGGCCTGACCAAGATTATGTCTGGACTTTAAAAGAGACCTCTGAGTTTGTTTCGGCCTTTCTTCTCAGAGTAGTCAGATAGGAAACGCCGAACTCATCTAGCTAATTTTTAATATATTTTTTTTTAAGATGACTTGTAAAAGTGATTCCAATATCCTATTTACAGAATAAACAATTTCATTTCATTTCATTAATTCAATAGCTCCAACGAATGGATTTTTGTTCAAAGCGATGTTCGCATAATCGTACTCTTCAAGCAATAATACCCATCTGGCTACTCTAGTTGCTAGGTCCTTTTTAATGAATGTCTTCTGGAAGGCTTGACAGTTTGTAACGATTTTAAAGTGTTTTCCGTGCTAGTAATTCCTAAACTTCTTTACTCCTTCAATAATAGCCAAAGCTTCCAACTCATAGCTACTATACTTCTTCCCAGCATCGCTGGTTTTCTTTTTGTAGTAGTGTACAGAATGTAACTCACCTGCATGGTCTCTCTGACGTAAGATAGCACTATATGCTATTGCAAAGGCATCGCTATGCAATTCAGTTAATAACTGAGGATCATAAATCCTTACGACTGGGCTACTAGCTAAAGCATTCTTCAGCATGTTAAATGTACTTCTCTTAACATATTCAAACACAAAATTAACATCCTTTTTCAATAAATCAGTCAATGGTTTAGCTATCAATGCAAAATCTTTAATATACTTTCTAAAATATGAAATTAACCTCACGAAACTATGAAATTGATTTAAAGTCTTAGGTTCATGGTACCTGGTAACACCATCTGTTTTTTCCTGAGAGGGTTGAACTTTTCCATCCTCTATAATGTGTCCTAGGTACTCTATTCTTCGACATAGTAATTGCGTCTTTTTCCAATTAATCTGCAGGCCATATTGTGATGCGACAGCTAATACTTCTTTTAACCGCTGCAGTGCCTGACATTCATCAATAGCAGGTATCAATAAATCATTGATGAATATAACCAATATTCCTTTTGCTATAAGTTCCTGAAACACCATAGTTTCAATTTCTTCGGGCAAACCAAGAAACCAAACAGAGCCCTCAAAAATTCATACAGACAGTTGAATTTTTGAGGGCTCCTTAGTGTACTTTATACTTTCTTTACTGACTCTCAAATGAAATAAACTATTTTTAAATCTAACACACTAAAAACACGACCACCTTTAAGTTTATCAATCAAATTGTCAATAATAGAGGAATTTCTTTTCTACAATCTCTGATACTTGATTTTCAACAGTCTGTTGTTCAGCTAAAGATATACGTCTTGGTCGCTGAGTCACCGGTATATCATCCTTGAGCACAATACGCAATTTTATTGCCGCCTCCTTTATTTGTACTGTTTTATAATTCTTCACACAGTCAATAACTAATTGTTCCACCTGCTTGTCTTGAATATTACCTAAAACAAACTTATCCTGACTAACCACACACGCAAGCTTTGATAACCAGCTGTTTACGTTTGGAGCAATCAGTATTGACCCCCTTCGACATAATTGTAAAAACATCTTTAAGGAATTCTTAACCCAATATAAAGCAAAGCATGCCTAGAAACAACATGAAATGCAATATCGTTATATTCGTGTCCATCTAACGATATACAAGCAATACAATTTTGCGTAGACACTATGCTGCCGCCTAATCCCACAAGATTTTTGACAGTATTTACAGACTCAGGAGCTCCAAGATGAATATAAAGTTCGGTACACACCAAATTTATCTCACTACCAGAGTCAATTAACGCATTTACTTCGCACTTATTCACAAAAATAATTTTGCAGGCATTTTCAAATTTTATCTGTGCCGGCATTTTCTCTTCGACGTAAACATCAGTGAAGTTGGCCTCAGTTCCAACTGGCATCGCCATCTTGTCGCTTTCACTAACGTTGGTACTCCTGTCAATGTCGTCAGTTTTGCCAACCGCAGCCTTGCGAATGTTAAGAGTGAAGTCAGTCACACACATCGTTCGTATATCTTCGTGAAAGTTCGATTTTCCGTCTCGTCGTTTCCATTCTCGGTCTTGGGTCTTTTCATTCGTAGATCGAATGCATTGCGTAGAAATGTGTCCAAACTCGATGCACTTAAAACACTTGAGAATTTTTTCTTTGTTTGGACATTTGGACGACTGATGATCTTTTTTACCACAACTGTAACACCTCTACTATTTCGATCCCCGAACTATTTTCATGACTTTCAAGCTTCTTGACTATCGACAATGATCACAGTTTTCTGTCCCTCATCTTCTCTTTGATAGTCTCATAGATTTGTATTTTATCCTTCAGGTCAGAGTACTTACGTCGTAACTCCGTACAACAACATTTTGTTGGCTTCAGAGTCGATTATGCCGTCGATGATGTATTTGATAGCGACATAATCGGGCATCTTGCCGCGTTTTTTCATATGCTTAGTGACTAACATGTGGTTTAGACACATTTCGTCTTTCTTTTTATTTCTGGCGGCCATCATCTCGTAGATGGTTTTGCTATCCACCGAATCTGGAAACTCCTTCAGTAATTCCAGTCTTTAAATCCTCCCAGCTTTTAAAACGTTTTTCAGATTTGAGCCACAGCGCAGCAGTTCCGACCAAAGCCCTTCTGGCTATGTAATAAAACCGCTGCTTGCTTCTTATAAATTGTATTTTTATTTTCCGTCTTTAACTCTAGCGTCTTACACCTTTTCTTCTTTTTTCTCATCTCTTGTTCTACTTATTCTACATTTTAAACATACATTCACTATGTATTTCACTCCTTGCCTATTTCGTACATTCATCTCTGTCACTCATTCGTGCTACACATCGGTCATTCATCTTCACGTCTCGTTTCACTATCCTGTCATAACGTTCCGTTTCAACATATACTACACTGAAAATATAATTTACAGAGAAACTTGCACACAGAACAATAAAGCCAGGTGCTACTCAGAATTTCAATAATTTCAAGCCTTCGGCTTGACAACCTGCTCGTCCATACAAATTGGTCTCACTACACACATACAAACACTTTCGTACCTTCGCGTTTGTTTTCTTCCTGCCCCCGGCTAATCTTATCGATTCTCAGCGAGAAGAGAATGGGAGCCGATCCGATTATACGAATACATTATCGGAATAGATGGTTATATACGTGGTATTAGCATATGTGGATTTGTTGCTTCACTTGTTTTCGATTATTCTGTTTGCGTGTTACATTCGAATTGAGTTGGTTGTTTTCTTAAAATGGGGTTTTGAGATTGTGTGCGATCTTCTTTTTCGTTGTTATCGGCACAAATTCTATTATTATGTATAGTAAAAATATTGACTGAAAAGATGAGCTGATGTGGCAATAGCCGTATTAGTCGTATAACCGATGTCCATTAGGATAGACATGTTCTTCAGCGGAGACCGCAAATCGGCAAATGTAATATCGGGCGCCCTTAGAATAGGTGGGGCGACGATCTTTGCAGGGTGGCTGGTAGCAGTTGGATGAGTGTTGCCGAGAATCAAGATGAATGGCGAGCCTATATCCAGCAGTGGACTGCTGTAGGCTGATAATGATGATGATGATGAAAAATATTGGCCAGTCAGCATGTTGATAGCGAGTTGAATACGGTGCGCTGGATATTTATTTATGAATCCGTAAAGAATACTAAAAAACAACCACTCGTCATCATAATCTTATTATCAACTAGCTGCTGTCCGCGTGGACCCTAATTCGTTTTCTAAAATAAAATAAATATAGCCGAAGTTACTCCTTATAACATTAGTTATCTACCCGTCAAAATCGGTTCAACCGTTTTGGAGATTCGCCGCAACAAACAGATAGACAGACAAAAATGTTAAAAATTGTTTTTTTTTTAATTATAAGCACCGTTTAGATTTCAATTCTGCATAATGCATTTAGTAACAGGCTGCTATGTATAATTTTATTGTTTGTATAGATTTATTTGATAGATGAAATAGAAAATTCTCAGGATCGTATTGGAAGCAGCTCCTATTACTGTACCTCGATGAAATTATGAAGAAATTAAATAACCTTTTATACAAAAATGTCCAACCAAAAGATGAATGATATTTAATTTTACACAGGATTTATTGTCAGGTATTTTATAGAAGAACGAAGAGGAAAATATTTTTAGATACCTTTGCGTTATTTTGAGATTGTTGTGGTAAGATGTCCAGAGAGACTCATATATTATAATTTATTTTTGTGACCTCAAGGCTTTTTATTCTCACCTTCTTAGTGCTATATTTAGATGTTTCGATTGTTGGCTTTTGAAACTGTTCAACGAATTTCGAGTCAGTGGACTTTTATGTGATACTAAGCAAATTCACGCGTAGCTAAACCTCCAAAGTGAGACTATTCTTTACCTAAACGATTAAATGAGATTTACTTTAGTAAATTGTTACAAAAGACACTAGTTTATTTTAAGAATAGCTCCACAACGAAAACCAGATGTTTGTAAAGACGATTAAAGAAACCGATTTATAAATGTGAATATTTAGTAATATACTAAATACGGTATAGTATCATAGAAATTCCAATATCGAGGCTTTTCAGATAGAATCATAATTGGGAGAGATACTCGTAATACCCTGAGGATTTACCGTAATCTCTAATTCTGTGGTTTCCTCACGAAACGATGTTAATATTATTACTTTCAATATTTAGGTACATAGTGGCAGATACTTTTGGCATTTAGCCAGAAAGTTTAGTCCAATATTTAGCTCAGTGGGCCTACACAAACAGAATGAAATTTATGGACTATAAAATACGATTGTTTAACAGTTTAGTCTTTAGTTTCTTTTATTTGTGACTATCTTTACGTTAAATATGACCTAAATGTCACAAAAGTGTATACTCAGAATATACTGTGGGTATATTTCACGTATAATTTACTTTTAGTTTGCATGTATGACAAGATGTATGAACATCGATGACAAAAAAATAGTAGGTACGCGTTTGTGTATCTTAAAATGTACCTATATAGCCTTTTTGGGAGTTTTGAAGACTATAAATATTGTCTGATAGGTTATATCTTTTATACGTCTAGTCGATTGGTAATGCCAAAATGTTGCTATTAGCAAATGCCTTCCACTTTTAAATTGATTGCTGCGGTAGTAATTAATTTCCATAAACTACCCGGGTTTCTAATTATCTAACACCAGTGTGTGAAAAGTAATGTATTAAAGTCAAGACCAAACGCTATAAAAACACCACCACCTTCCACTTTCCCACTACTTTTTACTTCAAATAAAAAGGAAAAAACTCCGTATTACCGCGGACAGGTTGAACTGTATAAATAAACATCAAGTCGTGGAGACTTTGCTGGCCGCTATAAATTCTTGTTTCTCTCATGAATGTCCAGTTTCATATTTTTGCTGCAGCTTACTCAGCGAAGTTGGTTTTAGTTTGTGTGAGTCTGTGAGTTTGCTTGTGTCGCAGTCATATTTTAATTAAGTGTGACGTTGATTTATTCAAGCGGTGGTTCTTTGTTTTCGTTTGACATTGTTTTTTTCGTTAGTTTAGGTTCTATTCAGATGTAAAAATTCTGACAACTGCAACTATGAAATGTTTTTAACAATAAAATATGCTTGCCTATAAATAAAACTAGTTGCAGTATTTAAAATAGTTCATTAAATGAAGAAAAAAATACAAATATTATTCAAGAATAATTTCCATTAAACACGCACAGATCGTTGAAACTCCCAACGTCAGACCATTTGCTAGGAATGCACTTGAGCCATTCATGCATTACGTTCGCTGGTCAAGAGACAAAATGTCCTTGCCCATTCTAGGGCAAGGACATTTTGTCTCTTTTAACCTACTCATAGTACCTCTGATGGCTTCAAATGCATCATCACTAGTTCGCCTTTATTCGGTCATAATATAACTACCATCTCTTTAGACCGGTTAGTGCCACAGTTTATCACTGTCTCCTAACAATAAGCAGCTTAATTGAACGAGATACCAACTTACCTCACAAAGTAAGGTCAAAAAATAAATCATTTCGCAAAAAAGGCTATAAATCCCAAACGTGACGTGAAGAAAATTTTATTTAACCGTAATATTAAGGGAATAACCGTCGAGTTCCAGCGATCGCCATATTGGAATGTTATCATTTGACGTCGCTCGCTATATTAAAGTTTTTAAACTGTAGTCATAAAAATATCGGCCTGTGTATATAAACTGGTTTATTTTCTGCACTGTCTGGGTTATAAAAGATTTGCATCAGCTGATGGGTATCGCTGAGCTTTATTAGATTACTGATTTATGAGGATGATCTCCTTGGTCTCAGCTACAAATAGTCGCCATAATATTATTTTCTGCCACTAGGCGTTTAAAGAGATTAAGGGATAGGAGGTACCCCTGAAAGTGTTGCACATTTTTAAGCTTCAAGAATATTTATTGCGTGGCTTAAGTTGGGGCGTTTTAATACAATGCAATCAACCTTTTTTAATTTGACCAACAGTGGGCCTATAAAATCAGGCTCGGAGGACGGGGGGCTCTTAGAGGAGGACAAAGCTATTTAAAAAAAAATCTGCTGTCACATTTTGTCTACCTATGTGAACACAAGTATAGAGAACAGCTGATTTATTTTTCACGATTTCAGGGTTGATGCTATATTAAAGTAGTTATACCAAATGTTATCTACCCATTTAAAAAATCATTCAGCTCCCCTAATAAGGGTGTCTAAAGACTTTTATTAGCGATTATTGGTGCTGGATACGGGTAGGCGTTATGAAGATTAACAGGCGACCCTGCTCTATCAGGCGGGGTGACGGGATTCATTATTTTATAGATGGTGAAGTGCTTGCTTACTTGGTGTGTTTATTGGTGGGTTTAGATATGTTGATTGAAGAGGTTGGGTTTTGTGGTTGAAATGATTTGACTTTGACTTTGTGGGTGATTTTTTTTTGGTATGTATTTTTTTATTCATCAATGCCCTAAGTTTATAGTTTTTCATAGTTATTTCTGTTACAGATACATCCTATCTAATAGCATTTTACAAACGGTTTAAGTCCACTGTTTGATTTTTATGGCATTTATACGTAACTTTATTTTATTTAGAAGACTAAATATAGATATATATAAGGCAGATGTGAGTAGAAACGCCGAGGGGGGACGTCCTAGCAGGGCATACAGTGACCTTATTGGTGATGTTCTTCAGAAAGGTACTCGCAACCAGCTCGCGTGTATGACCATAATGTATGAAGATAAAAGAGACAAAAAGAGTACATTAGGATCGTAGTAGTTGCGTTCTGTAGTTTCTACTTACCCCGATTGGATGAAGGCGTGAGTTTATCAATTCAAATCATTTATTTTTTGCCAACACTGGTAGGGGTATAGATGTCGTACATGTTTTGATAATGTTCTTCATGCTCTGCCGTCACTTAGGCATGCAAAATTTTTACACATAAATTACAACAAAAAGTAACATATTTAAAGAAAAAAAATCTTATTTTTTTTTTTAAACGTTGCCTCACACTAGGAATTTCTCCTGTATCGTGAGTGCGTTTACAAACATTTATACTCACATACACAAACAGCCAGACCCGGAACAACTACTTGCAGGTCATACAAATATTTGTTCCGTGCGGGAATCGAACCCGCGACACGCAGTGCAGCAGTCAATCGCTTAACCACTGCGCCAACTGTGCCGTCCGTTGTATGTAATGTATGTGTGTTTATTTTATTTCTAGCATATTTCATAATTTTGCTAGGTAGATATGTTTGTTATGCCGATCACCTCTTCTCAGTAACAGGACAACAGTAAACAGCCAGGGGTTAAAAACTGCAACCCCAAGTCACCCTCCCTTAATTTCCTCAACTTCCGTCCAAAAACGTAATCCAATTTCATTTGCTTATATTTATTACAACCGTAAAATTTCCCTTCCCTCCCGACAAGCCGAAATGAACCAATATAAACTTCGATTAATTAACTAATATACCGCGCTACCACAAAACGAGGCTTCATCAAGTTATCCATGTTTTGGCACCAGAACAAACTTTTTTGGCGTTGTTTCACCCGTTATGTTGGTAACAACAGGCGGGCAGGTAAATAAAAGTTGCAAAATTAGTTGACGTAACTCCGGCCGACATCGGTACCACGATTACAGGTGTAATTCCATTAAATGAAAAATACAGAGGCTGTTTTGGGGCATTTTTTGGACCCTTAGTTAGGGAACTTTTGGATTGGCAGCTGTCAGTCCATTGATTAGGGACCTTAATTGCTATTATGGTTAATGTGACAGGTATTGCAATTGGCAGCGAACTGTTTTAATTTCGCTGCCTTGATGTTTCTTGTTGTTGAAGACGCTACTTTTTATTGGGTACATAGAATGAGAAGCTTCACAATCACAAGATAATTTAATATTAGGCTCAAGGTGGTTCCAACGAATGACAGCAATTCAATAATATTCCTAAGCACTTCGGCAAGAAGCTTAGAACAGCAAACAAAATTTACACAAAAACAACTTAAAAAAATCCATAAACTTAAATTAAATTTACACCCTTGTAAACAAATAAATCACAAATTTAGACGAAAAAAATTGTGTCTAAAGTATAATTAACAAGTCTAGACTGACGATTGTTTACCAAAAATTAATCCTAACAGAATAATGTAAATTAGTTCTGTTTGTAATAAATCGTGTACCTTACAAACAATGTTTTCTGATTCATTAATGTAGGTCTTTTCACGGTATACAATTGACCTTCAAACTTAAACTGTTTTTTCGTTTTATTTTTATAAATGGTCGTTGAAGCTGTCATCATCATAATTCGGAATTGTCCACTGCATAAGCAAGATTTCTTGAAAGCTGCAATCTTGAAACGTATCGTTGCGCTTGGCAAAGGGATTAGTGAGACTTTGGTGATGTCTGTTTATTAAATGTATTGACCGGCAAGAAGTGTTTTTTATTAATTTTTATCACATCTATTGAAAAAGAGCTAGTTTATTCTTCGCAAACAAGGACCAAAATAGCTCTTTAATCCCTAGGGATCAAAAGTGATTTGAATTTGGAATGTGTGTGGATATTGTTAGTAAAAGAAGTGGAACTTTTATTAATAACCAAAGATATCAATCATGAACATTTATGAACAAGTAACAAACTGAATGATAAAGTAAAACGCACGCGAGACAAAATAAAAAAAGGGTTGTGAAAAAACAAAAAATTGCGCGAATTGCAATCTGCCTTCGTTCGTAATTGTTTACTCAAATTTGAATTTTATGTTTTATAAAAACCTGCCAAATGCATGTCGGACCACGCACAATGAAGGTTTCCATAGTTGGTATGAATACATCCCAAGAACAAACTTAACATTGTAGTTGAAAACATGTTCCCCCATACATTCCAACTGCAAATGTAATTTGTACGCACAATATTGAGTGATTTACCATGTTATTTGACCATAAATTGCATATACATTTTCCTGTAATCTAGCATCGAACTATTCTCTGTATTTTTTTCAAAATTTTAGGTTCAGTAGTTTCGGAGATGGTCAGTTTTCATCATATATTCTATTAAAGTATTTATTTTAAAATTATTAAAAAAAATGTATTTGGGATCGCAAAAAGCCCTTTTTTATGTCACACGGAACAGATCGCAAAACTTTTTTTTTAATTTTCTTTGTTTCCTAAAAGTGACGCCCATATTCAAAATTCATTTATTTATGTTACACGTCCGTATTTGTATCACAGAAATACATATTATGTGTATCAAATTTCAACTTAATCGGTCCATTAGATTCGGAGCAAATCGGCTGTGACAGACGGACAGACAGACACACGAGTGATGCTATAAGGGTTTTTTCCTTCTGAGGTACGGAACCCTAAAAATGAATGTCTTCCTGAAATAGTGAGAATGAAATAAATAAATAAACGTAGGTAGTATTCTTATTCATAAGAACTGCACTTATTTATTTTCTCATAGAGGATGATAAAAAGTAAAGTGTCCACCTCGGGAGCAAAACAATTTTTAGCTCAAGAGTACGTCAACTTTGAATCTCTCGCTGCGCTCTGGATTTAAAGAAATACTCTCGCCTTTAAAATAGATGTTTGCTCCCTAGGCAAACAATCTGCTATTTCAACCTATCACTGTCCAGATGCAGAACCAAGTAAGTACTTACACTTCTTTTATTAAACTTTGTCAAACTAGAGTCAATTTCAGACTACCTATTCAAGCAAGGTTTTAACATCACGTATTGAATTTGCCCCAATAACAATTTACATACACTTACTTTCATTTCGTGCTCAAAAAAAAAATATCAGTAAAAGTCCTAAAAGTTTCTACACCCAATATTCCCATGAACCCATTTTGATTTCATGAACTACCTCGAATTCCTTCCTTTTCACGCTTGTTCTGAAGCGAGGCGATAAATTAGCCTTACTGCTGCTTCCACGGCTCCCACACTGAATATGTATTAGTACTCCCAAATTAAATGATACTGTAGCTAGACATTTACAAATGAGATATATTAGAGAGCTGCAGAGAAAGATGTGAATTAAGTTGTTGGAGCAAAATTTAAGCGAAGATATCGCAAAGGCACCAAATTGACAATTGATTTGAGGAAAGAAACACAAAGAGTTGACTCTTTGTGTTTCTTTCCTCAAAAGACCATTTCAGAGACTAATTTGCATGGTTCCAACATGCCTAAAGAGCCTGTAATATCCCACTGCTGGAATACAGCCCTCTGTGAGAGAGAGTAAGCTGTAATCCACCACGCGGGCCCAGAACTGGTTGGTGGATGTCACAAGTCTGCGAATTTTTAGGACATGCTGGTTTCCTCACGATGGTTTTCCTTCACCGTTTTGAGAGCAGTGCTGATGAAATAATTGACACAAAGTAAAGTGCCTGCCTGGGTTCGAACCTACGACCTACGGCCTGTAAGTCACGGCCGTTTTTACTGGGCCACCAATGCTTTATACTGATACTGATAAAGATACTGTGACCTCTGAATTTGTTTCGGTGTTTTTTTCTGAGCGTAGCCGGATGGAAAACACCGATCTCGTCTAGTTTATAAAATATTATTGACTTGCAAAAATGTTTATATAAACCTACTTACAGAAATAAGTATTTATAATTGATGATTACTGGTAAGTTAATATCATACTGCTAGATACTAAGCCTTCACCGACGAGATAATATTCTGCCGTCATAACGAAAAAGGGCACAAATAACATTTATTCCAAAATTGAGTTATATACATATTCGGCATCAGAAAAAACGGCGCATCTGCCAGTTTTTTCATATATTTTTGTGAGCAAGATCTTTAGAGTTATTATAAAAGGGCACAATTACACAATTTTTCACATTAACATACGGAAAAAGTGCTCATTAGACTTTGATTACGTTGAAAGATCACAAATGTTGTAGATGGGGCTTATTTTTATTATTTTGTTAAATAAATCCGGTCCATATAAAAAATATAAGGCATATGAGCCAAAGATGGCTGTTCTTTTTAATTTTCGTTCACAATACGGCTTAACCATGAGTTTAAAAGAAAAGACACAACTTGTCAGATATTATTTATTTTATTTATTTATTTAACCATTTATGTACACACATTTATATAAACAGACAAGAAGAAAAGAACAGAAAAATACGTACAAAGGTGATGCTTATTTCTAAAGAAATCTCTTCCAGCATACCTGCGATAGGACAGAGGGTAAAAAGAGATGTAGACACCGTGTGTAAGAGTAGAGAGAAAGTAAAATACATAAAATCAAAACAATTCACTTAATAAGATAAAAAATTATATGAGAATATACTTACATACATACATACATACATACAATCGTACATACTAAAATAAATAAAATATAATATGATAGATATGTCTTTCTTAACTAGTATTTTTTTAAAGAGGTGAAGTGAGGGGGTCATTTCCCGGGCTTGCGGACGGTGAGCAATGGGTAGCTCGCCGTCCGATAAGGACCAGGCCCGGGTCGGCGGCGCGTTGTGTTCCACGCGCGCCTCAAAGACATGTCAGCATACGAAGGGGTCCGATAGGACCGATGCCTGCCGGGATCACGGGAATGTCCAAAAGGGATACCGTGGCCCCTTACTAACTTCCCACCTAATAAATTATTATTATTAAATAGTTTTGTAGGAATTATGTAATTATAACTGCATTCATTAACCCTTTTTTTATGAAACAACCATAATGTGTAGTTTTTTGCCGAAAACCAGCAAAATATTTTAAACTCAATGTCCCTAAAATTTAAAAAATGTTAGATACATAGGCCAGATGTGCCTTTTTACATTACGATGGCAGTATTAAATCGACCGACAAAATTGACCCTAAGCTTTAAAATACGGGCATTTTTTGCGACTAAGTATTTCACTATATTTTGGTTTCACTAACTTTTAACTCACTTTGCTTAATTATAGTACATTAACTCCAATTTAATCATCATTCAAGATCATAGCGCCTTACTATCAAATTTCATATTACTCGAAATGAGCATAAAATCGAGAATTCCATAAGCCTATCGCAAGATCTAATCTATCGCTCAAGTATCAAAGCTTATCAATCTCTGAAATTAAACCACAAAATAAATAGGTACAGAAGGATAGCTTTATCTACAACGGCAAAAAAACGGGCTCACATACACATGGAGACGTAAGTATGATGATCTCAAACAAATGTCGGTTGCAAGTGCGATATGTAAGCTCTGCTCCAAAAGTATCTGATAGAAGTATAAACAAACCCTGCACAGGGTAAATTACGCAACTCACTAAAGGGAATTAGTAACACATTCATCTGTATTTAGAAAGTTTCAAATTTACATCTCACCACTTTGTTTGAATAACATTATTAAATTGTATTTGAAAAATCATCGACGAAAATTGAGATTGAATGGGGAAAATGTCGTGAGGAAAGTTTTGAGTATAAATGTGTGTAATATGAGCAGAGGTAGACCAAAGAAACAATGGATGGACTGTGTGAAAGATGATATGGCTAGAAAGGGAATGACTTCTGAGATGACGAGTAAAAGAGAAGTATGGAGCGCCGACCCCAAATAAATTGCGATAAGGGCAGGAGAATGACGCTCATGACTTTAGGACAGGCTATAGCATGTGCTGTAAGTAGAGGCGTGTCAATGTGTGCGTGCGTTTTAGCTCGTTGTAAGTATAAAGTCGACCTTCTGTAACTATCGACTCCTTACTTTAACTTTGTCTGTTTCTGCGAAGAAACTTAATTAAAGTTGGCGAAGTTGTTATGTGTATCGGTGATCACGGCCCAATAACGCCGCAGTCATGTGCAACGAACAACTTTCATATTAATCAAATATCTTGTTAGTTCTTGCAAGGTGCGGCTATGGGTTTGCTTAAGATTAGTTTAAGATAAAGGAATCTCAATGGATAAACACATAAAATATCGCCATATTGGTCTGAGTGGATGCGTGCAGACTCACGAAACGATTAGACTGCTTAGTTTTTTTTTTTACTTTACAGCATCTCGCAGGTCAACTTAGGAGGTTGTCGGCTGCTGAACCGGGCTATGATGAATCTAAAGGCAGAAATGACCCTCTATTGGCATAGGTTTAGCCCTAAGACGTGTATCATTGCTCAATCTGAAATGTATTGCTGGTTTATCATTTAGTTTTCATTTTTCATAACTGAAATCATAGTCATATTTCCATGGTAACATAATACATAGATATGGATGGAGAGGGAGAAGAAGGCATATGAAAGAAAAGGGAGTGAATGATAGCGTGACGGCTGACAGGGGAAAATGGAAGAAGAAAACGTGGTGCGCCAACCCCACGTTATATAGGACAAGTCAGGAAGATGATGATGATGATAACACCCATATTATTCAGCACGACATTACAAAAAGCATAAAATTTTAATTTCAACTTTCACTATTTATTTTGACCCGACTGCGGCGAAGCACAAAAGGGGAGTAATCTTTCTACTGTTAGCAAAGAGGACTAGCTCAGTAGGACCACTATCTCATAAATATCAGTACCTACCTACCTACCTTCATTGTTCATTGTCGAAACGAAGCCCCAGCTAGTATTGTACTTATTCTCATACATTTTCAAGCACTGAGCCTGGCTGTGGTTTACAAATCTGAATTCACTGGCAGGATTTGTAAATTAATGAGAATGGATTCAATACCTTTGTACAAGTACAACTATTTTCTTAATATCCCCCGGCAAACTTCGTGTTTCGTCAGTCGTCGGATTTCTATCAGTTGCCCTTTGAACTTTATGCAGAACGGACACTTTCAATTGACTTGGAAGTATATAGAGTTGTTAATACTCTTTTAACTTAATGTAATTTATTTTTAAAATGGGAGCTGCTAAAGTCGCAGGCATGACAGATAATTTTAAGCGTATAAGCGGAAATAATGGTTATTTTCAAAAGTTAAAAAACATGTTTCTGAAGCTTGTGGTATTTCAGTTGGAACTGTAAAAAATATCGTAAAAGAAAAAAACTTAAAAAAAAAACAACCGTTTTCAGAAAACACTACAAAGTGAAAAATTATTTAAATTTCGAAAGTCGGTTGTTGTTTTTTTGTAAAAAGTTTTTATTTCTCGCATTTTAGTGGGTCAGTTTGTAATTTATCTAATTTACGATAGCCTAATGTCAACTACTCATCACCTTTTACAAAATATTGCTTTACCCGATGCAGGGACGTTAATCGTTGAGGAGTTCTCCTGGTACTTCACCATCAGCTCCACTTCTCCATATGCATTGTGACGAGCATAAATTGCTTGACTACCATATTAAAGTTATCGAATTGCAACCCGTAAAATACTTATTATTGAGCAGTTCCGTTGGCCATCATTAGTTCCACTTCACCAAATGTTGCTTTTCAAGAGTAACTGCACAAGTTACTATGAAAAATACCCAAATCACTATAGGAGTGCCTTTAATATTTGAAGATTTCCCTCGATTTCTCCAGGATCCTATCATCAGATCCTGACCTGATGACAATGGGACTATCTCGAAAATATACCCTTTCAAACAAAAAAAGAAATTTGCAAATATATGACGGAGTGTTGCCCGAACACACAAAAAAAAATATAAAATGTTCGCTTGACGATACTTTATTGTTGTTGATTGTCTTGTGTCTATCATGCATGAATGACTACTAGTAATAATATACGTAATTGGTATTTAATCTGAAATGGAATTAGAATTTTAGACTCATCTTTTCATTATGTTATTTAATAATTTGTATGTTCAAGTGGCTGATCATGCAATGAACATTATTAGTATATAATTATGTAATTGACACCTGCATGTAACCCATGTATCACAAATAAACGATTTGATTTGAAAATAAATGGCTCCCTCCCCATCACCAAAAAGATTAAAAAAGAGCCACCAATTTCGTTTAAATTTGGACGATTTTGACTGTTCTGTCATACGTAACATCATTTACGATTTTCATTTACGCTTTAAGGAATTACCTTGTTGGAGGACTTTAAAACAGAAGTTTGTTGAGGCTATCCAATTTAGAGGCTGTCTGGAGATATTAAGAAAAACTTTGAAAGATATTGATTTTCGATATAAAAAAACAAAGCAATCGGGAAATACTAATTTAAAAGCATGATATTCGCCTTTAAAAGGCTTAAGTATCTCCTAGAAATTCAAAGGATGAGGGCAAAAATATTGTCTTCATGGATTAATCATATATGTGCATACGTCGCACTCAAAAGGGAAATCTTGGACAGATAAAAATAATAGGTAAGGTGTAAAGAAGCCAATTTCGAAAGGAGAACGTATAATCATCGTTCACGCGGGCAATGAAAAAGTTTTGTTCCAGGTGCACTGATGTTGCACAAATGTATTGATAGTGACGGCGATTACAATAAGAAAACAATGCCAAGAAAAATTGGCTGCGTTATCAGTTAATACCAAATTTAACACCTGGTAGTGTTTCAGTAATAGATAATGCATTATTAGTTAAAATAATAATAAATTATTAGTTAAACCCCCGAACTCAAACACTACTAAACCACAAATTATAGCTTGGTTGCAGCAACATAAAATTTCTCATAACCCAAACTCATTGAAGATCGATTTATTTGACATTGTAAGAAAACATAAAGAATGATACTGAGAGTTTGCTATTGATCGCATTAAGGAAGAACACGGCCATACCATTTTACGATTGCCATCATGTCATCCGGATTTTAATCCAATTGAAAACATTTGGTCTCAAATCAAAGGATACGCAGCTATTAATTTTTACAATGAATGTGGAAACAATCAAAGAAATTATATTGGAGAAAATCAATAAAATTGGCCCGGGACAGTGGTAAAAGTATGTGATGTGTGTGACGAATATATAAAATTTGAACCAATGTTTGATTCACGCATGGAAATTTTTATAATAAATACCTGTTCGAGCAGTGAAGAAAGTGATCATTCCATCGCTAGTGAACATACTGACACAGCTACATCAGATGAAGAAACTTTCTGACTGAATTATAAAGAATAATAAATTTATTTTAATTTATTATTTAAAAAAAATAACAACAGTAAAGTACTTAGTTCTGAATTCAAATTATTATACACGATAAATCTAATAATTAATGGACATGAAAATTAGCATTCGTTTGTATTCAAAAATGCCCGAGAGACATTATGAAAATAGATGTACTTGTAACTGTTGTTTTTTCTTTAAGAAGATGAGTGGGGTGTTTGTTTATGATGTATCCTACTAGGACATTTTTAAGGTAGATAGGTTAATATTCTATAGAGGTCGTAGATATACGTACTTTGATCAGATTTTGCCTCACGCTATAAATACTCGAAAGCAAAAGTAGTTTGGCAAAATAATCATAATTATTATTTTAGCGTAGCCATGTTATCATCTATTGTGCTTATGTATGGATATACATGAAAATTTATTTAGAGTGTTAAGAGAATGCATTGTGAAAGTTGGTAACGATGCAAACACCTGTTAAATATTTCGATGTTTTGTTTAGTTTGTCAATATTATCTACTAATGCTCGGTTCCTATAAACAAAAACGGGCATATATATATATATATTATAGATTCGTAAGCTAATTTTACCATGCAAAGCTATGAGGCCTTTACTTCATTATTGGTAAATATAGAAGAGTCTTAATTTTAACCAATAACAATCCGTAACTCAACTCAACTCAACTCAACTCAAAGCATTTATTTCAAATAAACCAATTACAGGCACTTTTGAATAGTCAAGGGGTCGGTCAGTCAGAAATATGAAGCTAGTCGCCCATTCCAAAGCGTAGTAGGTACCTATGGAGAAGAACGGGCAAGAAACTCCACGGACACTCTTTTAAATAAAATAAGATGGTTACATAATATTGGTTACATCATTCAAGTTGAAGTTATACATGTGAGAACGATGCAAAACATTAAAAGCGTCCGTTAGAAATAAAAATATAAATTAAATTAAAATCGCCGTGGCAGCTAAGAGATGACCAGTCCCTACTGACGGCGCCCGTTCACGAACATGACGCATGGATTAGCACCATTCAGCTCAACCATTTTGAAGGGAGCTAAATGATCCAACACACGCGCCACCGCCAGCGAGACATTAGAGTGAGCATGACATACTCTCAGCCGCCAGGGCACATTCAAGTCAATGAAAGACATACTCAGTACCTAAATGGTAGCTTTATAGTCGGTACATGGTGCCCACACGTGTGCCATGCAATTATACAATGCTAAGACATTGAATTTATACAATGCAAAAATAGTTTTTAAAATCTTCAGCAGCTCCAACGGTATTTTCAAATGCTAATCAATTAGTTTATGCTTGTGGAGCAGGACCAGCGTTGAGCCAAGCATTTTTATCAGCGATGTAATCCCCCAACTTATAATATGCTTGGCTGCATAGTGTGCGTTTAATATAAGATTTAAATTTCGTTTCATTCAGTTGAAGTATGTGGGGAGGTATTTTATTGTAACATTTTAAACAGTACCCCATGAAAGATGAGTCCACTTTAGCCAACCTGAAACCCGGTTGAACTAATTGGTCCCTATTCCTAGTGATATAATTGTGTTTTGCACCTCTTTTACTAAAAAGATGTAGATTTTTCCTTACGTACATGATGTTTTCATAAATATATTGACAAGGTACCGTCATGATGTTAATATATTTAAACTGTTCCCTTAGAGAGTCGCGCCTGCGGAGGCCATAGATGGCTCTAATGGCTCTTTTCTGCAGAATAAAAATAGACTCGATGTCTGCAGCCCGTCCCCATAGTAGAATACCGTACGACATAATACTATGAAAGTAACTAAAATAGACTAGTCTCGCGGTATCTACATCAGTAAATTGACGGATTTTTCTCACAGCAAATGCTGCTGAACTTAGCCGTCCTGAAAGGGATGTTAAATGAGGACCCCATTGAAGCCTTGAGTCGAGCGTGATCCCCAGGAAAACAGTTTTATCGACGAATTCTAGTTTCTCTTGATTCAATACTATCTCACAATTACTACTTTTGACAAAGTAAAGTAAAGTAAAGTAAGTAAAGTATAGGAATCGGCCATAAGACATGTCGGCCCGCTCGCTCTCACATAGAGGAGGGCTGTGTGCCAGCAGTGGGAACATTAAAAGCTGATCATGTTATGTTGTGTTATTTACTACATGAAATAATGGGATATTGTTCTGTAGTGCACTAATATACTCGTAATAAGCATTTGAAAGTATTGCGACGTCGCCAACTAGAGAGAAAATGTTTGTTGATCATTTTGGATCAACAAAACTGTAAAAATATCGTTCATGAAAGTATTTCTCTTCAACTGTAGGTCTATTCGACACAGTTCATTGGTTTCGCCGTAATTAAATAGAATAAAACTATTTGAAAAGGACAATTATTGTAGACACCGGAACAAATTTCTATTGATTTTTTTTTTGCGTTTGCCGATGAAAATTATGTAAAAGTACAGAGTTTGAATTCCTGAACAGTTTTGTCTTCAGTTATACTTTTATCGGAAGTCCGGAGTTAAAGATAAGTTTGAAGTTCACTTGTTCTAGAGGTTATGCCTTGTCAACAGACCCTAATTGAAAAATAAATATAGAAATACCTACTTACCGCTTAGAATATCATTGATAGACATGCATTTTTACAGCAAAATAAACTACGAGCTACGGAATTATAAGTCTAGCTCATAGCGACGTGCGTAGGTCTGCCACATGGCTCACATGCGACGTACCCAAGCAAATAAATTCAAACCGCCTAGCCTTTTCCCAACTATGTTCAGGTCAGCTTCCAGTCTAACCGGATTCAGCTGAATACCAGTATTTTACATAATGCGACTGCCTATCAGACTTTCACAACCCAGTAACTGGGAAATACGATACCCCTTGGTAAGACTGGCTGTCAGACTTTTGGGCTTCTGACGACCCATAACGATCGTCAAAGATCCATGAATGACAGCCGGGACCAACAGCTTAACGTCAATGAACAAATCTCGGTAAGCATAGCTTAACCTGATGGATCGATCCGTGCAGCTCTTATTATTCAGCCACGAGCTCCTCCGTCAGTAAATAAATGCTCAGAATAATATTTATTTAATAATCTTAGTCAATTATCTTTAGGACAGGGGTAGGTCATGATCAAGATATAGATTAAAAAAAAAACATATTTATTCCTCATCATCCCTAGCCACAATGTTCATGTAGCTTCTTCACTGCCAGAAACTTCTCTTTCCAAGTTATTATAAACCGCAGCCATTGCAAGATGTCTGCATGCCTCGCAGACATAGGCATCTTCCAAATCTAAAAACGAAAAGGATAATACTGTTAATATGAGTACATTAGAATTACTTATTAATATTTCTTGACCAATAGATGTACTTATATGTAATTGAAACTTGCATATTGTAATTCATGATATTTAGGTAGAAGCGCAATATGTTGCTTGTAAAAAAAGAAACTTTCTTTAACCTATTTATTAAAAAGCTACATATTTCATAATCATGATTTTTAATAACATAGTAAGCTTTATAACTGAAATCAAACACATTTTTTTAAACTAGGTTAAATAATCTTGTTCTATACTTTTTATACAGTTTTAGGCCGCGCGCACTTTGGACGCATTTTCGTACGAATTTCACTCGTGCGACCGACTCGTGTACCTACGGACACGCACGAACGATCCCGACCTTCTAAGTACAAAGGGAGCGCACTGACTGGGTGCGACTTAGTCGTACGTATAGTTCCGACGTCCTAAAACAATCCGAACTTGTTGGGATTTTTCGTGCGTTCAATGCAATATCCGGATCACTACTTATTTGATGGAGGATTATATCCAAGATAAGAATGCTTTGAAACATGCTGGTCCTGCTCCATAGGATAATCTAGAATCTAGACAAAATCAAACTGGTTGCTAATTCAATTGTATAATTTATATATATATTTTTTTTTCTTCATATATTACATTGATTTTACATTCTGTGATTACTTCCTCATAGACTGACTTATTAATTGTAAAATTTTAGGAAAATCGTCTACTTTTACAATTTTTGTAAATATGTGAGCACCATGTATCTATCACACAATTAATTTATCTGTTGATGCTTCATTTTTAATTCTTAATTCTTTTTACCTATTGTGGTACCTATAATAATTTTATCCTAGGTGCATCGTCCTCACATATAATTATATAACTAATATACTTATACAAAATACTGTAAAATATTTTAAAAGAGTAACAGTGGAGTTTTTGCCCATTCTTCTCCATGCGAAAACTACCTTTTGGAAGGGGCGACTAGAATCAATTCAATTTTTTTGTAAATTTTGTCGTTTAAAAGTGCCTTATAAGGGCTTATTTCAAATAAATGATTTGACTTGATTTGACTTGACTTGATTTGACTTGAAGAAAACGACGGAGAAAACCACGGTCGATACGTTTACGTACGATACAAATTCGTGTCCAAAGTGCGTGCAGCCTTATACAATGAAAATAATCACTATCTTGTAACTTGACTAGTCGACAGAAATACTTACAATTTGAGGGTATACCCAGCTGCAGATTAAAGCAGTGACTCTCGGGTCAAGTGCAAATACCGGTTATCAGCGCAATTTATTGAGACTTAAGTTGCAGTTGACACACATGATGTGTGTAGGCCTTTTTTTTTTTTTTTTTTTGGGGTGGGAAATTATTAAATAACTTCTCCCGCTCTGGGTGGAGCGGGAGGGCGTGTCAGACTCTTACTGACTAAAACCCACCCGTGTTCCTTCCGTTGCCTTTACGTTGCCAGGGGCCACGGTATCCCTTTCGGACTTTCCCGCAACCCCGGCAGGCATCGGCCCTATCGGGCCCCTTCACTTGCTGACATCTCTTTGAGGCGCGCGTGGAACACAACGCGCCGTCGACCCGGGCCTGGTCCTTATCGGACGGCGAGCTACCCATTGCTCACCGTCCGCAAGCCCGCGCCTACGGTGGCCGGGAATCGGCCTGCGATTCCCATGTGTGTAGGCCTTACACAGCTTCCCATCGTGATAAACAAATTGAGGAAAGCAGGCAGAATCGTAATCCAGAGTCACAGAAAAATGTCGCCGTATAGGCATCAGAATTCTTAGGCAAGCACTAGTCACACAGGGAACAACCAATCTCAGAGTCCATAAGCAGAAGCAGTCGATAAAGTAGAACATAAAATCAAAGATAAAGCAACGAACGACAAGTTGTCATTACTTGTCACTATGTCAGTAAGCCGATTGGCAGAAGAAATGTCATTTTTTTTTTGTTGACGATGTTTCAACAAGTGCTTGAACTGTACTGCGATTTTATTTATGTATTAAGAATTATAACCGCTATATTCTTAACACAAACTATTATTTTTATTTTCACATTTATATTCTGATGCAGAATTGTATTTCCTTAGTATATTAATGCAATAAGTAAAGCAAAGCATTATATGTAACTTGACCAAGATTTTTATTACATAGCAACATTAAAAGTTCAGGTTAGCCAAAAGTCATGAAGTTAAGCCAAAAAAGAAAACAACACCATGATTATTTTTTATCAATAGTAAATAAGTCAATTCAGATTTTGTTGTAAAACCTACTTATTCAACTTACTATTTGTTAGGTTTTATGAATATTTTTCTAATGTCAATAAAAAAAAAAAACTTTGAATACAGCAACCATCACACACGTCTACGTTTTTCTTTTTCCTTAGCAATCCTAATATTTATTAAGGAACTCAGTCTACAACTACAACACGTTATCAGCACGAACGGCTCTGTATCTATATTTGATCTACGATCGAACTTAAAAGAAGATTGGTGGTGAAATAATTGATACCTAGTTAACATATTGGTCATCATGTCGTCTGCAGTTCATGGTATGTCTCTAATAAATGGTATTCCGATACTTTGTAATAGAGAAAGTTACACTCTGTGGAAATTTAAAATGCGCATGTTGTTAATCCATGAAGGGTTGTGGGAAACTGTAAGCGGAGTAGTTGTCGTAGGGAGTAAGACGCCCGACGATGTACGGAAGGATGAAAAAGCTCTTTCTAAAATATGCCTTACTGTGGATGGTGCTGCTATTTCGATTGTTCGACCAGCTAAGACCGCAAAAGAAGCGTGGGATGCTCTTATGAAATCCTACGAGGATCGAAGTTTGGGTCGTAAACTGTCGTTGGAACGTAAGTTGTACAGGTACACCTTATCTGACTTTTCTGATTTAGAAGCTTACTTAACGGCAATAACTACAACTGCACTAGACCTGGCCGACATTGGCAAAACCATTGAAGATAGTTCTTTAGCAGCTATTATTTTGGGAGGTCTAACGTCTCGCTACGAGCCCTTGATAATGGCGCTTGAGAATGGGAGCGTTGAAGTCACAACAGATTTGGTAAGAAGTAAGTTATTGAGCGAAATGACGAAAGAGACTAAAGATGATGTGGCTGCGTTGCATACTAACAAGCAAGTTATTTGTTTTCGATGTAAGAAGCCAGGGCACAAGAGTCCTAATTGTCCTCTCAAAAAGAAGGAGAAAAAGGCAAAGGCGAGTTGCTCAACAGAAAGTTGTTCTAAAGATAAGGGACTGACTGTTTTTAGTTCAGGGAATATGGATGCATGTGTCACGGAATTGTTTTTGGATGGTGTCACGGGACTGGCTTTGTCTGCACCAAGCGTTCAGATGTCTGAGAAGTGGATAATCGACTCTGGTGCGTCTACTCACATGACTCCACATGCTGAATGGTTTAATAGTTACAAATCCTGTGATGGGAAGATAACTGTAGCAAATGGTAAATGTTTGCCGGCTGTGGGTTTAGGAGATGTTGATATTGACACAAAAACCAATTTTAAGAAGATTATTAATGTTGTACATGTTCCTGGCCTAGATTGTAATTTACTCTCAGTCAAAAAGGCAGTAGAGAAAGGTTTCTCGATTGTTTTTGATACGAATGGCTGTAATTTTTATAATTCTAATGATGTTTCTTTTAAAAAGGATCCTGTTTTACATGGTTCTAATTGTGGTGGATTGTACACTTTAGATTGTACAGTAAAACCGCAAGGTATTTCAGCTTATAATGTTTACACTAATTTGTCCCAGTTTCAGCTTTGGCATAAGCGTCTAGGACATCTCTGCCGTATTGGTATGGATCTACTCAAAAAAGGTCTAGCTGTTGGTGTAGAGTATACTGATGTTGACAAAGAACCATGCGTACCTTGTGTAGAGGCTAAACAGGCGCGGAAGCCTTTCAAAGAGATTAAGTATAAAAAGGCTTCGTCACCATTAGAATTGGTCCATACGGACGTTTGTGGTCCCATGACCACTGAATCTTTTAAAGGTAATAAATATTTCATTATTTTTGTTGATGATTATACACGTTTTATATACCTTTATTGTATGTCATCTAAGACAGAAGTTCAGAAGTTTTTTTGTGCTTTCCAAGCACTTGTTGAGAGACAGACTGGTACTAAGATTCGAACCCTTCGGTCAGACAATGGTACTGAGTATGTCAACAAGGACCTGACAGACTATTTGCAGGCTCAAGGGATACGACATGAAACGTCTGTACCATACAGCCCTCAACAAAATGGGGTAAGTGAACGTAGCAATCGTAGCATTGTGGAGAAGGCCCGTTCCTTGCTGGCACAGAGCTCTTTGTCGAAAGCTTTTTGGCAGGATGCTGTTGAGACTAGTGTTTACTTAAAGAATAGGTCACCTCATCGTGCACTTAATGGTATGACGCCATATGAAATGTGGTGTGGTAGTAAACCCGACCTGTCTCATTTAAGAGTGTTTGGTTGCCGAGCTTTAGTTCATGTGCCTTCATGTCAGAGAACTAAGCTAGACATGAAAACTTCTGAACATATCTTCGTTGGATATTCAGACGATCCAAGGAGTTATTATTTCCGTAGCGCGGAAAACCCTCGAAGGTTGATTAAGTCACGGGATATTACGTTTTTTGAAAATATTTTTTCAGGATTGAAGGACAAATTTGTTCAGCCTGAAGCTGCTGTGAGCCCTAATGTCATTAATCTTTTATTACAAACTTCTTCAGATACCACATCGCCACGGGCGATTTCTATCTCATCTGCTTCTACTTCTTCACCTACTTCAGAAAGTGTGGACATGGAGGTAGAGCAAGTTGACGATTTTGTGGACGCGACTGAAGAAGCTGGTGGGGTTTGTGACACGGAGTCTCTACATTCAGGTGAACAACGTGTTCTGTCCCTGGTTCCTTCAGTTGAACTCAACGATGCATGTCCTGAGAGAAGGTATCCTGAAAGAGTACATAAACCTCCTGATTATTATTCATACGGCACTCACGGTGTTGATTTGTTGTGTGATGATCCAAAAAGTTATCGTGAAGCTGTTAATAGCGATGATAAATATAACTGGATCTCCGCAATGAAGGATGAGTACAACGCCTTATTGAATAAGCAGACTTGGACATTAGTGGATAAACCAAATAAAAAGGTTATTCCATGTAAATGGGTGTTCAAGATAAAGAGGGACCCGAACGGTGCAATAGTCAAGTATAAGGCGCGACTAGTTGCGAAAGGTTTTAGTCAAGTTTGGGGGACTGATTATAACGAGACTTTTGCACCTGTAGTTCGAAATTCATCTTTGCGTACCCTTATAGCGTTGGCTGCAGAAATGGATTTAAAGATCCAACACATGGATGTCGATACCGCATTCCTCAATGGGGACTTAGAGGAGGAAGTGTACATGCAACAGCCTGAGGGATTTGCTGAGCACGGGGCAGAAGGTAAAGTCTGTTTGCTCAGAAAATCCATTTATGGTTTGAAGCAGGCAGCTCGAGCCTGGAATATCAAATTGCATCAAATTCTATCAAAAATTGACTTTGCACGAACATCTGCGGAATCATGTGTTTACATAAAAAAGTTTGGTAATGAAACCTTAATACTTGCAGTCTATGTTGACGATCTAATTGTTTTTTATAAAGAAAAAAGTTCGTTTGACGCTGTCAAAAATGACTTGGAGAAATTTTTCTCGCTAAAAGATCTGGGTGCATTGTCGTATTGTTTAGGCTTAAATGTTAACCGTGTTGACGATAAAATTGTGGTCAGTCAGAAGACCTATATCCAGTCAGTGTTGGAGCGGTTTAATATGCGAGATTGCAAGGAAATGTCTACACCTTTGGAGAATAACAAATTGGAGAAAGGTAATCCAACATCTCTTGGTGAATATCCTTACCAAAACTTGGTAGGATGTCTCATGTACCTAGCTGTTAATACGAGACCCGATATAGCTTATGCCACAAGCTATTTAAGTCAGTTTAATAACTGTCATGATAAGAGACATTGGTTGGCCGCTAAAAGGGTGTTACAGTATTTGAAAGGTACTATGGATTACTGTATTACTTACAGAAAAGTCGGTGGACGTCTGTGTGGATACACGGATGCTGACTGGGCGAACTGTGTACATGACCGTCGGTCGTACACTGGTTATTACTACACGCTAGCAGGTGGACCTATTAGTTGGGAGTGTAAGAAGCAGCCGACGGTAGCCTTATCGTCTACAGAAGCTGAGTATATGTCCTTGAGCAGTGCTGCAAAGGAGGCTATTTTCCTCAGACGGTTAGTGTATGACATTACTGGTTTTGCTCATAGGGTGTTGCTATACAACGATAGTCAAAGTGCACAGAAAATTGTGCTCAATCCTATCCACCACAATAGAACTAAACATATTGATACGAGATATCATTTTATTCGTGAAAAGGTTACTGAGGGTCTTATAGATATAAAGTTCATACCTACGGATAAAATGACAGCCGATGTTTTAACCAAGCCCTTAAGGCGCATAGATCATCTTAGGTGCGTTGTTAATATGGGTTTAATGATAAATAAGTAGAATATTTTTTCTATTTATTTATTTTTCGTCGGTTTATGTTTTATATTTTTGTTTAGTCTGGTAGTAATGTTTTATTTTATTCTATTGTGTTCAGTATTACTACTTTATCTTTTTATTGCCATTAAGGGCGGATGTTGTAAAACCTACTTATTCAACTTACTATTTGTTAGGTTTTATGAATATTTTTCTAATGTCAATAAAAAAAAAAAACTTTGAATACAGCAACCATCACACACGTCTACGTTTTTCTTTTTCCTTAGCAATCCTAATATTTATTAAGGAACTCAGTCTACAACTACAACAGATTTCAATTATGACGAATTTTCTTCCAGACTTCGATAGACTTTATGTTTGATTTGATCAAACTTAGTAAATTATTTCGTCGGTATCTATCACGGTGACATTAGTAGACGCTCAATATTTCTATCAACAATTCTGCTGCCATTCTTCTTTAGGACTTTAATTGAAGCGCCCGCCATATAATTCGAGCGACACAATTATGCGTGACGTCATCAACTCTAATGAATGCGATTACAACGATAATTGACAAACATTTTGCGAATATTCTAGATTAATTTTATCTCAATTTTTAAATTCTCATTATAGAGAAGAAGCATTATGTATGTACTGTTTATGGTGTACAATAAAGAATATTCTATCTATCTATCTATCATTATTTTTTCAGCACTTCTGCAGCGAATTGAAAATTATTATAATGAAAAATCATTTGTGTGAACCAATCATCGAGACTGATATTTTTAGCAGAAAAGAAGACTGGTGAATAGAAATAAACGAAAAATTGTATAGGCTACCTACTGTTCATATATATTTTGCAAGGGTTGGGAAAAATACGGAAGGAAGTAGAAGTTCGACATTGCCGCGTTGGAAGCACTACGAAAAAACATATTATTTTTCATATTTTCCTACATCTCATCCTATACCTACATATATTTATTTATGTATATAATAAATACATATATGCTAAATACTATTGTAAACAAACATAATTTATATAATGAGCAATATTTTTACATATATTTGTAATCACGTTCTCGAAAACGGCTCTCTAACGATTTCGATGAAAGATGCAATACGGAGTTGAAAAATCGATCTAGATAGGCCTCATTTCTGGGAAAATTTGTTTCCTCTATTTTCACCCGAGCAAAGCTCGATCGCCCAAGTAGGTACTTAATTATAAAACAAATTTTATAAAAACGTGCAATATCCAATTAAAAGTATATATTTTACAAAATTAATTAGTCATTCATTTATAATGCGATTTTTTCGGACGAAGTCGGACCAAATTAAGTTAAGGTGGAACTGTCGCCCTTAATTAAGATATTTCTTGAGATAGACCTCTCCTGAGCTTTCCCGTGAATTTGCAGCACTTTTAAAGTTACGACGCAAAAAATACAAGATTTTTATCTGTTTGAA
This sequence comes from Xanthia icteritia, assembly GCA_949128155.2. Classification (NCBI taxonomy): domain Eukaryota; kingdom Metazoa; phylum Arthropoda; class Insecta; order Lepidoptera; family Noctuidae; genus Xanthia; species Xanthia icteritia. The sequence goes on from OX421938.2 coordinate 22,002,135, forward strand.
CTCCTTTGGGTAGAGATATTATCAACTGTTTAAAGGACGTGGTTCGCAAATCGGTGGTAGCAACACATTTTATTTTTTGATAAATTGCACGGAAGTATTAACTATGGATTGATAATAAGAACTGAGGGGCCTAGACGAATCGCCCGGAGGTCACGGTTGAGCATACGGTGGAGGTCTGCCCGGCTTGGGCAGAGCATCGCCATGTCCTCGTGGAGGCGATCGGTGGCTCTCTCGCGTCCGGCCCTGGTCCAGGCCATGGTACGGAGCGAGAGGGCATGGAAGGCCGTCACCTCTTTCTGCAAAGCAGTAATGCTCGCGAAGGAGGAGGTAGAATGCGTGAGGGAGAGGCAAATTTCGCACCCTCACGCCCCTAGCCGCCGCAGGAGACGCCCTGGGCGTCGGGAATCGAAGGCCGATTCCCGGCCACCGTAAGCGCGGGCTTGCGGACGTTGAGCAATGGGTAGCTCGCCGTCCGATAAGGACCAGGCTCGGGTCGACGGCGCGTTGTGTTCTACCCGCACCTCAAAGAGATGTCAGCAAGTGAAGGGGTCCGATGGGACCGATGCCTGCCGGGGTTGCGGGAAAATCCGAAAGGGATACCGTGGCCCCTGGCAACGTACAGACAACGGAAGGAACACGGGTGGGTTTTAGTCAGTAAGAGTCTGACACGCCCTCCCGCTCCACGCAGAGCGGGAGAAAATATTAATATATTATAATTTCCCATCCAGAAAAAAAAAAAAGCACTTCGTATTTCTGCAACGACTTTTAATAGGATTGACATAATGCTCTTCGTTAGCATAATATAATATGTGTCAGCTCAAATAAGTATATTATATATCAGTTCCTGTCTTCAAATAATTGCAGGAATTAAACATAATTTTTCAGATTAGTCCCAATCAAAAGTAATTTAACAGGCAAAATCGACGAAAGTCTATTTTCTGGAATTATTTTCAATAATTCTCTTCAGCTCCATCTAGCGTGTAGTTCCTTGCGGTTATTTTACTTACTAGTAATACCGGTATCGTGAGGAAAACAACGAAAGCTTCCAAACTCATAAAATAAATATTATGGAAATTGAGTTATTAGCATAATTCCTAACTGTCGGTGAAATAGCTAATGTAAAATTGTTGTGCGAATAATTTAACTATCGTCGGTCGATTTACTAAATCAACAAATAGAGAGGTTGTTTGACTAAGCATGGAGGATGGGATAATCTTATATAATTATTATTAAAAAAAACCGCACCACAAAAACGTCGTGGATCATGCAATTTGGAAGACCATAAAATTGTGTTAAACAAATTGTATGAGAATATAGTTCGAATCCTGAGTGACGCTGCTGTTGGGTCAAGCGGGAGGCGAGGCACTAAACAAAGCAAACGCAGGCACTTATGCGGCTGGAATAGTCTTGTTCGTGAAGCTCATCAGGTGGCCAGGCTGAAGTTCAAATTGTGGGTAGCATGCAATCGGCCTACAGTGGGCGTCATATATGACGAAATGGTCGAGTCACGTAAAATCTTTAAAAGTCGACTGAAGTGGTGCCAAAATAATCAGGATCAACTTAAAATGGACATTCTGACTAAACACAGATCAGCTAAAGATTTTAATAAATTTTGGAAGGCTACAGGTAAGCACGATATTAAGCCTGGCCTCCCTGTAAGTGTGGATGGGAAAAGCGAACCGGTGCTCATCGCTAATATGTTTAGGGACCATTTTAAGGTGCGCTCCCCGCTTGGTCCATCAGTGTCGTCTTTTGGTTCTCATGCCAGATGTGATGGAGAGGAGTCTGATGTACATGTTACTGCTAGTCAAGTAAGACATGTGCTAAAGAAAATGACAGGCGGTAAATCTCCCGGTCATGACGGGCTTAGTGTTGAGCATTTGCGGCATGCGGGGTTTCACCTACCGAGGGTCCTGGCCATGTTCTTCACAATGTGCATTAATCACTCATATTTACCACAGGACCTAATGAAAACCGTCGTAGTGCCTATTGTGAAGAACAGGACTGGGGATATATCGGATAAGGGGAACTACCGCCCTATATCCCTCGCAACTGTGATCGCTAAGGTGCTGGACGGTGTGCTTGATTCTTGCTTAGATGATTATATCAAACTGCATGACGCTCAGTTCGGGTTTCGACCCGGGCTATCGACTGAGAGCGCAATAGTAAGTCTCAAGCATACCGTCCGGTACTATACCGATCGTAGGACGCCGGTATATGCTTGTTTCCTGGACCTCTCCAGGGCTTTTGATCTCGTGTCTTACGATGTGCTCTGGAGAAAGTTGAGGGACAGGGGTGTGCCGGTGGCCGTGCTCAATATATTCAGGTATTGGTATGGGAACCAAACAAATTTTGTAAGGTGGGCTAATACGCTTTCTGAAGCGTATAGGTTGGAGAGCGGGGTGAGACAGGGGGGTTTGACATCTCCCAAGCTCTTCAATCTATATATAAATGACCTCATTGTTGAGCTCAGCAGCAGGCGCGTCGGTTGCTCGATAGATGGTGTATGTGTAAACAACATAAGCTACGCGGACGATATGGTGCTGCTGAGCCCGACGGTGGGTGGTCTCAGAAAGATGTTAAAGGTGTGTGAGGACTATGCTGATGTACATGGTCTTCTTTACAATGTAAAGAAGAGTGAATACATGATCTTCAGGGCCGGCGGTGGATGTCTCGATAATTCACCCAGTGTTACCCTAAATGGTTTGAGCGTAAATCGTGTCACTAAATTTAAATATCTGGGGCATTACCTTACCGACGGCCTTGAGGATGATGTTGATATTGAGAGGGAGCGCAGGGCTCTAGCGGTCAGAGGTAATATGCTGGTCCGCAGATTCTCCCGCTGCTCTGAGGAAGTTAAGACTACGCTTTTTAAGGCATATTGTCAGAGCCTTTACACGGGAAGTCTGTGGGTCAGTCACACCAAAAGATCGTTGGATGCCCTGCGCATCCAGTATAACAATATCTTCAGGATGATGTTGGGGCTGCCCCGATTCTGTAGTGCTTCAGGGATGTTCGCGCTATATCGCACGGATGGTTTTCACGCCGTTATTCGCAAAAAGACGGTATCCCTGATCTGCAGATTGCGTGGCAGCCGGAACAAAATCCTGGAGACTGTAGCGGACAGGATCTCATCCCCACTTTGGAGGTCTTTTGTGAGAAGGGTAATTTAGTATTTTAATTTAATAATTTGATAAATGTAATTTTTAATGTATTTAATTTTAATAATTTGATAAATGTAATTTTTAATTTTTAATGTTTTTAATGTATTTAATTCTAATAATTTTAATGAATGTTTGAAACTAATATGGATCTTTTAGACATCTGAAATAAATTATTTTTATTTTTTTTTTTTTTTTTAAAAACTATTATTATTCTTGTTACCTATAATTTTCCTTACTAGAAACCATAGTCACCGTATTTTAATAATTTAACTAGCTACCGATTAGTGTAGCTACATAATCTTTTTTCAATAAGATTAAGCGCTCAAGTTTGACATTTTGCTGTAATAAATATAAATAGTTTTTTTTTTATTATGGTTAAAAAGTCCCTACATCTCTGTTAGAGACCGACGGGCCGACGGACTGACAGATAACGGAGGCTTTAGAACAGGATCCCGTTTTCACTCTTTGGGTAGAGAACCCTTTTTTTTTTGTTTTCTCTTCCACTAATAAATTATCTACTTTCCTAATTGATATTATGTTAATAATTTATGAATACAACAAGACCAGCAGCTCATAAAACACGAATAATTTTGTTATTACGTCGGTACACCTAATTTGTGTTCATATTATTTTGCGCTGGTCCAATTACTCTAAGTAATTTGAAGAAGACGCTTTCTAATTTCCATTAGGGAGCCGTTTCATTGGATATAAAACTGTGTTCTTGTTGTAAAATAATCGTTTTAATGGTTCATACTTGGAATGGAGGACAGAATTTTCAGTGCTGTAGATGAAAAAATGTGTACAATTTTATCTTTCAATTTGACATTTTTTCCGAGAAATAAAGAAGAAATATTTTTTATTGCGCAAAAGGTAAAATTTTAGTAGCAAAAGATTAATTATTAGCGTTCTAATTATTTCTTTTCATTAAAATCATAAATTTTCCTCTGCATGAGATAGAAGAAATCTATAAAAAAATATACAAAAATCTTATTCCATTAACAAAGTCGTTGGAAACAAGCAACAGCAACAAGCCATGATGTTATGTTAATAACATCACGCCTTGTTTCCTCGAATGGGTGGGCAGAGGTGTACTTGTAGCAGGTACACCCACATTTCGCCAGTTAGTTTAATAGAAGGCGAGCCTATTGCCATCAACCGGGCACAAATCCAGACCCCGCTGCTACTGAGAAATTTCAGATAGAAAAGCTTTCAGATAGAGCTGGAGCCTTCTTCCCACCGCTCAGTCTCACTCTCACTCAGTCCGCGAGCAGTAGTGCGAGATAAAGAGTGAATTTGAACTGAAGTATTATTTTCCCGATTTATTTGCGTACTTTAGAGATTGTATGTTGCTAAACTATATTACTGTTACTCTTACTTTTGCAAACTAACTATTTAAGATAATACCAAAATTATCGAACCTTTTATAAGTTAAGTTGAGTATTAAATATTAATAAAAAACATTACAAAAAAAAAATGAACAGAGTTACAACTACTAGGCACAGTGTGCTGTAGTGAATCCATCTACGGGCTAAATAGTGTTTTTTTTTTTTTATTTGTCTTTTGGATAAGCCCGAGCATGCTATCAAATACTATAAGATGTATCCTGTTGAAGTTCTAAACGTTCCTGACGAAATCAGAATTAAAAAGTAATTTTAAAGCCTAATGCAAAAAACACAAACAGACACGTTTCTTTTTTAATGAATGGCATCTCGCAGGTAAACCTACAAGGTTATCGGTTGCTTAACCGGGCGATCTTGTGGATGCCTTAGTAATTCAGGCCTCCAGCCAGGACATAAAACTTAAAACAACAAACACACATGATCGGGGTGCTTTCATTTAAGATCTTAGAGCTGTTAAATATTCTCTTAATGTAATTGCCTTGTCAGAGCAGTGGTGGCTCAGTGGTAACGGCCACGACACGAATTGTAGGTCTTAGGTTCGAACCCAGACAGGCGCTTTACTTGTGTAAATTATTTCATCACCACTGCTCTCAGAAACCGGCATGTCCTCGAACCAAAAATTCGAAGACATGTGACAACTACCAACACGCACTGGGCCCGCGGTGGATTACGGTTGACTTCCTCTCACCAAGAGCAGCAGGCCTGTGCCCCAACCTAAAGTCCTAATATCTTTAGTCCCATGGTCAAGTTCAAAAGAAAAGTAAAAGAAAAAGGTTCGATCCATTAGCTCAAGATAAAAACTTCATTGTTGCATTAGTCGTGACGTGTGACGATCAATTACTGATAACACTTTGATACCCTTTGTTGAGTTTGAAAGCTTTCTAATGTTTGTAAAGTGAGGCTTGAGTATTTAATGAAGTTGGTATTTCGTTTTCTTTTGTGGCAATAAAATTTTCAAATGAATGTACCTAATTGAAAGTGTTCATACATTTTTATTCAGGGTTATTGGTCGGCCATCCACTAAGGGATATAGGAGAGGTCATTTACAATCAAATGGCCCCTAATGACTCGTATGCGTGTTAATTGTGTTAATTTAATTTATTTAATTTAATGCAACTATTTTCGAATAATATAACATTTAATATTTTTATTTCATACATTTTAAAATATAAAATGTCAAATTACTTGAAAATGGGTCATGATTCTACGGGTGCTGATGTTGTTGTTACTTGAAGAAGTATGAGTTGAGAAAATCTGGTTTAGTTTTTTGTTTTATCGTGGGCTCCAAGATCTTTGCAAGAGATCTGTCTATTGGGCAGAGCTAGCTTGCGAAACTGAAGTCCTATGATGGCAGGATCATATCCGCCAAACCTGAACTATTGAGAGAGATCGAGTGGTTCTATGGTTATACGCGTCAACCAGTAACCCCGTTACGAATCTGGCAAACGACCCAAGAGCTAGATTAACCCGACATTATACCGAAGATATCCCGGACGTCAGCTTGTACGAGATTAGGATGACTCTAAAGCAGCTTAAAAACAACAAGGCACCGGGTGACGTGACGACGGAATTACGGCCGAATTCTTAAAGGCCGGTGGAAAACCCTTTCAAAAAGCCCTCCAGAAGCTGTTCGATCCCTTAATACTCGAGAGTAAAACGCCACAGGCATGGAACAGAGGTGTGGTGGTACTCTTCTTTAAAAAGGGTCACAATGCCCTGCATAAGAACTATAGGCCCATCACACTTCTGACCCATGTCTACAAGCTGTTTTTAAAAGTCATCACGAACCGTCTCGCACGCAGGTTTGATGACTTCCAGCCTCCTGAACAAGCCGGATTCCGTAAAGGCTTGAGCACCGTAGACCACATACATACGCTGCCGCTGTGGCAGGTCATACAGAAAACCGAAGAGTATGAGAACTAAAGTTCACCCAAAGGGCAATGGAGAGGGCTATGCTTTAAGTTTCCAGGAGAACCAAGGTAACCGACATAGCCCGAAGAATTGCCAAACTTAAGTGGCAATGGGCAAGGCAAACTGCTCGCAAAACAGATGGCCGACGGGGCTGAAAGGTTCTGGAATGGCGACCGCGTACCGGAAGACGTAGCGTTGGAAGGCGTCCCACAAGATGGACCAATGACATTGTAAAGGCCACAGGAATACGCTGGATGCGGGAGGTACAGAATCGGTCGAAGTGGCGGTGCTTAGGGGAGGCCTATGTCAAGCAGTGGACGTTTTTCGGCTGAAATGATGACCCACCACGTCTGCGGAGTTTTGCTAGCTAATTCAATTTGACCCAGTTTATGTATTTGTCATAATTTTTCAGTAGGTTATAAGAAAATATTGAAACAGCTCCACTGTTTTTCTTAAATTATTAGAATTTAAAGAAAAGGATAATTTAATTGAGCTCCTTAAGTTCTGAGTTGAGATACACGAGTACTGACACATTCGTGAACTGATTTGACAGGTCCACTAAAATCTGTATGGCTATTTCTTCAAAAGACTATCCCTGACACTAAGCTGCATGGTCCTCTCATGATCTGACTAAACTTTAAAACAGACTGTTTCGAGTTCTGAGTTTGTTTCGTTTTTTCTTCCCAGAGTAGGTAGTCAGATAGGAAACACTGACATTATATAGTTTCAAAAACAATATTATGTGTGACGTGTAAGACACAGAATTTGGCACCCATTTAAATCTCAATTTTTATGTCGGCGCATTCGACAACCACATCTTCTTAGTATTGAACTTGGCTACCATTTTCACATTAATGTTTTCGATGGGATAAACATTACAGAAAACCGAACAAAATCTATACCTATCTGCAAATTGTGTCAATGATAATAAAATATAGAAAAGGTACCTAAATAAAGTCCTTTTGATTGTTTAATACTTACTTATGATCTATTCAGAGTCCGTTTACTTTGGAAAAACAACAAAACGAAACAAAAACAAAACAAACGAATTTAACTGAAGCGAATTTAATACTTAATGATGTTTCGTCGAACTTTATTGTAAGGTGAATTGTATTATAATTCTCCGTGTGAATTATAATATGTATATTTAACCTTACTTCGATGTAAAAAAAAAAAAAAAAGTCTTATGGAGAGAAGAGAACCGAATTACACTACAATTACAGAATTCAGTTATAAAGAATGGGTTATTTTGTAGTTTTTATCAATTAAAGTTTATTTTTTTAATAGTTTAATTAATGCAGTTACTTAGACACTATGGATTTATAGCTACAAAACTTTCTAAAAATAAGGGTTCTAACTAACTACGGAGGTCTCTATTTAAAATATAATATGCATAATATTCAGTTTTTAATAATGATTAAAATTACAGATGACCTAATAATTAACCATTGCGATGCCTCAATAGATACATTAGGTATTGAAACGCTTGTGTGACCTGTTTTTTTTTCTTGCGATTCCCACACGGTACAAATATTTGTATGACCTACAAGTAGTTATTCCGGGTCTGGCTGTTTGTGTATGTGAGTTTAAATATTTGTAAACGCACCCACAACACAAGAGAAATTCATAGTATTCAACGTATTGCAAAAAAATTAAATATGTTGATGCGTACGGTACCAGTGCGGCTCAGATAACTAAATAACTGTAAACTGTTTCCATAAATAAACTACCTATGTAACTTAACTAACTAGGTAGCAACAACTATCGCGGTATCCGTCAATGAGAACAAATACGTTTAGCCTAACTGAGTGATTTGTGTTGCGAGCGGGCCTAAAAGAATATAAAGTAATTTTATAATAATTTATTTTTTAGCCTTCATGCAGAAAGACTTCCCTTATATGCATTCGAAGAATCGCAGTCAACGTTGGTCGATAGAAAACGGCTATGATGACGATTTATTGACAAAATCAACGTTTTATCCTGATCGCGGGTTGGTAAGTAGATTTTTTCGTATTGTTACATACATAAATACATAACATAACATGCTCCTTTTGCCTCGTTTGCGTTCATACATACGGTCATACAACGAGTAAAGCGTTACAACGCACCTGTTGTTTCTAACAAATTCACCATACTATATATAGGTGCTCCTAGGGTATCCCCTCCCGGAGTTTCCTCGCCTTTTATTCATCCTATCAACTTGACCAAACCTTTTAAGCATAATCTTTGTATTATTATAATCTGTTATTAAGAAAATTTATTTATAAATAATTATGTGCTGATGATACTTCATTCATACGTGTTTGAGATCTCGACGATCAGTTATTCGTTTTTGTACTTTTAAATAATATTTTATGTTGTAGGCAATGGATGAGGCAACAAATGTGTACATTTTATTCGCTCAAATGTTGGACGATCATGATCAATTCTGCTACGGGTTCTCTACTGGTTTGAACGTAAGTTGAGTCCAACGTAGTGTTGCTATGTCAAATTAGTTCACTTTAACTTTTGTATTGTAGCTGTTGAAGATTAATTTCAACCGTGGAAATGATAGCTTAACATATTGAGTTTTTATTTGAATGTTCTTTTCATCCTTATTTTCATCATTTAATTTTGATTGGCAGCCTTTTCCACTCACTGCTGAGTATTAGCCCTCCTCCCTTTTGTGCCATGCTTCCCTGGTATGTTCGAATCTCAACCAGAGTGGTTTAATTTCACAACACACTTACATAATGGCAATGTCTTTCATTTTGACTGTTCAACAACATCATTGCGAAAGTTACGTTGCTGATCAGACAAATTTTTCAAACAACATGAAGCATAGATTATCAATTCCCTTCATAATCTTTCGGATTGTGATTGAAAATGTCTTAGGTACGCAATCAGGGTACAGGTTTCACCTGCGATCTTCTTCTGTATGTTATCCACCCATTATTTTAATGACAGTAATATTCCTTGTAGGTCTATATCAACCACCCAGCGTACTTGCCACAGGCATCCTTATATACTCACTCACTGATGAACGATCAAGACCCGCTTATGGCGCTCAGCTTCAACATAATGAAGACTTCGGAGTCTTTGAGGAGCTACGACCCAGAAACGTAAGTTTAAGTAAAGGATTTATTTTACTTGGAATAGGGAATACAATTAGACAATTATTAGCTTTTTCCCCGCGTTGAGGGAAAAAATACCAATAAAAACTTACTCCATTAACAAATACATATAAATGTGGCAACTTTCATAGTCATCAGTCGAACGGTGATGGAGTTTAGCAATATCATATGATTCGAGTTGGCCTATAATTGTTTTTGCAGAACAAATCAGCCAAAGATTTTGTTAACGTTACAAAGCAAAGCTGTGAATGTGATTTTCATTTTTAACCGTGGCTCATCTCACAGTTTCAACTCTTGCAACTGACGAAAGCGCTGTCCGTATCATACTGAGTACTAATAAAATGATACAGAGGCGTGGAAAATATGCAGTTAGTTATTTTATATAACTGAAATATAAATGTAATTATAAACTTTCTGTTGCAGACGGCAATATTATTTTCCTGAGGGCAAGCAATTAAAGTATTTTAAAATATACACAGCAAAGAGCTGTGTAATCGAATGTTTTACAAACTTTACTTTCGAAAGCTGTGGATGTGTCCAATTTCATATGCCTCGTAAGTGAAGGCAATATTTTCACCCTTTCAATATCTCTGCAATTCACCATCTAGCGTAATAACTTCATTGAATTCGTTTTTTCTTTCTTATTTTGTATTTTTGCAGATACCACTAGTGATAGGATATGTCCATTGATGAAACGATGGTGTGTAAAAAAGGCACACAGTAACGCATTAATAAACTTTATATTTTTAAACGGCACAACTTAAGGTTATTTCGTAACTCTGACTTTGCATCAGTCAGTGAGTTTTTTTTTTCAAAAAGGTACAATTAAGGCATTATTTCACGGATCAAATCTTTCTTTCATCTAAAAATCAAGTGAACTTTTTAATAGTTTTTTTTATAATTTATAATGTTTCAGTAAATCTGGCATACAGAGAATCGGATGAAGAGAATAAAGATCGATGCCGATGCCTACCTGCATGCAATTTAATCGAATACGATGCCAGCTTTCATAGGAATCCTATCTATTTTGAACAAGCAATGAAAATTTTAGACAGCAAATATGTAAGACAAGCTAATTTTTCTTTGTAAGTTGTAAAGAACATATTATTTCATCACCAATTCAGTTGCTGAGTTTTTAAATGACATAATTTTCTAATTCTTTGTAACTATTCAGGCCTCTGTGAGTCGGGCCGTAATCCACCACGCGGGCACAGTGAGAGTTGGTACCTGCCACAATAATGTCTTTGATTTTTTGGTTTCTGTTTTCACGATGTTTTTCTTCACCGTGTTGAGAAGCCTCACCCTACAACTCATAAGTTAGGCCGTTACCACTTTTGTGTTACGATTTGTTTATGAGACTATTCATTTAAATAATTATAATGAAGCTGACAGTGTATGTAACACGTGACTGTTCATGTTACAGGACCGAGTTTCCAAGACTGCAAATATTTTACAAAAGCCCGCGGTTCATCTCGATGCGTCGATCAGAGTTGTATGGGATTACTGACTTCCTGGCTACGTGTGGTGGTCTCCTAGGCCTGTTCCTTGGATTTTCATTTGCATTCCTGAGCATCGCTGAAATCTTTTATTTATCTACACTAAGGTTTTTTTTTGCAAATTGCATCATAAGTGATTAGGTAGATAATGTTGTCAGGAAAATAAAGTTTATTTGAATTGAGACGAGTCCGCGTATCACTTGGTCAGTTTCCCTCAGTCGTCAGTTTATTTAATTCGCCAGTTTCATTGATTAGTCAGTATCACTGATTCGTCAGTTTTGCCGATTAGACAGTTGAGTTAACTTGAAAGTTTTCAGTGTTTGTCAGTTTTCGTCGATTCGTAAATTTGGTACACTCAAGGGAATAAGTTTTTAACTTAAACACGTCCAAACGTCAATTTTTTTGGTTCCAATGAGAAGAGAGTTTTTTTGCATATGGTTTTAGCGGTGACCGTTTCTTAATAGGACTCTTCGCCCTCTTTCACTTTGAATTAAATTAAAAGATTCTTCAAAAACAACACAATAATATGCTTATCTCTATAATTAATATTAAGGATGCGAGAATTCTGTCAGAATTCTTGAAATAAAAATATATATGTTAGTTTAAAAATTTCACTAAATGAGTTTATAATTAATAATATTCCATAAAAGTTATCAAATAGATTATAATATATATTTAAATTAGCAGATATGTGTGCGTTTTCCTACCGACTATAATTTGGCTGACGAATTGAATGAATTTTTAAAAGAGTAACCGTGGAGTTTCTTGCCGGCTCTTCTCCATAGGAAACAACCAATTGGAACCGTGCACCTAGCTTCTGACGTTTCATAAGTGCCCATGTAGGTTTATATGAAATAAAAATATTTTGAATTTTGAATTTTGAATTTTTGAATGAAACTGACGAATTGACGAAAACTGGCAAACACTAGAAACTGCAAATTAACTTCCTAATCGGCAAAACTAACGTATCAGTGAAACTGACTAATCAACGAAACTGGAGAATTAAATAAACTGACGACTGAGGGAATCTTAACAATGATACGCGGACTCAACGATTGTAGTCTTTTCTACGAATTTAATGGCAAGTAAGGAAGGGTCGTTCAATTAAAAATTAACTACCTACCTACTTTATTTTGTCGACTCCACGTAATGTTTAATTAAACGAACCTTCCTTACTTGCCATTAAATTTGTAGAAAAGACTTAAACGTTTGGACTTAAATATTTGCAGTTCAAGCTGTCATAGAACGAGTTTTGAAAAGTTGTGGCCTGAAATAGAAAATAGCAACCTACATTATAATTATTAGTTCAATATTGTTTCTCTTTTCAGGGTATGCTGTGCATTAGAGGCTGATCGTAAACAAGAAAAGGAAGAAGCGAAAGGGAAACAAGATCTAAATGTAGGGTTGTGATCGAAGAAGGTTTTAGCAACCATATTCAATTTGCATAAACCTTATAAAACCGTAACCCTCGTGTTCTCAGAAGATTAACAAAGTAAATGTAGTTTTTGTTCTGTATTTGGAGTTCTATTTTGTGATGAATATTTTATTATTTACCTAATTCATGTTACGGCTATTTTAAATTATATACCTAAAACTACCATTATGAAAGTTGCATTTTCACCTACTTTCCATAAAAATAATTCAAGCTTCTGTCAAACGTTATTTTAATATGTATGTACATAGTAAGCTTTGCTTGAACACCATTTAAACATTTTACACTACATATATAAACATTTATGATGATACACATATATCATAATTAATGGTTAATATAAAATAATTAAGTTTACCTACACGCGCTCATAATTTACAAAGGATGTCAATACCGAAATAACTATTTCGGTACAAAAAGTTGATAAGAAAATTGGAGGTTCATGCAAAGCTAGTTAAGAACAACTCGAGAACTTGAGCGAAATTGTTTCACCGAACGTTCCTCTAGTGAAGTCTCGAGCGCTTGAATTTCCTTTTTGGTTTTCTCATCACTTGATTAAGACTTTCGAAAAGAAGCAGCACGTTTGGATAAAGTGGAAGAAATTTAAAAATATTTAGACTACAATATGTATATGTATATATATGTGTATATATATATAATATAGATATATTATATTATTGTAAATATGTATGTATGTGTAATTAGTACTATTTTAGTTCGTATGTATTATCATATATTTTTAATAATAGTTTTCTCTTTGTTCCTCTCAAATAGAGCACCTGCCATCTAATCTCTTCACCACCCTTGGTTGACTGGTAGAGAATGCCTAAGGCATTAAGTCCGCCATTGTACCTCTTTGAGTGCGAGAAGTTTAAATAAATAAATATGTTTTCCGAATACCGAACAACGTTTAAAGAAGCCTGTAACAATTGCTATTTCACCTACATTAAATCCGTTTAGGATAATATTATATTACCTCCAATGTGAAATGCTTTTGGACTCCTACATATATCAAATCGCAAAGATAAATCAGGCATCCCATCTACGATGCAATACCTACACCTTAAGTCAAGTGCTCCAAACTTGGTTTACAATATATTCTCCGATTACTTTCTGTCGGTATCCGAGCCCGCATCGCCCACGTTATCGACGTGGACCCCGCCAACTCACTGTGACGCTAATATCTTAATCCACAACCTATGTATCGAAGAATCTAAATAACTTCGAGAGTTAAAAAACCTCGACCCGTCCAAAGGGGCTGACCCTGTTGGATACCCAGCTTTGTTTTTTAAGGATATTGCTAATAGCATCTATAGACCGCTTCATATAATTTACAGTAAATACCTGTGTGAAGGGGTGTTTCCTGAAATATGGAAACAGGCCAATATAACGCCCGTACACAAGGGAGGCTTGGAACATGATATTGAGCAATTTCAACCCATTTCAATTCAATCGACCCATTTTAATCCTATCGATCTTGTCAACACTATTTCAAAAACTCGTACATAACGAAATCTTCCCAATCCTGCACAACGTATTAATTCCTGAACAACATGGTTTTGTTAAACACCGACCTACTGTTTCCAATTTATTAACCTTCATCAACTGTCTTTTTGAGAACATGGATAGACGTTTGCAAGTGGACGCTGTTTACACAGATTTCAAAAAGGTCTTTGACAAGGTCGATCATGAAATTTTACTTAATAAAATTGCATTTAATGGCATACGGGGAAACTTGCTCTGGTGTTTTTCATCCTTCATTAAAAATAGTACACAGGAGCTTGTTGTGAGTGACCATCAGTCTGATGCAGTGTCTATAACTTCTGGTGTTCCACAGGGCTCAATCCTGGGACCACTCCTTTTTAATATATATATAAATGACATTGGGAAATGTTTCTTGAGTACTAAATTCCTTAGTCGCCGGCACGTAACTTGGCAAGAGTTTAGCGTATTGGGAGCCCGCACTGTAAATAAGCATAGTGTTCGTGCAGGTACACTCTTCGTTGTAAATACATGCTGGACTATTTCAGGATTGCGTTGTCCTGTTCGTCGTATGGTGGAATCCTATAATCACAGTTTAAAAAATCTTATCTAATGATAATAAGAAATAGTGTGAGTCCTTTATTCTAAATTTAATTTATTTCAACCGTTTGAATAATTTTTACTAATGAATTGTATTGTACTCTCTATTCCTTCTTTTTTTTTTAATAATTTTAATTCTTATTTGTATAAGAAACAATCTATTTTTTTTTATAATTAGTTAATTGTATTGTATTTTAATTAATTGTTGTTTTAATTTTATATATCTGAGTAATGTTAGTCTAGTGGAACTTTTTAATTTTGTTAACATGCGGATAATGTAGTGGGCTGCAATATTGTTAATACATAATATGAGCCCATATTATTGTTATTTATAAAAAAATGTGTTATAGCTGTTTATTGTCCCATAATAAATAAAATTAAAATTAAACTCTAGAGGGAAAGGCACGTGCATTGAGTTTGATTTTCCAGGTCATGATCTACCTATGTGCCAAATTTCACCCAAATTCGTTCAGCCGTTTTAGGGTGAAAGCGTAACAAACAAACAAACTCACTTTTGTATTTATAATATTAGTTAGGATTAGTTAGGATAGAATGCTTATGCCTAAGCAATCAATCGATAAAAGTGTAGTAACCTTATTCGATTGATTGCTTAGGCATAAACACTCTAAATCATTAGATTGTACTGCCAACCAAAGTGATGTCTTATGTCCAGCCATGATTTGCTTAAAGACTAATTAACTACAATGTTTTTTTTATTTCTCACTTTATTATTGTAAAAACGAATCTTCATACAAATTCACTCATTTACTAATAAAACAAACACACTATACAACATAGAACTCCGATGGTTGTTACAACAACAGTTATACAAAACAAAATAGCTGCATTTCATTAATTTAAAGTTCTCGAGTCACGTCTACAATTAAAAACTACAAGCAAACTTTTTGCAATTTATACCGTGAAGCAGCGAACGGTGTAAGGTTTGCACCCAAATTGGTTTGCAACAATGTTGGATAAGTGAATTCATGTACATGTTTCAAAGTTCGTTAAACATCGCCCATGTTGTACACACAAGTAATCGTGTTAGATCCGCGAATGAGCGTGGATGTTCGGAACAGCGATGGAAATCCGCCATGAGATTGGATCCTCGACCCGATCATGTAGCAAGAAGGATTAGAAGGTCTATTGATTTCCAGACAGTGCTTCAAGCATAGATAGCGATCCATCCTATGCAGTATTTGTAAGACGGAGATGATTTAAAAAAACCGGCCAAGTGCGTGTCGGACCACGCGTAATGAAGGGTTCCGTAGTTGGAATTAATTTATCCCAAATACAAACTTAACATTGTAGTTGAAAAACATGTTCTCCCATACATTCCAACTGCAAATGTAAGTTTGTATGCACAATATTGAGAGATTTACCATGTTATTTTAAGACTAGACTTCTTATAGATTTTCCTGTAATCTATGAGTAAAGAACCATTTTCAGTATTTTTTTCAAAATTTTAGGCTCGGTTGTTTTGAAGATAAAGGGGGGATTGGGCAATTTATTAAAAGTTTTTATTTTAAAATTATAAATAAAAAAATATTAGAGCTCCTCACAACAAGCCCTTTCACACGGTACAGTTTGCAAAACTTTTTGTTTTCATTTTCCAATTTGCTCCAGAAAAGTGACCCACATGTTCAAAATTCATTTATTTAAGTTATACGTCCGTATTTGGGTCACAGAAATTCATATGTGTACTAAATTTCAACCAGTCCACTAGATTCATAGCAAATTGGCTGTAACAAATGGACAGCCAGTCAGCCGGCCAGACAGACACACGAGTGATCCAATAAGGGTTAAATTTTTCCTTTTGAAGTTCGCAGTTTCAGAGATACCAAAAAGCAGGCAGGTACCACTTTCTCAGTTTATGAGTCCCATACCTGCTCTTTTCTTGACAGCATCATTAGTGGGACTACTGTACTTTTCTACTCGACGCTTCGCATACAGGATACAGGGTATAGTTTCTTGTTGCGGATTCAATTCTAGACGAACAGTTTGTTCAGCTGCGGTGCGATAAGATATACTAGTTTGCAGACTAGCTGCTATCTGAAACAAGATAGAATATTGATGGTGTCTGCGAAAATTTAGGTTAAGCACGTTTCGAAATGTATCTGCATCTTAAATTAGTTATTTTAAGATCTTGGAAACTTTATTACTTTTTATTCAACAACTAAATTAATTAATCATAAACAGAAAAATCTTAAAATTAAACTTAACATATATACAAACTAAGTATTTCACAAACTAAAATATAGCGTCGAAAAATTCATCCGCATCATTGTCGACTGGTAGTGTACCCAAGAGACTGGCCGCATTGCACGTTGTATGGCAATGCTTAGCCTCTGGCTAAGGTAAAAGCCTTAAAATTACACTAACACGTGTCGTTTGGAGATTTCATTGAACATAAACATTTCATTTGTTATTTTAAGTAGGTATGCGTGGTGACGAACTATCTCGCCGAAGATAAAGTTTCATAAGTGACCGTTTAAGTTTCCGCAATTCAATACTAAGTTGTTATTTTAAGCTGATAAAAGTAGTTTTAAAGAAATCTAATTCTATCCTAAAACTTGTACCCACGTTTACCATGCAGATATATTTTCACGTTAAAACTGATAGATTACCGACTCAAAAATAAAATATTCCAATTGATCACTCGTAAAACTGTCTCGACTAGTTGCCGAGACGAGTCAACGAACCGATGAGTACCGCAATTTAGCTGAAACTGAACGATTCAACGATATAAATCACACACAAACTTGTAGCAAAACATGTAATAAAATTGTTCACAGGAGATAACTGAAGTTTATAGGCAACGCAGACTCACGGGCGGCGACTGAAAAATATTGTTAACCTCTGTCAGTATTGTTGTAGTGATATTTAACTCGTTAAGCCCTGTCCAGATTCACACAATGCGCACAATCAACTCTGTATACAGTAACTTATGTCAAACGCTGAACTTTATTTCTACTTTGCTGTTCTGGCTACGCAGATTGTTTTAATGGCGCGTAATAATGGCAAAGAGCTTTGAACGTATGTATGTTATTTTCGTTCATAGATTTCTAAGGAATGTGTGGGTTTAATACTAATTGGATACTCAGTCATAAACATCAAACACTGAGTACTCGTATGTTGGTGTTTGTGTTATTTGGTTCAAATATAAATGACTTGGATTTAATCTTAATTAGCACGCTTGTATATATAAAAAAATATAAAGAATATATTGATATTCTTTATAATTTTTTATAGTTATTGTTAATGTTGAACTAAATAAATTCTTAAGATTTTTTACATTCATATTTTTCATTTTCAGTCATATTTCATAACAAGTACATGACGTGTTGCATTATAATGCTTACCTTTTCCAACTAACCATGATGATATTATTAAGTTTAGTTTAAATTCTTAGCCTTTATAAACCTGTGACCGAACAAAAGATTTCCCAGCGGGTGACAAAGCTTAATAACTGTATTATGTGACGCCTGCTCCTAAGTTGTAGAATCTCTAAATTTTGAGAAAAGAAAATGCTTTTAGCTGCTTTTATGGTTATAACTTTCTTAGTTTCCTAGTTTGTGCCCATCCAATCTTTTATTGTAAACGTTCGTTTTAATGTAGCCACAACATCAAACTAGTGATTCTATTGAGGTAAGATTATATTTTGTGTTTTACAAAACACTTAACAGCTTAAAAAAAATTCAAAAAGGTATTCTATTGACTTATATGCCGTAAAATAGAAGTCGAGATCCTTGTGTTAAAAAATGATTACGTCTGTCACAGAAAAAATATATATAACTATTAAAATCGTGACGAGTCGACAATAAATCATAACTCCGACCCTATGCTTCCGACCGAACAATAAAATTAATACAAGAAAACTCCTTCCTTCATTTGTTTTTGCAAAAATAAATCTTCCCTTTTCACAACTCCAGTGAAATGCACTGACTCAACTCTCTGAAACTCAATCTGAACACTTTGAAACAATTTCCGCAACAGGAAAACTAACAAATGAAATTCCGCCAATTCTTCAGCTGAGCTCAATATGAGGACTTGCTAGAGGTGTCACTGTCGCATACTTGCACAAGTTATGCTTTGCACAAGTCTTGGATTCTCAGATAAGTTTTACTCTAGCGTCCGTGAAGTAAATGAAACTTGAAGTTGAACCTCGGAAGGAGCTATGTAAGGAAATATAAACCTTCGTAATATTGCTATGAAGTTTGAGAGATATGGAAGAGTAGGTTCTCGTCACGTTTTCTGGAATGACATGTCTTATTTTGTTGTCTATTTATGAAATAAATATAAAAGGAGCAGGAGCATTTAGAACTCGTGAAGATGTGTATTTTGTTTTGGTAGATCATTAAAACAGTAATTGGAAAATGGATGGCCATGTTCTGAAAAATCTTATGCACCTGAATTATGGCTTCATTATATATTTGGAAATTCAAAATAACAGAAAAGATAAAAATCTGGTTGGTTGTTACTCATAATTAAACCGCAACTTATTTAATTAGTTTACCTTCAAAATAATTAGATTTTGGTATAATTTGAAACATAAGCTTGTTATTATGTTCGAGCTACACAGTTATTATCTGGCTGGAGATGCTTTTAAAGTTTAATTTCATTGTTTTATTAATAATGTCTTCGAGATGTTGGGTATAATTAAGTAGGTAATTATTTCTAGATTGGAGCTATTTGCTGATCAGTGTACGATAGAGGTAACTTGATTACACTAAAACGTGTCAATGTAATATTCTTTTGTGTGTAGAATGTTACACCAATAAAAAAGGTCCCAATATTTTGAAATACACTTAGGCCGTGATCTATAACGTACTCAGCAAGTACTTAGGTTAATCGTTTTAATTCCTGTCTCTTGCACAACTATCAAACTACACGTGTAAGATAAAGACGGGAACATGTTTAAGCCAAAGCATGTGCAAAGTCACGTTTATAGAGCTCGGCCTTAGTTCAATATTGTTGAACCAGATTGTTACTAAATCAACCCTATACGTATCCAACACTAAAAATCTTTTGACTTCGGTTTCCACCATTCGTCTTGACTTTTTGAACTCAAGATATTGCATTTGACAGCCACAGTGTCTTATACATATTTGCACTTCTTTCTAATATTGCACGAAGCGTGTGTTGCGTCGAAAATTCTGGAAGTCATATGTGTCAGCAGTTCATTTTCATGCAATATAAAATAGTTTGTAACTAAATAGAGTTACGTTTATCAAAAAGACACAGTTAATTGCTCTAATAAAATATTTGAATTGATACAAATATTTCCCATTCATAGCTAGGATTTATTATTCGATAGTATTCTAGGAATTCAACTGCAAAAAAAAATATTTATCATAGTAAGTAAACAGAAAATCATCCTGTAAACAAAATAAGAAGCCTTCTACTGCCAACATTACCAACATTTTTTCCCGCAAACATTAAGAACGCACTTAGTCATCGCCTTATAAATTAGGTTTTCATTACAAAGACCTCGCAGAACTTTGGGCACGAGTTCGAGTTTTCTTATAAAACACTGGATTCTGAATATTCACTCGAGTTAGTTCAGGAAGTTAGCGGGATTTATTGCATAATGCGGTAGAAGTGCAATGCGCGCGAATTTTTGGTTGCTGGTGATAAGGGCTGATTGTGGTAGGTTGTGAAATGAGGTATATTAAGAAGCTTTCAAAACTGGCTGTGTTAAAAGGCTACCCTATATGGCCATACCCTTTCTGAAAAATTGAATTGGTGAGGTATAGGTTAATTATATCTTTAAGTCAAATAAATAAGTACATTTTGTATATGAATTTATCCTTGCTGTAGAATGAGTTTAAGATCATTCAGCTTATGAAATTAGAAATTTTAATTTTAAATTACTCACAAAAATACTGACATTTATGTTTGGATTGGCTTCTTAAGATAGATCCTCAAAATTCATAAAATTAAGTACATAGACAAAATATGAAACTATCCCGCACTGTCTATGAATCCTAGACATTCTACCTACACCGCGAAGAAAACCCTACCCGACCTCAGCGCACTCTGTTCATTAAATCGCACACGCAGCCAACGTCTTCACGTAGACACAAACGCAAAGCACTCAAGAGACGCATCGCGCAAAACAAGTTTCATAAGCACTCCACCATTTCATAGTACTGCCTGAAAAGCGACGACGACACCGGTGAAAAATGCCTGAAAGCTATGAGACTTTATCATGAAAAGTACGCTTGAAAAAGTCTAGTAGGATTTTACTTCTACATCCTCAGATGAGAAAATGATATTATGTGATTTATTACGATATTGGATTTTTTTATGTGGAAATGCTGAATTGGGGCACGATTGCACGATTGAGCGTTGCAAATTTCGATATTTAAATTTAATATTTTTTAAGAAATGTAAAATGATTTTAATACGGAATTCAATATATTCGCCGTTGATGGAACGATCTGTTCCATAGAGTTTATTACTATTTGAAAAAGAGTCGTTTATGATTTCCAAATCTTTTAACTCATCGATTACAATTTTAAATAGTAATTACTTTTTCATTACAAAACATGCCTACTAATTACGTAGATATAGCTCAGAGACTCTTTGTACTAGAAAGCTGTAATTTGACATGGGTATACATATTAATTACGCCGACAAAGTGGTAAAATAAAATCATGAAATTAAAAAGAAAACTATCACAGCTAAGTAGGATTTGCAAGTTAACGAGTAATAATCGACCAATTTAAATTTGCGGTTACCTAACCGCAAATGTAAATTGCCCCCCCCTAGACCCCTACGGAACCCTTCATTGTGCGTGGTCCGACATGCACTTGGCTGGTTTATATTTATTCGTACACTGTTCAACAAAATTATTTAAGCCAATAATGCGTTTACCAATGTTAGCTTAAAGAAAATTATGTCAAGCATTATTCTAGTTAATGAGCAAATAACGAATTAATTAGATACGCACTGTTGCTATAGTTGATTCTAATTAGTTTACAAACGCGTAACATTTGCTTTGGTTAGCGATGTACCTAAAATTAAGGAATAAAATGTTAAGCTCCATAAAACTCTTTTTCGTCTTGCATCATGCATGTGACTTATTTTCACTAATGGAAATGACATTAGGTACGTAATCTTGACATGTGCCCGCTTATTACGTTGGAACCCGCCTATGTTGGAAATAAAGTACGTAGTAGGAGATCAGTTAATCTTATTGTGTACATTCATAAAGACCCATTGGTAGAATAAGATGCCGTGGGTAGTACCTTTCGTTTATCCATACAATTCTAATCTTAGAATTTCTATAGGATCTTACTTGCTTTGTTCTAAATGTCAAAAGTGCCTGTTGTCATATATTGAACTATTCCGTGCCCTGTGCTACCTAAAAGAAAAAGAAAAGAAAGAAAGAAAGAATAATATTTATTTGGACCCAGTTCGTACCTCTGAGAATTTCTTAACGAAAACTGGTAATTTTCAATGTAATTTAATTTTTTAGATTTTTATTAAAATACAAATTCTCTGTAGGTATATTTTGACGAGGAGTTTCTTAATTACATTTTGGCAATTAAGTGAATCTTAGCTATCTGGCTGTTTGCTGTCAGATTTTACTGGATTTTACCTAATTGATAACAAACTTACGACATACCTAAGCCACATTATTGACTGTTGAGAGGAAGAGAACTCGCGGTGGAAATTTAAAAAAAATATAGATAAAAGGAAATTTATTTTTACAGCCACTAAATTCATGTAGGTACTTATAGCAATCGATTGTGTAAGAAAATCAGTGAATAAGCAGAGTAGAGGGATGGATCCATCCTGCATCTATACGAGAGTGTCGCACTTGGCCAGCCTTTAGCCCTAACACCAAGACTCCCTAAAGGCCATAACGTAACAGATTTTTACAAAGGGGTAAAAGGCTTCAACATAACACTAGACCCAGGGGTACTACATACGTTTTTAGCGAAAAGTAGAATCCCGAGGCTAAAATTTACTAGCACCTTCTCACAAACATATTTCTTCTTATAATGTATAGTCAAAGGCAAAAACATTATATCTACACTTAGGCTCGCTAGCACTACAGATCACTAAATACGTTTAACTCTATTTAAACGAATTTAAAGTTCTGTTCATGTTAATCATTTGAAGATGACAGGGACAAAATGATGTTTTGAATATGTTTAGCTTTTCCAACCCTCTTTAGGTGTTGGCAGAATTGTCGACATCGGCTAAGTTTGTAATTTAAAAAAAAAAAAATAGCAATATGTTTATTGCTAAACGAATTTTGTGATTTATGGTGGAAATGGGCCCTAGTGAACTTCAAGAAAGATTTTCTCGAGGAGAGATGAAGAGAGGTGTTGTGCGTGAAGCATCTTTGCACTTTCGTGAATTGTATTACATTTCAACAATCCAAACGATTCTACACAACACTTTTGAAGTTTGCTGACTGTATTACATACCTACTTACTCATTTTTGCCCTTGATTGTACCTGCTATCGTAGCTCGCCAACCAAATACATTAGCCACGATGACCGTACCTAAATAGGAATATTTTTGTAGGGATTTCTCATATTTATTCATATCAGAAATAATATTTCTAACGCTCAGACGGGTGAATGGAATGAAGGGAAATTAGTTAGGTACCTACCTATAGGTACATTTGTGTAGACTTAGGTTAGGAGGGTTGACTAAAATATAAAAGGGGTCATATTGTTTTATGATAAAATAAAACTAATAGTATTCTAATTATATTGTTAGTGAAGTTGAAATTTTGATAGGTTTTTATTAGTTCCTCTTTCTAAAATGATTATTTTAAAATTTAGCAACTTAAAAATGTACCTTAAAAATGCTTTTGCTTTTATATCTACCTAATAACATCATAGACAATAATAATCCACATAGGTACGCCAAGCGATGCAATTTCAACCCACACACTATTCCTTAAATTGTCCCTCACTAGAACATTTTCTGTATGCTGAGGGAAAAAATCCTTATATTACACTCCCCACAGTGCGGTATTAGAGCGGAATATTGCAAGGGAATTACTAAGCAATTCCCTTGATCTCGGCAATCACGGGTTGCGCCGCGGAATGCTAAGGTCTGGTTTCTATAGCGCGACCCCACATCATGCGAATAATAAATGCTGCAGCACTTCTTGCAACTGTTCGTAAGCACTAGTATATTGTCCCGTAGCTATGACCTACCTATATGCTTAAGCGACACGCGTCTTGCGACAGCGACTGCGGACAAGACAAATGAAAGAAGTTGTTTAGAGCGTGAAACGAATCACCGCGACGCGACGGACGGAAACTCAGGTGACGCGCGTGCGTCGCTTGACGCATTCGCGTCGCAAGGCGCATCGCTCGAGGCCGTGAACCTTAAATTGCAATCGTCATCTTGGTTAATTACGAGGATTTCCAGCATTGTCTACAGAAAATGGCAATCACCAGTTGTCTGAGTGGGTACTTTTCTGAGTCATTTCAATAAACACGGTAATGGCTATATCAATAATAAATCAATAAACATGGCTTGGGGATCAAAGTACTTAATTATTGAATGTTGATTGTGAAGCTAGAAAATCTTTATTAGGTATTTTATTAGTGATCTGACTAAACATAATTTTGAAGTGAAGCATTGTCGCGATATCGAAACCTGCCTCTAACCACTTCGTTCAGTGATACGTTCGGCTGAGGGGCTGAGGACAACCCCGCGTTACACACACTTATATTCTTTTTGATAACCATTCGCTCGTGGTAACAATCTATCAAAATGTTCGCAGTAGTTTTATTACAGGCGCCAAGTAAAATGTTCGCAGTAGTTTTATTAGAGGCACCAAGTCAGGGGTCATAAGCATTGGGCACGCCACAATTGCGGCGATAAGTCCCCTCTTTGAGGATTGGCTAGAGAGGCGCCACGGCATCCTCACCTTCCGCCTGACACAGGTCCTCACCGGACACGTCTGGTGTCATCACTGCGTGGATCACCCGGAGGACACGGTGGAGCATACGGTGGAGGTCCGCTCGGCTTGGGCATAGCATCGCCGAGTCCTCGTGGAGGCAAACAGTGACCGTGATCTCTCGCATTCGGCCTTGGTCCAGGCCATGGTATGGAGCAGGAGGGGCATGGGAGGCCGTAACCTCCTTCTGCGAAGCAGTAATGCTCGCGAAGGAGAAGGCGGAACGCGTGAGGGAGAGGCAAACTTCGCAGCGTCACGTCCCTAGCCACCGCAGGAGACGCCCTGGGTGTCGGGAATCGCAGGCCGATTCCCGGCCACCGTAGGCGTGGGCTTACGGACGGTGAGCAATGGGTAGCTCGCCTTCCGATAAGGACCAGGCACGGGTCAACGGCGCGTTATGTTCCACGCATACCTCAAAGAGATATCAGCAGAACTGGCGGGGTCCGCTAGGACCGATGCCTGCTGGGGTCGCGAGAAAGTCCGAAAGGAACTGAAGGAACACGGGTGAGTTTTAGTCAGTAAGAGTCTGACACGCCCTATTATTATTGATAAATTCCAACTTAAGAAAGGGGGGTCATAAGCATAAGATATTGAGATGACAGAAAATGTACCAAACTATTAATCAATAACATTAAGAATATGAAACGTTAGTAAAAATAATAATTATCTTCTCACTTTCTTCTTCTCAATGATGGACGTTTTGTCAAATTCTTATGCTCTTTTACGAAAATTTGATTAGTTTCAAAAAATATATAACAAAAGCTCGATCGCCATAGTTATTTTTACCGCGGAACACAATGTTTTTAGGCAAAAAAAATCTTCAATATCGCGTGTAGATTTTTTTTTCTCGTTGACCGTAACTGTATCACTGTTTCAAATTGAGTCTAGTTTTCATCGCTGGTCACTATTTCGTTACAAAATTCAATAAAACCACGACTAAGCTTTATTCCACCCGCTATGCTATGTAACTAACTGTAAAAAACTTGAATTAAAAAATTCCTTTGTACGGAACCACTGGGGGTCCGTTAAAGGGTCGATGTAACGTTTTACATACGCTACAAAAATCTTTTTGTTCCATTTCCATAAAATCATGGCGGCTCTTAAAATGGAGTAGGCAAATTGTACTTGTAATTAATTTATGAAGGGTTTAAAAATCTTTTTTGTTGATTGTGACAGAGTGCTGAGCCTTACAGATGGCAAAAAAGATTTCCCAGTATTTTTTTTGTACCTGACTCGGGACATATTAATAAATAAATCATATTCTTGAAAGTAAGTGGACTTGAGTACTTACTTAAAAAGGTGGACACAACTTGTAGATGGTTTTATGTTTAACAAGAAGTTCTACTAAAATAGTAAAGCTTTGTGAAAAGTTTGTCTAGGAAGTAATTCCAGTACGTATAACTATTTCTGGCGAGCAACAGCAGAGCTGTGTTTTGGTTGTAAGAATGGATGCTGAAATTACTTTCAAAAACATTTACACTCACCATCAATACATCATGTTGTGGTATTCGACAATAATATTTTGCAAAAATATCTTGTTTAAAATAGTATCCATGGACTTTCTTGTTTGCACTTCTCCATAGGAACCAACTACGCTTTGGAATGGGTAACTAGCTTCATCTTTCTGATTAGCTCCTTATAGATTCAAAAGTGCCTCTAAATGGTTTAATTCAAATAAATAGTTCTAGTTTTTATTTCAAAATCCGATAGATTTAATTCAATCTAAAACATTGTCTCCTAAAAGCGTTACTACTTAAGAACCCAACCACCTTATCGCAATTTCTCTATTAGGTACTACCTAAGAATCTATTTCCCCATGTAATATCATAATGTTTCTTTCTCTACACGCACAGAGGGCATTAACTCGTAAGGTTTATGGTTCATATAGTGCACAGATTGTCAGGTTGCCAGGCCATAACCATACCCATTCCCAGTTAATATTCCACCAGCTTGCCTCCGTACAATTTGTAGCAGTAACTGACGAACAAAATGTAAATAACCAGTTAACTCGGAAAGAATTTCGTGAAGTTTATTGTAATGTGATTTGTCAACTTCCTTTGGATTTCGAGTGATTGATTATCAAGGTTTTCTGTTTGAGGATGTTGTCGGTTAGATGATTATTTTTAAGGTTGACCTGGATTTGACAAAAAATAATAATAATATGTTTATTCGATTTATGTGATTGGACGTTTTTATTACTTCTAACGTGACGATATCATCGTAGATAACTACTAACGGTCTCACGATAACTCAGGGAAGTAAAATGTATGGAAATATATGAAGACACACAAATTTTGGTACAAGTAGGTACCATTGAAGATGCGCATCTGAACTGAGGGTCCATTTTTTTTTCTTGTGTAACAAAGAGAGACTTATAAGGAAATTAGTTAAAAATAATAAAAACTTAAGGGAAAGGTTCATAAATGTCTTAAACATGAATGAAAAATTTTATGATTAAATGACTTGGGCTCTCAGTCCAGACGCTTGCATAAAGTAGCATAGCATGAATCTCAGAAAGTACTATTTCTGTGTCAATAATTTTTATTTTAGAAATTAGTTAAGATTTTCTTAAATCTTTTAAGAAATTTCCAACTTTTTAGAATATGACGTAACAGTTTTATGGAATTGAAACGTTTTTCTTTGAAAATAAAAATATTTTGGAAAATGTTCTAAGAAAAATCAGCCACCCTTTAAATATGCGTATTTCTATTCAAAACCGCTAAATAGAATAGATCTAAACCCTTATTACGACGGTTTCATATAGACGCTGGCGGATGCCACGTATTATAGTCACCGGTCACAACTGTGGCCACTGATGTACGTGGGTTCGACGGATTGACAATAATGACAACGGTTTCCGTTCCAAGACGCGGACTGGGTTGGTGCAAGTTGTTAGAGGAAGCGAAGATATATTCAATAAAATCAGAAAATGTTTAATGTGAACATGGCTAGGATTCTTACATTTTAATTTTTGGGTCACTAGAAACTACAGAAGTACAGTATCCAGCCGTAAATATGGCACATTGGACTTTAGAAGAATTTCGGCTTTGTAAAGCGTTGTCTTCTTTAAACATTTTTCGAGACGCATTTACATACGTTGTTACAGTTATTTCGACACGAAGATGTTATTTATTACACAATGTGATGTTAATCACCTGGTGGAAGTGCGAATATTAGGAATATTGTCAATTCAATAAATCCACATAGACCTGCCGCAAACCGCAATATTTAGCTCTGTCACACGTTGTCAAAATTTTGACACTCTGATATTGAACAGTACCAAGGCCACACTTCAGTGGTAATAAAACCAGTATAAGCTGGTATCGCATTCTATCGGCCAGCTCAAGCTCAAAGTGTTAGCCCGGACGTGCGGCCTATTGTACCTTATTAAACATTTTTCATCCAAGAAGAAAAAACAAAGAACCATCAGTCACCCGCAACTCGCAACTCGCACCATCACCAAACAAAAACCGAAATGTAATCGTTCACGTTTGACGTTAGAGCACGTTAAATTACCGGCGCGGAATCTTATTTATTTGACAGGGGGACGTGAGCCCGCCGCCTCCGGCCAGATTAAAGTTCCTTTCTTCAGATCTTTTACAACGACAGATTACCTTTTTTCGGAATGTCGAGAATGGAAAATATATATTTCTGGAGTGTAAGTAAAAGTTTAAATATTGGGTTTAGTCGTAAACATGTTGGTGATCTGTCACTGGCTGACTGTTGAGTAATTTCTTGATCTAATATTGTTGACTTTCTTTCTTTTCACCGTTACGTCCTTTCAAAATCGTTATTTAATCACCTGAGTTTATCTGCAACACTTCATAAGTCACAACCATTTCCCAAATATATAGTAACGACATTTTTCCGTACAATAGAGTCAAGTCATGATTATCACAGTATCACTTTATAATCACTGCCATCACATATTCAACATCCTACTACTTATTGAATGGCTTTTGAAGGAATAATATACCTACATAATTGTGTATAATCACTGGCGATTTCAATGCTTCTCCATGTTTCTCAATCTACAATTAAAAGCTATGACGTGATGACGTCAGCCGGCGTTGACGTCATCAGGTCAACGCCAGCTGACGCTGAAAACCAGCGCTGGGGTTCTGTCTTGCATAGGGTCGCAGCATCATGCTGAGCGATGGCCGTTTTGCGTGAATGTGACGCATATTTTCCCTAAACTTGTATCCATTTTATAATTTTGTGTTCTTATTTGCGTCATGTTTACCGCAAATAAACGTATTTTCTTTCTTTATATGTATCATCTCTAAATATCTACTAAAAATATTTTTTTTTTTATTCCATACGCGATGTTTTCATACATATATTGACAAGGTACCGTCATGATGTTAATATCCTTAAACAGTTGTCTCAGAAAGTCACGCACGTCGAAAGTAGTTGTTATATAATATCGCATCGCATATACGTATGCAATGCGATAATATATAACAACTACTTTCGACGTCATTTGAACTACTAACGAACAATTTACTTTTTTAAATAAAAATAAATTGTACAAAATCTTCTTAAATAAAAATATCTGAAGCATGCAAAAATCAACAAAATATCTTATATCTTCAAAAGCAGCAAAATATCTTAATCCGTGTCATAAATCATCTTCAGGGCCTCTTCTAACTGGGCACGCCACAATTGCGGCGCTTTGAGGAGTGGCTATAGAGGCGCCACGGCGTCCTCACCTTCACCCGCAGGTCCACACGGGACACGGTTGCTTCAGGAGGTTCCTATTCTGGATAAGGCGGGAGGAAATGCCCGGGTGTGACCTCTATATGGATCGCCCGGAGGACACGGTGAAGCATAGGGTGGAGGTCTGCCCGGCTTGGGCGGCGAACCACCGTGTCCTCGTCGTAGCGATCGGCGGTGGTGATCTCTCGAATCCGGCCCGGCCCGGTCGACGGCGTGTTATGTTCTACGCGCGTCTCAAAGAGACGTCATCACAAATGACGGGGTCCGCTAGGGACGATGCCTGCCAGGGTCACGGGAAAATCCGAAAGGGATACCGTCGCCCCTGTCAACACACAAGCAACTGAAGGAACACGGGCGGGCTTTAATCAGTAAGAGTCTGACACCTTCCCGCTCCGTCCAGAGCGGGAGAAGTTATTTGATAATTTCCCGCGCAAAAAAAAGGCCCTCTACTAACTACCGAATCTTATATTGATTACAGCCTTAAATATCATCCTATAGTTAAGTAAAACTTCACGAGAAGATCAAAGGTAAAACCTTTTATTGTTCTAAAGACGTCAAGAAACTTACGTACATTTTTTATTTCGAAACGAATAATTGTTAAAAACTTTTTCAGCCGTCATTTTGTCCCCAAGAGTCATGAATTTTTAACGATTGTTTTTCAAGGGCCACTCTTTATAATGAGCTCTTTAATTCAGAATATAATACGAGTATATACATTAATCTTAATTGCTACTAATTAATGTTCTGTGACCTTTGTCTACACTTTGACATCGTGAATTTATTATTAAGCCATTAGAGTTGACACATTTTATTAGCTGAAAAACTGAATGGAAATATTGTGTTAGTGTCGCAAACATTTTTACTTACACATATTTTAATAGTGTGAGAATCTGGTCTGTAGTAAATGGCACATTATGAGTTAGAATGTCTGACCTTTTATTGCCATGTTCACTTTTGTCATCAAATCTGTGATAACCATATCACAGTTTTTTTTTATTTAGATTCAAAAGAATGAATTTGCCGGCAAAACAAACAGACATATCTGGGAGAAACACAGTTTGATCGAGTTACTATTATAGCTTTTCAAATAAACCTCATACAAAACACTGTACCTTCCCAATGCGCCTGTTTACAACTTAGTACAAAAAAAAACACGGACGAGGAATGTGTCAAAACTTCCTTCATTTACGTGTTCGAGTCATTTTAGCAGTACGTGCGTCAGACGTCCTTTCACAAAGACTATATGAATTAGTTTTACAACATGCTGCCAGCAATTTGCTTGGCTTTGTTTATATTTACCAGAGCTTTTCCACCACTGGTTTTTTTCTGCCACTAGGTTAAAAAATACAACGAATTTTACTACATTACGTTAGTGGCAGATGTATGAACGTAAACGGAGCAAAAAGAGTTATAAGTATCGTAGCAGCTGGCGTTCTGGGGTTTCTGCCAACCCCCATGGGAGGAAGGCTTGAGTTTATGTATGTTTCTGTAAAATACATTACAGTAACGTCCTTATTTTATTGACGCTAAAATACATTACAGTAACGTCCTTATTTTATTGACGCTAAAATACATTACAGTAACGTCCTTATTTTATTGACGCTAAAATACATTACAGTAATGTCCTTATTTTATTGACGCTAAAATACATTACAGTAACGTCCTTACTTTATTGACGCTAAAAGAATAAATTACCATGACCTGCTATGCATTACCACACCAAAAAATAAAATACCTAAGTGGATCATAAATATTTTGACATTACAACATCCATAAACATCATCCTCATCACGATTTACCTTATCTACATACTAATCAGTGTAACTCTTCTCTGTCATACCATCACAAACAATTTTCGCCTCTCTTTATTCATCTTTTAACCAAAACTATCTCACTCGTCCCAAAATCATAGCCTCTCCAAATATTTCAAGGGGTTGATCCTAACATAATAACCGAACGTCGTTCAACGTAGCAGTGTCCTATTCCAGAGCATCGTTTTGTCAAATGTGCGTCAGTGACGAAGCCAAAGCTGCGTGCATTTATCTTGGCTTAAGTCCATCATAATAATTATTGTGGAACATGGTCTTTGTGTGCGCGGGAGAGTGTTTATTTAATTCGATCAATATTAAAGGTAGCAAACTTCCATCCCTTTTTCTTTCCCACAGATCTGCTATATAAATCATGCAACGTGCTGACTGTTCGCCAACTTTTCATTATGCACTTAGTATTAAAACAGCACACCATGCTTACCTACACTGCTGACAATACTAACAAGAGACGGAATGATATAGTATGCGCAACTAATACAACCTCAAAACATGTCTTTGTAGAAAGATTTTTTACATTCTTAGGCCCATTTCTGTACAATAGATTAAATAGAAAACTTAGTATTTATAAATTAAATTACTTTAGCTGTAAAAAAATTATACTTGAATATTTACTAGCCATAGATTATGCACAGACAGAAGATCTACTTTTTGTCTGCAAATAGAATTGTTAACATGCTATTTTATTTTGATTTACCTAATTTTAATTTAGTTTATACTTTAACATGCTATTTTATTTTGATTTACCTAATTTTAATTTAGTTTATACTATTTACTCATTGTTAATTTATTACATTAAGTATTTATGCACTTCCTAGCCTGAAACACAGGTTCAACCTAGTTCAGGCAAATAAGCAACTGTGCTCTATTTTAATTATTAAGTTACTTATTGTAAACGTGCCCCCTTTTTATAAATAAACGATTTATTTATTTATAAATTTAAATTGAATGTTTCAAACTTATCTATGAGCTTCAGTTAGTAGTCAGTCTTTCTTCTGAAAATATGTTTAAGCCTCCATCCATAATGCATTTTTGTCATGTTTCCTTATCAACAATCTGAATCGTTTCTATTTGAACTAAGCAGAAAATTGGTAAATGTTGATTGTGATAAAAATAAATATTAGTTTTAGCCCGAATTCTTCACTGTATTTCGACTCATTGACTGACTCATCAAAAAACACAGCTTCTTATATTATTATGTTTTCTTTTCTATTTCATTTTCTTTTGTTTATTTATGGTTTCTCAATTCACCAGCTTATCGCTTTCACATCGACCTTGCTTCACCTCGACCACCCTAGGCGAGAACAAATACAGTGTTGTGTCGGCCCCTCCTTTTGTTATTGTAACTTTTATGTATGGAAACGCTCTGTTATTACAAACCAACGTATTTTTATAAAGGATTTTATCAGCACACAGTACATTTGTTTACTTTTATGTTATAGGTTTGAGACTGGTGGTAAGCACCACCGGTTTCGTCCAAGTTGAGATGTTTAAAAATCCTGACGTTAAAAACTTTCAAAATAAATTATTAGTATTCGTCGAAACTTATTTAGGAAAAAAACTATATATTAATGTATCTTTATTTAATGTATCTTTACATTACTTCAATAAAAAATTTGGCATTATCGTTAATGTATCTTTATTATATCATGCATGGAAGTGTTCTAGGATTAGTTTTACTTAAGGTTCAATTTGTACTGTATTCACGTCGTTTGAAGTTACATAAGCTGATTCAACGATATTATCATCAGTATACTTTCCTTAGTGTGAGGCTTATAGCTTATTGTTGAGTGTTTTCAAAAAAACACTCAACAATAAGCTATAAGCCACATATCGTATTTCCAGTTCACCAAAATAAGTTTTAGGTTTACCAAATTCCATTTAATTACACCTCACTTCTGATTTTATAAAGGATCGCCTGCAAAAACCACCTTTTTTCCGCATTCTATACAGCGTAACATGAATACTACTGACCTTGATCTGCTTCCCGGAAAATTTAACGACACAAGACCCGGTCATAAAATAATTCATAATAAGGACTATAATCTTTAGTGACGTCATTGTCATTAATAACATCCATGACGTAGCAGAATGTAATAATACTTTAACAATCTTCTCAATATGGCCGTATGCTAACAATGGTTTATAGTTACAAGGAATTTTCTATTCACAGAGTACGTACTTGCGAACTTCTAAGCCCCTTTGCTTTAGTTGACTGAAATGCTTGCGTAGTATGACTAGCTTTGTTTGTGTCACTATTCTGGAATTAAATGGACAAATGATTAAATAAAGTATCCAAATAAATGACTAATGAAGAGAAATATTTTATTTTGTAATGAATACAGCTAAAAGAATAATAATAATTCAATTATATATTGAAAAAGAAGCAATATTACAATCCCCGAAGTTTTATAAAGAAAAACTAATAAATTGACAACTGAATTCAATTCGTCGAAAGAAATACACAATTTCGAAATTAATTATTCATTAAAGCTTACTCTTAGAAAATTAACAACGTTGTGTATTTAAACAAACTTCCCTAATCATTGAAACTATTCCAATTAACCGAAGAAATATCTAAATAGAAAAGCGAAATTACTTTGAATTCCTAACGATCTCCATCCAAATAGGAAAAACGTTCCTGCCGGGGATTTGAAATCTCACTCACCGGGAAATTAAAAAACTTTTAAACCACTTTGGCAAACTTCATTACTGAGATCCACAGGGTAGTTCCATCCTTGAAAATGTATAACGTTTAAAATAGCCGTTATTTGTATGAGATTTACGTTGCATTACTATTTAAACTTGATGCAACTGGATTCGTGAGTTTAATTGGTCCAGGCTTAATTACCTTTTTTGTGCAGTCCGAGGCAGCTTTTGTATAAGCGAAGCACTGTAAATATAGAGAAGTATTGAACATGCTGTATTTTTATTTAAAAACTTGTTTTGTAAAAGTAAATACTGCTACTGTTAAGAGAAATAAATAAATTTACCATTTAAAATAAAAAGTTTATTAAGATGTACCCACTTTCTGTGTAACTGTTTATTAATAATTGTTGTATTTTTTAGTTAAAAGCATACTCAATCCAACAAATATTATAAAGGCGAATGTGTGTTTGTTTGTTTATTTGTTTGTTACGCTTTCACGCTAAAACGGCTGAACGGATTTGGATGAAATTTGGCACATGGCTAGACCATGACCTAGATTGGGCGTTTTTTTCCCGATATTCCCACAGAATCGAGACTTATGCGGGTGAAACCGCGGGAGTTAGTAGTACTATAAATGTTTTGTAGCCGAATCAGTTCTGCAGACAAAAAAAAAAACTCAATACCCGCAGTACTCAAAGCATAAAAACGCCTTCATAGTTTATACCACGGTCCGTTTCACAATAGAAAACATGGTTGGAAACCTTCATATTTATAAACTGCAGCTATTAAACGTTGATGAACATTCACGTCATGATGGAAGGCCCGTACATTTCCGTCTACGCCTCGTTACTTCAAACCAACCGTCCGTTGGCAGCGAAGTGGGTCAAAGTCCTGCTGCTTTTTCATTTGAAAGTCATTATGAGTTAAAGTAAAAATAAAAATTGTTTTAGCAAGTTGATGGCTGAGTTGTTTATTAATTTTTGCGGTCAAAAGAGTTCTGATGGATATTTTTTTATGGTTACAAAAGTTTTTAATAAATCCGGAATTTACATTTTTCTAAAGAAGTAGGTAGGTAAAGCCGTTTGGAATACTTTGGGGTGACCTTTTCTATGCAGTATCATTAATACTTTATATGCGATTTGTGTCGGATTGTGTAGCTCGTGGCTAACTAATAACTGCCGCACGGGTCGATCCATCAGGTTAAGCTAAGGATGCCGGGGTTGGTCTGTGGATGATTCCCAAATTACCATGTATACATTTTTTTTTTACATTCTTTTTGATTATTCACCTTATTATTTGACTTTATATACCTAAAATTAAACTTCAACTCTTTATTAGTGGCTTTTGTGGACATGATAATCATTTAGATTTGATACAGCTATAATAGCAATCACGTCATTTCGTTTAAAATACGTTTTTATTTTTTTTATTTATTTATCTTTATTTATTTATTTAATACTTCAAGCACACAAATGTACAGAGGCGGACTTAATGCCATAGGCATTTTCTACAGACAGTGGTAGGTGCAATAGCGCGAAAAGAAGATTTTTTACATTTAAATATAAAGATATACAACATATATACCTATTTAAAACTATAAATATAATAAATATACCTAATTATATATAAATATAAGCACAAATAAAACAAACAATGGGAAAACATTACCGTTGTGATGATACTGCCAGCTTCTTGCGAATATGCTCGCGAACTTTAATTCTAAAAGATAATCGGTTGGTCGCCATCCTGATTTCCTGAGGGAGCGCATTCCACAGAGAGATAGACTGAATGAAGAAGGAAGAGTGAAAGAAGTCTGTGCGGTGAGTGGGACATTGAAGAAGACGATTGTGAGATGAACGTAGATTTCTATTGTGGTTGGCGCAAATGTACTGAAAGTGGGGGGCCAGATAACTAGGGGAAGAGGGAGAGTTAAGAAATGAAAACAAGGTGGTCAGCGCCCTTTGCTCTCTGCGCTGGCGTATGGGCAACCACCTTAGAAGCGAACGATGCGCAGAAACATGATCATATTTACGCAGATTGAAAACGAATCGAATGCAGTTATTGAGAAGACGGTCAAGTTTGTTGAGGAGATCTGCATTCAGGTCATAGTAGCACACATCACCATAATCGATGATAGGGAAGATTAAGGACTGCACAAGCATTGTCTTCGTACTTGATGGCAATCAATTTTTCAATCGGTATAGAGCCCGCAGCGTTCCAGTAACCTTCTGGCTTACCCTAGCGACTTGAGTACGCCAGTTTAGGGTATTATCAATGTGCAAGCCTAAGTCCATCACGTCAGTGCTAAAAGGAACGATCGTACCATTGAAGAGAACTGGTGGCAAGGTTGTACCATCCACCTTGCTAATACCGCGAGGACTGCCAATGATGATCGATTTATATAGATTCTTTTCAATTTTGTGAATGTGAGAACGCTGTCGGCCTAGTGGACTGTAGATTTGTTGATCAACATTATTCTGTTAAGTACTTGGTACTTGTTGAAAGACCTACACTGTCCTCCCATACCTAATAACACTGTTATTTAAAAATTTTGTAAAAGCCCATTATTTTTAAAAGAGTAACCGTGGAGTTTCTTGCCGGCTCTTCTCCATAGGAAACAACCAATTGGAACCGTGCACCTAGCTTCTGACGTTTCATAAGTGCCCATGTAGGTTTTAATATGAAATAAAAATATTTTGAATTTTAATTTTGAATTTTGAATTTGATGGGTGATCTTTACATACCGAGACTCCTCCGTGCCTCGGAAAGCACGTTAAGCCGTTGGTCCCGGATGTCATTCGTGGATCTTTGACAGTCGTTACGGGTCGTCAGAAACCCGAAAGTCTGACAACCAGTCTTACCAAGGGGTTATCGTATTACCCAGTTACTGGGTTGTGGAATTCAGATAGGCAGTCGCTCCATGTAAAATACTGGTATTCAGCTGCATCCGGTTAGACTGGAAGCCGACCCCAATTTAGTTGGGAAAAGGCTAGGCAGATTGATTTTTTGTGCCGGATTGTATCAATCAATCAAATCAGTCTATCATATTTCTAGATTAGAACCGTGACTCGATTTGACCCGATTTCGAGGCTTTTTTTTAGCTAGACTTGACTTTTTTTAAATTTCGTCACAGCATGCAATTTTCAATCTTCCTCATACAGACTGTCCTTATCGCTTTCTGCAGCTTATCGTTCTGTCTTTCCTTCCATATTGCCTACTTCCAATACTCATCTACTTTAGTTTAGTAACTGTTATAGTTTACAACAAATACTCTAAGAACTGTTATCGAAACAACAATTTCCACCCAACAAGGTTTAACCGTTCCCAAAGCGGAAGAGATCAGCCACGTAATAATGATCCAATAAATATCTCGGTTTTCTATCGCTAATGTTCTTCCCCCAAGGATTAGGAGCTCGAAGCTATATCAACAGGAGATTAATTCTGTATGAATGCCCGTAATACCATTATGGGGTTCGAGTGGTGTTTATGTATTAATATTTGATGTTTCTTGAGTTTCTTTTTGTCCTTTTGCGGATTACTGTTAATAAGTATGTAAGACTAAGATTACCTACGATATTATATCGAAAAAAAAAAGATGAATCACTTGTAAGTATCGTCATGGTCGTCTGCTGATATAAATATATTAATTAATACAAATAGAAAACGAAAAAAGTTTTTACAAAAAAGTGGAACCGACTTAAAAAAAAAAGTGCAAAATAACTTTAATTTCGGAAGTCGGTGGCAAAAAATGAAAAAAACCAAATACTCGTTATTAGTTACATTAATTTATATAAGTTGTTTTGTACTTTTTAATATTTTTTTTGAAGCGGTTCAATCTTTTTGTACATATTTTTAATTTTTCACTTTTAAGTTGTGGTACCTAACCCCACACAAATTCGAATACCACCACCTGCTATGTAAGTAACAGTGACAGGAACTTATAACATCATCCGTATAGACTAAGTGGGAAAAATACCTTTTATTGCAGCTAACTCAAAAACTATCCAAGCAAATTTAATAAAATTTATATGGGACCACCTCTGAAAAAGAATCATCAAAATCATTTCATAATTGACGGAGTAATCACGTATAAAATATACAAAAAAAAACATACAGTCGAATAAATAAAGAATCTTTTTGAAGTTGGTTAAAAAGAACCCATGGACTTAGGTTCTTTCATTTTGATAATACAAATTACTCAGCTGTACTTATTGAACTCTGAAATGGTCGCTGCAGATAGCTTTAAAGTATTTAAATATAACTTTAAAAATGTTTTAGCTCCCTGAAATAATTGAAATGAAATGAAATGAAATTGTTTATTCTGTAAATAGGATATTGGAATCACTTTTACACGTCATCTTAAAAAAATAAGTAATTAAAAATTAGCTAGATGAGTTCGGCGTTTCCTATCTGACTACTCTGAGAAGAAAGGCCGAAACAAACTCAGAGGTCATAGTCTCTTTTAAAGTCCAGACATAATCTTGGTCAGGCCATATGAGGACCATGTAGATTAGTGTCTGAAATGGTCTTTTGAGAAAAGAACCACACAGATTTGAGTGGACCTGTCCTGTCAGTGCAAGCATTTGTCAGTAATCGTGGAGCTCAACCCAGAACTTAAGGAGCTCAACTCGACGAACAATACCAAAGAAAGGACATTTGGGTAGGCCTCATAAACTACTCAAACTGCCAGACTATCATTAAAACTAAATAAGAAAGAAAAAATAATAATAATTAAAAAATCCACATAGTCCTCACATTCACAAAAATTTAAAAAATAAAAAAAAATACTTTACAAAGTAATAATGTCATTTTGTATGTAATTTTTATATAATACTGGTATTGATTTTATGATTTTAGCACAAGGCTTAGCAGAGCGAGCAGCTCAATCCCAAGCTTTTTTATCATCTAAATAATCTAAAATTTTATAGTACCCTTTTTTGCAAAGTTTGGTTTTAATACAGCTTTTAAATCGTTTAATGGGTAAGTTTCGAATGTCGATGGGAAGTTTGTTGTAAAAGCGTATACATTGACCCATGAACGAGTTGCCTACTCTGTGGAGACGAGTGCGGTGTACAGCGAGGTTGTGTTTATTCCTCGTATTTAAACTATGAATATCGGAAATCTTTTTAAAATTAGATATATTTTTGTGTACATACAATAGGTTTTCAAAAATATATTGTGATGCTACAGTCAGAATATTTATTTCTTTGAATTTCTCTCGTAGGGAATCTCTCGGACCTAGGTTGTAAATGGCTCGAACAGCCCTTTTCTGTAGAACAAAGATAGTATTAATTTCCGAACAAGTTCCCCAGAGAAGAATTCCATATGACATAAGACTATGAAAATAACTAAAATAAACAATTCGGGCTGTATCTACGTCAGTTATCTGCCTAATTTTTTTAACAGCATAAGCGGCCGAACTTAGCCTTCCTGACAATTTTTCTATGTGTGGGCCCCACTGTAATTTACTGTCAATAGTGATTCCAAGAAAAACTGTCGACTCAACAGGGTCCAGCTCTATTCCATTAACTTGAACATTGGTATTTAGCTGCCTGACATTTGGCGTTGCAAATTTAATGAGTTTAGTCTTTTTTTCATTCAGGAGAAGATTATTTACATTAAACCAATGCACAACTTTAGAGAGCGCATC
Source organism: Xanthia icteritia (assembly GCA_949128155.2). Classification (NCBI taxonomy): domain Eukaryota; kingdom Metazoa; phylum Arthropoda; class Insecta; order Lepidoptera; family Noctuidae; genus Xanthia; species Xanthia icteritia. The sequence continues at coordinate 22,041,517 of OX421938.2, forward strand.
GTTCACTAGTTCAAAGTTGACTAACTGACGTTTGATTTTAAAAATAAGGGAAGTATCATCTGCGAATAATACGATCTTATGATTATCCCTTATGTGATAAGGTAAGTCATTTATATAAATTAAAAACAAGAAAGGACCTAGAATTGAACCCTGCGGAACGCCCATGGTGACCGCAGATCCTGCAGATCTCTTGCCATTAACATCGACCCTCTGAATTCTGTTGTTCAGATAAGAAGTCAGAAGGTCGAGAGCCCTGTCCCTCAAACCATAGTGGTAAAGTTTCCTGATGAGAGTATCATGATGTACGCAATCGAAGGCCTTGGACAAGTCGCAGAAAATGCCAAGAGCATCTTGCGACTCCTCCCAGGCCTCGAATATGCTCTTCAGTAATTCCACGCCCGCGTCTGTGGTTGAACGACCCTTTGTAAAACCAAACTGTTTCAGATGTAGTAAATGATGAGAATTGAAATGTCTTAACATTTGTTTCAAAATTAATTTTTCAAAGATTTTGCTCAATGTAGGTAATATCGAAATAGGCCGAAAATTCGTAGGATCAGTTGTGCTGCCAGACTTGAACAGTGGAATCACTTTGCTTAGTTTCATCAGATCAGGAAATACACCAGATGCAATACAAGAGTTAATTGGTACTTATGACCAGAGTTACATAAAAATCATTATATCATTTTCAGACAGTAACAGCCAGTAGGTAGGTATTATAAAAATATACCACGACTTGTATTTTATTTGAAGAATACAACAAAATAAATCTGTCCGGCAAATCACGCGCATTAGCGAACGAATGTCACTGAATATAAATAATGATTGTCAAACTATCTTATTTTTTTCCGTCAGGTTGACATAAAAACTATTTTTTTTTAATTTTCTACTTCAAGATATCTAAAGGGGACTAAAAATTAGAATAGTAATTCTATATTCATGAAGCGAGAGTAACCAAATAACTTTTTTTGATGAGAAAACTTCGGAATGATGGAAAGAAAGAAAGCCAAATATACATGAATGGAATCTGTTTGCTCAAGAAATGGAAACATTTCTTTGTGGGACATCTAAGAGGATGAACTTTGGTAGTTTTGAGGACAAACTTTTAGAAAGTAGTCCGCGCCTTATCTGTGGTTGTTCCAATTTATAGGGGCCTAATGGAATCCCGTGGAGTAGGCTTACTTGGGCTAAAACATTATGAAACTTATGTGGTCACATAATACACTTGAGAATTTGTACGGTACTATAAAAATAATACTATACCTATGACATCAACAATGAAAGCATTCGAGGAATAATTAATCAATCAACTAATGACTCCAAACATTCAAGTCATCGCGTTTCATATTGTTTAAAAAAATATTATCAAATAACTCAGATTACCTAAGAACAAATCGTTCAATAAAACCTCCAAGCAATTCTAGAACCGAAACTACACACAAAACAACGCAAAGGTAAAACCGTATGAGATAACTGGCCACCGCATTACCCACAATTTATTGCTAATCGCTGAACCCGAACATAATTCGTTCGATCCGAATCGAAACCGACCACCGATGGGCTTAAGTGACCACGCATTAATATAGAACATCGCGAGTTATTAGACCGAAATTAATCGCATCCGACTAATTTATTCGTATGCTGATTTTGTTTTGACGTGTGCCGTTAATCTGTGAGGGTAGGTAAACATAGTGAGAGGTGTCAAACATCTTGTAATTATAAATTATAATGGTACTTTGAAATTAGGAAAAGGCGAAGGATAGGTTTTAAAAGCGCCCGATGAGTGTAGATATTGCTTTTTGGTTTAGATAATGGAATTTTATCGTTTTGGCTTGTCAGGTTTCTTCAGCCTATTATTCTACTGACAATAAATTCTACTTCAAAGAAATCATAACAAAAAAAAACTATTAGTCTGCTGATTGAATAAAAGCATAATTCGAATTCATTCCTAACCGGTGTTGCCATTTATTTATTTACCTTAAATTAAACCGGTATACAAATAAAAAACCATAAAAGAATAATATGATTAACATGTTGTGTCCCCCAAAACCTTCCCTGGCTTCAGCTTATATTGTCATTAAGGGCGGAATTGTTCCAGAGACAGAACCCTATGTCATGTCCGACCCGAAGTAGCGTGTATTTCAGCCTATAACAAAAACGGACCGGAAGAACCACAACGCTATTGTGAGGTCCCAAATAGCAGCTGACATTAAATGAAAATTGCTGTGAAGTTCCCACGTAAAAAGTTTTCGAAGACAGGGATTATCATGGGGCCCATGTTGTTCGGATAGTTGGGGCGTGTTTTCTGACTTGGTATGTGTGTTATGACAGTCTTTTTACGTCGACTTGGTTGTTTAAGGAAAAAACAAAGTATAGGATCGAAGTCTATAATGGCACGAGTTTAAGGAAATGGATAAATGTTAGCTTTTATGTGTTAAAATATTATATTCTCTGGTATGTTATCTTGTCGAGCCCTGTTTTGTTTATGAAGTATAAAGGTACAATACCGTAGCTGACCGCAGGCGACAATTGCAGGCGACGTGCCGCTGCGACACGACTGGTTTCTATGTATTCTTATGTATTTATTTGAAGGCGACGACGTGTCTTTAGCTACGGAAGGTATTACATAGAAATTCAAAGTCAAAGTCAAATCATTTATTTCGAATAGGCCCTTATAAGGCACTTTTGAACGTCAAAAATTTACAAAAAAATTGAAATGATTCTAGTCGCCCCTTCCAAAAGGTAGTTTTCGCATGGAGAAGAATGGGCAAGAAACTCCACCGTTACTCTTTTAAAATGTTTTACAATATTTTGTATAAGTACATTAGTTATATAATTATATGTGAAGACGATGCACCTAGAATAAAATTATTATACCACAATAGATAAAAAGAATTAAGAATTAAAAATCAAGCAACAACAGATAGACTAATTATGTGATAGATACATGGTGTTCACATATTTACAAACATTGTAAAAGTAGACGATTTTCCTAAAATTTTACAATTAATAAGTCAGTGTACGAGGAATTGGTCACAGAATGTAAAATCAGTGTCATATAATAAAAAATAATAATAAAATATACAATTTTTGCAACCAGTTTGATTTTGTCTTGATTCTAAATTATCCTATGGAGCAGTAACCAGATTCGTAGTAACCAGTCGTTTCGCGCCAACTTACCTTAACAATCTTTCTTAAGATAGTGCATTTTTGTAAAGAGCACCATTGTCTAGAGAAGCCCATACATTCAGCGTAAACTCAAGCATAAGCTTATTGTTACCCAAAATAACATAGGTACTGTTATCTACAAGAAACCATTCCCATGAACTATTTTTCACGTACCAAACGTGTTACTATTTGACTTTCCACCCAGTTCATCGACATTTAACAGCGAGTCGAAACAAGTCAAATTCCCACAATAGAGCGTACACACCGCGACTTGGCAACTTGTTATCCTAAAGCAATTAAATCGAGTCGGCATTCGAGTCACGTTCAGAATTAATGTCCGAGAACGTATCGGTTCGCGCTTCGTGTTTAGACGGTACCTGCGACGTTTAATGTATTGGATTAGTCGTGATGTGTGTGCCGGTGCTTAGTAGTTTAGAGTTTCTGTTTTATCTAGTTAAGAGTAATCTTCTAATTTCGCTTGCGAGAGGAAAGCGGGCTGCTTTGATAATTGCGAATGGAATTTAAGAGATTGGTTTGTTTTCTGATTCTGTTTTAGTATTCAGGATGATGAACAGCTTTGGATTGGATGAAGGAATTATAGTCTGCTGTTACTTGCACAGAATTAATTATGTCTTTAATTGCTAGTAGGTACTGGACCATTCATAAATCTGTGCGATTTTTTCTGACTGTCCTTATCATAATAGGATTAGGCCGAACTAGCAGCAAACCGACTTACTATCATCAAACCTTGTTCATGTTTTTACTATATCTAATATAGTTTGTTCAACATTTTTCTTAACTCGTACGTTCATTATTAGTGTGAAGGAGTAGAATTGTATTATAAACTTACTGTCTACTGTCTTTTAGCAGAACTAAGTATATCTGGGTCACACAGGTTACCTAATGATCCATTTATCTGTTTCCTGCACATTGAGTGCAGGATCTCCAACGTCTTTCCTTTGCAAAGGCACTTTAATTTTTTTTACCTGGAAGAACGTGCACACCTTTACTTGTTAAAGTTTCTAAACTTTTTAAGAATATTAAAAAAAATATGTTATCATGAGTGAAATGTTACACGTGTGTTTTCTCAAGGCATAAATTCAGATTATGTACGTACATAAGTTACATTTATATTGCCAACAAACGCTAATCTCCCTGTAAAACCAATGGATTATGGTATCACTCCATAAGGACCTTTTTGGTACAAGTGGAGGCCATAATAATATGAAAAACGATAATGGCATTCAATATTAACATACTTAAACCAATGTTGGACTAAATCCTAACATATATAAATAAATTGAACTATCACAACACGTTCCTTTATTTGCATAGATTATGGTAAACCAAATGTCAAAGCGGGCCATATATCGGGTGATTGCGATTCGTATTGTGTTGTTTCATTTTCATTTGAAATTGTACATGTCACACACTGCACATTGTTGTTTCCTGCCGATTTGCTGCAATGGATTTCAGTTGCATTAGTTGTTGCAATTAGTTAGCGTGCTTAATTTTGAACTCCTGTGATTGACTTGTGCGCTAAACGAATTAGTAACGCAGTTACCCATTACAGTTTAGTAGTAGTTTATTTCATAGTAGTTTTTAAGAATCCCGATATTAACTCTAGACTGGTTGATAACCGGGGCACCGGTTTGGGCGCGTTAATTGAGGCGGCGGCAAGCCCGCCGGTTGAACGCGTCCCAGAGGGTCATTGCCACCCGGCTGGTCCGGGGATACCGCACGGTCTCCGGTGAGGCGGCGAGCCTCCTTGACGGATTGCCGCCATGGGATCTGGAGGCAAAAGTCCTCGCGCATATTTGGGAGTGGCGCGAGGAGGCGAAGCGCCGGGGCTCAACTTCGCTGCCGCGAGAACAGTGGACAGAGCTCAAGCGTGATCTCATGGCGTTATCGAGAGTGCGATTGTCGCAACCCAGTGCTAGCCACTATTGCGGCGATAAGTTCCCTCTTTTAGGAGTGGCTAGAGAGGAGCCACGGCGTCCTCACCTTCCGCCTGACGCAGGTCCTCACCGGACATGGTTGTTTCGGCAGGTTCCTGTTTCGTATCAGGCGGGAGGAAACGCCCGGGTGTCATCACTGCGTGGATCGCCCGGAGGACACGGTGGAGCATACGGTGGAGGTCTGCCCGGCTTGGGCAGAGCATCGCCATGTCCTCGTAGAGGCGATCGATGGCGGGGATCTCTTGCAGCGAGAGGGCATGGGAGGCCGTCACCTCCTTCTGCGAAGCAGTAATGCTCGCGAAGGAGGAGGCAGAACGCATAAGGGAGGGGCTAATTTCGCGCCCTCACGCCCCTAGCCGCCGCAGGAGACGCCCTGGGCGTCGGGAATCGCAGGCCGATTCCCGGCCATCGTAGGCGCGGGCTTGCGGACGGTGAGCAATGGGTAGCTCGCCGTTCGATAAGGACCAGGCCCGGGTCAACGGCGCGTTGTGTTCCACGCGCGCCTCAAAGAGATGTCAGCAAATGAAGGGGTCCGATAGGACCGATGCCTGCCGGGGTTGCGGGAAAATCCGAAAGGGATACCGTGGCAACGTACAGGCAACGGAAGGAACACGGGTGGGTTTTAGTTAGTAAGAGTCTGACACGCCCTCCCGCTCCACCCAGAGCGGGAGAAGTTCTTTGATAATCTCTCAATCCAAAAAAAAAAAAAAAGACTGGTTGATAAGGTAAAAGGACAACGGTTTGAACAAAATCACGCACAAAATCTAGATTTGGAGAGAGATCCAGGCTTAAATATTCTCGATATTCTACACTATCATAAATTCATAAAATAGATCAATACCTAAATGCAACTTAATCCAAATATATTTCACTATCACAGTCATGTTTAATTACACATACCCCGTTTGAATTTCAAACACCTTCAAACATATTCACACCCAAGAAGATTCCTACAGAATCCCTCCACCAAATTAACAGGACGTAAAACGCATTAACCGCTACCCGATTTAACAGGCGTAAATTTGAAATATTCATGCGTTCAAATTAATGGCCGTACCTATAAATTAGCGCCGATACAACCACTATCACCTGGGCTACATATTAAAGGGTCTTTAAAATCCTGTCGCAAAATTCTCCGCATAAACGCAAACGACATATTTTGGTCCCTTTTTAGGGAACCGTAGCTCATGCGGATTGGAAACATTAAATTTGAGAATGTAGTAGGAGGGTTACAGAAAGTCTACTTGACTATTAAGGGTCGAAAATTATGTTTTAAGTTTGTTGATAGTAATGAGAATTTATAAGGTTTGTTAAAATCTACGGGATTGTTATAATTTTGCAACTGGTTTTAGTAATAGAAGCGGCTACTATCTATTCTGTTCATCGAGCTGTGTGGCATGACATTCATTCTTTCCAAGCCAAGAATTATGGGCGTAATTTTAAATGTCTAGATTCCTAGTTCTGTAAAATCTACGTCCTCAAACAAAGCAATTTCATCAGCCAGCACAAAGTGGATCTACGGCTCCTCGCCCAAGTTTTCACACGCACCTACGGAGACGAAACTAAAACGGGGTGCTTTAAAACAAACGGCGTGAGTTTATGTGGCACACATTGTTCTACGCCTCTCACGTCATTAACTAGAGATTCGTTTGCTTTTAACACTTCTACAGCTTCAGATTCTTCAGCCATTTTGTTTTTTTGAGCTTCAGTGAATATTAATATTGTTAAGAGTTCGGAATTTTACTTTGTAGCTGAAGTGATATCACATTTGAAAACATGAACACATGAGTAATTGATCATGAGAGTGTAAACGAATGACTTCCTTTTGATAGTCAAATTATCGGTCTATTCAAAGCAGTGTTTTTTACTTACGCATAACTTGTCATGGCATCAAGCCGGTTTTCCCCGAGGTAACATAGAACACAATATAGATGCTTATAATTAGTTCTGCAAATACACAGAAACTAAAACATAAATTTAGAGGATAAAATTACTCTCTGTTAGATATATAGAAAATATAAGCTTGGCAATGATTATAATGGAAACAGAGAATCTGCAGGTGCATTTGTAAAATCTAATCTTCTTACATACCTAATACAATTTCATCATGCTGAGCGATGGCCGTTTTGCGTGGATGTGACGCATATTTTCCCTAAACTTTTCTTTTTTAATTTAGTGTTCTTTTTTTGCGTCATGTTTACCGCAAATAAACGTAATTTCTTTCTTTCTTTCCTTCTAATTTGAAATTCAGTTTTCGATAAAAATAGTTATTTATTCTCTTGCAAGATTATATTTCAAAGGTTTTACAATTGGAATATCGAGGAATTTGCATATACTAGAACCTAACTAAAGTGTAGAGTTCCACGAAAGTATATTAGTATTGAAATAAAAAAGATTATTACACGTTTATACTACAATTTTATTATTCTGTTTCTCTGACCTTTTTTCGATGCTCGGTCGACAAAATAATTCTAAAGTTGTTTTTTTTTATCTTTCGTACTCAGAATATTGTATTAAAATATGAGGTCACCGAGGATTCAAAAATAAATAAATCAGATACTCAGCATCTAGTCAGAGTAACAGGCCAACTTTGTTTTGAAATTCAAAAGTTCTTGAAAGACAAACAATCAGCTTCTTTCAAGAATACCTACTGAATTAACGCTGTTTTTTTTTCATTTTTGTACTAAACTCTGATCAGTATCTTAATTGTGTAAAACACTTTCATCACAATCTGAATAATATTGAAGCCTATTGCTAATTCAATCAATTAATAATAAACAAAAACGCAGACCAGGTAGACCACACAAAAGATGGAGTGGCGATATTGCAAAGATAGCAGGCAGAACATAGAGCAGAATAGCCAGAGACAGAACAGTTTGGAAACGGCTGGAGGAGGCTTTTACCGCTATCGATCCTTGTATACTATAGTAATAATAAAATTGAAAAAAAAAACATAATATATGTTTAGTTAATAATGTTGCAAGTATTAGAGGCATAAGGAATAAGTGTGTAAGGAAAAATAAAGCTATTTTATTTATATTTATTTTATTATTGCCAATCCATTGCTTCATATGTTCGAAAAATTTGTCTGCTCAACAACGTAAATAACGCAATGAATATTGTGGAACGGTCAAAATGAAACTCATTGCTACTTTTAGTGTGTTTCCTACGCAAACCGGGATAACGTTTAGTGATTAAGAAACCAATATCTTGAAACACAATTACCATTACCAAAATCTATAAATAATTATGTAAATTTGTCTATACAATCCAGAGGTTGCAGGCAGCGTAGAACCCGGAACCAGTCGTCGAATTGTGGTGATATTGGGGAAAACGTAAGTCCAGCATTGGACATCTTTTCAGTGCAAACGATTTTTTTGTGTTAGTCCTTCAATAACTCAAAACATGAACCTTAACTATCAACAGCCTAACTAAAACCAGTCTTCTCACCGTCATTTAATTAATCCTGAAACAGGTTACTTACATATACTTGCACTGTAACCAGTAATTGGTGGATGCTCCTAAACTAATAGTAAGATCAAAGACCTTTAAGGAACGGGTCGATGAACCTGGACCCTTACATTGTTGGCATTGTTGTGATATATAAAGCTAGCTCGGTACGCTGTCTTGATTACTTGAGATTTCTGAAGGACTGTTTTTGATTTAATTATTTCTTTGATCGCTAGCCGGAGGGGACTACCTACTATAAAGGACTTGTTTTTGACGTGAAAACGTCTTTTCGCTCGGAGTACTGGTAGGTAGTAAGTTCAATATCTGACCGTCAAACACATGTAAGATTTCAATCGCTAATATAAGAGTTTTAATGCTAGAGTAACGGTTGAGCATGCAAGAGATAACAATTTTGAGGCAGGATATAATTTGTCTATGACGTCACATCGCGAAGGCAGGTGTCTGCGTGCGACCCTCTATTTTTCACTATTTATGTCGAAATTCCTATTCGTATAGTGCAAAAACATGTTCAGCTAGAACGGTGATTCTCATGTTGTTCCCAATTGATGACGAAGGACTACCAGGATCTAAACAGATACAATAAAAATATTTCGTAAAATAGGGGTAAAAATGCCAATGAAGTTGACAATAGCAAAATAATTTCATATATAGACTCTTAACGGCCGTAAATCAGCTCAGAAATAAATAAAAACCCAATTGGAGGAATGCAAAGAGCCTAAAAAATCTAGTGTCGAGCAAATACAAAAGCAACGGCAGTATCAGAAACCGTAAGAAAATCTATTGCAAATTCAAAATGTCGTATTCTCATATCGGCCGTGAATCGACCCAGAACTGAAAAATATCGCAATTGATGAAAGCTTGTATCATCAAGAATGAAATTGTCATTAATTTTTGTTATTCATTGTAAGTATTACATGACATCGTTAAATAAATTTCGCACATCGGCAAGAAGAGAGTCACAACACATAAAAATACGAAATTGAGATAAGTATGCCATAAGAAAGGCAATCACAAGCTTTATCTGCTAAAAAAACGTCATAATTATAGTGCGATTATTCGCCGAGAGATGGCATTTAATACCCTTTTTCACCGAGCCACTTTTCTACCTTTTGTAGCGTAAACAGTGTCACATCACAGTTGATACAGAACGGACGTGCATCTAGTGTGTGTAGCACTGGCATAACCTGCGTAATGACCCTATTACGGTAAGTAATTTTCATATATTTGCTTTGATTTGGGCAAAAAGATAGTCACATCATGTGAAATGACACTGTCCTTGCTTTAGTGTTGGTTGATGACGAGTTATTATATGGGTAGAAGTGTTATAACATGTGATATAACTGTACTACCGAATAAGACAAGTATTTAATTGGGTATTATTTAATATTATGTCTCTCATTCTGCTTTAAATAGTGTTTTTAATTATCTTAGGACGCATTACAACTGTTACAACTATGCTTATTTTTTACTTAACTAGGACAAAATGAAGCGGAATTCAAGAAGAGCGGAGTTCATGATTGATTTAGTTTTACGCGATGGCATTGGCTCGGATGAATCTGAAAATTCTCAAGAAAATATCAACAATACCAACACACTTTCTGATATTGACGATGGTAAATGACAGTATTTTTTTTTCAAATACCGACTTATGTACCTACTTACAAAGTTTTACTTTAAAAAATAAAAATGTTTATTTCAATTACAAAGGGCTTACTTAGGAATATTAATGATCTCTTCACATCAATTTCAGCACAAGTTAAAAAAAAATAGTTTACAAAATTATAATTTAGATGACACAGAACCCGAATATGAATATTCAATTAATGAGGATGGTGTGTGTAAGTATAAATTGTTTATTTTACTTTTGTAATTTTTATTATGATTATGTACAACTATTAAGAATTCTAATGCAACTAATACTTACATTTTTTAGTTTTACTCCTTGAAATGAAGATGATTTCATCGAGGATAGTGATGATAGCGTCAAAGATCCCGTTTATGTTATTAGTCGTGGTATGCTCAGAAAAAGATTTTTGTGTAATAGCCTGACTATTACACAAAAATCTTCTTCCGTTCATTCTACAATTGAAAAACAGGTACAGAGAAGGTTAAATTCTGGACCTATTTACATGCCAAGCCAGTATGTTGAAGTGATCAGGTCAGCGAAGAAAAAAGGGAGACCGTACAACTTGAGTGAAATGAGTTCCTGCGATATTATGTCGTTAAAAACTTTAGCACAGGATATGGGCATCCATACTCAATCCTTTAAAATATTAGACGTGAAAATATTGAAGATAGTGAAAGATTCACCTACAACAATATTTTATAAAACTTCGTTTAATCAGAGTTCCTGAAAGCTGAGGTATGTCGAAAAACAATGGTTAAATAAATGAAGATTGGCTTATTTGAAGACTGTTGATTCTATGTTCCTATTATTATAAGGGAGTAACTATTTAATTTTTATAGAAATAATTTAATTAGTGGTTTCCATTTTAATTTTCATAAATGTTTGATTTTTATAATTTTGTTATTACACCAACGGTGTTTTTTCTAATATATTACTATTAACTCTATTTAGAATGTTTTAGTTATATACCAAGTACCAGAGTACAAAGAGCTATTTTTGTTATTTTTCACTTCTAGGCTAGGTTAAGTTCACACAAATTATGCCATACAATTTTATTTTGTATGTATAAACTATTTTCTAATAATTGTGATAATAGTTTTCTAGTGGAACGATTATCTATTGTCTGAAAATGTGCTATTTTGTTTTTATATGAAAAGTTTTGATACCTTTTCGTTTCTAATGTAACTAATAGTAACTACCTACAAAGATATTTAATATTACCTGATTAATTTTAAAAAACAATACATATAATTAACTAATAAAAGTGTTTCATTTCCTGAAAACTTTCATAATTTTGTCGACAAAAGTGACACATTAGAGGTATTTAAAAGTAAAAAATTAATATAAAATGGAAAAAATATCTTTAGATTTTAATTTCTATAAAAATATAATAGAGCATTAAATAGTCTTCTTAAATATATCTTAGGTTCTCCGATATGCTCTCTCAGAAAATGTTTAATGGAATTATAAGTTCTAAAAAAAATAAAATCGTGATTTCCCAAAAACTAAGTTTTTTGTGTTGTGACACTCTCATTGCTGATGTGCGATTTGTTATTATTTCACCACACATTTTCACGAAACTCTGCGGCGCGGGCTCGAACTGCGTGTAACAATTTTTTTTTTGGGATCTACTTTTGTTTTTCTGCGTAAATAGTCTGATCTAAATTTAATTAGTTAGTGCTGACTCCAATGTCGTGGATTTGTCTATAAATAGCTTTTGTAGGCTTTAAGACTTTTTTCATTTATGTGGGTGATAATATTAGTGCTTGTCGTAAAAAATCAAACCAAAATGCTATACGATAGTTGTATTTTCGATTCAAGAATCGTTCTTATTTACGTTACGTTTACGCCTACGGCCTCTGCTCGTTAGGTTAGTTCACTTGTTGTACCTAACAAGAATTTTAAGAGGCCCTTCTATATAAAAATGACATAGGTAAGTAATACGATTCGGTTTCAGTCGCAGAAGCCGCCATTACTCTACTTAGGGTCTACCGTTTATAGCAGAACTTTTTATTTCATGATATTATTTTGCATGACAGCAGATAGCATAATCTTCATTTCGCAGAAAATCGTTTGGCATACACTCATTTATCATACATTTAAAACTCATCATTTTGTAAGTCAGAATCATCTTTAGGCAAAAATTTCAAATCCATAATAATTAACAAGTAGAACCATCATATCGCAGAAAGTTCACACAAACATGCAAACAAGCAAACACCATGCATGCAAGCAAGCATGCGGCATGTAACATGCAACAGGCATGGTTTCTGTCAAGGCTCCGGCGCTGCAGGCCTCTGGCGGTCTCACGCGAGCTTGGTGGCTATAACTCTCACCACCGCAGCTTCGGCTTGCTGGCCGGCGCCGGCCAGGCTCAGCCACGGCGGCGAGCGTTAAAACCACCTGCTTCTCAGCTCGCAGGCCGCCTCGACCCTCCGCGCCTACGCTGGCTTAAATTACACTCTAGGGGTAGGGCATACAAGACTACGTGGAGTCGGTTTTGCAGCCATTCGTTTCTGTCTCTAACTTTTGTAGCACAACATATTGACTTTTCAAGACAATATTTTAATTAAATTTAAGATTAAAAATGCTTTTTTACAGAAATGGCAATATGCCTAATAAATTTATTCCAAATAAAATTCTGCCATCAAAAGTATGCCATTGTAAATTCGGACATAACAATTCAGCCAAACATGCCTTTAAAATATTCGTTTAAAGAAGATTATGCCAAGTGTGTATTGCCAAATAAATTTCGGAACATCAAGATTCTGCCAGATAGAGGGAACCCCTCTACTTATCCGATCTCACATACTTTTCCTAGAAATACCTATAATAGTAAACAGTTATTTTGAGGTATAAAAATAGTCCACCCACGGAAAGGATTGCTACTTGACATTGTGTCATCCCTCGGGAAAGATATCTAGCCAGACAAGTACATGTCGGAGAGTTAAAAGCTCCTATTGTCGTCTTAGTGGAGTAATTAATGAACATAATAACGTCACTCTGTTGTGTTGGTTATTATCCGCTGGTTTCTATCTCAAAAAAAATAAATTGTCCCAAAAAAAATCTTACAAAATTGTTCATTCAATAAAACAATCCAAGAATCAAGTACCATTCAAGTCAAGATCAATATGGAAATGTCGATTTTAATAACAAAAGTGAACTAAAGCGTTAAAGAAAGGGCCAACTCAACCCTCAAATTTCACAAAAAGGTCATAGGTGAGCTATCAGAAGTCCGTTCAGGAGTCCAATTCGCCGAATGCCGAATTAATTCTCCGTTTATCGTCAATTGGTTCGTTCGCACGTTTTTCTTAATTGCTTTGTAAAAGGAATCCGATTTCCATTTGATATTGTTGTTGGTATTTGATGAATTTACCTCTTTGTGTTGTAAGCCTTTCAAATAGAATTTTAATTTCATCAATTCACTTTACATACCTACTTTTTAGTGATGTGATAAGAAAAGTAATATAAGAGCAAATTAAAATCCGAAATGACAGTAATTTGTAATCTGTAGTAAGTTATTCGAAGCGAATTCGAGGAAACGAGACGAATCTAATCAAAGTTTGTTTGTTATTCTGTCTTGTAGATTTCGTCTGTTGAGGGAATACTTTTGTCACATAATTGCGTAAAAATTCAGCGGCTTCTGTTAGTCTCGAAGTCACTCAGGAAAAGACTAGTTTTCCTAGAATAATATTAATAATCTTTAGGAAATAACTACATATAAGGGAATATTAAGTTTCATTCTATGTAATACACTGCTACTTTAATTCTAATTAGTAAACTGGTAATACTTTAGCCCGAGCACTACAGACACCGTGGTAATTACTTAACCTAATTCCTGCTAGCCGAGTAATTTTCCAGTAAGATTACTTTGAGTAATCTGTCTGTAGGAAGCCACAGACAGACCTCGTTAGCTATATTATTTAAATATTTTTAATGACGTAAATATACATTGACAGAAATCATTGTATGTCATCTTCAGACTTGCCTTTAACTGAATATAGGTAAAGATTTCTCTGGAGCCTAATTTCAGAATGTTTCTATTTCCCGATAACGTCTGACTTTCTGAATATCTAGCCTTTCGCAGATAATCTCTTACGAATTCAGAAATGTCAGGGTGATATCTTTTTTTAACAACAAGAATTTTACAAATCGATTTATAAAGAAAAGCAACCAACAACACGCATTCCCAATTCAGTAACGACCGTCCCAAAAACAATTCATTTTTAGGTCATCTCTCACCTTTTCATTTGTCCGCGAACAGAATTTTTTGTAATGTTTTTAGATACTCGGACGTAAAAAGGGTTATTTCATAAAATTGTAGCATTGTCCGTTTGGCTAAACACGACATGGCTGCGGGCGACGCTACACGACCCTTAATTAGGACACCGTTTGATTACGTTGGTAGTACCCACGTAGGTGTACTGTGACTTTTTCCGCCTGTTGGGACTTACTCTGTGGTATCTGCTGCGTGTAAATCGATATTGCTTTTGTTGGAAGTATTTATTTTATACATATTTTATTGTATGCTAGTTTTTTTGTTAGGAATAATTTCCGAGTTTTTTTAATTATGAACATTAAATGGAATTGGAATGTAACATTTATTACATTTATTGGAATGGATTTGAATTTATACCTAAAAGAACATAGTACCAACCTATAGTCAAACTTAGTGTTCATTAATTAATGCAATCTACTAGTCTTTATTCACGTGACTGAATGTTCAATTCTCAAAAAAAGTAAAAGCTTCCAAAGTCCAACCTAAAACCCAACCTAAAGCGACGAACAAAGTCTAAAAGTGCAATTTCTAACGCAGTTCTCGAAGAATTCTCATAAAAATGGAAGAAAGCAGAACTCAGCAATACCGATTCGGGGAGCGGTATAAAGAAATTGTACAAAAGATTTCAAACTTAGCAGTTCATTTGGGAATGTGATTTAAACAAAATAGATACAAACAACGAGCACAGAGCAAAGCGGATTATTTTTTACCCGTTATTTGTAAAATGCCAAATTTTCAGGCCATTTGTATTTATAAAAGTTTAAACTTTCGGTCCGATCAATTTACGGACCACATACATCCTCCTCTAAATAGAGCATTGAATGGATGCAGCAATTATTTTAGTCTGGTTTCCAGTGTAAAAACCAATAGCTTGAAACATAACCATAGAAAAAGTTTATCCAATTTGCGATTCTATCAGCAAGTTTGAATAGAGACAAGAGTTTGAAAAAAAAAATACGGCCATTGAAAAGCGTCGAAACCGCACTCACTTTGTTTACCACTATCAATATTATTCGTAAGGAACACAAACAAACCTGATAAGTAAATACTAACCTAATAAATAAAAGGTAGGTCTACAATTCGGTGGCTCACCCTAATCTAGAACACACAAAAGTTTAGGAATATGTAAATATTAAACAGAGGCTTTCAAGTATTTGGAATTTAGTATTACTGGTACTCCTTGTTAGTTTGTTTTTTAGGACGAGTGGGATTAATGACAGTTGCTTTTTATCCTACGCTAAGCGTAGCTGCCAATTCAGGTAGAAACGTTTCTGATTTACATATTTTATTTGACTAAGCTCGAAAAGTTCAAAAGGAATATTTTTGGGTAAGCTCGAAAAGCTCAAAAGGGCTGTTAAGGTATGTGTCGTGCGGGATGTGGGTTTTAGTCAGTAAGAGTCTGACACGCCCTCCCGCTCCACCCAGAGCGGGAAAAGTTATTTGATAATTTCCCACCCAAAAAAAAAAAAAAGGTATGTGTCGTAGGTGTGTGGTCTAAACGCCTCCTGCCGGAGGCTATACGCGGGGGTCATGCGGTCCATGGCCCTTTACGGGGCACCGGTTTGGGCGCGTTCATTGAGGCGGCGGCCAGCCCGCCGGTTGAACGCGTCCCAGAGGGTCATGGCCACTCGGCTAGTCCGGGTATACCGCACGATCTCCGGTGAGGTGGCGAGCCTCCTTGCCTCCTTGCTGGATTACCGCCATGGGTTCTGGAGGCAAAAGTCCTCGCGCACATATGGGAGTGGAGCGAGGAGGCGAAACGCCGGGGCGTAACTCCGTTGCCGCGAGAAATCGTGGCACAGCGGACAGAGCTCCGGCGGGATCTTATAGCGTTATGGAGAGTGCGATTGTCGCAACTTATCACACGCCACTATTGCGGCGATAAGTCCCCTCTTTGAGGAGTGGCTAGAGAGGCGCCACGGCGTCCTCATCTTTCGCCTGACGCAGGTCCTCACCGGACATGGTTGTTTCGGGAGGTTCCTGTTTCGTATCAGGCGGGAGGAAACGCCCGGGTGTCATCACTGCGTGGATCGCCCGGAGGACATGGTGGAGCATACGGTGGAGGTCTGCCCGGCTTGGGCAGAGCATCGCCGTGTCCTCGTGGAGGCGATCGGTGGTGGGGATCTCCCGCGTCCGGCCCTGGTCCAGGCCATTTTACGGAGCGAGAGGGCATGGGAGGCCGTCACCTCCTTCTGCAAAGTAGTAATGCTCGCGAAGGAGGAGGCAGAACACGTGAGGGAAAGGTACATTTCGCGCCGCCACGCCCGTAGCCGTCGCAGGAGACGCCCTGGGCGTCGGGAATCACAGGTAGATTCCCGGCCACCTTAGGCGCGGGCTTGCGGACGGTGAGCAATGGGTAGCTCGCCGTCCGATAAGGACCAGGCTCGGGTCGATGGCGCGTTGTGTTCCACGTGTGCTTCAAAGAGATTTCAGCAAATGAAGGCGTCCGAAAGGACTGATGCCTGCCGGGGTTGTGGGAAAGTCCGAAAGGGATACCGTGGCCCCTGGTAACGTACAGGCAACGGAAGGAACACGGGTGGGTTTTAGTCAGGATGAGACTGACACGCCCTCCCGCTAGATCGGGAGAAGTTATTTGATAACTCCCACTCAAAAAAAAAAAAAGGTGTGTGTCGTAACTTGTCCAGCAGATAATTTCATAAAATTTTCGTTTAATTTTTATATGCAAATCATTACACTTTTACAAGAGAGTTTAAACTTCATAGTTTTAAATTATATTTTCAACATACACTTCATTCCAAAACAAAAAAAACAACAGCATTGGTATCAGAAGATGGAAACCTTTTAAGGAAAAACAGACCTTCTATAAGAAAATAAGTGAGATTCCCGAAATAAAATAGCGTTTATCCGGGTAGAATGCCCCGGTCATACTTACACCCGTGTATTCGATGTACCCGGGTAAGTGAAAGGTCAATTGAACGTTGTACTGGAAAGATAAAAACTCTTTTGAATCACTTACTAGAGGAAGAAATTCTTTGATAGTTTTATGGATTGTATGAGAAAGGGTTAAAGGGATGGGCTAAAAAAATATTAAATAGTGTGTGTTTATAGAGCTGACACATATTATTATTTAAACAAACTTAACACTGTAGTTGAAAAACATGTTCTTCCACCGATTCTAACTGCAAATGTTATAAGCTGGTTTACACAGTGCGAGCTGATGACTAGACAGTAGACAGCTGTTCGCATAGTGTACTCGCATACAGTAGCTCGGCTTGCCATGGCTGTTTTCATTATGAAAGTAGCTGCCTAATCTCTTGCGAGTTATGTGCTGGAGTAGTACTGGGATCGTGCAATGTCGAGTCAAAATGATTTAAAAATAAAAATAAATAAAGCCACAATACTAAGCTTTGAATTAGAAAAGGCTTATACAAAAAATGAGAGTAAAGTAAAAGGATTTGGATTAGATATTGGATGGCAAAAAGATTTTTCGGGGCAAAATGTACCATTTTTAACGCCAGCTGTGTCAGGAAGAACCCAGTGATGAAAATGAGCGATGGAGGAAAGCGGGCAGGCGAGTGAAGTTAAAAAAAAAAATTGGTTGCATGTAAAGTCGGTATACGGGCGAAAGTTTTACGTGACAACGACTTTGCGTGCCTTTCACTTTTTATGTCTGTCTCTCTCGCTCTTAGGCGGGCTAACCATGCCCGAGTGGAAGGGACGCGTGCCTCTCACTCGCTCTCATTGTGAGCGCATAACGTGAGCGGAGCGTAACGCAGTTTCTTGAAGTGTCACCCGGCAAACCAATTTATAAGACGTTGTCACGTCAAAAAAATTAAGTTACTCGGCTGTGAGCGACTCAATCTTGCAAGTGCGAGTAACTCGTATGATACGTCCGAATAGTTCGATTTGCTCCACTTCTTATGATGACTCGCACGCTAGCTCGCACTGTTTAAACTAGCTTTAAGTTTGTACGCGGAATTTTGAGTGATTTACAATGTAATTTTAATACCATACACTTCTTATAGGTTTTCCTGTAATCTATATGTATGGAACTATTTTCTGGTCACACGGTACAGTTTGCAAAACTTTTATTATTATTTTCTTGATTGCCTCCCAAAAGTGAACCCCATATTCAAAATTCATTTATTTACATTACACGTCCGTGTTCGGGTTATAGAAATTCATATGTGTACCAAATTTCAACTTAATCCGTCCATTAGATTCTGATTCAGATTGGCTGTGACAGACGTACAGACAGACACACGAGTAATCCTATAAGGGTTCCGTTTTTTCATTCGAACGTACGGAACCCTAAAAGTAACTTTAAAGAAAAGTCCATTGTAAAAATACTCACAATATGTATGAAAATGAACACATGCAAAATGAGCTAGTAATTATCCAACTGCAAATAATAAGTAATTGTCCCAAGCAATTTTCATGTTCAATGAAACGTACGAAATAAAATAATGAGCATTCTCTCACTGTGATGACTCCGCTGTAGTACTATCGATTCAATTATATCGAGTTTCAGAAGAATTATATCGAATATCGATGAGGGTTCGCATCTGTAACGTTTATATCGAAATTGTTATTATATCGAAATCGAATCCGTTCCGATACTTCAAAATGCTCTCAATTTTATATAAAGTAAAATAATAGTTACTTTTTGTGTTTTAAAACTAAAAACAATTATAACTTCGTTAGGTACAAAGTAATATTTTACTTAGTAGCTATAACAAGTAATTACTCAGGTACTTAAGGAAAGACAAAGGCAAGATAATGGAAGCCGTAACAGTGTTATCTTTTATCAGACGTTTTATACTTAGCGAAATGTAATTTATTTCGCACGTTATTCTGGTAAAGGCAATTAAGTGGAACTTATGTTTGGCAAGCCTTTAATGGACGTAGCTAGCTACAAAATATATTATTCTTCAAAAACATCATCTGTATATTATAAACAAGTGACCCGCCACTCCTTCTCACGGTTAGGCGACTTGACAAAACATGGAATTTCTTAATAGGGACGATGACAAAGATTTTTTGTTGTCGGTCAGTTAGATTATTAAAAAATATTGGACACTTATTTTTAAGATTATGGTGATATATTTAGTTAAAATGTGGCATGACGTCACGCCTAGTTGTGACGTAGTGAGTCCCGTCCCCCAACTTTAATGCGTATATAAGTCATTTTTTTATTAATATGATAAAACAAAAAATAGTTGTCAATTTTTTGGCCAAATAAAATTTATTTTTTTATCCAGTGTGACTGTGTCATTTACTCTAAATTAATAACGAAATATTATATTTGTTTTAAAATCGGCACATGTTTTGGGTACACAAATCATGTGCCAATTTGTTTGGAGAAACATTAAATCTCAATTTTATGATCTGACAGCTCGACACGTTACCCTAATTAATAAGAAAAGAACCTATTTCTTTAAAATTGTAAAACAATATTGAACCTCTTAGAATCCCATTCCATTTATACTTTATGGTTAACACGGGCCCTGCAAATTCTAAGGACTTAAACCAAAGCTCTTATCTTCAACATGCGTCTCTCAAAGTTAGTGCGAACAAGCGTGCTCTTACATGAATATAATGAAACTATACCTTAGTTTTACTAAGAAATAGAAATCTAGTCTTGAAACTTAAAACAACAACTTATGACCCATTCAAAAGGCATGCAAAACGAATGCTCCCATTGATGTAACTATCTATTATCCTATAACTGTAGTTATACTATTGGATTGATTGTTTTATTATTCTTCTAGCAGATAGCTAAAATTATTTAATAGGTTTTGTGCTAAAACATAATTTTATGTTTTATAATAAAACATATATAAACTGTAACTTTGGCTTTTCCATTGCAAAAGAATGACCATCCCTGGACCCAAGAGATAGCATAATATTGCAGCCACATCTGGTTGTCATAAATGTCTCTCGATACCCGACCTACTCAGGCAACAATTAAGAGATGAAAAAAAAGCGTTTTAAGTTTTGTTACAAAACCTCGAAAAAGGGGCTGAGCTAAAAGTGGCACTTTTTAGGGATTTAGGAGACTGATATTTTAAGAAAAGAAGGAAACTTAGTTGGTGACCACGGTAGGGTGCGGACGTAATATCCTAGAGTAGTTATATTAGCAGACTTGGTGAATACCAAAGAGGTCATGTCCAGTGGCTGTCGTAAGATAGCTAGTATTATTTATTAAGTTAAATATAGATTGAAGCCCGGATTAGACTAATGTAGTATTTAACGTAGTATGTCGCAATGCCGTAGATAAGCCGCTTGCGTCACTTTATGGAAGTGTTGCTCTCTAAGTACTCCGAGTGCAGATGTGAGGTATCGTGTGAGTAATGACTGACCAAGTACCTGTTACGTACGGGTTACTCACAGGTTTATATAATAATATACTTTACATCCCTCTATTATCTATGAGCTTTCTAAAATCACATCTAATGTATTTTCATAACTATGGATTGTAACTTGTCTTATTTACAATCTCATTCAATCCTTTCCTTTCCTTATTAATGGCACAAGGTATCGGACTTCTTATTTCGGAATTAATTTCTTATATCTGGGTGGAGTGCGGCCCTTCCCCCTAAGGGGGAACCGACCTAAGCACACATATTAACATAATTAGGAAAAACGACAATTTTATTAGCCTAGGGTAATTTAGGTACAGTCATACCAGGCACCATCCCTATTATATTATGTATTAATGTATTATATACATTAAACTTCCAAAATAAATTCTGTAATGGCCGATTCCTAAAATTTACGGACCGTTACTGCTTAAAATTAAGACTTTTGTATCTTTACCAATAATGAAGCAAACACCTAATAGCTATGCATAGTAGATCCTTCCATATGGAAGTAGCTATCACAGGTAAAATCAAATCAAATCTGAGCATATCAAATTTATTTACAGCCCAGATTGCCAATATAAAAGTGACCATTGGTTATAAAACGATTGGTTTTTGTTTACAGGAACTGACCATAAATTATGGTGAAAACTGAAACTAAATCCGTTGCTTAGTTTAGAAGAACAACGCGGGCACACATACAGATACGAAAAGCGTCTTTAATTTATAATATGTATAGATCTATAATAGTATCCAACTAGTAGGTACATAGTAACCAAACAACCTTCTATTCTAATTTACTCATAAAATATAATTTGACATACTTTTTTACCTTGCTAAAGTTTCTCAGTTTTTCTAAAAAAATACATTTCTTGGAACACTGTCTGTAAGAGAAACATTTGACGTGTTGTCTCATGCATTATGTAAAGATATTCAGCTGACCGAATTTAAATGTGGGACACCTGTCCAACTTCGTTTTCATTTGTGAAAAAATGGTTTCCTCCCCTGTGTCTTAGAAACGGTTACGTACTGTTTACATTAATATACCAAATTGTATTTTCGGTTTATATAGAAAAAATCTTGCACAGTAATACATCTTTAGTACGACAGCAATTCATCATTTTGTAACAAACCCATGGTTTTTAGTTATTTAGATACCTATTTTATTCGAATTACTACTACACAAACACAAAGCTGCCTCGTTGGTCTAGTGGTCGCAAGTGTTACTGCTGAGCGTCAGTTCCTGCGTTCGATTACCGGGGCGGGCAAAATGTTATTGGGTTTTTACATCTAGAATTTCTCAGTAGCAGCCCGGAGTTCGGATGGTTGTGCCTGGTCGATAGGCTCACCCCCTATTACAAGGGACTTAAACATAACTAGCGAAATGTACTATATAGTTACACCTCTGCTATCCCTTCGTGAATACAGGACAGGTGGTATGTAAACACAAAGCCTCAAACTCATCATGCAAACTTCCATAACTGATATATCCAAGAACGCACGGTACACCTTAAAATTCATTAACGAAGGTGTTGTTAATAACTTGAACCTTTCGTCATGATATATTACTGTCAACACTCATCTGTTAATTGCATTCACGAGTTCTTGGTAGATACGAGTACGAGACGTTTACTTATGCATGTAGTTGAAACTGTCAAATAGAAGCTTATGGAATTAGTTGAGAAATTATTTAGCACTAGGAAGTGATCGGGGAATAAGCTTGATGAGTTGGGTCAAGAGGATTTAAGGCTAGTAGTCTTGGACACAGAACGTACTCTGGATCCTTAACAATCTATCTATAGGTGGAGTAGGATTTTTGTATGGATTTTTTTAAAGGTACACAGAACTGTAGCAGAAGCTGTAAAATTCTTGAATAATCTTAAGGTAAACTATGTTTAACGAAATGAAATAGCCGGTGCTCCCATTTTGATACCGAAACTCAGTTTTGAAAACACATTCATTTAATAAATGGAATAACTCTAGCAGTGGCTATAAACCATTGATGTTGACACACGTACTGTTTTCACTTAAGCATTCCGATCCACACTCACATCATTACTTCCACTTCACCAAGTCAACCATGAAAATAAAGCTATAAAAGCAACACATCCATGAATCCAACATCTTTGAATTTATCGACGCAGGTGCTATAAATAAGAGCGGCAGCCATTACGGGAGATAACTCTGTTTTATTGTAATTTTATGCGCGATGTTACCACCTAGAGTTTCGTACAAAATGCAAACCACCCTGGAGATTAATTAGGAGACGCGCTCCGGAGGTTTATTCGGTTATGAGACAGGCAATAGTCTTGTACCAAGTTTAGATTTAAAGTCTCAGATTTGGGAATTGATAGAATGGAGGCTCTGTTAATATCCCAGAAGATGAATTAAGAAATAAATCTAAAAGATGAGAAGCAAGGTAAATAAGAAGATAGCTACATTAATAAATGAAACGACAGTGAGGAAAGTGTGACATGAGTTTTTTTATTTATTTATTTATTTTATTATTTATGTACACACAGAAAAATAAATACAGATAAGACATAATCATATTTATGAGTACAAAGGTACTGCTTATTTCTTAAGAATTTTCTTCCAGCAGACCTGCAATAGGAGTAATGAGAAAGAAATGTAGACAATAGTGTGTGAGAACAAGAAGAGAAAAATATAAATATGCGAAGTCTTAAACTAAAATATTGAAATAAACCTACACGTATAAAGTAATAAATTAATATATACTTAAATAAATACATAGAGCTTAAATATATAAACATAAATACTATAGGTATATAAATACTCACAGTTGAGAGAAAAGGTAATGCTCTTTTACTCGATATTTGAATTGTGAAACAGTTTTTAAATCACGATTGCTAGGCGGAAGTGAGTTCCACAACCTTACTGCATGGACAGAGAAGGAATAGGAATAGTAGCTTGTTTTATGAGGATGAGATTTAAGGAGGGATCTAAGGTATGATCTACATGGTGCGTCGCTAGGGCGAGCGTAAGAAAAACGCTCACGCAGGTAGGAAGGATAAGACGGGTTGTGTAAGACGTTAAAGAGGAGACATAAGATCCGAGTGTTCCTGCGAAGGCGGATTGGGAGCCACTTGAGTTCCTTGCGAAGATGAGAAACATGGTCATACTTTCTAAGTACGAAAACAAAGCGAATGCACAAGTTTTGCACGCGCTCAAGCTTGTTTAATAGCTCCTCAGTAGCATCCAGGTAGCAGGAGTCGGCATAATCTATAATCGGCTGAATAAGTGTTTGTGCCAAAGAAATTTTAAAGAAATTTTGAAGAATTTTTTTTTTTATTAAGAATTTCACAGGATTAAACAAGAGTCACAAAGATCAGCGTCAGCAATTGGTTGATAAAAAAATAAGTGTAAGGAAAAGAAGTAACAAGAGCGTACCCAATATTCTTGAATCGAATATGGCTTACACGTGCCATTATCATTAACTGAATCCCATGGATAAAACATTCTAAGCCATACTAAACAATATTAACATTTTCTCTTCACCCAAACCAGCTTCTATTATTACCATTAAGCAAAAGCAACAAAATGAGCTCATTTCCAACAGATTTGAACAAAGATAATGAATCACTAAGCCAACTACAATCTAATTCAAAAGCAATCACCGTGAGCTCCACAGATTTATAAACTGCTAATTCTAGTATTGTAATTCAGGATAAGGCGGGAGTAGGCCAAGTAAAAGAGAGAGATTGGGGAAAGTTCCCAATTTGGACTATGAATCACTTCAAAGAAGTAATTTGTACTGTTGGAAGTTCTTTATGTGCGATTCGAGGGGCATGCTGACCAGGATGTAGTCAGTAATGGAGTATTGGATCATTGTAATGCTATAATGGATTTTAGGATAAGTATCCTAAATACTGTTTCATTTATTATGTTATCAAGTGATAATATAGTAAATGGAACATTATTTTATTAAATAATGGTAAATGAAATGTGATTAGTGTTGCTGTGAATGAGGGTGATAATGAAGTGGGAAAATAGATTAAAGATGATCAGGTGTTAATGAGTGAGAAGAGTTAAGTATCTAATTATTATTATTATTGCTTGAAATCCCCCCCTGGTGTAGGTACGTGGAACTTACTGTGAAAATAACCCTTCTTCATGCATAATATCGCATGAAGAACAACGATAGCAGGTTATATTTACATCGATATACGTCACGGTCAATATTCTGCAACTGCAAATGTAAGTTTTTATTCTTCTTTTTTTCCTTTACTTGTGCTGTGAGTTTCTTGCCCAATTTCTTGATTCTGGGTCAACGGGAAGTAGGTTTTGATTTATTTGCGAGTATCAAAATATTATGTGAAATGAAATTGTTTATTCTGTAAATAGGATATTAAAATCACTTTTACACGTCATATTAAAAGAATTTTGCTAGATGAGTTCGGCGTTTCCTATCTGACTACTCTGAGAAGAAAGACCGAAACCAACTCAGATGTCACAGTCTCTTTTAAAGTCCAGACATAATCTTGGTCAGGCCATGGACCATGCAGATTAGTGTTTGAAATGGTCTTGTGAGTTATGTCGCATAAATGGCCGTATTTTTTTATTATGTTGACTTAGAAGCTTAATTTTTGTAGAGCACTAAGGGACTGTAGACTTACGTATTTGATATTAATTTCAATTCTATAAGGGTTCCGTGTGTTTCCTTTTGAGATACGGAACCCAAAAAGAGGAAGAAGAAGTATTTAACATTAAATAGTATATACCTATTTATATAGGCACGGTTCAGCATTGTGAATTACACCGGATGAAAACAACTCAACAACTTGCACAATACATTTAAATTCCTCATTCCACTAAACGTATAAAATTAACAATTAATCAAAACATTAAATTACGTTTGTGATGTTTACTCTGTGGTCATCATGTTTGTGTTTCGGCTTCCGGTGGTTTACCTTTCACAGACGGCGGAGACAAACTGCGGTTATATTTCCTAGTAAAAGATATAATAAAATATTAACAAAATATTATGTTATTTGAAAGAAAAAATGACTGCCTGGTCGGTGTGTTGGTTGCAAGCGCTACTGCTGAGCCTGAGGTCCTGGGTTTCATTCCCAGGTCGGGCAAAGTTATATTGGGTTTTTTCATCTGGAATTTCTCAGCCAGCAGCCCGGGGTCTGGATTTGTGCTCATTCGATGGCAATAGGCTCGCCCTCTATTACATAGTCTAGCGAAATGTGGATGTACAATAGGTATACCTCTGCCTAACCCTTCAGGGAATACAGGCATGATGTTATGTTAATAAAAAGCAAGAATACTACTTTATTTCTTTTCTTTTCATTTTCTAAAGCTATGCTACATTCTAAACTAGGAGAGAAAGCCAATAGATTTCTTAGTACCCTTTCCAGTTAGGACTACGTATAGCTGAAACCCCTCATCGGATTGGATCAAGCCCGTTCCGGTGGCTGCATTTTCCCGGACTCCAGTTTTTATTGAAATTGGTATACGTAAAACCCAACCCATAAGACATTATTGATTGGAAGATTACTGTAACGGACTGTACCAAAAAATGACCTGTACTTGAAAAGAGACAGATTTTTTCAAAAGTTTGTATCTAGAGCTTCAAGAAAACAATCCACAAAATAAAACAAGTTCACAATTCCCAAACTTTTATATTATACAACAGAACATTTCAATACAATTTAATTCTTTACCATTATACTTACATAGGAATTTACAAATAAGTGTACATTAACCGTTCGGCTATTCATAAAAATAAAGATAAATCTTTTGGGTTTTTCATGAAAGATGGATGTATTACTCTTGGACATTGTAATTTCCTAAAAATAAGGAAACGAAAGATGTTATTCTGATCTTAGAAGGGTTTGGGACCATCCATCATGCAACATGCCAAATCACTACTGAAGATATTGCGAAGTGACGTCAAAAAAATAAGATAATGATTTTGTAGAAAATGAAAATGACCCTTTTGAAGGGGATTTATTGTCTCTTAGCCTTAGGCTGACGATCGTTTAGTGGTATTGGTAGGATAATAGACGAAAAGTTAAAAAGTTTAATATTCTTCTGCGATTTGGTAGGATTGCAACCAAACCATCTCTCCATTATTTTGCTTCTGATGTGTTTTAACATTGCCGATCGTTGTCAAAAGCCTATAGAGGCGAAAGACTTACCTGTATACATTTAACATTTTTAGGGCGGAGTACAACTTGAATTGTCAAAACATAATTGAAAATAATATTAGGTGTAACATTTTATATAATACATTGCAGACATGCCAAAAATTACCTCCTAAAATTATCCAAAACTGAAACATTTTTAACTTATTCAGTAATTTGACAACCACACTTTGGACTTAGGCCAACATTCTCTTAATTAATAAAGCCTTCAAAGATATTGACTATAATAATAAACCTTTAACAAATAATACATCATTCAGAATCCTAAGGTCAAATTGGCTCTTCAAAGGATATACCTTCAATAAAGTAAGTATATTATTGATTTCCACTCCGCATGTCAAAGTACAAAAAACAGAGGTACTGTTTTCAATTTGCAAAATGAATTGTAAGAATTTTAAATTGGAGTGAAATAATTGAGACACAAACGTTATTGCATTTGAAACAAATTAATATCACTCAATGTTATCATGTGACTCACAAACAATTATTTATTCAAAATCGTGTCCTATAAATTGATATGACTATCTTCGTGCAAAATTATTTACAGCCACGTCTATAATCGACCCTAAAATATATACATTAAACAAAACAAAATTGTGATCAGCAGTCGTTGTTTAATTTACAATTACACTTTACAAGTCAAAGTTCCTTGGGTCACTAACGTCACAGAATAGATAGGTACTGAAGATCAGCCTCATAAAACGAGCGAAACTGAACGCATGGTGAGTGCAAGCGCATTTGCACCTAGCATTCGCTTAAGATGGTTTGAGATCGCCGTACGCGTCTATGTGTGCGTGAACATGTTTTCGCTCGTTGTACGGAGCCGGCCTTCTGTACATATCTAATGTCAACGTGTTAAATTAATGTTTAATAGTAAAAGCCGTTTTAACAACCTTTGTTTTTGTTTATCACTGATTAGTTGAATGTCACGCTAGTAGCACTAGCACGAGCGCGAGGAGCGAGCACGCGGGCGCGGTGCCCCCCGCGGCCCCGTGCGGCGGCGGCCAGCCCTCGCGCCAGGGGCCGCGCGCCCCCGCCGGCGGTCACATCGTCGTCACCATTTCTGAGGACACGGAAGGTGTCAGTGTCTTCTTACTGGGACCAACGCCCGTCGCACATCACACTTGTATTGGTCATGAGCGTTTAAAACCCATGGCGTGGTACTGAACTCCGCATTTGCTCTCACGTGTCGTCGCAGGGACGTACATAAGCGTGAACGCGTATCGTGTGAGTGACACTTCTAGCTCAGAGTTAGTAAATCTATGGCATCCACAAATGGTTCACATCGATGAATGCCACAAAAGTACATGTCGGCAAATGTTGATGCACACGTGTCGATCAAATTAAGTGAAACATCAGCGCAGTATCGGGAAAGAGTGCGAGTGTTAGTATGTGCGGCGGGGGTAAGTCTGACTACAAACACTTGCTGTAGTGAATGAAATACTAACGTGCTCCGGTCACTAAGGGGACAAATTAAGCAAAAAAATAGGTGAGTCTCTGAGATACTAGGTATGGATAATAACACCTGAAAGTAACACAACCTGAATTAACATTGGTACACATCTTGTAGTGGTATAGAACTGCGACGTCTTAGAAATCGCCATTATCTTGTGTGAAATTTCATTTTCAAACTATGACTAATATTTAGATGAAAATTTCCGCAGTAATTTGACTAAGTTCTCTAAAATTGTTATAACCGTAAAAAAAAAGTATAAAAACAGAAAGTTTTTTCTATCCAAAGTACGACGATAATGTCAAGATCTTTTTAGGTTTACTTACGACTTTGTTTAAATGATTACAGTTTTCGTCTACCACTTCTTGCACATTTCAATTCTTTAATCTTTTTTGGTGTTAAGATGGTGGGAGGCACAGAGCCGGAAGTTTTAGTAGTCTATGTCCAGTAATGATGATGACGAAGATTAAGATAGTAGAAATATTTACCAAGGTTCTGCATTTGGTGTTGGCTCAGAACAATGTACGGGTTGTCGAGGCCGGGATCTTCTAGCACCCCTCGATGTAGCTGCTCCAGATGTCTCTCTGTGTCATCTAGGAGATACAAAATAAGCTTTTAATGTATTAAAACCACTTTTGTTTACCTACGTAAAACGTAACACACGAAATCTATATTAATTTGAGACTTAAGCAGGTACTTGGATACTTGTTCAAAACCATAATTTCATTTCCGAGCAATTCCATATCGGATCGCTAAACTTAGACAAATCAAGTGATTTTCGACATCAGTCTTACTGATAATCAAAAGTTCTAAATGCGTAAGTTTTAAACAATTTCAAAGAGCTAAGAAATGTTCTAAATTAATAAACTGTTACAGTTTGATTTAGATTAATTTGAATATTTGGATTCCTATCGTTACTTTCAGTATCTTGGTAATTTGATTTATTTATCTGACTAGATTTAAAGTAAATAAATTTATGTAGATTAAGCTATTGAGCACTGTATGCTTTTAACTCATTATCAAAGAGCATTGACATTCAAGCAATAACAAATTTAAAACCCTTTTAAGCAATATTTATTTAATCTGTATGATCTAGTAAGAATTTGTAGAGTAATCAATAAGATTCATGATAATGATGAAAGATATAGCACTGCACTGACAATCGCAATAGAGCCTAATAAGGTTTACTCAAACATATTATTAAAGTTTACAAACTGTACAAAAACGCTAAAAGAGACAAATAATAACATCATTGATGGTATTTTTATTCTACTTAAGTAGTTTCACTTACATGGTAGCAGCGTTGTTGTTGGTGGTGGTAATGTTGTTGTAGTTGTTGTCGTTGTTGTTGTAGTTGTCGTGGTAGTAGTAGTTGTAGTTGTTAATACTAAGGAGACAGGAATTACAGATTTAGATAACTGATCATGACTTAAAACTATTGATTTGGTAGATAAACTTGGTGACACGATGTTTTTACGAAGAATAGAGAGGGATTCACTTAAAGGGTTGTAGAAAGTAGATGTTATTTTAATTTTCCTGATTAGGCTGATAATAATACAGGGTAGATTTTTGGATGAAAAAGGTTTTTTGCGATTTCTGACTTTTCTAGTTCTCAAAACTCAGTTGGTCTGGTAAAGTTTTTTGATCCAATAAAAAAACAGGATCGATCAGTAACAAAAAAAGTTTTTGTGAAAACTGCCCATTGTCTTGCTGACTGTACATTTTTTTCAAATCTGTGAATGCAGATCAACATCTCTCAAAAAGTTAAGGACAGTCTCCTAAGAACGTTTTCCTATAGGTACAACGGTTAAGGTACCTGCCCTTATTACCCCGTCTCGAAAATTCACCCTGTATACTTAACTATAAAAGGTTTTCTCTGACAGAAAGTGACATTTTCATCGTTTCATTTCTACTACTACAGGTCAGGTTCCAGGTTACTTTATCTTTTTTCATACTTAAATGCCTTAAGTTGAACAAAATCAAGATGTTCTTAAATCCCAAGAGGGCAAAGCAACTTTTAAATTCAATCTATCCGCTTACGATGCACAAATTCAAACTAAGTGAAGTAGACTAAAAGCCCGTCAGTACGTTACGTCTTTACGCTGCCTGCACTTTCTAGTGCTCGCAGAATACGACTTAGATCAAGGGAAAAGATGTAGCAAGTTAAGCCGTGCTTTAGTGAAAAAACTCCTTAATAAACGAGACTGGATATATTAATTTCAACACGGAAAAACAAAAACTGTAAAAAAATTACATTGTCTAAATTTCATAGGCATAGTCAGGGAAATTTGAAATTTGAAAATTGACTTCCAACTTACACTGTCCGTATATTCAAATCAAAACTGTCATTCTTTGACAGTTGTATGAAATGGCTTCACACGGCAAATTGACGTAGTGTTTAAATTTGCTTAAGAATTAATTTACCAACTGTACTAAAGCTCAAAAAACTTGTGATCTGTTATTTCTAATCAGCTTTTTAGGAGTCTTGAAATAAGTACACAAGAAAGATATTGGATCAAAGTGCATTCTTCAAGAGATTTAAGGTACAAAATACAGTGGAGATTATTGTAGGAAAGGATGAAGACGTAGCAAGAATATATATTTAATTAGCCTCCTAATAGAACCCGATAAAATAGAATCCTTCTTCTATCCTGCCTGTTGATAGCTGTTTGCGTCGCCCTGTTTCTGACAATCTTTTGAAGATGGCAAACACAGAAAAACTTTTTCAATTAATGTTTAGCGCTAAATGGTTAACGTATTTCACCAATGGAACTTAACGCGATCAACACATCTAAACCGCGTTCGAGAGCTGTCATTGTCATCATTGTTGTGAAAGATTGACACTGACAGCTCTTCGAATTCCGCTCTTAGTGATTTGTGGTGCAATGGCTTTAGAAAACAATACTTACAATGTAAGAACAGTTCAGCCTGCGCCCTTCCCTGAGTGTTCTCCACATGACACCGGTAGGCTCCGGCATCTTCCCGGGACATCTCTATCACCATCAGACTCACAGTGTGACGGTACCCTCTTGACGTCATGCTTAGTCTGTGTTTTGTACCTAAGAATTTGTTACATCTCAATTTTTGTTTTCATATTCAAAATTAATATTAACGTGTTTAAAAAGTGTTTGCACAAACCTATTTACAGAAAATAAAATAATTTCATTTCAATTGTCAGTGGATTTTAATCAGAACCTTTTTTTAATGTCTTTTTTATTTATTCAATGTCGAAGGAAATGCTTATTACAAAATGTTGTTTCCTGCCTAAAAGAATGGGTACAAAAACAAAATGATGCGGTTTAAAAAAAATAAACAAAGCTTAAATTTGATACTTAGCGACTATATCATCAGTACTTTATATTAATTGCTATAGTTTACATAATATAACATGTGTTATCTACTGTTTTGACTTAATAGACAGTATTCAATTTGGCTGTAATAGGATACCATTTAAATAGGTGTTCCTAAAAAAAAAATATTATTGGTTGGTATGGTTCTTCTAATTCTTACCTAGACATAATATCAACGGTGGAGTTTCTTGCCTATTCTTTTCCATACGAAAACTACCTTTTGGAAGGGACGACTAGAACAAAATTCTATTTTTTTGTAAATTTTGACGTTCAAAAGTGCCTATTTGAAATAAATTATTTGACTTTGACTTTGATTACAAAAAGCATGTATTTTAATTAAATGTGACTACAGAATTAAACTCAAATATAAATGGTTGAACATTTTATTGAAATAGAATTGAAAAAATGTTTATTTCCAGTGATAAAATAATAATATTGAGAATGGGCTTAAAATTTTATTATTTTACGGTCTGCGGGGATAAAGTTTTTGCTATTGTTAGTATTCTGCGGTTGTCTCGTATTTTTTTTTTTATTATTTTCTTTGTTTGCAAACTCGGTTTGCGGTTTCCATGCATTTTTTGAAAATAACTTTGTAATATTTTTTATCTATAAAAACTGCGCCCCGCGGTTTCGCCCACATACTTTTCGTTCCCGTGGGAATATTGGAATAAAAAGTATCCTATGTCCTAACCCAGGTCTACCCTTGTGTCAAATTTCATCCAAATCCGTTCATCCATTTTAGCGTGAAACTCATATTCGCATTTATAATATTAGTTAGGATTAGTTCGGCTATTAGACGTATTATCAAAGTCCATTCTTAGACTAGAAATTATTAAGGTTTACTTAAGGTTAAGCCCCGCAGTTTTATATTGACGCGCGGCTTACGTCACGTTAAACATTTTTCTGAATTTTTCGGTGTTACCTGTCATTTTTTGATTATTTTTAAATAGTGATTTAAAGCCGCATGAGTCGACCGTAACGAATTGGTTACGGGCGGATAAATCACTATTTTTATTACTAAATAATGGCTATTATCGTCCGTGGGCTGTTTTAACCTATGGTCTTACGGATATTCTCGTCAATTAGACCAAAAATAATCAAAAAATGACAGGTAGCACCGAAAAATTCTGAAAAATGTTTTTAGTGACGTAAGCCGCGCTCGAATGTCAAACTGCGGGGCTTGACCGGTTCAAAACAGCAGCAACAGCAGTAGCAATAAAAAAACAAATGCAGGAGCATTAATTTATTCAATTTAAATCCAAATTTCTTATGAAATGCCGTCACCGTCGTCGACGTCAACTCAAACTCAAAGCATTTATTTCAATTAAACCATTTATATGCATTTTTGAATTTTCAAGGGGTCAGTCAGTCAGAAATATGAAGTTAGTTGCCCATTCCAAAGCGTAGGTTCCTGTGGAGAAGAAAGGGCAAGAAACTCCACGGACACTCTTTTAAATCATAATATTGTTACAAAATATTGGTTACATTATTCATGTTGAAATGATACATGTGAGAACAATGTAGAAAGACGTGCACGTAAAAAGCGTCCGTAATAAAAAGATAAAAACAATTCAAAAATTAAAATAAGCCGCGGCAGATAAGAGATGACCAGTCTCTACTGACGGCGCCCGTTCATGAACATGACGTATTGATTAGCACGGTTTAGATCAACCATTTTAAAGGGAACTTAACGATCCAACACACACGCCACCACCAGCGAGACATTTGAGTGAGCATGACATACTCTCAGCCGCCACGGTAAATTCAAGTCAATGAAAGACGTACCCAGTAAATGGTAGCTTTATAGAAGGTACATGGTCACAGTGCTCACACATGTGCTATGCAATTATACAATATTAAGGGATTGAAGTTATACAATTCAAAGATAGTTTTTACAATCTTCAGCAGCTTCAACAATATTTTCGAATGCTAATCAAATTAGTTTTTGTCAGCAATATAATCCCCCATATAATATGCTTGGCAGCATAGTGTGTGTTTTATATAAATACAAGATTTAAAGTTGACTACAACTAAATGAAACGAAATTTAAATCTTGTATAAAACGCACACACTAATGTGGGGAGGTATTTTATTGTTACATTTTAATTCATTCATGGGCAGTACACCATGAAGGATGAGTCTACTTTAGCCAGTCTAAAACCCGGTTGAACTAATTGGTCCCTATTTCTAGTACTATAATTGTGTCTTTCACCTCTTTTACTGAAAAGATTAAGATTTTTCCTTTTTCCGTGTCATTAAAACGTTTCTATTAAAATTTATTTACCCGACTTCCTTATTATCAATTTACTTTTCTTCACATCAAGGCTTCACATAAAGTTCTAAATTATAAAGCGCTTTCATAATAAAAATAATTCCAGCTGACTCATAATTCTTGAGAAGCAAAATTTCGGAACTCGGAACACTCATTAACTGATACATCAAAGAGTAATAAACTGGAATCTTAAATAGTAATTGTAATTATAAACTTTTTCAGCAAAATGTTATGTTTTGTGAAGACTTAATTACTTAGAAGACTGTCTGTTATCATCCTTGGAGTATATGTTATTTGTTGGATTTGAGAAACTACAACATAGAGATAAAATGGCTCCTTTGTGACTGCTTTGAAGTTTCATAAGCCCTTATTGAAAGTTCTTGTAACTATGAGTTGTGGGGCAATCTATTTCACTTTGTACGTAGTTATTTTTGGTAAGATTCTTTATCAAATTTCCTTTTGTTGTCTCGGATGCTTGGATTTCTATTACTTTTGCGTACTATACACATCGTTCCTTATCAAGTTAGTGGGACTAAGCAAGAACTTTGGGTTGTTAACAAAAAAAATCTACAATCAATTCTATTTTGGGATAGGTGCTTTCGAGAATTGAAAATTGAAATTAAAATTGAATTGGAAATTGTCTTTGAAATAATAAGTTCTCAGAAATTAATTATTTACGTATAAATCTAATATAGGTACAATATACAATCTAATACTATATCCCTTTGGTGTGGGATGCAACCTGTTTCGACACCCTTGGGCCATCCTACCTTCCTAGCACGGCTGGCTGTCCTGGGGCAGCTGCTCCAGGTGCAGAAAACCTCATACGGCGCAAATATCCAACCTTACTGGTAGCTATATTTTTGAGCCGTTTAAGGTTGAAACACTAGGGCCGTGGGGTCCGAGTGCTCACAGAGTATTTCGGGATATCGCGAAGCGGCTTGTCGACTCTTCACGTAACCAGAGTGATGGCCAATTCTTAGGCCAAAGAATCAGTTTTATATTTACACGTTTAAAATATATTCTGTATAAGTTCAATAAAACGAACGTCTTCAAAAACATTTAATATCCAGCCAAGGTGCCTTTACGATCTAATTAGAAATACGTATCCGTTTCAGAACAAACTTAAGTGATTGTAGCGTAAATGAGAACAAAAGACTGCAATTATATACAATGTTAGTTTGTGTTGTTTTTATTTCATTGTTTTATTTTCTTTCTTTCATTTTGTAACCGTTTCAGCAGCAATTTGTTTAACTTTATATAATTTTGCGGTAAGAAAGTTTTACCTCGGGCTAGGAAAAGGTTAACGTATTTCTTGTGTGACATAAAAGAGGTATTTTATTTACCATTTCGACGGAAGCATCGTCTACTTATAGTTACTACAAATACTAGTTTAAAAATGTATTATGAGTACTACTTTTATATAACCACGTAAAGTATAAATAAATAGTGTTTATTTTTCTTTATCAGAGATTCCTCTTGTTAACCATTGGTTAACGAACAGGAATCTCTATCCATTGTGTTGCTTCTTTACCCATTGCCGTTTAAATTCATAGCCGTTTTAATTTTTCGTGTCAAAATTTTGTTCGTATTATTTTAGTCTTTAAATCATTGTTTTTGTTTTTCATCGGTCATACTCCTTCTAAGCCTCACTATAAAGCAAACTTAACTTTAACATTGATAAGCTTACCATTAACCAGCCTCTGCTCTCCATTAAGAGTCCAATGCACTTGTGGGACTGGGTATGCTTCAGCAGTGCACTGAAGAGTGACGGAGCCACCTGATGGCGCCCGTATCGCGACCCGGCCAGCCCAGACTGACGGGGAAACTGTAGGATTTAAAGAGTATATAAGTGGTGGTATAAGTGGTATTTTATAAATATATTAAAACAATCAAACAAACAATAAATACAAAAATAAAAAAGTGAAAATAATCATAAAGCGAACGTAATCATACAGGAAAACGGTCTTAGGAGACTGTCCATAACTTTTTTTGAAATTTTGATCTTTTTTTTTATAAATCTCGTTTAATAAGACTGTACGCTACAAAATTCAGAAATCGCAAAAAACCTTTGTATGGAAAACGTTTTTTTCTAAAGTAACAAACTATCTAGTTCTCAAATCAAATAAAATTATAACGCGTATTCTTTCGTTTAAAATTCCATTTTTTTGTTTTATTTTCGGCCAGTCTATCCATTGTGAAAAGTAGGTTGGAGTCTAATTTCTTACGAAATGTATGGGAAAAGGTATTTGCAATTTCTGACTTTTCTAGTACTCAAACCTCAGCTGGTCTAATATAATTTTTTTGATCCTTATAAGAAACAGGATCGATTGGTATCAAAAAAAGTTTTTGTGACTGTATTTTTTTATCAAAATTTGTGAATGCAGATCAAAATATGTCAAAAAGTTAAGGACAGTCTCCTCAGACCGTTTTCTTGTAGCGAGAACGGTTAAGGTACCTGTCCTTACTGCCACGTCTCAAAAATTCACCCTGTATGTTAGGTTCAGTAAATATAGGGCTTCAAAGCAAACATCCCTAAAGTAATGAGTTCGGAATTCAGGTAAATAGAAATATGTAGTGAAAGAAAATATTGAACCTAAGTGGAAATAGATTTTTGAAATAGAAATGAATGATACTCATTAAGCAGAAAAGTCCGTTTCTATTTATGTCTGACTTTATTATATAGTCTAAAACTATATTCTTCAAAGCATTTAAAAGTACTTAAAGTAACACCATAAGCCACACAGAGTTCCTTACTTACTAAAATACCATTAAAACCATAAAATAATTCCGAATTCAATTTCTTCCTGAAACCCACTTCGAAAGGGTAATATTTTTAAAAGTTTTTTGTTATTAATGAACCTCGAACCGCAAATCCGCGAATATTTGAGAAAATAACCGAGAAAGTTGTAACACACGACCAACTTAAATGGAAAACGGACACTTTGGTCAAAGTACGTTACTTCATTGAGGTTTCACGTAACAAAAGATTTTTCTTTAATCTTAGAAGTTTGTCTGAACCTGTCTGTCCTTAGATTGAATCCTGATTTTCAGAATAATTGAAGTGCTTAGTAATCTCAAGTTGCGTTTTTGGCTTTCTCAAGGCTTTGATTAATGACAGCTTTTACTATAACTTCTACAAAAAAACAAGTTCTAATCTGGCTACTGATCCAATGGTCAGGATTTCATATTGTCTTTCAGAATACTACACTTAAAATTCCACCGTGGTTGAAAAAACTTATATATATTTAAGATATTTATATCTAAAATGAAGATAAACCTACATAAAAAACATTATATTCCTAAACTGCAGAGTAATACTTACAATACCTATCAATTTGGCAGTTCAAACACTTTCATTGCGTTATAAGACATACATAATTATGAAGCAATGGATTAGCAGTTTCCTTCAAAATCCTTCGGATTTTAATTGAAGAAGTGTTACACGATTAGGGTGCAATCACGCCAAACCAGTTAGAAAGAAAGAAAATATGATTATTTTCGGTAAACATGACACAAAGAAAGAACAAAAACACGAAAATAACTATTTGGGGGAAAATATGCGTCATATCCACGCAAACCGGCCATCGCTCAGCATAATGCTGTGACCCTATGCGTGACAGAGCCCTAGCGCTGGTTTCCAGCGGCAGCCGGCATTGACGTGATGACGTCAACCGGTGAAAGTAAAGTAATAGCGAAATAATGAAATAAGAAATCAAAAATAAAATAAATACAATACTTAGTCCAAAATTTTTATATAAATATACTATTTAAAATGGCAACATTTCGTTCCATCGGCGACTCACAGACTTTAAGGAAAAAAACCCGAACATCCATTTAAATTAATCAATTGCCTCAATATAATAAACACTTCCTTACTACCTAATAAATAAACCGTCGTAATAAATAGCCGATCCATCCCACGACGACGAAGAGCGTCATCTTACAGCCTCCAAACTGACAGTACCAGGACACTCTTAATTGTACCTGTTATAAATGACGTAATTAATTAAACTGTCGACTCACATATGACATTAATCTGGATTCTCTTGCTGACTGAAGGAGGGACGCCATTGGTGGCTATACACAGGTAGGCGCCCGATAGTACTCGCTCGACGCCGGTCAGGTTTAGCCAGGGGCCACTCCATTTTGACACTGTGGAGGAAAGTTAATTTAAATCCTAGTTGACTAAAGCATTTATAAATAAATTTATTGTTTTGTGTTTATTTCAAAATCTGACAATGGCTATCATGCAACATTGGGATTTGAAGCTCATTGTCTTATAATTTTAAAATATGATATTTTTTTATTTGATTATGATAAATAAACCGGCCAAGTGCATGTGGGACCACGCACAATGAAGGGTTCTATAGTTGGGAAGAATTTATCCCAAAAACAAACTTAACAATGTAGTTGAAAAATATTTTCTCCCATTCATCGATATTCGACACGGTAAATACTTCAACTGCAAATTTAAGGTAGGAAACAAAAAACAATTTAAAAAATGTGATAAAACTACAAATTAACGAATATTGGACTTTTTCCTTTACTTGTGCTGTGTGAACTTGCCTCGTGCCAAATTTCATGATTCTAGGTTAATGTGAAGTACCATATAGGTTTTGATTTATTTGTGAGTATCAAAATATGTCGCATAAATGGCCTTTTTTTATTGCATTGACATATGAGATTGATTTTCTTAGAGCTCCAAAGTACCGTAGACCTACGTATTTGATATTAATTTTAACTTGATATCTCCACGCGTTCCTACGACAGACCAAGTGACCCTATTGGGTTCCGTTTTTTACTTTTGAGATACGGAACCCTAAAAACTGTGTTTTTTAGTAGACTTAGATAATAGGGACATACCTAAAACAAGGAAAAATGGCTAGATTAAAATCTTCGTCTATTTTTCAACTTCCATAAAACCCGGTTTCTTTCAAAATATTTTTCTTGAAGCAGCACTTAACGGCTTAAAGTTCTTTTTAAGTACCTTTATCTACAAGTACTAACCGTATTTAAGAAAAGATAGTCTGATATCACGGCATAAATCAGTTTTATTTAAAGATTTCTAGAATTACTTTAGATTGTGTAAAGACTTTTATTACATCAATTCACTTGCCAAAGAAAAAGGTCTAATGATTTATAAATAATGGAAGAATCTTCCGTCTTTCAAAATGCTTCCTTAAACCGAGCTTATACTTTTTGTATGTCTTTTTACGTGTTCTAACGAGGGCCACGCCACTGAGCCGCCGTAAGCTCGTTGATACTGTATCCTCCCTCCACCCCCCACGACTTGGTTGCTAATCTGCTGATAGGGACCATTATCTGACTTATTTGGGAAAGTAATTTCCTCGTGAAGATAATCGTATTAATAAGAGCTACGTTAGATTCATTTCCTGCTCACTTGCTGCCTTTATGATGTCCTCGTATCAAATAAGAACAGCCCCTTTTTCACAAAGTCTATTGGAAATTAGAACGTTAGCGCTTTTTAGTGTGTATTTTAGACTCAAAAGCAAACCACTGTTTCTATTCAGATTGTTTACGGCCAAATTCTAAAATCAAAAATAACTTAAAACTTTACTTAAGAAAGTAACTGGGGACAGAAGCAAATTTTACTTGAGACAATAATGAGTTAAGAATTTATTTAGAACTTAGTAAAGTTGTCGTTGCCAAAGGCTCGGCGATACTCTGCACAATTTTATAACAACTTCGTTTGAGCACACAATGCAAATAAGAGAGCTTACATTCAATTTGTACCCGCGGGCGCCAAACTTTCCCTTTGTGTTAGTTCTGGCGGTGACTGGCTGTGTGCATACTGTGACAGTTTTTGCACACTGTCGCTTTATAATGTTTGCGGACCTCTGTGCGGTAGTGTGAATAACAGATAAAGGTTATTTCTGACTTCTAGTTTATATGAAACAATTGTTTGTACTTGTTGTTTGAACGGATTTAACGGGATCTGCGAAATTTGCTTTTACTGCTCTGTTTATGCATACGATGTTGATTGTACTAGTAGCGAGTTTTCTAAAATCTGCAACATTGTTGGGCTGTTTTCTTTGGAATTGCCGTTCCCCAATTATTTTTACGGTCAACAGTTGTTCCTAACGACGCGATGGGGGCGTAACGATGTGGTAATTGAAAAACGAAACTCCGATAGAACTAGAAATCTAAAATTAATTTTGTTCGCTTTTATTTTGATTTATAATTAAGTTCGGAATTTAAATTCTGAGTTGATCAAGCTTTTTAAACATAAATTTTAGTTGTCAGTTGTAGAAGAAATATGACGAGTCACTTTATAATGGCGAAAAACTTTATTTGTATTTGTTGACAGGCCTACACTAAAAAAAAAACAACTTATATTTCAGTTTGCATCACACGTGTAAGTTCACACACTACATACACAGTACACTGTTCTCCTATACGTATTAACAGTGTAATTTGAAAACATTGTAAAAGCCAATTAATTTTATAAGAGTAACCGTGGAGTTCCTTGCCGGCTTTTCGCCATAGGAAACGACCAATTAGAACCGTGCACCTAGCATCTGAGATTTCATAACTGCCCATTTAAGTTCATGTGAAATAAAGTATTTTGAATTTAAACCTTGGGAAGCATAATGTCCTTTATAATGACTTACCTAATGTCTGGTTGTCAATCTTGAAGTGCCTGGAGTCTTCTCTCCTCCAGGCTATGACGGGTGGTGGTGTTCCTGAGGCAGCACACCTCAGTGCCGCGTTATCACCTTCTTTGACAAGCACCTCGCCACTGCTAGCTTCATCATCGATGTCTGGTGGAACTGTAGGATTTGACAAAAAATATTTAAATGTATTTCAATACTTATACTTATGTTAAACATTTATTTGTATCGCAGTCTTTTCCATTGCCATTGGTAGATTAGCTTCCAAAAAAGCGTCACAGGGATCATGTAGCCAAAATAATTATATGACTTTATTGTATTTAAATTGTATTTTTATTTATTCTGATAAAGTTAAAGTCAAAGTCAAATAATTTATTTCAATTAGGCACAAAAATGGCACTTTTGAACGTCAACATTTACAGAAAAATAATAATTGATTCTATTTGCCCCTTCCAAAAGGCAGTTTTCGTATGGAGAAGAATGGGCAAGAAAAACCACCGTTACTTTTTTTAAATGTTTTCACAATATCTTGTATACATCAATTATATAATTATATGTGAAGACGATGCACCTAGAATAAGATTACTATACCACGTTAGGTAAAAATAATGAAAGATTAAGGAATGACAGATAAATTAATCATGTGATAGATGCATGGTGCTCACATATTTACAAACATTGTTAAATT
This sequence comes from Xanthia icteritia, assembly GCA_949128155.2. Classification (NCBI taxonomy): domain Eukaryota; kingdom Metazoa; phylum Arthropoda; class Insecta; order Lepidoptera; family Noctuidae; genus Xanthia; species Xanthia icteritia. The sequence goes on from OX421938.2 coordinate 22,082,911, forward strand.
ATACGATATTCCTAACATTTTTACAAGTAATAGGTCAGTGTGTGAGTTCAAGTTATCACTGAATGTAAAATCAATATTTAAAAAAATAAAAATTTGTAACCAGTTAGATTTTGTCTAGATTCTAAATTGTCCTATGGAGCAGGACCAGCATGTTTCCAAGCATTTTTATCTTGGATATAATCCTCTAATTTTGTAATATGCTTGTTTGCAAAGTGTATTTTTTATATGAGTTTTAAAATTTTCTTTCATTTAATTCTAATATATTACAATGTATTCTGTTGTAACATTTAACACAGTACCCCATAAAAGATGTAGGTATGTACTTTAGATAGTCTGAAAAATAGTTGATTTATTTTATCTTTATTTCTAGTATTAAAATTATGTCTACTTATCACTTATTTTGTTAAAAAGATGTAGATTTTTTCTCACATATATAATATTTTCATAAATTAATTGGCAAGGTACCGTCATAATATTAATCTTTTTAAATAGTTCCCTGAGAGATTCGCGACGATGTAAATTATAAATGGCTCTGACAGCTCTCTTTTTTAAAATAAAGATATTCTTGCATATCCTACATAATTTCCTGCGTAAGCAATTTTTGCTACAAAAATGTTTGCTTGTTTTCCTGAACCTTTTGCTACAAAAAAATATCAACCTTGCGATTGAGATTCCACGCAGGATAACCGATAATACATGTTCTGTTTTTCTACTTCTCCCAAATTAATATTGTATTGAAGAGAATATTATAATCCTTACTGATATTTCAATAATAATATATCATTATTCCGAAACCGCTTTGCTCTTCTAAATTATTGAGCAGTCAGCGATTAATATTTATTATTTAACTGATCTGTTGCTAGAGATAAATGTGGGGGTACCTACTAAATATTTGAATAGTAAATACTGCTTTTGGGGCATGTAAGTTTTGCGTCTGTTCCTTAGTAATCCATCCTAAATGTTCGTGCGATGGCCTGTGGGAAAACTGCTTTACTGCATTTAATAAAATGTTAAACTTCTAAAATATTGAAGTAAAATACCTGCTGTTTGTACAGTCATGATTATAAATCCCTTACAGTTACGCACGATCAAAGCTTTCCCGTAAAATTAAAATTGCTACTTTGAGAAAAAGACCTTTTCCATAATATTATTATTACGGTTTTGATTGAATACTATGTTCATAGCACCCTACAATATCTATTAATACTTTAGGAGAAAACCCCTTTTGAATTTTGTCTACGTATAAAATATTAGTGTATTGGGTACATAATGTTAATAAAAGGACAAAAAAATATACCCCGCTACGAGTAAAATTATTACAAAGTAAAGAAAAAATTGTATCACACTGTTCACAACAAAGTCTTACCTACAACCTGTAGCAGATGAGTCTGGCTCATCATCGGCTCGGTGTTGACCTGGCACATGTATCGGCCGCCGTCAGGAGGGCCTATCTCCTTGAGCGTCAAGGTCCAGGCTCCGTCTCCGTGGCTGACGCTGACGCGGTGATTTTTCGTGATGACATGGCCGGCAATCGTCAGGATCGTCTGTGTGTCCACTCGGAGCCACGCCACCTAGACATGAGATTTATACGAATAGAATAGGCTTTATTGTATAGTCGACCTCGTAGTTGCTTTACCACCCCTAAAGTGACGTTGTATTTTTCAACCATTTTTCCTCGACTACAGCAAAGCCAAAACGAAGGGTTATGATTTTAGCTGTCTATGTACTATGTAAGTATTTATAGCTAGTATAGTTATGTTTACGTTTTTATTTACGCTTGACTATAGATTTCGATGTTTTAGTTGATATATTGGCGTGTGCTAGCTGACATAGAGCAAATAATTGAATTTAATGTTTTGTGTTGCGGAACGTAAATAATTTTGCATACTATTGTATAGAATCAAGTTTTTCCAACTGAACAGACAGCTGTGCTGCTGGGAAGTTTGTTGCGCCACTTCTTCTTCCCAGCTAAAGCTATAGGAAGTTGTGAAGGGCGGGCGTTTGTGGGGGACTGTCTTATGTAATTTAGACGTTCGAAAAGTGCTGATTCTCAGCCTAGTTTGAATAAATGACTTTTTAATTTTGAATTTTATTCCATTAAAAACAAAACTTATAATGACTTGGCAATCATACACAGCAATAGAATCTATATACAACAAAATCTACCTAGTTAAGCGCTCTGAGCGCTTAACTCGGGCCCGCTAGCGCTATGTTCATAGAATCCTATTTAAAATTGTAGATTATTCTTATGTGATTATGTGGCCGTGCGTTGTTCAAGTCATTCTATTTATTAAAGAAATAATGATGTCTAATATTGATAGAAGATAAATATAGAAGAGAAAGATTTACTAAAAACATTTTAAAGTGACCGTATTACGGTCACTTTAAAATGTTTTTAGTAAATCTCACATCTTTTTGAGGTAGAAGAACTGCATTGCGACACTTTCTTTTTTTTCAAGTTATGTTTTTGATGGGATCTTATTTTTTTTGTATGATGATACCCCGATACTGATACTGAAGCTACATAAGTTTAATAAAACGTGTGGATATGTGTGTCCAAAGGTTGTTATTATTAAATAATATGCGATTGCGAAGTCGGGACTGAATTGCAGTATATTTTAATTTTTACTTACTTTATAGGCTAAACACTAGTTGTGTTCAGCATTTGAAGCTTGGGGGTCTGCTAGAAGCACCTTAGAATTTTGATTATTGGTGAGTGAGTGAGTGAGCATGTCAGTGACAAAATTAAGGAAATTTGATCTGCAATAGTTATTAAACTACAAGTTCAAATTGAATGTAATTAGGGAATATACATATGTATACAAAGCCCTCTTGGTCACTGAAAATTCAGGCTTCTAGCTTTATCCACAACGAAGTTACTGAGGGTCAAAAATATCCTGAATGGCTTTGAGAAAAGATGGTACGGATGTGCCTTTGTTTGTTGGTTTTGCTCGACTTGACGGGGGCACTACCGTGCCCCCAGATAATGGCAAATGCCAATCAGACAGTACCGGCATTTATTCAAAAGCCCTATTTTCCTTGAAATACAGAATTAATGATTCCTATAACATTGCAAAAGAGGAATGGCAGAATTCAAAATGTTGAAATAACGTTTTGTGGCTCTTACATTTCCACGAAAAACATTCTTTACAAAAATAAAAAATAAACTACCCCAAAACGAAGGCAAGAATTAAAGAAATAATTATTTTAAAGTTGTCAAAATTCGCAACGGCCGACAACTTTCCTTTCTCTTTGAAATAAATCGAAAAATGAAAGTATAACAATCTTTAAGTAGAAAATTGAAAATTAATTAGGTAACACAAAAATCTAGCGACTAATTAAATACTAATAAAATTTGTTGATTCAAAGAAAGTTACGCAACACCTCAGAACAGGGAAAGTTAAATTATGAAATATGAAGGGACCTGAATGTTGAAGCTAAAGAAATTTGTAATTAAGAAACAAAGTTTACAAAAGAACGAACTTTTGCTATCTTTTGATGTTTACAGTGTTATTACCGGTACAGAAGTTGTTGTAAATATTTAATAGATTTAGAACTGATTGCGGTTAATTCTAAAACATTGAGATTTCAATTTTAATAAGTAATTAGCAAAGGTATGTTTGAGAGAAAAGTTTACAATTTGTTCCTCTTTCTTTTGTGCTGGGATCTGCTATTCGCAGGATTAAGTACTTTGATATAAATAAAATAATACGTATTGAAATAGAACGGGGAATGATTTCTATAAATAAATGTACCGATTCCATTACGAACGTTTGAAAGGCTTTTATTTGCATCCATTTGCTCACAATTTTATTTTTAGCAGGAATTTTTTTTCAACCTGATTTGCGTCTTACCGCAAACGTTACCGAATAATCAGTACCTCAACTATATAAAAAATTCCGAATCTCTAGAAGAGATAAGTCACCTAACATTATCATGTTGGAAAAAACACGAGGAGTAATTAAGATAGCGAAGAGCCCTGTCCCACTAATTGTGGAGGCTTCCGGCCCTTCACTGATTCAGCAATGTGACTTGTTCACACGAACAGCCTTTAGTAAAGGAAGCCCGGAGAAAAAATAATTAAAAGAATTCGTTGGGACAACATTACTGCCTTAAATCATTCTAATTTTCTGAGGGCATGAAAAAACAAATATTGTACCACAGTAAAAAAAAAAATCTGTACAAGACCTCAAGGATTTAATCAAAGACTTGGTAACTACTTCAACAAATTGAGCCAACTTTATGTCTATTCAAAAATGTTTATAAATGGAAAATTCCTGACTGATTTTTGCCTTAATGGCTTTCAAATTGCCATTTAATAACTTAACACACTTTAATGTCGTGGCTACCAACTCACATCTCAACACATATTCAAGAAAATCTAGAAGAGCTAAATTCCATTTTTAAAGCCCCATGGGCCCAATAATTGCGTCCTACGTTAAATAGCGGCTCCTACCGGGTGGCACAGTCCCAGATACCAATCGGTTATATTATTTAATAAGTTGCCTCTAGATCTAAAAAACGCAATCTACTCAAGCTCTTTTAAAAAGCAGCTTAAAAGTTTCTTGTTGAATAAGTGTCTTTATGATGTTGAAGATCTATGACGAAATTTTCAAATATGTTGTATTTTGTTTTGTTATTGTTTATTTTTGTGCAATGTTGTAATATTTTAACGTGTCTATTTTAATTTTTTCTCTCTCTTTATGTAATTTAATATCAATTTTCTTTTTATACCATGTAATTTCATATACAATTTATTGTTCATGAATAAATGACTAAAAAAAAAAAGAACGCGGAACACTTTTCTAAGCCTCGTTGGGCACCGGAGCCTATCTGTGAGACCAGACGGAGAATGATAAGGGGTTAAGCGAGCGAGAAAGTAATGGGATAATGTGTGTAGCTATTTATTACGGTATCGGGCAAATTGTGGTTTTGTCTTAGGTGTAATGTGGGTTCTTCTTTTCGTGTGTTAACCTAACCTGGTGTCAGTTTTAAATCTGCCCATGAGCCTCTGACTTGGCTTCACAATGCGTCGAGAAATATCTCTCAGGCATGCCGGTTGCCTCATGATGTTCCTTAGCCGTTTTTTATGTAAGTGATAATTATACAATACGCACATGAATCCGAAAAGTCAGAGGTGCATAACATGCATGCCGTGTATGTGGGTGCTATTTATAGATGATTTATTTGATAAATTATTGTTCTGCTTGCCCCTTCCATACACAATTATGAGAAGTTTCCTACGCCTTTTCCCTGGATCACCAAGATACAGGCCTGGTTTTGGACCCACGGCTACTTCTATTAGTGTTCTCTGAACTTTGCTTATTGTGAATTGTTTCTATATATACAAAAGGTACCTAACTTTTGTGTCTATTTTTTTTAAATTATTTTCGTCTTTGATATTTCTCGGGACCCTGAGGTCCAGGACCTTTGGAAGGCGTATGAGTTGCCGGAGCTAACTCGCAGAGGCCCGTTAGATGTTTTGAATGAAATGAGGCTCCAACCGACGATTATATCTGTATGCACTATGCAAGTGCACCCAAGGACAACCCCCTGTTGGTGTAGGACTATTGCAAGATATGGATTTTAGACTAAGGGTGGCTAAAGCGGACCGATTGCCTATAATTATGAAATGACTATGGCCCCTGCCTGACCAATTTTTTATACATACAAGGATAAAATGGCAGGAGGTGACTCAATAATGGGCCCCCGAAAACAATCGCTAGCACATAGTGACGTAGCGACAAGCGAGAAACATATCCTGAGGGGCTTGAGGAGTGGAGAGGTATTCCACGGCTATCAGGACAATCCTGGAAGTATGGTCAAGATCCATACCATCATCTTACTGGAATACTTTCTTCCTCCGAGCACGTTTGCTCTTGCATATCCATTCAAGCCAGCGAATAAAGGCAAGAAATAGTTAGGAGATCTGTTTCTCGTCAGTGTTCACTCCAACCAGGTCATGTGGTAGGTCCTGCCCAACCGCTCACTACATGCTGAACTGCGGGTTTGGACCTGTTTCGGTAAACTGAACTCTACCGGCACATACCTAGAGTTCATAGGAGAGTACCCCACCATGACGTCAACGTAGAAATACGGCGGTGGAGTTATTTATTATTATCCAATAACGTTTACTTCTTTGTAAATAAACGAAAACATTATCAATGACATGTATTATAGTTATTAAAAACAACTACGTTAAAATAATACTGGTTTAGAGACTTAAGTAAAAATGAAGCTGCTATAACTTTTGATATTATATTATGTACTGTTTTGTATATTTTAAATAAGTACTGTATTTTTTATACTTAGGTAATTTAGTAAAGTAAGTTACTTATTATTTTTAGATGTTATTATAAGTACTACTAGTTTTTTATAGTTTTCATAGATTTAAATTGTAAGTTAATTTTAAGACCGCGCTATAAGAAAGGCGCATATTGGAGATTTTAATAAATAAATAATTTAAATAAAACATTTGACTGACCTTGAATGTCTGTAAATTATCAACCCTACAGGTAAGCGCTGCATCTCTGCCGACTGCCACGGTGACGTTCGATCCCGGGCCCACGAACCGTGGCAAATCTGAAACAAGAGAACACCGTCATTGTAAAAAACTGTAGGACCTAATTACAAGTGTAAGTTAACACAAATAAAACAAAACAAAAAAAAAATTCACAAAAAGTTCCTGTTCCTAATTCAAAATAAAAATTCATCAATTAAAAGACAATGCTGACTGTTCTTATTCATTTGATTAAAGACAGAAACGGATTTAAACACCTTAAATAATTTTATTATGAGCGACATCTTTCTTCCGTCAAATGTTTGATCATAGATTACCGTTGACAGCTTTTACGAATAAATACCAATGTTCAAACATCAATATCAGCTGTATATCCCGAAACAAATCGAAGCGAGAAAATCTTTTGTTCTAGTATTTTCTCGGAACGCTTTTGTCGTATGTTTATTCATGAGCGACGGAACTCGCAGTCTTCATTTATGATACATTCGTAGCAAGTTATTTGTTAAACGAAGTGCCCGACCACACTCTGTTTTATAAAATTTCAGAGGGACAGTTCCCGTAATTTTTAAGAACGTTCGCATTTGCATTTCATTCGCAATTTGTCAAAAATACAATCCATTTACCAACATTTTTGTCAAATTTGACAGATTGCGACTAGACTGTGACCTTCAGGCTCGCTTGTACCGGGAGGTTCCTGTTTCGTATCAGGCGAGACATCACGCAGTGGTGTCATCACTGCGTGGATCGCCCGGAGGACACGGTGGAGCATACGGTGGAGGTCTGCCCGGCTTGGGCAGAGCATCGCCGTGTCCTCGTGGAAGCGATCGGTGGCGGGGATCTCTCGCGTCCGGCCCTGGTCCAGACCATGGTACGGAGCGAGAGGGTATGGGAGGCCGTCACCTCCCGCTGTCAGGCAGAACGCGTAAGGGAGAGGCAAATTTCGCGCCCTCACGCTCCTAGCCGCCGCAGGAGACGCCCTGGGCGTCGGGAATCGGCTGGAGCAATGGGTAGCTCGCCGTCCGATAAGGACCAGGCCCGGGTCGACGGCACGTTGTGTTCCACGCGCGCCTCAAAGAGATGTCAGCAAGTGAAGGGGTCCGATAGGACCGATGCCTGCCGGGGTTGCGGGAAAGTCCGAAAGGGATACCGTGGCCCCTGGCAACGTACAGGCAACGGAAGGATCACGGGTGGGTTTTAGTCAGTAAGAGTCTGACACGCCCTCCCGCTCCGTCCAGAGCGGGAGAAGTTATTTGATAATTTCCAACCCAAAAAAAAAAAAAATTTAAATGTATTCAGCGCAAAATTTTAACTACCACGAACTTAAATGTGTGAATAAAAATGAAAACACGGCAAATTGACGTAGGCTTTCAATTTAAGAACAGAATTTGTTTAATGATCAATTTCCCTGACTGTATTTTAGTGATTTGTGGTGCAACTTGCAGGTGGGCCTTACTTTTAATATTCAACATTTAAATCTGATCATAAAACTTCACAGTAGCCTTTATGGCATGCAATTAATTGGATTTATCCTGACTAATTTCAGACTTGAACCGAAACCCATAACCAATGGCTGGTCAATGGGTGAAACGGCAAACTGAACGTCTGGTATTATTCAAAATAAGAAAAAGATTTACGTAAGTTCTTTTTCGGCATGGGCAACACATGCCGAAAACGTACTTACGTAAATCTTTTTTTTCCAATATTATTATAACCCTTTCACAACCACCCGCAACATTTTATCTTCAATTTTGTATCAAAAATATACCCGTACCACATTAATTTATAATAACTTCGACAGAACACTAAAAACAAAACGTCCGCTGCCAATAGTCCCGTGAGACGGAACTTTTAGATACAGTTATGACGGAAGCGTCCCGGTCGGGACATTTGGGGCCATTCGGGACGTTTGAGGACAAAACGAAAGAAAAAGGTAGGAATTAATGGACAACTCGGTTTTGGTCGAGACGTCCGTCCGCGAGGGACACATTTTCTGGTCGAATCTTTGTTATGTTGCCATTGTTATTTTGAATGATGAATGTCCTTTGTTGGTGGGTTTTATTTGGTTATTGTAATGCTTGCCGATCATTGACTTTTTAACCGACTGCGACGAAGCCAAAAAAGGAGGGTTATTAGTAATTTTAATAGTCATATCACACACCTGTATACACATTACACATACAAAATAACCTAATTGTTTGTACCTTACGAACGATTCCATGAAACAATTTAAGAAAAAAAAAAAAAAAGACTTTTGGATGTTGTCCTCTTGATAATTTATATTCCTCTAGCCGATTTAATGAATCCTTTGCGTAGTTTAAAACTTTTACAAGAAACCACTTACCAACAACACAAAATATATACCATAATTTTCTACCCACATCTTCAAACGTAATTACAGTCTTAGCAAAGCAAGCAATTTAATTATTACTGACGCAGTACTTCATTATTCACATTAAATCTAGGAACATTAGTTACTCGCTAATCCTGGCTTAGTAAACCGGCTGTACCTGCAACTTTACTAAAACAGAAACGGTCCACTAAATACATGACATTTTTCACTGGCTGCAGGGATTTAGTAGGTAGACTGTGAGCTGAAGAGGGGAACCCTTTGTGTTAGTGTTTCAGGTGGTACAACCACCTGAAACACCAACACAAAGGGTTCCCCTAATTATAATTAATATGGGATTTTTGGTTAATTTAGTAATGGAAGTCTAATTACCTATGTATAACTTACTTTTTAAATAGGTAAGAACATAAATTATTGTCCCACTAGGTACCTACATGGTGTCAATAAGTCACTTTCAGTAAAGCACTGAGAAGGCTTTCTCCAGTATGTTAGCTGTATTTATATACCCAAATGTTCACAAGCACCACTGAGACCTGTCTGTGTGATTCAAGAATAATAAACGTAACCTATACAAATATTTAATCAAAACTTCTCCTACATTTAAAACAACACACGGCTCTGAGACAAAAGGTCGTAACTCCATACAATCGCACCTAGGCTCGGTCCGGCTAAGTAAAGTCGAAAACTTTTCCTTCACCCCGTGAATTAGTTCTGATTAAATTCGTTGGACCCTACCCACGTTTATGTGACGGAATTAGGGATGGTTATATAGAGGTACCTACGTATAGGCTTGCCCGGTATTAGGGAACAGGACTTGTAGTAAGTTAGGCTAGTTTTGAAAGGTCAGACCGGTAATTTTGGATTACCTGCCGTGTTTTAGTTATTTTAGTTGATAACCAGACGTGAATTTAGAGGTTCACGAGAAGGGCGGTAACGAAATCTTCTTAGTTGGAAGTTTAAAACTGTCTAAGGCCGAGATCTACAAACGTCACTTACATAGCTCGTGCTTTGACTTAGACAATAATCACGTTCCCTTCTCTAAAGAGCACTTGTATTTTGACAGTTGTGCGACAGTGGCAGGACTAATGCTTGGTCAAAGTACTTACGTGCTAAGTAATATTTATAGATGGCCTTAAAGTTATAAATCTTATTTTTTTGTTATTACTAATCCTTGTAATGGGTAATAATTGGCAATATTGCCTACCATCACTCTTTGAAACCATCGAAAGTCCATCCGCAAAAAAATGTTTTACCTACCCTGCCTACCTTATATCAAAGTACAGCCGCAAAGAACGAAACGTTTTGTCAAAAAATCATGATACGAGTAGACCAGCTGAACCGTTATAAAGAAAATATTTTTCTATCCCCAAGGGTATGATGACAAGTGGCCTGCGTCCCTTGCGAGTTCAAAGTTCTGTCGTCGCATTTTATCGGTACGTGATCAAAAAACACACGTACACTTCATATCGGTAGCATTTTTTTTTTACTTTTATCGTCTATGGATATGGGAGCGCCTCTAAAATAATTTTAGCTTTCATCAAAAATGACGCAATAACTTTGTAGACTGATTATTAGGAATCCATGAATCAAGTATTTCTGGGTAGGTACTTAGTAAATCATCTAAACAAACAGGCTAGTGCTTCTATGAATTGTGTGTTGTTGAAAGTTCTAGTACTGACTGGTATCGAGATGTTAGCTCAACACCGAGTAATTGTAGTAAACACTCCGAGCCTACAAGCATATTGGCAGCCTAGTTAAAGGGAGAAATAACTATAACAGATTCTGTATTACAATATTCAACATTTCACAATATACTACTAAATTAGCATTTCAGTTTCTAAGAAATAGCATAAACGTAAACATTCATAGTTCTCGTATTTACCACAACAACTACCTTCCGAGGGATCACTCTAATACTATAATTCTATCAGCTGACATTAACGTGCCTACTGAATACAACTTCGATACATTTCACGTGTAATGTACCCGACCACATCACATGACACGAACATTAACATTATTCTACACTCACGCATCAACCTCGATACGCACACACTGACTCGTTTTCACGCACACATTGTAAGTTAAATTCGAATTCGAATGCGGTTCCTACGCACATCTGGACACGTTCTAACGCACACATACGTAGAATGACGAGTATAAATGATAATGCACAATTTGAGACGCGCTGATAAATTGGCCTTTAACTCTGAGTAAGCTTGTTTGGATGAAAGTGCGTAATCGCTTCGCTCAGCGTCAAAAGAGCTGCGGGAATGTTGTCGAGTTGCGTTTTTCTCAGAATTTCTTACGCAGATAGCAGATAAATACACAGATTTTTATTTTTTAAATTTTCACTTGCGATTTTTTGCAAGAAATATTTCAACCATTTTGTTGGAAGACGTAGAATAAACTACTTACATGAAAAGGTAGCCATTGGTAGGAGGTTTGTTTTAAATAGCAATATTATTTTTAAAACGTTATCGTAGTCATAAGTTTCGCGAACATTGGTAGAGAATGTTTTACAATAATATGAATACAACAAAACTTCGGTCCTTCAAATTCAAACCAATGCAAGACAGTTACACAACCCTTCCTACATCACCACTCCCTTGCCCGGCTATTCTATCGTAAACAGATGCTGTGAAACCTGTAAACAATAATGAAATACGAAACTTTACCACCGTCCTATTGTGGACCACAAACAAAATCAAGATGGTTCAAACTGGTTCAAAGCTTCACCATTTCAAATGAGCGAGTAGTGGAGTAGTGTCTCAGTCTATCATTGTAATACAAGTTTAATTAGAAACAAGATTCATTGGAAATGTTGAGTTATTGTATACTATTTGTCGCCAAGCTTTTGTAATGGTGTCGTCATGGTATATAGTGTATTAATTTGTATCTGGTGGACAATATGTTTTATGAAGTCTTAAACCATCTTGGTAAAAAGCCTCTTCTAAGCTCTAATTACCAAGTTTCAGTGAGATTTGGAACAAATAGCATTAATCACAAGTCTCAAAACTTTTCTTTCAAAGAACCAATGAAATAATAAAATAAATTTAAAGAACCCAATCCCATTTATTTACCGCAAAGTACAGCAATATATTCACAACAGAAAAACCCTCAAACAATGAACTAAAGAACTGCCATTTAATTCCCACAACAGCATTAATTTCGGACGTCCCTTACAATTAGGAAATTTCTAACAAGGCCCGATTATTAGAATTGATTCGAAGGTAACTCTCAAGGTCCCTTATTCCGTACTCCGTAGTTTTAGCAAGCGTATCCCTAAAGGCTATCCGTTTTAATTAGGGGCACGACTCGTAAATGGAAATTACTTAGTTACAATTTGAAATAACTTCGGTGAATCGAGTCAAGATTAGTTTCTGGGACGTCTACCTGGAAATGGAAATCGCGCTGTGAAATGACAGAATAGGGTGAAACTGTTTAAGACTTATTTGGATTAGTTTTCAGTGATGTTATCCGGATGACGGATGACGAAAATGGTCAGGTTAAGGTTATAATTTTAATAATACCTGTGTTCCGGGTCCCCTTGTGCAAACAAATAAGTACAATATGAGTAAATACTGTTTAAATCCTAGTCAAAAATAATCATGTGAATCGGTTAAGTGGTTTTCGATTTGCCTATGAGCACATTAGCGTCTGAATAGCATAATATAATGTTTTTTCGGTAACCATACCGTTGTATCATGGCTCGGTTAGGTATACAATACAATTATAATGACACATGCACAAATAAACAACCAACAAACTGTCTGTATTACAAAAGAGCAGCAATCAACCCTTTCTTGGACTCCCATTCTTCCTTTTTTTACAAAACATCCGTCAAACCGTTGCGTCATTACTTATAACATCCACCGCGTACAGGGGGTTTTATTTAATTCCATACAAAAAGGGAAATTGATTGGCGAATAATATTACCTCTTTCAACAGGCGTATCAGATGAAATGTGCAATACGTTTCAAATTTGATTTACTTATATGCTTATGGTTTTCGCTTGTTTTGCTGACGGATTTATTCCGGAAGTCTTTTGATCAATGTATTGACAGTATAACTTATTATGAATGTATTTGATGAGCTCACTGGTAGATATATTTATTTACCCGTAGAGGCTCCATATGACGGAGGTTGGATTAATATGAAGAAGATTTTGGTTTAAAAATAAACGTGTGAATAATTTCGTAAAATAAAATGAAATCAATATTTTATTGACGATTAAAATAAAGTGTTCTTACTTTATAACCATATGTATGGGTATATTTTTTACGTTTGAACAATCACTCAGATTAATAATACACACGGGATATTTGATTATAAGACGTTGTACAAAATAAATCGTAATTGATTAATCGGATGCTAACAGATGGACGAGACTAAAAATTATTCAATATAAGACAGGGAAGAAAATAAATGAAACGCGATGTGTTCCATGGAAATTGCTTTTTACAAAAATAAAAACATCTATATAGTTTTTTTTTTATAAAACTCTTTTCCAGTATAATAATAATATTATTTTGTAAAAGTATCTCTTCATGAACCACTTAGACATTCAACAGACATTTGATATATTTTGTAAATAAATAATTTTATTTCTTTGACCTCCAAAAATGTCTTAAAGACGAAATACTAATGTAGATACTTACATTTATTATGTATTGAACACTGTTGGTAAGAAAAGTACGTTCTAAACGTACCTACATTTAGGATTTACTCATAATTTTATAACTTTGACGTAGGTAATTTCGAAATTTGATTACAGATAGAAAGCATAGTATACATATGGATATATTATATATATATATATGGATATATTATATATATTATACTCTGTAGAAAGTCTGACTATACACATTGTTTAACAATTTTTTGTTTAGACGTGATCAGAGGGCTGGCTTATTTTTGGGCCAAAGAATCAGCATTGCCAAACAACGTGGCAATCTAGCCAGCCTTTTAGGCACTTTTCCTGTTGACCTCTGTCACTACGGATGAATTTTTTAGTGCCCACTAATAATTTATATGTACAAGTATATAAAAATGGGGGCGCCATTTTTATATGCTTGTACATAATTGTTACTGGTATTTTAAGACTGTTAGCTTTTAAATTATGTAAATATAAATTTTCTAAGAAACGTTATTTATTAGGTAGTAAAGAACAATGCCCAATTCCCATACATTGAAAAACCTGATAATGAAAAGTTTATGTATAGTTATAAAGTATAGTAGAAAGACTACCTATAAGTTTAGAAAATAATGTCATATGGTCATTTTTACGATTTAAACGCTACGAAGATATATTACTTTTTAGGTTAGGATTTGCCGTTACCAAATATCCAGAAATAAATGTGCTAGATTTAATTATTAACGCTCGAAGTTTAGTCTAAAATAGGAATACTTACCTAGCTATGTTCTAAAATGTCTTTTTACTTTGTGAATTTCTTGAAATCTACTGCTCTTACGTCACTGCTTAACTCTCAATGATTGTCACTATGTCTATTTATTTATTTATTTATTAGGGACAACAAACAGCAGTATATTAAATATTACACATGGGAGTACTAAACTAATAGACTTAACAAATACACTGCTCACGACGTTATCCACAGATTACCATATAAAATAATTAGCAAAGTTACTATTAATAATAACAATAAGGGCAAACTTAAAGATTCTCATTACAAGGTTAAAATTATTAAAATTATTATTATTATTACTCGGTTTGTTATTAAAGTGATACACTTTAATAACAAACCGAGTAATAATTTTCTTTAATCGGATTTTTTTAAATCGGAGAGCATAAAATAAAGTGAAAAAAAAAAATCTAATAATATCTGCGTCTTAATACTAGGGACAAATGTAATGGTTTGGAATCAGATAAATATGTCAATCGCAGAACTGTCAAATGTCAAAAAAATCTTTTTCATCCGTTACATACTGCATGATTAATTAATTTAATTTTTATATTATTTTTAATTAATCTGTATTAACAAAGACTAATAAAGAAATACTTACTGATTGAATAAAACGTAAAATAATGTATAAAACTCAGAAACTGAGTTGAATAAAGTCAAGTAGCAGTCTATAAAATAGAACGTCGTAAAAAAAGGGTAGTTGAAATGCGTTCAAAACATGGTAATACGTTTACCCTTGACGTAGAATAAGCATAAAGAAATATTAAAAAATATGTTTTTCCTGCGTTTCTTTGAACACTGTGATAAGCGTAATTAATATACAATTCAATTAGCTGATTTTTTAGATTTATTTCCTTTCAATACATAGTCAGGTAAAAAATGGGCATTCTTCTTTAAAAGACAAGGCAATCGTTATAAATTTTTGTTTTCATTCTTTCCTAAAAGGTAAAACCCTGTATAGCATGTGTCACCCGAATTGAACACCCATTTCTTCTTTTTCGTTTAATTACAGCAGCACTAAACTACTATTTAATTAGTAAAAGCGATTCAAATTAAATACGCTTACAGAATACAGTTTATTCGAGTTTAATTTTAAGATACTTGGCAACAAGGAATATTCATCAACTTGACTCGAATCTAGGTCCTTTGGCAAATAAATAAGAGTCAGTGAGCCAAGCAATCGTTTATAGTGCCAACAGACTGTTGTACTGAGATCTTCGTGGTAGAACATATTATTATAGTTATTATAATTCATTGGAACAGGCATCATTGTTTACCAGAGTTAGTTTCACCAATTCTTCTCAGATAGGAATGACTCCACCTCGATTTTTTTTTTAATGTGACTTTTAAATGTGATTCTGATATTCTATTTACGGAATCAACAACTTCATTGCATTTCATTTCACGCTGTCAATTCGAAGAAGGAAATTATTTAAGTGCATTCTTTCATAACTTGGTCATAATCGGTTGTATAAATAAAGTCGAAAACATCATTGATCTTAGCAGAATGAATAAAGCACTGAATACAATGTAAAATGGGCAAATATTCCGCCAACTCACCTTTAAGGCGATAATTGTATAGCACGGCTCACGACTGGATCGCCCGATGCATGCGTTTTGACAAATAGGATGCATGAAACGCATTTTAGTCGTGTTCGTATTAATATAATGATGTATAGAAGTGTGACACTCACACCTAGGCGCGTACTATGCTCACTTGTTTGTGAGATGATATTTTAATGGGCACGGCCAGCGTAAGTTCTTTATGAATTATGACTGTTGACAAGAAGTAATTTCGTACTCGTATCTTCGGTTTGGTTTAGAAAACGTGTTATTGGTATTGCTATGTTAAATTAGAGATCAACTTTCCACAAAAATATGGAAATAATGTGGAATAAGAAATGTCAAACAACAATTTAAAATTATCTATTCTATTCACTTTAATATTATCTTCTCTCCGTCACATGACTATGCTCTATCGGGTCTATAAATTTAGTTATTTATTAACACGATGTCCTATGCCATGCCGCCATACAAATCGCAGTGCACGCACTAGGCGCGTTGACCGGCTCTGCGTAAAGATATTATAAAATGTTTATATTGACATTCATTTTTTGTGTTTTATCGGCGTGAGAGGGCCTTAAATTATGACTTGTGCAGATATTCAGCGATTGAAAAGTAAACAACTACATTTCAATATCCATGTCAATAAACTTTGAAATATTTATAAAAAGAAGCAAGTTACGTAATTTTTAGAAATTGACAACATTTGGTTCTTTTTCTTTTATCGCTCTATGTTTTGATTGAAATAGCACAATTGTAATACCTACCTAGTATTTGAACAAATACCTGGCGCAGTTCATACAATGTTATCAGAGCTATTTGTTTATTGCTGTTCCAATTTTTGCAACTGTATAAAAAATAAGTTTACTATTTACGAGTATGTACCATTGTTATTTAGCGAGAATATCGTAAAATCCGGTTAAACAATTAATACAAAGCCCATACGTTCGCAATTTTTTTGTTACACGCTCTGTACTCACATTAATGCATGTTATCTCTAATTGGGCGAAACCAGGAAGGGGTATGGTAGCTGCGCTGCCACAGAAATATTTTATTAACTGAGCATGGGTAAAGTTTGCTCACTATACATACAGACATCGATGAATGTTTCATCTTCACATTGTTTTTCTTCATAGGAATATTAAGTACGGGAAATGTCTATAATCATATCATAGATGGCTTGGAAATTGGTTTACAAAACTCATCCGGCGTGAAAGGAAGTTATTATAGTTGCACAATAGGTTTGTATAATATAGTTATGGACGTATTCATTTTTCGTAAAATGGACCAATACAAAAATTCGTGGAATTTTAAAAGCACTTTATGGTAAGTAGTCGGTTTTCATATATTAGTGGGGGTTGAAACATGCTAAAAATATCTGATTGTTTTAGAATCCTGGAAGAGTGAGAGGCTCATTTTTTTCGGAATAACGTTGGTGCCGAACGCAATGCCACTATCGACCTGCAGCTGTTATAGCTTACGCCTATTTTAAACATTTTCATTACAAAAATAAGACTTCAAAGTTTCATAAAGTGTTCGATCTAAAGTATCAACCAGATTGGAGTCGATCGAAGTGGACCAGTCGATTTTGATCTTCTTATAACAAAATCTAAGGTCGATCGACGATTTCTGTCGTGTGGTCGAGGCCGATTTGACGGACAGGGCCATCATCTACCCCGGTCACCAGGGAGAATGGAACCAGCGAGAGATGTCGTGCGGTGTCCCACAGGGATCGGTCCTGAGGCCGCATCTGTGGGACATTGGGTATGACTAGGTGCTTCGCGCCAACCTCCCTAGCGGCGTCAGCGTCGTTTTTTACGCTGATGGCACGTTGGTTCTGGCGCAGATGAGGTCACACCAAGCGGCGGCCAAGCTCGCGGGGTTGTGCCAATCGTCGACAGCATCCGACAATTGGGACTCGAGGTGGCCCTGCACAAGTTCGAGGCCATGTGTTTTCATGGTCCTCGGAACGCACCACCGCGCACCGTCTGGTTCTCAAATAACACTCGGAGGAGTTCACATCAACTTGGAGTCGACGATGAAGTATTTGGGACTCGTCCTTGACAGCCGGTGGAACTTCGTGGAGCATTTTCGTAGTTTGGCTCCCAGACTCGAGTGGGCCGGGGCTGCCTTGAAGCAGCTTCTGCTCAATCTAGGGGGTCCAAACGCCTCCTGGTGGAGGCTCTACGCGGGGGCCGTGCGGTCCATGGCCCTTTACGGGGCACCGGTGTGGGCGCGATCCTTGAGGCGCCGGTCAGCCCGCCGGTTGAACGCGTCCCAGAGGGTCATGGCCATCCGGCTAGTCCAGGGATACCACACCGTCTCTAGTGAGAATGGGAAATGCGCGAGGAAGCAAAACGCCGGAGCGTAACTCCGCTACCGCGAGAAATAATGGCACAGCGGACAGAGTTCGGCGGGATCTCATGGTGTCATGGAGAGTGCAATTTTCGCTACCCAGTGCTGGGCATGCCACAATTGTGGCGATAAGTCCGCTCTTTGAGTAGTGGCTAGAGAGGCGCCAAGGCGTCCTCACCTTCCGCCGAGGTCTGCCCGGCTTTGGCGGAGCATTGCCGTGCTCTCGTAAAGGCGATCGGTGGCAGTAATTTCTCGCGTCCGGCCCTGGTCCAGGCCATGGTACGGAGCGAGAGAGCATGGGAGGCCGTCACTTTCTTCTGTGAAGCAGTAATGCTCCCGAAAGAGGAGGCGGAACGGGTAAGGGAGAGGCAAATTTCGCGCCCTCACGCTCCTAGCCGCCACAGGAGACGCCCTGGGCGTCGGGAATCGCAGGCCGATTCCCGGCCACCGTAGGCGCGGGCTTGCGGACGGTAAGCAATGGGTAGCTCGTCGTCCAATAAGGACCAGGCTTAGGTCGAGGGCGCATTGTGTTCCACGCGCGCCTTAAAGAGATGTCACCACAACTGACGGGGTTCGTCTTCGGTTTGCCAACGATATAGTTGTCATGACTGAGACTATGGAGGACTGCAGTACAATGCTCGATGACCTCAGTAGAACTTTCGAAAGAGTGGGTCTTAAATGAACATAGACAAGACAAAGGTCATATCAAATGCCCATGTAATACACACTCTCATGAAGATCGGGGACGCTACACTCAAAATTGTGGACAAGTATGTTTAGGTAGGACAAACTGTCCAGTTAGGTAGGTATAACTTCAAGAAATAGTTCAATCGTCGAATCCGACTCGGCTGGGCAGCTTTTGAGAAGCTACACAATATCTTCTCGTCCCACATATCGTAGTGTCTCAAGACGAAAGTCTTTAAGCAGTGAATGTTGCCGGTGATGACCTATGGCACAGAAACGTACTCGTACACAATGTGCCAGAAGTTCAGTGCTAGAAGGCTAAAAGTCACCCAAAGGGCAATGGAGAGGGTTATGCTTGGAGTTTCCCTCCGTGATCGAATCAGAAATTAAGAGATCCGCAGTTAAGTGCCGCTTAAGTGGCAGCCGCGTAAGTGGCAGTAGGCATGGCACATTGCTCGCAAAACAAATGGCTGATGGGGCCGGTTCTGAAGTGGCGATCGCGTACCGAAAGACGTAGCGGTGGAAGGCCTCCCACAAGATGAACCAATGACCTTGTGAAGGCCGCAGGAATTCGCTGGATGAAGAAAACACAGAACCGATCGAAATGGCGGTGCTTGGGGGAGGCCTATGTCTAGCAGTGGACATCTTTCGGCTGAAATGATGATGATGTTGATCTAACTTTAGTCTGTTTTTGTTGTCGGTTTTGGATAAAGAACTGTATAAGACAGCAGTGTGGTTACTATTACAGAAACAGACTTGCTGATTAAACCACGTCTAAAGAAAAACCTTGTTTTGCAATAACACCGTAATACATTAATCTCAACAGCAATCAAAAACAGACCTTGTCACGCAAAAATATTCGGCAAACATACAAATTCACGTGAGACCCACATTCCAGCAGGTTACGTAAAAAGAGATTCGAGTGGTCCTCCTGAATTATTCTTAAACATAAATATGGTTGTCATAAAGTCAGACAAAGGTATAATTTATGCCATCCGTCAAATACCTACGTACGTACTTATGAGTGAAGTTACGTTGCTGTATTTGGCATAATTGGTGTGCTGTGAGTACGGATTCTGCGTTGAATGGTGAATTTGTTTTGGAACTTGCTACGATGAAAATTTTTGATGAAGTTGAAAATCTATAATTCGAGTATACTAAACTAGAAGTTAGAAGAGAAGATTTGGAATACAACGCGCCACCGTCGGGTTCCCAAATAACGGTAGGAGGAGTTCACATCGGCGTCGAGTCATCGATGAAGTACCTAGGACTCGTCCTTGACAGCCGGTGGAACTTCGTGGAGCACTTCCGACGTTTAGCTCCCAGACTGGAGCGGGCCGGGGCTGCTTTGAAGCGGCTCCTGCCCAATCTAGGGGGTCCAAACGCCTCCTGCCGGAGGCTATATGCGGGGGTCGTGCGGTCCATGGCCCTTTACGGGGCACCAGTTTGGGCGCGTTCATTGAGGCGGCGGCCAGCCCGCCGGTTGAACGCGTCCCAGAGGGTCATGGCCACCCGGCTGGTCCGGGGATACCGCACGGTCTCCGGTGAGGCGGCGAGCCTCCTTGACGGATTACCGCCATGGGATCTGGAGGCAAAAGTCCTCGCGTACATTTGGGAGTGGCGCGAGGAGGTGAAACGCCGGGGCGTAAATCCGCTGCCGCGAGAAATCGCGGCACAGTGAAAAGAGCTCTGGCGGAATCTCATGGCGTCATGGAGAGTGCGATTGTTGTAGTGGCGTTTGCCGCAACCCAGTGCCCAGCACTGGGTTGCGGCAAACGCCACTATTACGGCGATAAGTCCCCTCTTTGAAGAGTGGCTAGAGAGGCGCCACGGCGTCCTCACCTTCCGGCTGACGCAGGTCCTCACCGGACATGGTTGTTTCGGGAGGTTCCTGTTTCGTATCAGGCGGGAGGAAACGCCCGGGTGTCATCACTGCGTGGATCGCCCGGAGGACACGATTGAGCATACGGTGGAGGTCTGTCCTGCTTGGGCAGAGCATCGCCGTGTCCTCGTGGAGGCGATCGGCGGCGGGGATCTCTCGCGTCCGGCCCTAGTCCAGGCCATGGTACGGAGCGAGAGGGCATGGGAGGCCGTCACCTCCTTCTGCGAAGCAGTAATGCTCGCGAAGGAGGAGGCAGAACTCGTGAGGGAGAGGCAAATTTCGCGCCCTCACGCCCCTAGCCACCGCAGGACACGCCCTGGGCGTCGGGAATCGCAGGCCGATTCCCGGCCACCGTAGGCGCGGGCTTGCGGACGGTGAGCAATGGGTAGCTCGCCGTCCGATAAAGACCAGGCCCGGGTCGACAGCGCGTTGTGTTCCACGCGCGCCTCAAAGAGATGTCAGCAAGTGAAGGGGTCCGATAGGACCGATGCCTGCCGGGGTTGCGGGAAAGTCTGAAAGGGATACCGTGTCCCCTGGCAACGTACAGGCAACGGAAGGAACACGGGTGGGTTTTAGTCAGTAAGAGTCTGTCCCGCTCCACCCAGAGCGGGAGAAGTTATTTGATAATTTCCCACCCAAAAAAAAAAAAAAGAAGGGTGGCCAACTCGAATGTTTACAACTTTAAATTAAGATTATTTATTACAAACGAAATTTACCAGATATTTTTTCATAACTATAATGTTCGGGCCTGGAAATTTTGTATGCACCTTTTTGCTACTCAAAAATGCGATCGCTTTTCATGATGATTTTCATCAAATTTTCACATACTTTATTGAGTATCCTACTAACAAAGTCACAAATTCTGCTTTTAGTGTTCATGATAGACCACCACACGTCCCTTTAGATAACCACACAGAAAAAAAATCAGGACCCGTCGTATAATCCCCTGTGATTAAAATGTGACTTTGACATAATGCACGTTCAAATGTCGCATTGTAGTTAATATTATAATGTCTGCAGATGTACTGTTTGTTTGTCAGTAGTTATGAAATAAACATCAAATGGCTGCAGTCATGTAAAATACTCCTCCATCTCAGTATTTATTTATTTATGGAAATGGCGAAAAGATCTTACCACAAATGTATTCGAAATTCAACGTTCAATGTTTAGAAAACAATCCAAGTTGTTTCATAAAACTGGTTTTAGAAATATGAAAAGTTGATATCGGTATAAAACTTTTAGTTTAATGTAATGTTGGAACCCACTCTAACTTTTCCTTAGGAACTGGTACCAAAATTGTATGCGGGCATAATATGTTCATCTTAGTATAATACACGCATATATTGGAGTTCAATTTTACAGCAAATCGCATAGGTACCGAAAATCATCATAATAATCGAAACAGGTACAAAAATATTCTCATACAACCAGAAAGAGTGACGTAAAATTTATTTCCATTTTTTTACGTCCATATTTATATAGTACCATAAAATAGTCGTTAGAAAACAGAGTAACTGTCGGTACGATAGTAAAAGTCGAAAGAAATATGAAAACGTCTGCCAATAACAACGACAGTGAATATAAGAGATGTTTATAACTTAACGTCTTGTAAATTATACTTTTACTGCTAAGTACTACTGGGATGCGGAACAACCTTTATAACATATTACATAAATATACGGGACATTTTTTATTTTATTCAACATAATAAAATAAATTGTTTAGGGCTTGGGTGTAAATGATAATCCTCTTAACTGTGTTTAAGAAGACATTTTGTAAATGATTACTCAGTCACTGTGTATACTCTTATGAATATATTTTTTTACATGACCGCAAGTATATAAACATATTTTGAAACCTTCCATTGCATATTTAGGTTTTTAAAAGGTTGAGCAAATAATTGCTTCAACTGTACAAACTCCCTAAAACTTTTTTCCAGTTCAAGAAAAACTTTATTTTTTCTCTAATTCTAAGTCAGTGATTCAATTACCATATTAGCTTTCTAAAATTCCGGACAAATACAAAGATCGCCAACGCTGAATACTCATTTTAAATGCACTCGAATAACATATTGACATTTCTGACACAAACAATGTAGAACTAATGACCCATCTTCCAAGTATCCTACATACGTACCCATACAAGCACAGAATCATTCATAACATACTTTGCTAATGCCTCCTACACGCGAGAAAGAGTGCAAACTTGGCAGCCACCGAAACACATCAACGCGTTATATATGGCCATACGTTGCAGCGAAATGAAAACTGATTTTTCTTGCCTTTTCTGCAATGCATATTCTTCTATGTATCTTGGCTGAAAGGGGTAAATGAACTGTGGTGACCTTTTGAGAGTAGAATTTCAGTTTTTGTGTCGTGTGGTTTCAGATAAAAACAGATTGTGGTTCATTACATTAGCGTCGTTGTATGAAGGCCAAACCACATAATATATTTTGTGACTTCGGTACCAACTCTAATTCTTCGGTCATTCTTTGTCAGATTATGAGGAATATGTTTTAGGGTAAAAATAAACTTATGACGGGGATGTCTATTAAATTGTGTCATTTGATTCACGAGGAACTTAGTTTCACTATTTTTACGCTGAAAAAATGAGAAGAAAGTTTTGATTGACTACAGATTTCTGCAGTAGAAGAAACCCATTAAAACTGCACATAAAGCTTCTAAAATCTGTAGAATCAATTGAAAAAAGCAAGGTTTTCACGATTATCTGGATGGTAGCTCTCATTCACAATTGTAAAGAAACCAGCTATTCTCTCCCAAGAGCCACTAATAGTGATTTACACGGGCGTTTAAATAATTTACCTTTTGTTCAAAACCTCTGCAGCGTGGTCGTTGCTACTAGGGTTGCGACACAGTCTTGGCTTTGATGATGAAATATCTATGGGTAAGCCTCGAAGAGATGTTAGTTTTACGGTACTTGCTGCCAATCCGGCAGCCAGAGTGAAATAAGTATATAATCTGCATTTTTTTGTGCAACATGTAAGTCTGTCTAAATATTGGTTTGAATATGAGACATGGTGACTCCTCAATCCATGCAGACACACATATCCGTATAACCGTTATAAGACGTTCAAAATTTTGGTGTTCTGCCACAGGTTATGCTAGTTACAGACGTTAAAGTACTTGATAATGATATTACAATATGAAATTCAGCCAATGCGGCCACGATTCTCTAATTTTCCAGCTTGGCCAACCCTGGCTGCAGGTGGAGCCAATTTGAACAATTCAATTACTAAGTCACCACACGAGTATAACACATGTGACTTTAATTCCGTACACAATGACTCATTAGTCCCCGGAGAATTGATAATGAATTGAGCCAATTTATCATTGAAATCATTTTGCAGACTTTAAATTGATTCATGTAACAATGGCTAGAAAATTTACCTGTTTTCGCAAGGATTTTGTAGTTCTGTTGGATTGTGAAAAGGATTGATCGGTTTAAAATTGAAATTGTCTGTGAAGTATTTTACTGATGTTTTCACTACTTCGTACATTAAAACAAAGAAAGGAATCGTTTCTTTATTATTATTTAATTATTTTAATAAAATGGGAGACTTATTACAACCTACCTACACGTAGATGTAGCTAGATGATTCTAATGAAGAAATCACATCGGTATTACGATATTACGTACCTAAGAATTACGAGTACAATTGTTGACTAGTCGCGTGTACTCTATGATTTTATCAAAGTAGAGTACGAATGAAAGTCGCGTATAATATTCCCAACAGCACTGCCTTAGTGAAAGCTTTTCGATTAGCTAGCGAACGGTTCTTACAACCCTACAGGAGTGCAGATGTTTTAAACAGTCAATGCAAGCATTTAAAGTCATTCTGACTTTGCATAGCATGTTTTTTTAATATGTTTTAGCGTTTGATAAATCGCATAAACACTAGACAGGTCAACATACTTAACATCATGCCTTTACCTCCGAAGGGATGGACAGAGGTGTACAGACAGGCAGACAAACAGACAGGTAAAGTAGGTAAATGATAGGTAAAGTAATAAATAATTCTACGTCAAATTATATCTTAATCTATATTTTAGGAATTATAAATACTAAATATTATATCAATTTTAACTTGTTACTTGTTGTATAAGTTTATAGGTCAAAATTAGAAAATAATTTTGCTACGCATTGACAATTTTTGAAATGAAAATTGTAAACTGTTTCATGAAGATAACTCGGCGAAACCAAGTAAGCGTGTTAGTTGTTATTACTACGTTTCCAAGAACTTTACGATTCCCTTTTAAACATACAAAGACGAACGGGTACCACAATCAACCAATATCAAAAAACTGTTAAAAAATATAACTAAATAAACGTTTAAACTAGAGGCTTTTTTAACAGATTAAGACTGAGAATAGAATCCTATTCTCAAAAATACGGGAATTACTCTTGAATTGTTGACCAATACAGTACAAAATTGAACGGCGTAGCGCGTAGCTGCATTGTGTAGCACGTAGCATTTCCGTAGTAACGTGACGTAGCGCGTAGCATAGGCTCGTAGCAAATAAGTGTTTTTCGTAGACAATACTGCGTTCTTAATCGAATAAAAGAGGCTTTGTAGAAGTGAGTAAGTTGAAGGTAATTGCAAAACAATGTTTTATTATAGTTTATTTTAAATCTATTCTACTCTCCTATACATATATTCTACTGAAATCAGTCTTTAAAATTACGTATAACACATAATTAAATATAGGGTGGCCAATTCGAATGTATACAACTATTTTTGGACACCATTTTCAATTAGCACCAAATTTTACGATTTTTTTATACTATCATTTAGTTTAAACTGAGTGACTAATCCCATTTTGATTACAGGATTTGTAAATAAACAAAATTTTCACGTTTGTGGAGAAGAGCAACCTTTTTTGACCCACTCAGGACTTCTTTTTGACGAGAAATATTTTTGTCTGACTGGTTAGGTTAGGTTAGGGAGTAATTACACCACTCTTCTTTGAAGAAGCTACAGGCCAGGTCCTGCTGTCACTGTGACTGGCAATCGTAATAGTGTGTATTATATTTTTTTTCATCAAATCAATATGTTAGACCTGGACAACGAATGGAAACGAAGAATGCAGCACAAAATATAATCGGAACTTTGAGAGGAATGTTTCCGAAAAAAATATTCCGAGAAATGTTGACATTAATTGACCCCCAAATTCACCAGATTTGACAGTTGCTGACTCTGTGGGCAATTTTGAACACTTAAAGCAGAATATTTGGGACTCTGATTTGATTTCGTTTTTGCCCCGACTTCCGAAATTCAAGTTATTTTTCTCTTTTAAGTGTATTTTTGTGGAATTCGGTGGTTTTTGTTTTGTAAAAAAGTTATTCTTGTGTTTTTTTTGGAAGTCGGTTGTTTTTTTTTGTAAAAACAGTTTTTATTTTTTCACTTTTTAGTTGTGTTATACCTACCCCGCACAAATTCGTATACCAGCCGAATAATGAAAACATAACAAAAGATTTAAAAAAAAATAACGAATCATTGCACTTAGCCCCACTAGTATATGCTATATATACGCCCCACTAGTTCGACTTGGTGGGGCAGATTCCACTAGTCTAAAATCTTGATGGATTCTGCCCCACTAGGGTTGGCACCTTAGAAATGTGTAGGTAGTATGCTCATATTTTATATTTGTTTGGAAAAGAAATAATAGTTAAGTAAAATATGACTAGGTATTGTTTTAAAACATACCTAGGTAGTGTTTTTAAATGAAATGACAAACATATATTTTTGGTAATTGAATATGTTTTGATGGCCCAGAGGTTTAGGTCTCGCCTCTCATGCATGAGGTTGCGGATTCAAATCTGAGCAAGTACTAATGTGACTTTTTCAATTCATATGTGCTTTCTGAGTTTATCTTTGACATTATTGACATCAGTGAAGGAAAACATCGCGAGGAAACATGGACTTATAGTTAAAATAAGTAGTTTATAGTTCAGTAGTAGTTTATAGTTTAATATAAGTCTGAAATCACCAACCCGTTTTGAGCAAGCGTGATGATCAGTGCTCGTGCCTTCTCTGTATGAGAAGAGGCCTTTGCCCTGCAGTGGGACAGTAATAGGCTGATATTATTATTTTATTATTAATTTTTAGTTATTAGTTGTTTCTGGAAGGAATCGGGTTGTAAATCATACATTAATTACGTGATTTGTTACAAATAAATTAAAATCTAAGTAAATATAAATGTAAGTAAATATTTTACTTAGATATAAATTTATTTCTTTTCCAAACAAATATAAAATACGAGCATACCTACCTACACAAATTCTAAGGTGCCAACCCTAGTGGGGAAGAACCCATGCCATGGGGCAGAAAGCATTTGCCCCACCAGTGGGGTGACTTGGTGGGGCAAAGTGGAATGATTTAAATTAACCCCTTTGTGGGTGAAAAGGGGGGAAACGGAATGTATGAAAGATCTTATTCATTTGGTTTAGAAAACATGGTATAACCTTATCTTGGTAATAATAAAGATGGAATCATACATTTTTCAAAACTGGCTTGAAAGTGTAGAAAGGGGTTTAAAATTTTTTTTTCATCTCAATGACATCTTTTGGCCCAAAATGGCACGCATTTTAGAATACATTTTTCTACATTCAATTTAACAGAAATAACATTTTTGAAATTTAATTACAGTCCTATTAAAATTGTAAATAGAATATAATCACGATGTAACATTTAGTTTTTGTTTCATTGCAATCGTCTCATTCAATAAAAAGATATGCTAATTTAAAGTTTTCAAAGTGATACCCATACCACCAACAAGCTCTACGTTCCAGGCGGCAAGGGGTAACGGAGATGTGGAGCATCTGCTGCCTCTAATATTAAGCTGGGCGGTCATAGTCCATTACAGGCTACCACCCTCGAAAGAGCTGAGATCGACTTTGGTAAAAAAAACTTTGCAAAAGAGCAAATATACATCGCGCTTAGTCGTGTCAGAAGTTTGGAAGGCATAGTTTTATCAGAGTTGGACGCCAACAAATTATTAAAGAGACCACACGGCCACAGATCATTGATGGAAATAACGAGGCTACAAAATCTACCTTCTGACAATCAAGACCACACATAACATACGACTCAAGTAGCGCAATTTGATGCCGGCATATTACCATCAAAATCATTTATAGCCAAAGTACATCTCATGGCAATTCGAATAAGCTCAAACACGGCTAGGATACATTGTTTTATGACGGAGTTCCGATGCCGTCCTTCAGGCTTCATCTTCAGATCAGTTCGATGGTCATCAGAATTATTTATTTAAACGTGCTTCATTGTTGCTTAACTATCTTAATCGAGACATCTTATCGCCACCCGTTAAATACTTATCATTGAGTAGTTCCGGTGGCCATCTGTCTTCTTCATCAGTTCCATTTCACCAAATGATACTTTCTGAATGCAAATGGTTAATTTTTCTGCTGAAAATACCTAAATCGCTATGTGTGTGCCTATAATATTTGAGGAGTTCCCTCAATTCGTCATGGATTCCATCATCAGAACAGTTTTTTTTTTAATGGGACCAATCTGGGCGTATATCCTTTCAAATCCGAAAATAATTTTCCAAATCTGTTCATAAATGGCGCCACCCGTGAAATACCTATCATTGAGGAATTCCGGTGGCAATTTGTGGTCTTCTTCATCAGTTCCACTTCACTAAATGATACTTTCTGAATGCAAATGCTTAACTTGTTGCTGAAAATACCTAAATCGCTATGTGTGTGCCTATAATATTTGAGGAGTTCCCTCAATTCCTCATGGATTCCATCATCAGAACTAAATTTTGATAAAAATGGGACCAATCAGGAAGTGTATCCTTTCAAATAAAAAAATAATTTTCAGAATCGGTTCATTAATGACGGAGATATGAGGTAACATACATAAAAATTAAAAAAAAAAAAACATACAACCGAATAATTGATAACCTCCTCCTTTTTGGGAAGTCGGTTAAAAATCATGCTCAGCTTTATAATAAATAGGTTAAAGAAATGTTATTTTTATTCAAGCAACATATTGCGCTTCTACCTAAATATCATGAATTACAATATGCAAGTTTCAATTACATATAAGTCCATCTATTACATTGGTCACGAAATATTAATAAATCATTCTCAAACTCAACTCAAAGCATGTATTTCAATTAAACCATTTACAGGCACTTTTGAACTGTCAAAGAGTCGGTCAGTTAGTCAGAAAGTTGAAGCTAGTTGTCCATTCCAAAACGTAGATCTCTATGGAGAAGAACGGGCAAGAAACTCCAAGGACACTCTTTTAAATATAGAAATTACAAAATCCTGGGTACATTACTTTTGTTGCTTCTATATGTGAGAACAATGTAAAATAAAAGAAGATTAAAAATAAGCAATGGCAGATAAGAGATGACCAGTCTCAACATGTCGCGTGGATCAGCACCATCCAGCTCAACCATTTTGTAGGGAACCGAATGATTCAACACACTCGCCACCATCAGCGAGACATTTAAGTGAGCATGACATAATCTCAACTGCCATGCTCTTTCAAGTCAACATACAACATAAAAACATAGTAAACGGCTTCATGGTACTCACAATCATCCAACTTATAATATGCTTGTCTACATAGTGTGCGTTTAATGCTTTAAATTTCAGTTTTAAATTTCTTCTCATTTAGTTGAAGAATTTTAAAAGTTTTAGAGTAAGTAGCAACATACTTATTAAAAGTTTCCGTGTTAACATACGACTTAAGGGCATACAGTTCAAATAATCTTTCCCTACTTTTCCTGATGCCTTTAGTTGCCCAGTCACTGAATAAAAACTTAGGGGAAATAGTTTTAGTTTTTTTCTTGAAAGAGTTATTGAACTCTGTTTGCACTAATGAAAATAATTGTTCATACAAAGCATTTACATTGGACATATTTAGGCCCAGACCACTGAACTTGCTAATTAAGAAGCTATTCAACTTATTTAAATTATCCGATGTTATTGGTCTAATTTGAATCTGCACTTTTTGCATTGGTGTATTGGACTCAAAAATAACGGTTTGACCGCTGTGATCAGAAGGGAGATAATTTAAAATAGCTTTATCTAAATAGTCGCAGCAACAAAATACCTTATCAATACATGTAGCAGTAGTGGAAGTTATTCGCGTTGGTTCTAAAAACACATTTGACAGATTAAATGATTTGAAGAGGCTTAATAATCTACTGCTATTTGAATTATTTTCTAAAATATTAATATTTAAGTCACCACAAATAATTACTGATTTATTACCAGTTGCAAGTTTTGCCAAAACATCTTCCATTACTGACTCAAATATAGAGTAGTTTTGATAATTTGGAGGTCTGTAAACGCACACTATAAAATGCTTATCTAGCTCAACACAGGACAGTTCAAT
This sequence comes from Xanthia icteritia, assembly GCA_949128155.2. Taxonomy (NCBI): domain Eukaryota; kingdom Metazoa; phylum Arthropoda; class Insecta; order Lepidoptera; family Noctuidae; genus Xanthia; species Xanthia icteritia. The sequence continues at coordinate 22,113,085 of OX421938.2, forward strand.
GCTATGTTCCACCGATAGTTCAACTATGTCATTACGAGTCTTAGATTTTATACAATTTTTAAGTAAGATTAGTGAACCTCCACGTACCATGGATTTTTGGTTAAAACAACTGCCCATACTATAATTCTCAAAATGAATTAGCATTTCATAATCTTTCAACCAGTGTTCAGTTATACAAATAATATCAAACATTGTTTTTTCTAAAAACAATTCAATTTCTAATTGTTTGGAAGAAAAACCTTGAATATTTTGATGAAACAACTTTTGATTGCCAGAAGATAGCTTGGTGATGGTGAGATTAACAACATTGTTACAGTTACCTTCTGTTGTCTTACTGCCTAGTTTAAATTATGATTGCAAACAACCTTAATATTAGTATTATTACTAATTTTTGTGGTGCTAAATACATAAGACTTCGACATACTACTTATGTCTGAGTTTATATTAAAAGCTAATAGCCATGCTATTTGACGTCTAAAACTAATAGGCAGATACGCAGTATCCCTAGTCGATTTTAATTTCTCAACAAAAGTGTTGGTGTCAAAAAATATAAGTTTGTCACTATAGTGATTAACTAACAAATGCATATGGTTATTAAGCATATGTATATTATGATTTTGCCTACTTGACAAGTGCTGAAAGTATGGAAAAGCACACAATATTATTTTCTGACAATTAATCTTCAAGATTTCTGTGACACTGTCAGTGATGTCATCTTTTTTTACATTACTACTATTGCCTACAAATACAGAAATAATGGCTTTCGGATCATATTTATTCCCTGTTATTGATGACATTATCTCTTCATAGGTTTTTCCTGGCATACAATAATTAATGGCAGATTGACTCAGGTTGTTACTTAATAATTTACCTAAAAAACTATCTGAAAATAATAGAACAATCACTATCTTTACTAGAACAAGTAAGAAAATAAGTATCTGTCTGTGCTACTTGCGATGAAGCTTGTACAACATGTGATGATACAGTCCCGAGCCTCTCCAGACTGGGACGGATCCTCCGTTGCCTCAGGTTGAAGAGCCTCAAGGCTGGATTCCCTTTGACAAGAAGATTGTGTGGTGCCAAGAGTCATTGGGATCACTCTGTCTGCCTCATCGTTACACATTTCTACTAACTTGTTTGCAGCAAGGATGTGTTCCTTTATTTGTTTTTGAGAGCTCACATACTTAATATAAAGTAAATGTATTGACTCTTCAAGTACCTCAATTCCAGACTGTAATCGTTGGGTGTCAATTTGATAAATGTTTTTACTGTCTTCTAATTTAATTTGATAGTTTTTTTAATTTATTTATTAGAGAAACACGTTTTTTCCTTAGTTTAATATGATTGGAACTGTATTTTTGTTGTTTCCTGAATTTATTGCATTTATTAATGATTTAATTTAGTTTTGCATATTTTTTTATTTTATTTTGACTTACTTTATAACAACTATTATTATGTTTCAATATAGAATCTTCAGTAAGGTCTATTGTTATTAAGGAATGAGGGTTGCAATTAGTATTAAATAATTCATCATAATATAAGTTATTCGTTTCCTTAGCCTGAGTACATTTGTTTTGTTTCTGTAACTTAGAAATTCGTAGATTTGCATGAATTAGTTCTTCTTCTAGGTCCCTAACCTTACACAAAGCCTCCTCATATAAGTTACTGCAGTTATTAAAACCATCCGTGACCACCCGCAGTTTGTCCCGTTCATCAACAACATCCAAGTATTGTTGATGCAGGTCCACTAGCTCCTGTTTTAAGCTTGTATTTTTGTAAACGACCTTCTCGACTTCCTTCTCACTATCATCTATCTCCTGTAACAGCTGTTCACATTTACTGTTTGAAGCCTTAAGATCTTGAACGGTCGTTCTCAATTTAAGCTCCAATTCCTGAGCAGCAGCTTTACGGGTCATCACAAGCATGGTTTCAGGAATTAGTATTGAAAGTAGAATGAAAGAAACGGTGTGAACTAATTAGACAGACAAACACAAAAAAAGAAAGCTAGAAATGAAAGGAAAAATGGGAGAAGTTAGTGTTGTTTTCTAAAGAAATGTAGGCTGCTAAATCTTATTGAATGGGAACTATTATAATTAGATAAGTACAATGTTACATTGATTCTATTATCTTATGATTTTACTTTGGCATAAGTTGGAGGGTGCCTCGATAAAAATAAAAATAAAATATAGATTTGCATAAAGATTACAATTAAAATACGGATAGTCAACCTTACTGTTGTAATGTAGAATTATTAAAACCATCCGTGACCACTTTATTACAAAACTTTGATATTTCACAATAGGTACTAAGTTTCGTTATCTACGTAAACAGTGACTTAGACCCAGTGCAGGGTGCTAAATCAACAAAAAAATGTTGATACTAATACTCAATGAATATGTTACAGAGTCTAAGTGACGCATGTGTGCTTAAATAAAGAATAAAAGTAAAGAATACTCCCCGTTTAAATTGGCAGGTCGAACATCAGCTGTCCGTGATAGGTTAAGCAGTTGGTCCCGGCTGTCATTCGTGGATCTTTGACGGTCGTTATTTGTCGTCAGAAGCCCAAAAGTCTGACAGCCAGTCTTACCGAGGGGTATCGTATTACCCATTTACCGGGTTGTGGAGGTCTGATAGGCAGACGCTCTATGTAAAATACTGGTATTCAGCTGCCTCCGGTTAGACTGGATGCCGACCCCAACATAGTTGGGAAAAGGCTAGGCAGATTGAATTTATTTGCTTAGGTACGTCGCATGTGGGCCATGTGGCAGACCTACGCACGTCGCTGTTGACTAGACTTATAATTCCGTAGGCCATAGTTTATTTTGCTGTATAAATGCATCTCTATCAATGATAATTGATAAATTGTAATAATAAGTCTAAGTGGTAAGTAGGTATTACTATATTTCTTTTTCAATTAGGGTCTGTTGACCCCCTCTGTCGTTGATAACCTCTTGAACAAGTGACCTTCAAACTGAAATATCTTTAATTTCTGACTTTATATAAAAGCAGAACTGAGCACAAAACTGTTCAGAAATTCAAACTCTGTACTTTTACATATTTTTCATCGGAAGACGCAAAAAAGAATGTCAACAAAAATTTGTTTGGAGTCTGCTATTGTCCTTTGCTGAAAAACACGATGAAAAGCATTCGCGTTTTAACCCAGCAAAAAGTCGGAGATTTAGCGGAAATTATTTTTGATACAAAATTGCCAAGTCTGTTTTATATAGTTATGGGAAAACATTTGGTAATTTTCGTTTGTAATAAAAATGCCAACCTGTAGATATTTGTATGTTGTCCAAGGCAGACAATCTGTTTTTACAAACGTCTCTTGCACATTGACAAATTGATTTGTCCTATAGCTTATCCGGTGAGATTGGAGCAAAATAATGCCTCCGTTATTTTTAGAACAGAATGAAAACGATTTCCATATTGACTTTACTACACCGCTACCAATTTGTTAACAAATACAACAAGCAATATTTAAATTTTGCTAAAATAAGCTTCATAAAATGAATATTTTTCCGGTATGATACAAGTTTAGCGGCGATGGTGGCTCGCCGCAGCGTTTTCATTGCGCTTGGTTTTATTAAAGTGCTCCAATATTTAATAAACCACCATGAGCGGTTAAGGTGGTTACCGCTCTACTCTTCATGGTAATATATTTTGTGAGATTTTTTTGCTGTTGCTATTTAGTGCTTGTACCTATAAAAATCTAGATACCTATTAGATTTTTATCCATTTGTAACAACTTTACAAAATTTTGGGCTGTGTTTCGTACATTTGTAATCACGTACATTTTTTGCGAGAAACTAAAGCTTCCATTTTAGGGGAAAAAAAATGTTTTTTTTTTACTTTACCCTATATTTTTAAATACTCTACTCAAATCTTTCTACTTCTCACAGTCGGCCGCATAACTCATAGTGATCCCTTTTCAAGGACTCCTATCAAATAATAAAAAATATTTTACTCAACTGGTTTAAGTAAATAATGTACACTTTATCATCAAACTTTAATACGTTTTTACCAAGTGTATTATTTTTAGGGTTCTGTACCCAAATGGTGCCAACCTAATAACTAAGACTTCACTGTCCGTCCGTCCGTTTGTCACAGCGTGTAACGTTAAATGCGCAAAACCTTAGACACCCCAACTGATTTTTAATTCAATTGACCTATATCAGAAAGATTAAAATCATTAAAAAGATTGTAAAGGTTTTATGTGCTGTTTTAGTTTTAGAAGATTCGTATGCATTGAAATAAAAGCTATTATTATCCCACGAATGAGAAAATTTAAATTGGTCGTCATCAAGTTGTGTTTGTTTACCTATTTTGGCGGGTTTGCGCATGTGATGGCTTGACCTATTAATAAATAGACACGGCAACGTTTTTAATGAAGATTTTTTGAAAAATGTGACCTATATTAAAAAGTGGTTCAATTGATACTGCTCGTTATTCTGACCAAACTATTTTCAGGTTTTGCGCATTTAACGTTACACGTTGTATATAGTCCTCCAGACCGTATTTCGGCCATGGCGGGCAATTTCAACACAGGTGCACTCTCTCTTCCCTCACTTTCATAGTCCGATAGGACGGCAATCCAACACGACCGTAAAGAGATCAGGCGCAGAACCAACGGCTTAGCGTGCATTTCGAGGCAAGGGGATATCACCCCGCCAACTTCCAAAGTCCGGGCTGTTACTAAGAAATTCTTAATGCAAAAACCCAATAACACTTTGCCCGACCCGGAAATCGAACCCAGGACCCCACTCTCAGCAGGCACGCTTGCAACCACGAGACCAACGAGGCCAACGAGGAACCGTAATAGGTAGACACTGGAAATATTCACAAAGTGTGTACTATTATGGCCGCAATAACAACAAACAATAAAAATAAAAGTTAAAAACTAACGGGGGTCACCATCGTGAACGAAACGAAACGTGTTAACGAAATATGTCGTGTTAAAAATATTGTAGGAGTAACTGACTTACTGCATTATTCAAGTTAATTAATTCCTTATAATAATAATTAAGTATGTAAAATTAGCTCACCGAAATTAAAAGGCGCAATAAGAGATCGATGTAATTATCTTTAAGAACTTTCTTTACCTTATTTACACAAATAAATTATTTTTATTATTGTCTTTATGATTTTGGTGGTACGTAACCCTTCGTGTGCAATTCCGACTCGCACTTGGCCGCTTTTATTGCATCCTTATAAATAATATAGAGTTTAATTGGCTACTATTAAACATAGTTAACATCCTTAATAAACATCAAATGTTATTATTTTATTAAAGTACCCAAATTTTGTTATCATATCATTATAACACGGCTTCAAGTGAATAAAAGAAGCAGTATTTTTCTGTAATTTCGGTTTTCTTCTTTTTCCTATGGTTATTGTTACTTTAAAATATTAAAACTAACGACGAGATTTTTCAAAATTTATAATTGTTCAAAAAAATAACAAAGTTTTTGTTGATGCAAGCTTTAGTTGATTTTGATTTTAACAATATTATAATTGTACAAAACTATAAATATTACTTTCAGGGGCAGTTGGGCAAATAAATAAGTGGCGTCATTTTAAACTATGAAAAGTGCTGGCTGTGTGTGTATTGTTCACCTGAAATTACCATAAACAATCATTGCGGTTTACCCTGTCACAAAAACATGTGCCAAAATTTAAATTAATAATATTATTATAGTTTGAATATAATAAAAATGTAAAGGGCAACTACAAGAATATTTGATAGGTAGGTTAAGAGTGACCCAGTGTGGAGTCAATAATATAGAATTATTTGATTGCTCGGCTCTAAGAAATTAAAATAGCCATTTAGCCTCATTCGGTATCGGTTATCAAAGTAAGCAATCTCCAAATTGCCTGTTACAGACATCTAACGGGACTATATAATGGGGTATATTGGAAAATATTCGAGTACTCTTACAATAGTTACCTTCGGACAAATAATGTTAAACTTACGTGTTATGATTTTCTTGTATATATTTTGTTAGGTATAATGGAAATATGATTTTTAATAAGAGCATATTGAGAATATAGATTGCAAAATTAATGCTGCAATCCAGCATTCATTTTGTAAAATCAGCAATTCATTAATCAAGCTTACTAATCATAACAACTTCCATTTTGATAATTTAAATGATGGGTGGGGAAATGATGAAAATTTATACCTCGTTTCCGAAAATGGTTGTGGGTTATTATAAGTGATGGGGTTGGACATAAAATGGAGTAATTTCAGAGTTACGTTAATGAGTGTAGATCGATACATATAGATAGATAGATAGAGTATTTGCCTAAAATACATCAAATTTCTTCTCTATTTTTTTCAAATTCATTTTTTTTTTTCTATTTACATAAAATTCGCTTCAAACCTATATGTCTCTTCTAAAAATGATAAATATTTACAAAAAGAATACAAAACAACACCTGAACTAAATAAAACTCTTTTCTATACAATACATAGAATATAACAATGGACTGCAGAACGATTGAATATACCTTTCACCCATTGACCTACTTTAGATAAACTTAGAACAACCGTATCGACAGATCAACATTTAACCGATGCCCTCGACACTAATGTTCGGTTCCTATTATCTAACTGACCAGCATTGGTTCGTATGTCGTTACTAATTATTAGGACATAGTGTTACAAACGACTGTAATCCGTTAGTGACTAAAATTTGCTGGTCTACTGCTGTTTTGTCTACTTCTCTTATCAGAGGAAAGGAATTAGCCAGCCTCCAATAAAGTTATATGATATATGATTAATTTAAAAAGAGACAAGTATATTATCTCTTATAAAATAAGTAGCAGTGATCTTCTAAACGATAATAGTAGACTGTACTCACTTATCTGTATGACAAAAATAGTCAATATGGTATTATGTAAAAATATTGTTCTAAGTTTCTAAGCCCAAATTCGGTGGTAGACAATAAACCTGATAATGCTGCTCATCTAGTAATAATTTTTGATTAAACACAAACCATGAGTAAGTGCCACAAACTATTTGTTATCGTATACAGAAACTAAAGATCAAAGTAGATAAATGAACGAACCAGGAAATGTATGTGTAATGGTGCAGGAACGTTGAATAGTTTAATGTTTCCTTTGAGAAATACTTGGCTTTCGATATATCTTGTATCTTTCAAAGAAATAAATAAGTGCTTGTCAAAGAGTGCATTCGAAGAGTCTCAGTGTATGACGACACCTAAGTGTATAGGGTTCACTAATAGCCTGGCTGTCTGGCCAATCTTTTGACCATAACAATTCTAATACTCGTATTGCTTTTGCCAACACTAAGTGGCCAGTAAGTTAGTGAAAGGAAAATTGGCTTCGTATTAAGTCCTAAAGGGAACTGATAATATTTGTGAGCTATTTTCTAAAGCAGTCTGCACTTAGTTAGTTATTATTTATCTCAATGAAGACACAACAAAGCATTCAACCATATATATATACGTACAGTTGAATGCTATGTTTTATCCTCATTAAGAAACCTTGTGAGACAAACTCGACAAAATAATAAAAACCCGCCAATTGCAAGTCAGACTAGCACACCGTGTGTGGTTCCGGATCACAGTACAATATTTTATATATAATTATGTGCATAAATATAAAACACAACACAATATATTGCATGACTCATAATGCAAAGCATTAGAGAGTGCTTTGCGATCGAACAATTTGTTTTGCTTCCTTTATGCAACTGTTTTTATTGTTTTTTGTGCTCCTGCTAGTGCTAGTGCTCCTGCAATTAAACATAACTGACGAAATGTGGGTGTACCTGCTACAGGTATACCTCTGCCCAACCCTTCGGGGAAACAAGGCGTGATGTTATGTTGTGCTGATAGTACACAGAACCTACTTAATTTATGTACCGTTGTATAGATAATTTAATTGAGATTAATTTTGTACTTTCAAAAAAAAAAAAAAATGCTGCAGAAAACTACTGTGGGCGTACTAATGGGTAGTGTTGGTTATTGCGCAATAGAAAAATCGTTTGCAGTTCAGATTAAATTATAATTTACGATTCACACACTGTAGGTACACGACACAACCATTCCAAAAGCGTGACAGTTTCTAAACTGTTCTCTGCTTCATCGCCACCGATGAAGTCTGCTGAGCTTGGGTCGGTCCGAGCGTTATGTTGTAGACTCTGTCGCTCAGTAACGTATTTCCGACATAGGTATACATAATATTTTAAAATGATTTAAAAGAAGTTGTAATTATATGATGTAAGCTTTATTTATGAGGCGTGCACTTTTGGATTTTCAAAAAAAATTTCTACCTATTACGGTTAAAAAATATAGCCCTGTGACAAATGGATAGACGAACGGACAATGGAGCCTTAGGCGCCATCTCCATGGGCGAGAAAATCGCGGCGAAAGCCTCACCGTACCATCAAATTCAATAGAAACTATGAATCAATCGCACACGGCGATATCATAGCGACGACGATTTGAAGGCACAGCGTGACTATCGCCACGATTCTCTCATCCGTGAAGATGGTGCCTTAGTTATAAGGTCCCGTTAGCACCTTTTGGACACTGAACCCAAAAATAAAACAAAACGATGCTGTAGTTATCTTTACTACAGGATAAATACGCTGCCTTGGCTTTCCGCACGCCATATCCATAAAAATGTTTCAAGCCTCTTCAAAGAGTTGATACTCAATATCACATCGATATCCCTTATCTCATGCTGTACTTTCCTGCAATCTTCTCACAAACCTCTTTCGATAATATCGAGGGGTGCCATAAAACGTTCTAGGATGGGATACAAAATTTGTTCTTATCAGATAAACTGAACTGTATGTAATGGCATCGGCGCTTATGAGTTTTATATCGCATGTATCGATGGGGTCTGTGGAAAAGAAAATAATATGTTTTCTCATTGGAACCTATCACTTAACTATACATATTATAAAACCAAGTCACTTTTCGCGTTTGTCTGTATGTCCGCGTTTTTCTTATAAACCACGCAACAGATTTTGACGATCGTTTAGAGAATTTATTCCGGAAGGTTTAAGTGTATAATACGTTAATATTAAAGTAACATAATTATAACAAAGAAATCTCGATGTTTTGTCAAAACATAAAAACCGTGCGAAGCAGGAGCGGGTCGCTAGTTTTATAATAAAACAGTCATTGAGTTTGTTGACGGTACGGTATTAACAAAATGTGCTAAAACAGTTACTGAGGACACTAGGCATCATCGCGGCTAACCAGGTGAAGGTAAGCTTAACTTTAAGTGTATGAATAACATTCAGCTTTAAAAGAAATATAAAAGTTCTATATTGACGTAAGTTTTAGTTAGTACTTTTTAATCCATTAAAAGCTTGTTTTTAAAAAGATGTTTAGCTATATTTTAAATTATACTTTTTAGTATTACAATTTGTTTAAATATCTGTTCTATCACCTTTACTTGTAAAGTACTAACTAGTCGAGATATATCCGACGGGCCCAAGACAACAGGGCTATCTTTTTAAGTTGAGGAGTAATTCCTGTGCCCACCTTCGGCTCTATAATCAGACCCTGAACTACGTCTTGTGCTATAGTTTTTGTCAAAAAATATTTACGGGCCCAAACATCGGGGCTATCTATTTTAGTTGAGGAGTTCCTGTGGCTACTTTCCGACTCCATCGTCAGACCCTGGACACCACCTAGTGTAGGTAATAGCACTTGACAATACATATTTAATGAGTTCAAACACGATGCTGCAATTTTGTTTAATTGAGGAGTTCCTATGGCCAACTTCTGGCTCCATTATTAGACCCTGAACACCACCTAGTAGTATAGCACTTCTCATCTCATAATCAATAAGTCTAAGAGCTATCTTGTTTGATTGAGGAGTTCGGATGGCCACTTTTCTTCTTCATCGTTCTTGTCAAGACAAAACCAACGAGTTCAAACTCAACGACTATCTTATTTTGTTGAGGAGTTCCCATGGCCATCTTCGGGCTCGATCATCAGACCAGCTTCATGGTATCATGGTTTTGCGTTGTCACCGTATTTATATAGGTATGCCAAGTTTCAGCTCAATTAGATGGCAGAAAGTGCTTGAAAAATGGATGACAATGCGAGTAACCGGAAACACATACGAACGAAGCAAGCTAATATAAAGTTTATAAAAATAGTAAAACAAACATAAACATAAATTTTTTTTTTGGGTGGAAATTATCAAATAACTACTCCCGCTCTGGGACTGACTGAAAACCCACCCGTGTTCCTTCAGTTGCCTGTATGTTGCCAGGGGCCACGGTATCCCTTCCGGACTTTCCCGCGAGTACACATAACATCACGTCTTTTTTCCCGATGGGTGAAGTAGAGGTGTACCCATAGCACAGCCACATTTCGCTTTCGATAGATTGGTAATATCAATATCTAGCCAACTGTTGGTGTACTAGCTCGGCTGAGTGATTGGCTTCGTCACAGATCGCGGTTTGATTCCCACATGGACCAAATACGTGTATAGCCTACACATCGCTGTTTCGGGTCTGCCTGTTGGTTTATCTAAATGAAATTTGTGTCTTTTAAAATAACTACTCGCAAATCGGAATACAGAAAAAAAATTGTGAGAAGAAATGTTTACAGAAGATGATGAATGCCAAACTTTCAGAAAATTATAATAATGGAACTACCTATACAGAATGTTAATTGAACTGACGGCAAATTTATTTATTTATTGAGTGTGTCAATAAATAAATTTCAACGAAAAAATTTTTTAACGACTTATTCACTAAAACATTACATTAAATATATTCTAAATCAACAGCTTTGCGGTAAATCGTCACTTATAGGTGTGCACAGCACTTGTATAATCAATAATAAAAATTGAAATGGAGATATAATATGATACTAACAAAGCTTACATTGAATCTAAAATGTAAATCAATCAATGTAATGTAAATAAAGTATATCACAAGTAGAAAAAATATTGTACTACTTGTAGTGTGTCGCAATTTAATATTATGAACATCAGCCCGTAAACGACCACTTCTGAACATAAACCTTTCACTAAATCACTACAATAAATAGTACTACTATTTACCATACACTTTGCATAAACCTAACGTGCCGGAGCCCAACATTTATAACAAGTATCTCACAATTTCTCATGTCTTCTTTATGAACAGTGTAAAACAAAGCGACGGAAAAATCCCACACTTGTTTCACAAATTCTGTTGTGAAAACCTACTTTAGATCTTCAAACTCACGTCAATTTACGACTATACATACATTTACATACGATTTAAATACATGAATGCTGAATCAATTACGCCGAGAGTACTGTATAACACAAATCTATACGATCCTCAATGTTAGCAACCCTTCTCACTGCTGAAATCTTCAATTTCTTTCAACAAAAAAAACTTAACGAGTGTCTTATTATACTCAGACGTTCCCGTTCTCATAATCTGTCGTTTTCTGGTTTCTAAGCTTCATTAAAACGAAGGATCGCTGCTAAATCCCTTTGTGTAATACATGTACTTTTGTTTGATAATCTCGGAGACCGGCTGTCGACTGAAATTAATATAAGGCTCTCTTTATTAGTTCTCGTAACAACCTCACTTGCAGGGTTAATGAACCGACGAGGGAAATATTTTAATCCAAACGAAGCCTCATCAAAAACTTTTTGATGACAAAGTCTAAGGCTTCTAAGTTGGACATTTTGTTCTAGTTGGATTTAATCAGGATTTACTTTGGATCGGATCGGGATTATCACTTGATCAGTCCTGGAAAACTTACGTGCTTTAATTAATAGTGTCGGTTTGTGTTGTTTAGGTATACTTTATCTTTGTGTTTTGTTCATGACTAGTGTATGAAAAGAATACCAGCTATTAAATCGTCTGCATTATCCTTAAAATTCACAATTACGTTGTATTATACATAAACTAATTTTACTTGTATAAAACCTCGAACCGGAACAAGTATCTGTAGGCCATTCTGTTTGTTTTGTGAGAAAAACGATTCCGCACGTGAAGGTCAGCTAATGAATAATAATAATTAAGCTCTTTCAGACGTTCATCAAAATTCAAATTCAAAATTCAAAAGTCATTTATTCAAACTAGGCTGAGAATCAGCACTTTTCGAACGTCAAAATTACATAAGACAGTCCCCCAAAACGCCCACCCTTCACCACTTCCTAGTGCTTTAGCTGGGAAGAAGAAGTGGCGCAACAAACTCCCCAGCAGCACAGCTGTCTGTTCAGTAAAAAAGATTCTATATAATAGTATGCAAAATGATATTTACATTACGCAACACAAAACATAATTTAAATTATAAAATGAATAGCCATATGACAGCTAGCACACGCCAATATACCAACCAAAAACATCGAGAACTATACTCAAGCAGAAATAAAAATAACTTAACGAAAACAATATCTAAATAAAAGCCTCCAGACATAAAGGGCGTGCCCGCTTACATATAGCTGTAACTAGAAGTTATAATTGATAAACTAGGACCATCGAGGTAAAGTAAAAAATTATCGAGGTCGCTAGCTAACCACATATTGCAATACAACTCATAAAAAAAAAACATTGTAATGAGTAGATTATGTCAACAATAAATAAAGTAAAATTAGTAAAATTATAAACAATTATATAAACTCATATAACCTGTCAGTAAGTAAGCTAATTCTGGAGAAAGAACATTTAAACATTGTCTTGAGTTAATCACAGCGACCAACTATTCTTATCATTTAAGTAGTCGTTGATAGAATAGTATGCCTTTGAAGAGAGGTTGGATTTTACTTTAGTTTTGAACGCATTAAAAGGCAAATCTAGCAAAGAAGAAGGTAGCTTGTTATAAAAAGTTATACCAAGCCCAACAAATGAGTTATGAACCTTATGAAGCCGGTGAAAGGGAGTATGTAGTTTGTCCTTATTTCTAGTGTTAACATTGTGAATATCACTGTTTTTAGTATATAAGTGTATATTTTGCCTAATATATAATATGTTGGCGAAAATGAATTGTGATGCCACTGTGAGGATACCGATATCTTTGAAAAAATCTCTCAGAGAAACTCTGGCACCGAGCTGGTAAATTGCTCGAACAGCTCGTTTTTGATGGACAAATATATTTTGAATATCAGCAGCTTTGCCCCACAGCAGAATACCGTAGGACATAACGCTATGAAAATAACTAAAATAGACTAACCGAGCTGTATCAACGTCAGTGTATTGTCTTACTTTCCTGACGGCGTAGGCGGCCGAACTGAGCCTTCCCGCTAGGCTCGATATATGTTGGCCCCACTGAAGTTTGGCATCTACTGTTATGCCCAGAAAAACTGCCGTGTTTACAGTTTCAAGTGACTCTTTATCTAAGACGATGTTGGGTCCTAGATTTCTAACATTTGGAAGGGCGAACTTTACACATTTGGTTTTCTTGCTATTGAGAACTAGGTTATTTGACGAAAACCAATCCGTAACCATTGAGACTGCACTGTTTACATCGTCAAAGTCTTGTCTATTCCTGTCTACTTTAAAAATAAGTGACGTATCATCTGCAAACAGTACAACTTCACAGATACCCTTCATCCAAAGACATACCAGTTTATTCACTTTACAAATTCTTATAATCATAATCATTTCTTTATTTGTGTAACATAGGTAGTGAATAAAGTTCTTAAATTAAAGTTCATAGGTCGCTATGTTATGCTAAGAGGCGTACAAATATGGCTGCATGCGAAAAAAGAACAATATGGAATAATTTCTACAGTCAATGCATAAATAAATAATCATAAATTACATTTAGGTAGTCAAAATATTAAAATTAAAAATAGTTTCTCAGGTAAAATAATTTTATAAGTCTACATTAATTTATCAATCAGAAATTCATCAATCGTATAATAACATTTTTCAATTAATAACAGGTAACTTTGTAGATATATTTAAAAAAGTACGTGCGTTTTTTCATCAAACAAAGCGTTTTTTTTAATCTAGAATATTGTAAATAAAAAAGAAACCTATCTCCGCTTTCTTTCGCCCGCCATATTACCCAGAATGACAATAATGAGAAAGTAATCCGGTATCGAGTCGATCGCACGATAAAATGATAAAATTCAGCGCTGAATACGCTGATACGCTGAAACAGCTGCCTTTGATTATGTTTGTTTTTTGATTAAGTTTTCGCTGAATATTCGATGTATCATTTTGCTAAAAGGCGCAAAGGATGATTTTGTAATGGGTAGGATGTGTATCGGTTTTTTGATTAGGGATGTGTTGTTATTTGTGAAAGAGGTGAGCGGTTAAGATAAATTACGATTCATATTATTATTGGTATGTCATCATTATCATCTGCCTAGCCTTTTCCCAACTATGTTGGGGTCAGCTTCCAGCCTAACCGGATGCAGCTGAATACCAGTATTTTACACTGCATACCTGACCTTCACAACACAATTTTTAGATAATACGATACCCCTTTGTAAGACTGGTTGTCAGACGTTTTTTTATTTATTTACGTAACGTTTGTGGGCGAACTAATATACATAAATAATGAGTGCGATGGGCAGCTATATCGATCGATAGTTTAGTTCAGTGACCACCTAATATCAGAAGCCAACGTCATCAAGTCTGACAATACACGATAAGCCGATTCAAAAACAACACTGCAGAAAAAGGAATAAAAGAAGTAAAAAACAAGAACTGTCTGTTATTAAAGTTTGCGGATATTTATCTTATCACAGATACTTTGGGGAGTTTGGGTCTCTTTTAACTGTCGTATATCTTTGTTGTGGCTGGTTGCTTTTTATTTTTATTAGGGTTCCGTACCCGAAGGGTGCCAAACGGAACCCTATTTATTACTAAGCCTCCGCTGTCCGTCTGTCTGTCTGTTTGTCAGCGAGCGATCTCATGAACCGTAATACGTAGACAGTTGAAAAAGATTATGTATTTTTATTGCCACTATAAAAACAAATAATTAAAAATAATTATAGCTAGAAATTACCCATACAATAAACTTTTGATATTTAAAAAAAATAACAAATAAGTAATAATATATTCTTACTTCTGTGATATATCTACAGAGTGGCCAATTAGAAAGTACACAACTTTAAATTAAAGCTATTTTTATTACAAACGAAAATTAGCGATTTTTCTATACGTACTTATACTATTCAAGCTTGGCAATTTTGAACGGTGAGTAAAATCGGCCTAATCTGCTCCTGTTTTATTCTTAAAAACGCGATCGCTTTTCATCGGGTTTTTCATTAAATTTCATCATTTTCGCATACTTTATTAGGTATTCCTATTCAAGCTTGCCACGATACGTCCCTTTAGATAGAAGAAAAGGCAGCACGTGTCTCGAAATCCTCAGTGATCAAAATGTTATTCGTTACTCTTAATGATTCTGAAAAATTGGGTCGTTTTTAAATTTGTTTAAGAAGTTCAGGATAAAATTAATGAAAGTATCGGTGGTCATGGTCTTATAGCTGTGCATAACATTGCCAAATTTTAACTAAATAAAAGACACCAAACAACTGCATAATTTGGCGTCAAATCAGAATGAGGGCTAAAAGCTGTTGATCTTAATTGACCACCCTGCAAAACAAGAATAACCAGGGTGTAAAAAGACCCACCACATAGGCGTTATCTACGTATTGTGTAGATCAAAGTATTTATTGCTGAATCTCGACTTTTCTTTTTGATGTGAAAAATTACTCTTTACGCCAGCGCGTTATAAAACGCACGCTTACAAGGTGTGGGTAAAAGTACATAAGGTGTGTTTGATGTTAAGTCATACCATTTAAAACTTGATCGTTGAAGAAGAAAAAAAAGTTGAAACATTGACCTTCAATATCTCCGTACCCAGAAAGTTCCCAGGTATGATACACATAAAATTATCACAATGACTGGGAGGACAAGTAACTCTTCAGTTTCGTTAATCGTCTTTTTACACCCGTTATTTAAACAACTTTTACAAAGGGGTTTTGTATAACCCATTATCGGGGCTGTAGAGGTCAGATAGGCAGTCAATCCATGTAAAATACTGGCACTCAGCTGCATCCGGTTCAGAGTGGAAGCTGACCTCAAAATAGTTGGAAAAAGGCTCGTTAGAATGATTTTACATGGAAAAGTTTTACCATCACTGTCATTCCTTACGTTATTCAGCGGTTATTATAGGTCTTAACCTAACAACGTTACAATATCTTAGAATAATGCTAAGAGTAAGTTGGCAGAGTAAAACTAATCTCGAGCTGAACTCAGTGCAGCCAGGACTTGCGAGTGCTACATGTCAGATTTAATAGTTAAGCTCAAGTAAATCAAGTTAAGGAACAGGGAGAACATGTTGAAACAAGTTCCAAGTGTACCAAATGCTTTTAGTATAAACTTGTTAACTAATTCTTTCGACTCATCGGGTTAGGGGCAGAAAGCTTAACATTTTGTTTGTGTTTTTCGCTTATATTTTTGCTCCTTTATTAGTCCAATTTTTAATTTTTTTTGCAGGAATAATTTCCAGTTTTCTTAGAATACTTTTGCATGTTTTAAAAATTTCCGTCAAAAGAAATAACTAAGCGATAGTAAGTGAATCATTAGTTATATTATTATTGTGCATCATGCTACCCTTAATTATTGCTTACAATTTTTTTCTCAAAAGTAAGTGCTTACGTACAATATGACACTCAGGTCTGTACAAACACCCACGACATATGAAATCAAATTAATTACGACCGACGATTCTGTCGAGGTTTTAAATGTCAAATTCCCGCTTTATTAAATATCAATAAAATTACCGATTATCGGAAATATCGTTAAATAGCACCACTTATTATTTTGATTAAATTTTATTCCAGTTAAATGTCATCGCACAAATTCAAACGTACTCAAAGTAAGGGAGCACACCGTGCACCGGTTGGTAATCGAACGTGTGTAATATCCTGTGAAGAGATAGCGAGCGTTCCTACACATGAGCTACTGGGGAGACGTGCAT
The DNA here is from genome assembly GCA_949128155.2 of Xanthia icteritia. NCBI lineage: Eukaryota > Metazoa > Arthropoda > Insecta > Lepidoptera > Noctuidae > Xanthia > Xanthia icteritia. Next base: position 22,130,028 of record OX421938.2, read on the forward strand.
TGTGGACGAACATACATCATTGTTATGGAGGCTGCGATGTAATAATGTGTAACGTTAGTGAAGTGTTTGAGAGAGCTCAAACTTAAATCATTATGCTGAGCAAGCCTGCAAACAAATCAAACAACGAATCTTTAGCTTGAATACGTCATATTGCCATAATAAATGGAGTGTCGTAGACTCAATCATTTTAATCAGACTCATAATTAGATCTTTCTGTAATTACCTAAGACCTAAATATTAAGGTCCTGACCTAAAAAACTTAAAAGCTTCTGGTACCAACCAATTACAGAACCCAAAAAAAAATAATGAACATAATTCACAAAGAGAATCTCACGAAATTTTTTAACAAGCCTTAAATTAAACGATCCAAAGATCAACGAAAGAGCCTCAATGGCAAGATGAATAAAAGATGATCCACTGTCGATCCATTATTGTTCACTTGGTGACTCTGGACAATAAGCATCCAGCCTTTATGTAGACAGACAAACAAACGACACTCATCATCATAATCTGGAAATCAAACGGCTCCGAGCCATTTTAATCCGTCTCCTTTTAATCAAGGGACGCTATTGTCAGCTTAATTGTGTGAGATGCTTAATCGTCAGCCGCCATATTCGGAATTGTTCGGAAACTTTCGGATTTATAACTAAGCTCTTTGAAACTAGAAGGTTTAGATGAGAATACAGATATGGAGTCTTAAGTAGTAAGGCTTTTCGCTCAGATGTGACGAAACTTTGAAGTAGAATGGATGTGTGTTAAGGGGGTGTCTTATGAGACTTTATCTATGTTTCATATTCCTTAGATGTGGTATTAATTATTATCTCAATACTTTTTGTCATTTACTCCGAAATAGGCAGTGAAGTCACTTCGAAAATATTTCATAATAATGTAAAGCGTGGTTGAGGCGGTTTAGGCATGTCGACTGTTGCTAACCACATAGAATATGAATAGTTCTATATTTATGGATCCATCATCTAAAAACTATATATATATACTTATCTAATTTGTAGATGTTGTTATCCTTGATAAGTGGCTCGTGGCTAAATGATAACAGCAACATGGATCAATCGAAGGTTAAGCTACGCTTGCCGCGGTCGGTTCGTGGATGAGTCACCATCCCCTGCGTGCCTCGGAAAGCACGTTAAACCCGTTGGTCCCGGCTGTCATTCATAGATCTTTGAACTGACAAAGATCTATGAATGACAGCCGGGACCATCGTTACGAGTAGTCAGAAGCACCAAAGTCCGACAACCAGTCTTACCAAAGAGGTATCTGGTTACCCAGTAATTGGATAACTCGATGAGTTGGGAGGTCAGATAGGCATTCGCTCCATGTAAAATACTAGTATTCAGCTGCATCCGGATAGAGTGGAAGCTGACCCCAACATATTTGGGAAAAGGCTAGGCAGATTTGATTTGTTATCATCGACATGGCTCACATAAATACCTATGTACTTTGAGAGAATAATAACTCTTAATCACTCTACAAAACAGCCAGTGTTATGAAAATACTTCAAAGTACCTAATTGTTTCGTAATAATACTTCTCGGTGACTTTAATGTAAAATGTTACGAAATATACATAAAGCTCACCGATCTACTCCTTAACTTGTACAAAATGATTCTCCGTACTTAATTTAGTTTAATAAGCTTGAAATATTTTAAATTAATTTGCCAAAGGTTTAGCACTTTGCGATATCTCGCAAAGTGCTAAACCTTTGAACTGAGAAAATTAATTCATAATATTCGTAAGATTTCAAAGTTTCCGAAATACGGTGTACATTGGCGAGTTTTGCGAACTCGATACGACGATATCCGAAGTCGGCCGAAGTGTACCGAATCGGAATATCGGAAAACGATGAACGTCGCGGCCCGACGCCTGAGACAAGCGATTAAGTTTTAAAAGATGGCCACGAAATGCGGCCCCGCATTGTTCTGGACCATTTGCTTGAAAAAACAAGAGGGGAATCCAAGGTGTGAACATTCTGCTAGAAAATTATACTTTTTATTTCGGAAAAATTAAATTAAGTGTAGGAAGCGTCAGCTCAATGAATGAACTCAGTGCCAAAATATATTGCCGATTTTTGACGGCCGTTTCGATATTTCCGCTTTTCTCGGAGAAAATCGGAGAGCCCTTATATTAAATGTTATTCGTTCACGGTACACTGATCACAAAGCGTCTCACGAGAAAATAGGGGATGTCTGAAATACATTTTGGGATTTAAACATTTTTGATCGGCGAGGCCATGATGGATTGTACTTACCTAAAGATTGCTCACACAAAGGCAGTCTTGTTTTGAGTTAAATAATCAAAAGCTTTATCTTTGACAAAAATCTTAACTCCCTTTGCCGATTCTCTCTGAGGTCAGCAACTGGATACCATTGACTCCTGGCACAATCTCCAGTAATTTAGGCCACTTTGTGATAAGTGATCCGGGGTGCATAGAGTAATTGGGTCAATGTGGCCCGTATCTGTTTTATGATCTGCTCTTGTCATGTCATCCTCATAGCCATGCGGTATTATGATTTTGATGAAGCATTTCGGAGAAATTGGAAGCTGGGTCTGCTACAAAAATATTTGTAATCGAACTTGCCACCAATGCAAAATTTTATTTCAAAGCTTTTATGATAATTTGTATCGATAAAATCATTGATGGGCTATAAAATATGTGTAGCGGTTACTGATCTTATTTATACTGGAGACAAATGATCGTTCTTTACAATCGTTTGTCGAACGAGACCTAAAAATGGAGCTTTCAAATTCAGTAGGCCATCAAGATGCAATAACAGCAAACCGCCTCGTAAAACTAGGACATTTCGGAGTACAAGCACTTTGTTAGGGACGACACATCCAAACTATCGTATCTAGCGCCCTTTGGCCCGCAGTATGTGCGAACGTCGAATGGCTGGTAATTTGGCGACAGAGAAAGGGTGGCCCCGGCCGTTTGATATAAAGCGCTTTTTATGAGAGAGAGGAACGAGAGATAGACCACCGGCGCATGTACACTTGATTTACTGGGTTAGGGAGGATACTTTTTAAAATTTATACTGGATCGATTTTTGGGTTCGATAAATATGTAATTATTTTATTTTTATTAAGGACTAAAAAATCTTACAATATTTCCCTAGTTACAGAATTTATTATATTTATTTAAATATACAGTATATTACTTGCCTATCCTGAACATATTTTTCAAAAGCTAGTCTTTTGTGGAAATATTACATAATAGCCTATTATTAACTTTGTGGCTTTCTTGCAATAAAAGTACGCCTAGAATAAAAAAAAACAGTAACAAAACTAACACTTTTTCTATAAGTCTCCCGTAAACCCACACCACTAAACCATGTCCATTACATTTCATACTTACTATTTCATTTCTCTCTTATTCAACCCGGAGCAGCGGGTCTTTGACAAATAATAGTTGTGTTTATTTGGCGGCGACTTCATACGCTGGTGACGCGTGACGAATGTCGGCTTTAAGCGGAAAAATCGCTGCCGTTGCGTCGTCACTCACATTTTTTATGAAAATACTGCCTTAAGGAAAGCCGAGGTTGGTTGTGCTTAGCGTAGTTCGCTTTTATATGGCTGTAACGCGCGTTATTTATGAATGACATGTATTGTCTTAGTATTCACATTTGATTCTGTAGACGGAATATGAAACGGAATAAGATAATAATACGCTGGTTTGTGGTTTTTCTATGTATGGCGGGTTCTGTTTTGTATTTAGAGTTAATATAAAAGCTGCTGCACTAAGCTTACTCATTATGTAATAATATGTCATGGAAAATGAAACAACTTTGAGAGCATTCTTATTTATTTATGAGAGATAAGAGCCAGTGATAACAGATAAAGAAAACATTTATCATGCATACGCATATCAAATAAAAACAAAACTGGGAATTTGGCTACTACAATTTTATAACCAAATCATTTGGAAGACTCTTCATCTGACCAAAGTAAAATGTAACTAGTAATTTAAAGAGATCTTTTAGCGTCTAAGGCTAATTAGCAGAAATGATAAATTACTTTGCTCGTAACCACGTAGGCGGTGTTCCAGGAAGCGATGGTAGCGATCCATCTGACAACACGACCGTCTGTCAGTCCGACCGACACTGACGGGCAATCGCTCTCACATGGGCTGAGGCATGAGAAACAAGCGATGAGCCTCCTAGCTTTTGTATTAGAACATTATTAGTAAGAGGGCTAGGGTCAAGCACTTAACTACCTACTTATTTACAGGGTTTAATGAATAATAATCAGTAATCACTGTAATAGTAACTGAACTTTTTGGATTTATCCTTAGATTATGATCAGAGTAAATCTGCATATTTCTAGTCATTGACCTTTCTATTGATGCGTGTCTCACGCGTGTCTACAGCCAAAATTCTATCACCAAACTACTCCAATCTACCTACCTAAGCCACCTACCTAACCATTAACCTGCCTAATCTATCTACTTCTATATTATGTGTGCCTTATGTATTTTCTTTCTTCTTTCTTATAACACACAATCACTACACTACACAATACAGGTTCTTCGTTAACCTTCCAATAAGTTATTCATTGTTATACAGACTTCAAAATATGAGGCGTGTGAGACGTGTGATTCCCATACATTTTGGGTAACGTACTCGTAACTAACGACAATATATTGCTGCCATATTTTAGTCTCTGCAGGACAACGGTTATGTTGCTCCTTCACGTTTGTTAAGCTGTGGCGCCGCTGCTATTTAAAATTTTAAGTGTTATGGCGGCTGGGTTTGAATGTTATTGCCTAAACTCGATATTATTACTAGTAGGTACCTACATGATGCATTTAGATCATATAAATTTTAGGTCGAAAATTATTAACAGTTAAAAAAAGTAGATTAATTCATGATGATGTCAAATTCATAACAGAAAAGACTCTTCACGTAATAAAGTAAATGTGACAGACTAAATACAGTTTATTATTATAAAACATTCACTTCCAACCTTGTATGGGAATAAGTAAAGTTGCAGTGGGTGGTAAACACTCCAAGTGTGGCAGCAATCCATCTGAGAACGAAACCGATCATCTCAAACTGACAGAAAATCGTCCCTAACAGACTCATGTTTCTGAAACTAGGAAATAGAAAACGATTAATGAAAATTTGATGATACTCGTAGCCTTTATTGTGTGTTCCACTAAAAACGGTTTATATATTTTAATATTGACTAAATTAAATACGGTTTGCTTATTTCTCAAAATTTACATTATCACAACAAAGTTTTAATAATAATAAAGAAAGCTTAGGGTGCACGTCGCACAGTTAGGTATTAGTTTAATGTCATGAAAAGATAGAGAGAAAATGTTATTCAGACTAGCAGAAAATACTAGATAGTATCACTTAAGGAGGATATATACTCATTGACCAAGAATACAACAAGCAACCACTTCCAGGCTGCTATTGAGAATTCTTGTATGAAAAACAATGGAAGTAAAACCAGGTCGTTACTTGGCAGACTACAAAATCTTGAAAGTACGTAAGAAACAAATCCCGGAAGACTAATAGCAGTAACAAAGCTTAAATTCGTGAAGTGGCAGACAAATGGTAACTATTATGCAGTAGTATATGTTACAGTTACAATGCAGAATGGTCGCTATCCGTCTGGGACACAAACGGACAACGTGCGGCGATTGTACGCGTGATGAAAGAGACTGGCGACAAACATGGATAAATAGAAAGAGGACATAAAGAATAGAAACGTTAATATAGTTAATGGCTTGTAAATAAAGGTATGTCTTCACTTAGGTACAATATTATTAGCCCGGTAACTATGACTGCTCTACATGAGACTGTATAATAAATGCACCAGGACGAAAATGTATTTAATAATTATGACAGGTTTAAGATTGTAGCGATTGCTGATACCATACCCTTATGATCAGTTTTCATTCGCTAACTACATGTTTCTACGTAGCCTGTTAGAAAAGAGGACACATTTTACATGCAACAATGATTACCGGTAACAAATTACCCAGTAACTGGATAGTGGAGGTCAGAATATTTTTATTTCTTTTAGATATGCAGTCGCTCCATATAAAAACTGTAGTGCTATTCTGTAACCATCTCACCGTGAAAACTTAGGTGAAGTGAGCTCGGAGTGAGCTGTCAGTCCCTAGCAGCAAGTGGAATGACAGCTCACTTCACGCTCACTTCACCCAAGTTTTCACCGTGAGATTTTTACAGAATAGATCGGCAGGTATTCAGCTGCAGATCGACTGAATACCAGTTACCAGGTTAGACTGTAAGCCGGCCCTGACATACGTGGGAAAAGACTAGGCAGATTCTAATGATGAATGAACGTGAACCACTCGCTGTCCGCTTCTGTCTTGCATGCCAGCTACACACCGAACTTGGCTGGCGCAATGATAAGTTAAACGGATTGCTGCGCGCCTCGTGTGCGCCTGTCATTAATTCTTGACGTAATTTCGCCTTCAATTAGCGGTAGGCGGGACATGCCAATAACTCAGAATACCTACCTATCGGAGTTCCGCTTAAATTAGACAGATGTAGGTAAGTAAATGATGTCAGGAAATGTATGGGGTTTCCTTTGAAATAAGTTAAAAGAGTTGAGGCCGACTCGACACTTTCAATTTGGTATATGACAGTTTTTTATTTTTATGATACGCTGTGTAACTTTATTCCCTATTATATCTTTCAGCTGTTTACACAGTTACAGTTTTTTTGAGGAAAGCGTCAACTCTTGTAGTTCCTAAGGCAGGTAGCTTATAATGATTTTGCATTAAGGCTTTTCTTTCTTTTTCGTGTGGCTAGTGACTTACTTGGTGTCAGAGTGTTTATGCAGCCAATGGACCTCTGACTTGGCTTCACATGCCGGCGAGAAATATCTTTCAGGCCGTTTTCCTCAGGATGTTTTCCTTCACCGTTCTTGAAGCAATTGATAATTATACAATACGCACATGAATCCGAAAAGTCATAGGTGCGGGCCTTGGGTTCGAACTCGAGACCTATGACTTGGTCACCCCACTGCTGTTATTACGGCTATGAAAGGTTCATAGCCGTAGTGGTAATTTTTGTTTTCCTTTGATCACAATATTGTTTATTTTTCAGTAGTGTGCTGTTGGGTACTTCATTTTAGCTCACATTTTGTGGCACATGTATACAATACTGCCAAATACTGACAGGTACCAAATCAACTACAAAAAACTTAGACATAACCAAAGTAAACGTCCAATGCTCCCCTGACACGCTGACTCGTCAAAATGAAAGTATCATAAAAAGTACTGTGTCACATGAGTAACAATATAAGTTTTCGAATTCTCCTTACACAGAAATGAAAGATATTTCCCTTACTTGTCCTTTCCACATGTGGCGCAGTCAACTTCACGACGTCACTCCTCATCCGCCCGAACGACATGCAACGATCGTATTTAATCAATCGTATTTCCAAATAATATACATTAATACGACATTTTCCCCATTTTTCCGTATTTTCCTCCTTATTGTGAGTAACAAAGGATCTAAGAAGTCCTCATTGCTATTGTTATTTCGATAAAACACGTATTTTGTTTCCACGTGCTATTGTTAAAATCCGTTCAGGTGAAAGTAATTTGTAAAAGGTTTGGAAGTGAATATCAGAATCATAAATCAACGGAAGTGCTATTAAAAAACCGGCTTAGTGCTTGTAGGACTATGCACAATGAAGAGTCTCGTAGTTCCTACCGGGGTCGTGTGAAAGTCCGAAAGGGATACCGTGGCCCTGTTATTTGATAATGTCCAAAGCAAAAAAAAAAAACTGCAAATGTAAGTTTGTACGCACAATTTTGAGAGTAAATCTCTCCCATTTTATTTTAAGACTTCTTATAAGTTTTTCTGTAATCTATGAGTAAAGAGCCATTCTCCGTATTTTTTTCAAAATTTTATGCTCGTCGTTTTCGGAGATAAGGTGGGGGAATAGTCAATTTTAATGAGTTTTCTTAAAAATCTTTAAAAGTTTTAATATAAATGTAAAATGATTAAAAATATATATTTGAGATTCTCTTAACAAGCCCTTTCATTTGATATGTCACGTGGTACAGTTTACAAAACTTTTTTTTTAATTTTCTTTTTCGCCTCCCAAAAGTGAACTTCATATTCAAAATTCATTTATTTACGTTACACGTCCGTGTTTGGGTCACAGAAATACATATATGTACCAAATTTCAACTTAATCGGTCCATTAGATTCGGAGAAAATTGGCTGTGACAAACGGACAGACAGACACCCAGCCAGCCAGCCAAACACACGAGTAATCCTATATGGGTTCCGTTTTTTCCTATTGAGGTACGGAACCCTAAAAAAAGTGATGGTTAAAGTTCCTTTCTCACGAGGATTTTAATAGATGATTAAGGCCACTCCATTGGGATAAGTAAGCTACAGTTTCTTCTTGTTTCCACTTTTGTTGCCACACAGGAAATACTTTTCATATCTCTCCGAAATTCGATAAAACGTGGGCTGTGTTAGTTTTGCAAGGTCAACACAGATCGTAAGAGCTGACTCAACACACCCTATGGACTTTGCCCGCTGCAAACACATAATTCACACAACAAATAGTTATGAAATAGTACTGTTTAGTTAATTATCTTCATAAGCCCTTTCTATCCTCTCAAGGCGGACTATTAATCATAAAGTCTGACACTCGATTTAGAACTTCAAAATGAAACGAGATGAAACCACCCGTCAATCAACTCACAAAACGCGTGCTTGCTGCGGTTCGACTAAGTTCCAAATAAAAACCTTTTAGCCGATTTTCAAATTAACTTGGTCCACGAGGTCCACCTCTCCCGAAAAAAACCATTTACTGTGTAAAGAAAAACCTTTACAAACCAATGTCAAGTACTTAAGTGTATAAAAAATCCTCCTAGTAGAGAACCACTCGCCGGTAAATCTTATTATTAGCAATAATCGTGGCATTGTGGCTCGCGGGGCCACAATAGGGCCCCGTAATAATGGACTGCCACACAATAGGCCTGCCCAGTCCTTTTTACTGGGATTGTGGACATAGCCTGTGTACAGACAGAATTTAAAGCAATCGCATCAAAGAATTATGGGCCAATACGTTTTATGCCTACTTTGTGCTTTATTTTATTAGTTTATGAGAATAAGTTATGAGTTTTTGTTTGATATGTTTTAGAAGACAGACGAGTGTATATTACAAAAATAATCTCGCTTAGATTTGTAGTCTTGTTTGTAGTAGTTTTCAAAAAAGCGTTTCTTTATAAAATCCAGCCTTTTTATTTTATGAAATACGATCACGTCGCAATAAAATGGTATTATTATTATCCGTTTCAGAATACAAATACATGTATATTTTTAAAAGTTTTGCCAGCTAAACGTGAAGCAATAAATATATTATATATTTGATCAAATAAAAAGTTTTACGACTGGTGCGTGTCAATTGCGTATCAATTACAATTTTGATTCATTCGACGCTCAATTTGAAGACGTAAATATCTATAATTTTACGTGTAGAAAGTTTATTGTACTCGGACTTTTATAGCTTTTTAGTAACCGATACCAATTCTTTAATTAAGTAGGTACCTATCTATAATATCTACTCTGCTTATAGTATTTTTTTAATGACTAATCACTGACACTATTAAATTGAATATTAACTATTTATTTTACTTTGACTGACCCCAATTTCCAAAATTAGAGTCTACATGTCGCCTGGTTACATCACTGAATAAAGTACAGTCACAAGCAGCATACATTTAAAACTATGGACAGCTCGGCAATAATATCTGATTTCATGATTCATTCATTAATATCTGACGGCAAATATAATGTGATCATTTTGTGGAAGGCATATGCACGTGACTAAACTAGATTCCTTTCAATTTAACTGAATTATAATTTCATTTAAAAAGTAGAAGTTTTAATGAATGTATTGTTTTTGTTGTTTCTTTTCGAATTGCCTGATGTGTCTCTCGAAAGCAATAATTTAAAATCCGACTGCCATTGCATATTCACGACTCTCCTCTTCCATATACCTATCTCTTCAGAACTGACTAATTGGACGGCGCCATTCATTGGGCATCCCTTAACATAATTAAATTTCGAAATGTTTTGACTTCTTTTATGAGGTTTCCGTTGATCTTTGTGACGCTTTCTGGGTCAAGGCTTGAATGTATTTTAGAGGAGAAATATACACTGCAGGTGCAGGTTACCACTACCTATCACCATCATAAGTGGTACAGGTGGTGGATTTGTTACAATATAATATATTGAAACATTATAAATACCTGCATTAAGATATCCAAATCAAGGTACCGTATGTCCAATGAAACCTGTACATTTTTGTACTGAAAATAGAATAGAATATAATATAATAGAATTATCTTTATTAAGTACACCATATGAATTCAAGATAATAAATGAAGACATTTTACATAGGGTGACACAATAGGCGGTCTTATCGCTAAAAGAGATACTTTACAGAAAACTTTTGAAAAAAATCACCTAAGACTATTACAATCCCCACTCTATTGTTTATGGTACACAAAATAGAGAATAGAGAATCTAAATTAAATCAACTCAAAACTAAATACCGACATTGAAAATAATGTCTGAAACAACTTAGGTATTTCTTACCACAAACCAATCGAAAGACAACATTTACAGTTTCAAAATATCCTAAGTCAACTCAAACCAAGTCTACTCAGACGGACAAAGATTACTTTTTTACTTTTATTCTTACAAATGTTTACAAAAAACTTGAGTCAAGGAAAGGTGTTAACCTCATAGCGCGTCACTTTGATTTATGAGCACAGATACTGTCGGCTCATGCTTGTAAATTAAGGTTTTTTGGAGATATTAATAGTACTTATGTCTTCCTTTTACGTTTAAATTGACTTGCATTTCCTTTTTAAATTTATACTCATGGTTTTAAATAAAGTGTGTGATGGGGTACGCCGACAAAAATAGTAATCTCTGTCCGTTTATAAGGGACTTGGTTTGAGTTGACTTAGGATAAAGTTGAGAGTGTTCGTTTTGAGACAAATGTGATGTGTTAGGTGCAAGCCTTAGGGTAATGTGGGAATAGTTACATGTGGCTGAGGTAGCGGGGTTACAGTAGTTCAATGATATGATTCTTGATTATGTTAGACCTGAGTACGGTTTAGGAGTTTGTACTTTTTCTATTTCATGATTTAATTAGACTATGTATGGCTATAGTGATTCAATCAATCCAATATTTTATCTATATGAAATGCCAAATTAAGCAAAACATTGAGATATAATTGTATTCTAAGGTTGACTACCTGTAAAGACCGTAAAATCTCTAACTAATACATTTCACAGTCATTGCAAGTAGTCTAGTTAAATTAACGACATAACGAGCTCTCTGTGAAGGTTTGTCGTGTGTCACCACACACACACATCCACAGGATGATCCCAATTAAGCGCAGCTTAACCCAGTGGATCGTTTAATCGGATTGATCCGTGTGATCGTTTTTAAACCACAAATACTCTTCCCTCAAAATGAAACCAATTCTGCGCAAAAACCGTCATTCGCTACGTTGGATGTCAGTCAATATAAAACCACTATATATACAATAACAGGATTGAAGATATTAATAGTCTCGTCCCTTATTTGTTAAATTAAACTCAATACAAAAACAAGCCATTTCAAGTTTCAACGCGATTCCACGTTCTATTTGTATGTCATTTATTTATCACGCGACAATTGATGTAATTGCTTTTGTGAGTCGCCACATAATAAATTCATACTCAATTAATACTCATACCAAAGAGTTATCAACAAAATAAATGTGATTTTTCGTTTAATATGTAAATTACGGAATAATACGGATTCTGTAGTGGCTCCCCTTCATTGGAGATCCTCTTTAACATATCGTTTGAGTTTTTTTTTCAGAATGTTTTGGGAGGTGGTTCGTTATTGTAATAAGACATTATAATATCTAATAGACTTTATTATAGTTTTAATTAATTAACTTGAAAAATGCGTTCATTTTATTATTAAAATAATATTCTAAGATAAGATATAGGATAATAATAGGTACCTATGAAATTGCCGTTTTGTATGAAAAAACTTAAACGAATTTTTTTCATGTATTTTTATTTGTATTAATCGAAGTATTCACCCATGCAATCAATGCATCTTTGCCAACGCAGTGGCAGTTTATTGATGTTCTTCTTAAAGAAATCAGCTGGACGGGAGGCAACAAATTCTTCAAAGGCATTTTGTACTGCCTCTCGGGTATTGAATTTTTTTCCCGCCAAGAAGTTATCCAAATTCTGGAAAAAGTAGTAGTCTGTAGGCGCAAGGTCTGGTGAGTAGGGCGGATGATGGAGAGCTTCCAACCCCAGTTTTTGCAACTTGGAGACCGTCTGCTGTGCAGTATGAGGTCGCGCGTTGTCGTGCAGGAGCAGCGGAGACGAGCGATTGACCAATGCTGGTTGGAGATGTGCCAGCTTCTCCATCATTGTGTTCAGTTCTTCACAGTACATATTTGCAGTAATGCTCACCCCGTCTGGTAAGAAGCTGTGATGAATCACACCGGCGCTAGACCACCAAACAGTGACCATCACTTTTCTAGGGGTAAGTTTTCGTTTAGGGCATTGTTTAGGTGCTGAACCAGGATCCAACCAACTTGCTGAGAGCTTGCGGTTATCAAACAGAATCCAATTTTCATCGCAGGTAACAATGCGTTTCAAAATTCCTTCATTTGTGTGTCTGTTGAGCAGTGCAAGGCACGTCTCTACGCGTACTTCGCGCTGGCGATCATTGAGTTCGTGGGGCACCCATTTGTCAAGCTTTTTTACCTTGCCAATTTGACGCAAATGGACCAATATTGTTTTGATGCTAACGTCGAAAGCTGCTGCTAATTCAGCCGTAGATTGTGTATCATCAGCTTCCACAATCGCCTTTAATTCGTCATTGTCGACCAAAGTCTTCGGACGACCGCGAGGTTCATTTTTCAGGTCAAAATTTCCAGAACGGAAGCGAGCAAACCAATAACAGGTGGGGCGTTGGTTTGTAGTGTTAGCTCCGTAAACGTCGTTGATGTTGCGTGCCGCTTGTGCCGCGTTGCTGCCACGACGGTACTCATATTCCATAATAACTCGAATTTTTAACGTATCCATGATGACGAAAAAGATTGAAATGCGATGAAAATGTAACACTAATCAATAAACAAATGACTACTTTTGGAAAAAAAAATCCATGTTTTTAAAATAAAATTAATTTGAAATTAGAATTCTTAGCCAAACAAAAATTATTTTGATTTGAAATGGCCAGTACTGCAGAACGGCAATTTCATAGGTAAAGACTAATATTATAAGATTTCATTTAATCACATTCCGATAAACATGGACGCTATTCGTTTGGAAAATACTAAAACCTAAATTATTAAGAGTACCTATTTACTTAAATCCATAAATTTATACCTATTAGTCAAACGCAAGACCATATCGCCAGGCATTCAGAATATAGCATCAATAATTTTATTACAAATCCTCTCCATACATTTCACTATCCCCTCCATTGTTCGTCATTGATCAAAACATCAGTTAGTAACACGTCATAAATTCGGCGTATAATCGAGTCGGTAAGCGAGCGCGGCCCATTTAGCAATGCGCAAACATATCAAGATTACCTGCCGTTAATTATAGCAAAGTAACGCGACTCACTGATCATGTTGCCTTTTGTTCAGGAGTAGGGAGTTGTGCATGCTTGAGTTTTAGGGTACGACTAGATGAGTGAAACTCAGTGAATGTCACATAAAATGAATGGAGGGAATAAGTGTGGGTAAAGTAAAGTGTGGTGGAAAGTTCAGTTTCACGAAACCGAATCGTAATGAGTCATTATACTGTACAACAGGTTATGCTAGTCTAGCCCCATGTTCAGATGGACAAAAAGTAACGATTTTTTAAAGCCAAAAAGCAAATAGCCATTTTGTCTCTCGCGCATTTATGACTTGGTCACAGGATAAGTCAAGAAAAGTATTGATTTAAACGAAAAATGTACCTACGTGTTTTATGTATTTAAATCAGGTAATAAAAATGATGTTGGCAATTTCAGGCCTATTTCTATATTAACAGTTGCTAAGACATTTTAATTTAAATAGCCTCCTTCATAATGAACAATATGGCTTTACAAAGGGTAGTTCGACTACAGATGCGGGTGTTGCTCTGCTGAAACACATATTTAACGCATGGCAGAACTCGCAAAATGCTATTGGGGTTTTCTGTGATTTCTCCAAAGCCTTTGATTGCGTGCACCATGACACGCTTTTGTGTAAACTACGTCATTACGGTGTGCATAATGAAGGTCTCAACCTTATAAATTCTTATTTACATAATAGGTCCCAATGTGTAGATGTTAATGGTACGAAATCTTCCGGGCTACCAGTTCAGTTAGGTTAGTTCTTAGTCTATATCAATGACTTACCATTCTATTTAAAGGGTATCTGTGAAGTTGTACTGTTTGCAGATGATACTTCACTTATTTTTAAAGTAGACAGGAATAGACAAGACTTTGACGATGTAAACAGTGCACTCTCAATAGTTACGGATTGGTTTTCGACAAATAACCTAGTTCTCAATAGCAAGAAAACGAAATGTGTAAAGTTCGCCCTTCCAAATGTTAGAAATCTAGGACCCAACATCGTCTTAGATAAAGAGTTGCTTGAAACTGTAAACTCGGCAGTTTTTCTGGGCATAACAGTAGATGCCAAACTTCAGTGGGGCCAACATATATCGAGCCTAGCGGGAAGGCTCAGTTCGGCCGCCTACGCCGTCAGGAAAGTAAGACAATACACTGACGTTGATACAGCTCGGTTAGTCTGTTTTAGTTATTTTCATAGCGTTATGTCCTACGGTATTCTGCTGTGGGGCAAAGCTGCTGATATTCAAAATATATTTGTCCTTCAAAAACGAGCTGTTCGAGCAATTTACCAGCTCGGTGCCAGAGTTTCTCTGAGAGATCTTTTCAAAGATATCGGTATCCTCACAGTGGCATCACAATTCATTTTCGCCAACATATTATATATTAGGCATAATATACACTTATATACTAAAAACAGTGATATTCACAATGTTAATACTAGAAATAAGGACAAACTACGTACTCCCTTTCACCGGCTTCATAAGGTTCATAACTCATTTGTTGGGCTTGGTATAACCTTTTATAACAAGCTACCTTCTTCTTTGCTAGATTTGCCTTTTAATGCGTTCAAAACTAAAGTAAAACCCAACCTCTGTTCAAAGGCATACTATTCTATCAACGACTACTTAAATGATAAGAATAGTTGGTCGCTGTGATTAACTCAAGACAATGTTTAAATGTTCTTACTCCAGAATTAGCTTACTTACTGACAGGTTATATGAGTTATAATTGTTTATAATTTTACTTTAAAAGTCAATTTATTTTATTTTAATTTATTGTTCACATAATCTCCTCATTACAATTGACGTTCAAAAGTGCCTTATACGGGCCTACTTGAAATAAATGATTTGACTTTGACTTTGACTTTGACAATGTTTTTTTTTATGAGTTGTATTGCAATGTGTGGGTCAGCTAGCGACCTCGATAATTTTTTAATTTACCTCGATGGTCTTAGTTTATCAATTATAACTTCTAGTTACAGCTATTTGTAAGCGGGCACTTCCTTTATGCCTGGAGGCTTTTATTTAGATATTGTTTTCGTTAAGTTATTTTTATTTCTGCTTGAATATAGTTCTCGATGTTTTTGGTTGGTATATTGGCGTGTGCTAGCTGTCATATGGCTATTAATTTTATAATTTTAATTATGTTTTGTGTTGCGTAATGTAAATATCATTTTGCATACTATTAAATAGATTATTTTTTTCTAACTGAACAGACAGCTGTGCTGCTGGGGAGTTTGTTGCGCCACTTCTTCTTCCCAGCTAAAGCACTAGGAAGTGGTGAAGGGTGGGCGTTTTGGGGGACCTTCTTATGTAATTTTGACGTTCAAAAAGTGCTGATTCTCAGCCTAGTTTAAATAAATGACTTTTGAATTTTGAATTATGTAAGTCTGCAAGGCTTTAAACTTGTTAAACGGTGTCTGTCTGTCCGTTTATTTATTCGCGCACATCTCCAGAACTACTGATTTTCATTTAATTTTCACAGGTAGACAGAGATTCTTTTGGAGCAGAATATAGGGTTTGTTTAATTAAAATCAGATGTTGTAAAAAAAAAAATATCGTCATACAAGACGGTATTTATTCTTCACGACACGTTGTGCACAATTTCTGAAATTAACCTAACAAAAAGTACTAGGCTTGCATGGATTCAAGATCATTAGTAATCAAAGTCAAATAATTTATTTCAATTAGGCACAAAAAAGGCACTTTTGAAAGTCAAAATATCAAAAAAAAAAAAAGATTCTAGTCGCCCCTTCCAAAAGGTAGTTTTCCTATGGAGAAACTCAACTGAAACTAAACTGAAGAAACTCCACGTTACTCTTTTAAAATGTTTTCACAATATCTGGTATAAATCTATTATATAATTATATGTGAAGACGATGCACCTAGAATAAGATTACTATACCACGTTAGGTAAAAAGAGTGAAAAATGAAGGAATGATTGATCAATTAATTATGTGATAGATGCACGGTGCTCATATATTTACAAACATTGTAAAATTATACAATATTCTTAACATTTTAACAAGTAATAATAAGTTAGTGTGTGAGTTCAAGTAATCACAGAATGTGAAATCAATCTTCAAAAAAATAATATTATACAATTAAATTAGCAACCAGTTAGATTTTGTCTAGATTCTAAATTGTCCTATGGAGCTGGACCAGCATGTTTCCAAGCATTTTTATCTTGGATATAATCCTCTAATTTGTAATATGCTTGTTTAAAAAGTGTATTTTTTATATGAGCTTCATTTAATTCTATTAAAGTCACAAGGTATTCTGTTGTAACATTTAACACAGTACCCCAATAATAGGATTTGGATGAAATTGGCTCACAAATAGTTTATAACTAACAAAAAGTACTAGGCTTGCATGGATTCATGTTTAGTTTATTTTGAGTACATAACAAAAAAATGCTATCAATAAACAAAAATCTATTACCGCATGTATGAAAGATCATCACTAGACATTTTGTTGTATTCGTAATTGTCTTTTTTATGAAAGAAAATTTTGGAAAATCCACCGCGAAGAGTCGGAAATACACCCGGGCGACGCCGGGCATCAACAGCTAGTATTATAATATAATTATAATATGTAGAGAAGTCTGTTTCCATCTTCACGTAACATCGTTCTACAACATAGAATTATAATTAACAAAACTAGCTTGGAATTTGAAGATCGTATTAGGAATATTGAGAACACACATCACAGAATAGGTAAGTTTACTTTAAGGTAACTGTAGATAAAGAAAAAAGAAAGAAAGAAAATACATTTATATTTATGCACACACAACAAAACATATTGTACTACAAGTAAAACATGGAAAAGTCACACACGGTGAATACAGAGTTAAGCCATTTTTTTAACCATAAAACAGATTTAAACCTCAAGAGAGAATTTTAAGTAGGTCTGTGTCCAAGAAATCCATACTAATGTTGTACGTTTTATATCGGTAGTATGTTACCGTGGGATAATTTCCGATCCCCCCTTGGGTGAAAGCTCGGGCAAAAGCTAGACAAAAATAGAAATATAGTAGATTGTTTTCCTAGGGAGCAAACAACAATTTTTAAGGCGAGAGTGTTTCTTTAAATCACTCGCTACGCTCGGGATTTAAAACTAAAACAAAATTTTCGCAGCCGCCATCTTGGATTTACATTTTGACCACACAATCGGCTTTAGCACCCTCGAAAACCATAAAAACGTAACCCATGATGAAAAATTTGACAATAGTGAGGTCAAAATGATAATCCAAGATGGTGGTTGCGAAAATTTTAAAATTTCTAGTCATAGGTGTCGTTTTCATAGTTTTCAACGGTGCTAAAGCCGATACTGAGGTCAAAATGTAAATTCAAGATGGCGGCTGCGGAATGTTTTTTTTGTTTTAAATCATACGTGAGAAGGAACTTCGTTCCTGATGGGGGTCGGACCGCGGACGTTTTTTTTTTTTCTCATGAGGTTGATAAAAAGTAGAGTGTTCACCTCGGGAGCTACACTATTTTAAGCTCGAGTGACGTACATTCAATCCCTTGCTGCGCTCAGGATTCTACCGAACACTCTCGCCTTAAAAATATTTGTTTGCTACCTATGCAAACAATCTATTATTTTTGACGGTAATGTTGACCAACAATAAACCAAACCTTCCTATTCTATAGCGTAGACGGGTAAATAAAGATTCCATTTTTAATATCTGTTGCCTTCCTCAATTTTAACCCCAGTTTTACCGGTGTCATCGATGAGGTATTAACAAGTACCGCCCGCGGCCTCTGGTATCTTTTACCGATTTCAAAGCGGTATTTTATGCCGAGTTCTCAGTAATTTTATTTGATTTGGCTCGTAGGTCGGTGATTGCTGCGGTTTCCTGTGATCCAGGGTTCAAATCCCTTGACAGTTTTTGTGTACCTAATTGTGTTTTCCTGATAATAATTTCATTTACTGGTAGTAATTTAAGGTGTTGGTCGGAGGTTTGAAAGAGTTGACTAACAAAAGATGATGAGAAGAAAGAAGGTGCTGCACAGGCAAGATTAGGTTGGAGTTCTTAATCTCCGAAAAATAATGACATAATCATCAAAGGATTTAGTTTAAACCAAAGTCACAATTATAGAGATGAAAATGAACCCGCTCATTGAGTCTGCTTTCTTTTATTTTAGTTTTGTATTATTTTAATTTAAAACTGATCCAATAAACAACATGCATTCATCATTTTTTCGCGTTGTCATTGCAGCTGTATATAACATCCCGCTGCGGTATCGGTCGCTTTCGCTCCAAGGCGGTATCGCATCCTGGCTTTGGTTATCCATGTCATTATCTACGGTGTTATCCACTAAACTGGCACGGCTTGCGAGGGTGTCGAGTTTCGGGTTAGATTAGATGGGATTTTAAAATTGTTGGCACATTTTCTTTGCTGTTCTATAATTTTAAAAGATTAAGCTCGTGGTTACATAAATTCTTAGGATCGTGATCAATCTTTCGGAATTGAGACTTGTTTTAATATCATCTAACAAAACAATAACGATAACTTAATCATCGTTGGACAAACTCAAAAAGTCTGGAGGAATAGATATCTTATAAAACCCAACAAGATCCGGTTTGTTCGAACACTGGTTTTCCCTAAGTTCTTATACGCTGCTGAGACGTAGACGCTGCGTGACATCGAGAAGAAGAAGATAGACGTTCTGGAAATATAGTGTTGGAGAAGAATGCTCGGGGTATCGTGGATCGCGTTTCGCACCAACTCCAATATACGCCAAGAACTTGGCATCATAAAGCGTCTATCTGTTCTAATTCAAACGCGCATTCTCAAATACTTGGCCATGTCTCGAGGCTTGATGATGATTTTATAGAGCGCCTTGTTGTGCAGGGTAGAGTGGAAGGCTCTAGACCACGCGGACGCTGACCCATGCGATGGACTGACCAAATTAAATCCGCAGTGGGAGATCCCTTGTTTAAGTGCTCTAAAAATATCAAAAATCAGATTAGATGGTGAGAAATTCTGTGGCAAACATCAGTCCCTTGACAAGAAACTACATGAAGACCACGACCACTCTGACAAGAGTGCTACGAAGAAAAAAAAATATCATCCAGGCTCATGACAATAAAAATATATAAATTAAAGTCGCTTTTAATACCCGTCTGTGTAATTACGTTGTCCTTCTAAGTTACGCGGTTTTTGTTGCAGTTTTCACCATCATTTAGAGAGTTAATGTGATTAATACTTTTATAAGCAAAAAAATCTTGATGTCAAGTCGTAAAAACCGTGCGAAGCAGGCGCGGGTCGCTAATGACTAAATATTATGCAGAAAGACCGTTTTTCAGACTTCTTCGTAATTTAGAATGTAAGAAAACGCATTGAAGGTGTGTTGCAACATGCAACACGTAGGCAAGACCTTTATTACACATACGTGCGGAAAACGTTGATTGCACGGTGGAAACGCATTTTTATGTTGCACCTTGCTACTGGTTAAATTGACTTATCGCGCCCTAAAATGTGGTTTCTAACCGTAATAGATGACATCATAAAATAACATTAATACATCAAATGTGGTTTGGAGACTGATCACCCCTCTGCTGAACCCAGAAGGTTGTTAAACTTCACATATTTATTAGGTACGGATATTACAATGTATAAAAATATACATAATAAATATAAAAGTTATCTCAGTTGCATAGTCAGGGTTTATTGCTTACCAAATTGACTACCAACTGAAATTGTCCATATATCGAATCACAACTGACATTCTTTGACAGTTATGTAAAATGGCTATAGCACAGCAAATAGGCGTAGTGTTCCATTTCGATTAAACAATTAATTTCCTTAACTGTACGTACCTACATAGCCAAAACCAACATCTATAAAATTTTACTCCGAGAATTTGATACAAAATGTAAAGAGATTTTAGCTTCGAAATACAAACTCTTAGTAAAATAATCATGAGTGAGACTTAGAAATATGTTTAAGATTACAGAGCGCTGTTAATTAGCCTAATTATTACTACGCTGATAATTTGAGCAGGTAAGTTGCTGGTAGAATTTAATTGTACGTATCTAATAGCAGTAACTTAACATCACGTCTGTGTTCCCCGAAGTAGAGGTAGGCTGTGGTGCATAGTTACTACAGCAGTAAATACCCAGCCAATTGCCGGAATCCATGGCGCTGCTACTGAGAATTAATTCCTGATCGAAAAATCCAACAAGTCATAAAAGTTTTCAAGATTCGGAATTGGTACTTACCAAAATAAATAAGCAAAATACGCAACCTAAAATTTACTGACTTGCCCGCGAGATACGATTCGGAGTAAAGACTAATCGAATTCGCAGTTTACTGAATTACCCCCGGTTTGTAGAAGCCCATCCAATTTAATCTTTAACAATGTTTTACCATCAGATGGATCACCTGTTTTTGTCAATTTAATAAAAAAGGTGCCATTTGTGTAGGTAACCATTATAAAATAATGTGGGATTTGACAAGATTAATATGACATTATTTTGAACTAAGTATTATGTGCTCAATAACACGTTTGAAAAGGGTAGCGCACTCTTTTTGGAAAGATCCATCAGTACACAGTTGATTTAGTTGATTGATTGAGCTTGCTTTCTAATGCCTGTATAAAAATGTAATATATTTTCCAATAAAAAAAAACATTTTTGATGTAATTCCACCGAGTCTAAAATTATTAATAACGTGAAGTCAAAATTGAAAACCTCAAAAGATGCCTTCTTAGATTCTAAATGAAAAATACAAATAAAATGGCAGATAGACCATTTTTTATTCGGATTAAATTTTAAAATTAAAACTATAACTCTTTTGTAGCCGTTTTTTTCTGTAGTTTTAATATAGAGGTTTTCTTTAAACAGTTCTTGGACATCACTCATCTTAATAAATGGTCTGTCTGGCTTAAATGTATCATATTTATTTATTTTTTTAAACAAAAACTCAATAAACTTTTATGAAACCTTCAAATATTCAGTGAGCACATTCACAATTATTTGGAATGTTACACAAATAAAATTCTATTGATCCATCGCAAACAGACAGATCTCGACGATTCTCTTTTCATGCCAATTTACTTGCTTAATTTCAAAACACACATCCCTTCTTACCGCCAATCAAATAATAGGAGGTCCTGATCACGTCACGGGTACTTACGCCTAATCCAACACAACGGGTAGGTCCAATATGGCTGCGTTCCCAGTAACCACAACAATTGTTCATTCGGACGGAGCTCCTAAACAAATTAATACCTAATTGCTTCAATTCTCGAGAACCGACCCGCCTTCAATAGAACCCAATTATACCCGGCATCCACACCGATGGGGACTTTCAAAAGAAACTGGAGATTCTAAAATGTATTTTTCTTTGATTAAATCGAGTATTCGCTGTATTGAAAGCGCTTGATTCTGTTAGCGTTAAGTGTGCAGAATAGGCAGAGCTTGTTAATGTTGCGTAATACAATAAATGAATAAGATTCAATTAGTTTTCGGAATTCTAAACAGGATTTCAAAGACTTTGTCAGGTAGGTTTACGTTTTAAAATAATTCAACGTCTCCAAAAACAAAGTTTGCACCTCATTAGTGTAGCTACATCATCCCCTCATGAATAGTGATTAAGTTACATTCTTGATATTTCGTTCTCCCTTCACAAACATCTGGTCCCAACGCCATTTTACACAAAGACTTAGCAAAATAGTGAAGGAGCCTAATTTGCAGTAGATGACACGAGACATCATAAATGGAGTGAAATACGAGGGCGACACTGAAAGTTTTTAGAACTGGCCACTTGTAAAAAAAAATAAGTTCAAATTTTCTAAATGGAACGGTGCCAATATTATTGTGTACCTATGTATTTTTATTAATTTGTCATTTGTTTACGATTTGGCGGCAAATTGAAAATTGTCTGTGTCACGTCAGCATGAATTTAACGCGAAAAATTTTTCGTACAATGATTTTTTATGACTTTCGGTGTCATTTAAGTCAACAAGAAAGTTATGATAGACTTCGATTGGCCTTTCACGATGAAGCCCCATCTCGTACCACTGCTTACAACTGGTTAAATGAGTTTAAACGTGGTCGCACTAATCTCACCGATGATCTACGTGAGGGACGGCCTTCTACGGCGACGACTGAAGATAACATCAGTGTTGTGCGGCGTATGTGGTGAGTGATGAATGGGTGGGCGTTTTGGGGGACTGAAAGTGCTGATTCTCAGCCTAGTTTGAATAAATGACTTTTGATTTTTTTTATGATAGAGACTGACAAAAGAGTGACTTATCAGCAGATTTGGACAAGCCTAGGCATCGGTATGAGTCAAATGCACAAAAACCTCCATGAACATTTAGCGGTCAGGGAGCTTCGTGCCCGGTGGATACCTCGTAATTTGACAGAGACCCAAAAACTATGTCGTGTTGATTGGTGTCGTGAAATGGTTCAAAAATTTAACGGAGGTGGCTCAAATGCTGTGTTCGACATACTTACGGGTGACGAAAGCTGGATTTATTGTTATGATCCTGAAACTAAGAGACAGTCTGCTGTCTGGGTGTTTCCTTCCGAGGAGTTGCCAACTAAAGTGAAGAGAGGTCGAAGCGTGGGAAAAAAGATGGTGGCCTCGTTCATTGGAAGGACAGGTCATTACGCAACAATTGTTTTAGAGGATCGTTACTGCAGAGTGGTACACTAACAACTCTTTGCCATTTGTCTTGGAAAAAGTTCGGGAGAAACGACCTCGCAGTAGGATCCTCCCTCACCACGACATTGCCTCGTCGCACACCGCCAAGCAAACAATCTGGTGACGTCAGACGTGGAATTACTGGGTCACCCGCCCTATAGCCCCAACCACCTTGCGATTTTTATTTATTTCCGAAAATAAAAGAAAAAACTTCGAGGAAAATGTTTTATGGACGCCGAGGAAGCAGTGGCTGCGTTTCACAAACGAGGAACCATTAAATAGAAAATCTCGAACAAAAATGTAAACATATTCCCGAGAAACCAAAACATGAAGATCAAGTACCAAAGGAATGTTTCACGTAACCAGAACTTGTACATACGTGAACACCTTGGTTCTTCGCCACACTTGGTACCGTGCGGTTCCCGGGAGAAACATATTAACAATTTATTAACTGTACCGCCGAACTTCGCCGCAGTATTGAACTGATATTAACTTGAATGTCTGTTGAGACCCTAAGCATAGCTGGGAAATGGTTATTTATTAGAGTGTGAGAACTTTGTGGTCGAGAGTTAATAGGTGCTGATAGTAATAGAATGTGGTTTGGTACGGTCGGAAATAGAAATTGACTTAGGTTCACATTGTGTACTTAGAAAACATCTGAATTAATGATTCTTATGTTTTTGATCTATTGTAACTACTGCTCCAAGGTAACAAAATGATAAAAAGAAAGAATAGACAAAACATCACATAAAGTTGTAAAAGTGTTCGCTCAATTAGTGTCAAATGGGTGTAGCCATTTGTTACCTTTTATAATCAACGATAAGCGATCTCAATTTCAAATGTTTCACCAAATGAAAATGATCGACAGCAGAGTCATCATAACATAACATCTTAGAAAAAAAAATGAAAGTTATAAAACTAAAACCCAATTACGACAAAAAAATCATCGAAAAAGGTATAAACAAGACATCACAGACTGCCAATTAAAAAATCCGGAGTCATATGTGTTATTATAAATCTTACAGATTACTTGTTTATATACCTTTTTATTAAACAACTTTTTTGTCGTAGTTGGGTTTTTAGTTTTATATTTTTTATTTTTATTTAAATTATTTTGGGGTAATAATATACAAGGTCCCATTAAAATTGATGGACAAAATTTTAACACAGAGTGAACATAAGGGTCGCGAGCAAAAAAAAAAAACACTGATTACAGTGATTTTATTTAGACCTAAAATAATAAATGGCATTGGGTAACCAACATTTTTAGTGTATTTTCGTTAGCTGATTTATTTTACTTGTAAGTATCTAATGCGTTTTTTTTATTATTTTTTTACCATTGTCCTTAATTTTGTGGTCTGAATGATTTCAAAAATTTTGTCCATTATTTTAATGAGATCTTATATATATTTTTGAAACGTGCTTATTGCTAATTAAGCCCTTTCATTTGATACCCAGCATCATCACATTTTTTTATTTTTAGTTCAGGTCTTTATCTCATCTAGAGGGCGCCATATTCAATTTAATGTGACGTAGACATAGCCTGTAGCCAGCGGACGATCAAGATGCTTCCAACGATACCTCATTTGTCAAATTATAATCAGTAGTTTAATTCGTAACTTGTACGCTTAATGCCACAGTAAAATTTTGAGACAATTGGTGTTAAAGTTCAAGTACGTAGATGATTTTTGAAAATGGTTAATAAACTTCTTCCTTTATCTTTTAACTGTTTGATGTTTCAGAAAATTTGATTAAATCGAAAGGTTTATTAAAGTATTAGGTACCCGCAGAAATCACAACGAAGGCCATTCAATTTGACAGTTTAGAGAAAAGTGATATTTAGTGACGAATTCTGAAATATTATCGATATAAATAAAAAATTATGTTTTTCGAAATCCATGAATTTTTGCCTAGGCTTAATTGTTGCAATGGGTCACACTATCACGTCCTAGAAGGAATACGTCAAATTGCAAATCAACCTGTATAAAGGGTTACAAGTCACACTATTAACAACTATTATTATTAATTAATTTATTTCAGACATGGTCCATACATAAAACTATAATATCATTGGTCATATGGCCTGACCAAGATTATGTCTGGACTTTAAAAGAGACTGTGACCTCTGAGTTTGTTTCGGCCTTTCTTCTCAGAGTAGTCAGATAGGAAACGCCGAACTCATCTAGCTAATTTTTAATTATTTTTTTTAAGATGACGTGTAAAAGTGATTCCAATATCCTATTTACAGAATAAACAATTTCATTTCATTTCATTATGGGCGATTAGCGATTTCAGATAAAAAATACTAGTACACAATGTCAATGCCGAATGCCTATCTTTTTTAATAACCTTATCCATCAGTAATATTTACTAATTGCTAAGCCAAAACCCACATACAATAAGTTTCCTAACTCACCAAGATGCGAAGTGCCCTATCTCCAGCCTCATGACTAACAAATAGTTTAAGTTTAATAATGACGTTACCGATCCCAGTCCATTAATGCCCGTTATTAGGCCGATCCAGTTTATCACTTCGTAACTCCCAAGTTCAGCAACTTTAGATATCATAATTACTTCAATGACCGTTAGCGTATTTTGTCGAAAATGCCTTATTGGTATTAAAAAGGGTTAAACTTTTATATAAAAAACTGAGAAAAATAGGAGGTCCATGAAAAAATATTCGATACTCAAAGTTAATCAAGGTGGATTATTCAATAGTTTTATTTAAACTTCATCGTTGGATTTTCATGGTAGGAAATCATAATCTGCCGACTGTTCCTAACTATTGGGGTCGGCTTCCAGTCGGATGCAGCTGAATACCAGAATGTTGCATGGGGCGATTGCCTATCTGACTCTACAAACCAGTTATTGGGTAATACTATCGTATTACCCCCTTGATAAGACTGGGTGTCAGACTTTCGGGATTCTGACGACCCGTGACGACTGTCAAAGATCCACGAATGACAGTCGGGAACAACGGCTTAACGTGATTTCTGAGGCACGGGTCTCGGTATGTAAAGATAGTCACCCATCTACGGACCAACCGCTTAACCCATGTGACTGTTATCATTTAGCCACAAGCTATGCTATTTAAAATTTCCTATGAAGAAAAGGGGGCTTTTCATCATAGGAAATCTTAAATTAAAAACTCATTATAACTTTTTTCGTATTTTATGTATCTAACGTGATCACCAGAGCCCTATTTAATCTTGTCCGTTAGATTAAATAGGGCTCTGGTGATCACGTGCGACACAATTTTCTGATATACTAGAAGCCTCGAAGGTGCGTTGACTTCCCAGAGGTAAAGCTGAAATGTCTCAAATGCTTTACCTATTATTAACACCAACAACCTTCAAACCAATGCATCATCTCCCTCCTCTTGTCCCATGTTACTTGGGGTCGGCGCACCACGTTTTCTTCTTCCTTTTTCCGCTGTCAATCGTCACGCTATCATTCACTCCTTTCTCTTTAATGTCATTCTTCACACAATCCATCCATCTTTTCTTTGGTCTTCCTCTCCCGCTCCATCATCATTCATATTCATTACTCTTTTAGCCACATGCGTTTCCTCCCTCCTCATCACATGCCCATACCAGGCCAAACGATTTCCTTTCAACTCTTCTGTCACTGGCGCCAGGTTCAAACTTCCCCTTATATGCTCATTTCTTACTTTATCCATTTTCGTTATGTAGAGTGAAGACGACACCCATCTCAACATTCTCACCCTTTAAACCAGTTATGTACCTAGTAGTTGGTACCAGCTGTTTTCCTTCATATAGCATAGGTGCCTAATTTCAACCCTTTCCTGGAACCCGACTCTTATGGCATGCGCTAATCGAATAGCAGGTAGGTATTTGTACGGTCAGTCCCAGGCTATTGTTGTATCGTACAGCGAAGCGTAACAAACAACTTCCTTTCATGTCAATTACCTATAAAGTTAACATAATGTGTGAGTAAAATTACAATAGGACCGGACTTGGGTCAACTACAGATCTGATATCAAAGAATTTGTTCTGTGATAAAATGGGTGTTTACCTATAGGTATTCTTTGGTAGAACTTACACCAATCGATCCGACACCGATACCAATTTTTAGCTACCAACACTCAGAACTGAGCTTTTAACGTGGTATTGACCATAAAGTTCATAAATAAAGAAGGAAACTCTCACATTTCAAATAATTGCTGTTGCTGAGTTCAGTTACGAAAAAGAATTAACTGGCCATCTAGTTATTTATAAAATTAAAATATAATTCACCTTACAACATCAAAATTAAAATTTAATCGTGGTTCTCTAATTTTGCAGCTGTCCCGCTACTTCATTAAGTAGCAGTTAGCTATTTCTCTACTACAAAAGACGAAGCAAATGCTGACAAATTAAGTTAGTTACCTTTGAATTAAGTTTAGCGATTAATTAGCGTCGACGGGTGAAAAATATACTGACGTCGAAATAAGGTCCGTTTATTTAATACGCCGGGTACTACCCTTAATTAAATTAACCTGGTAGTTTGGGAAACTTTTATAATTCAATATTATAATATATACGTTTTGTATGTACAATTCTTATATTTTCTACAACTTACCGACAGAATCCGTACATCGAAACAACACTGAAACTCCGAGTACAAACAACTGTGACCACTTCATCACAAAGTTTTTCAACAAACTCATCTTCACCAAACAGAAAAATAAAAACAAAAATTCAAAAAACGTTCCAAATTCGAGAACGTCGCATTTTCAAAAAAGTTTTCGCAAATCGAACGCGGGAGCGACAACGGTTACAATTCGCTCGTGTTTGATTCGGTGCGGCGATCGTGAAGCAACTGTTCTGACGGAACGGTTGAACGGAGGCTGAGGGTTCCAAGCCACGCATGCGCGAATCTTTCTTCGCTTTTCAGAAAGCGGTGTTTCTAGTTTGAATTATACTGTATTTATTTTTAACGTTACGCTCGATGCGCCTTTGACTTGGTGCATTCCTTCAAAGGTTCTGTTGAATGGAACAAAAGGTTTTCGGTGTTCCGTAGGGACGTGTCCTGTCCCATTAATTGTTTTGTAAATGATTCTGTTGAAACGATTATTTCATGGATATTAGGATTTATATAAATGGTGGGATAGGCACTTTTGAAATAATTTGAAGTATGTTTCTTCTATCTATATAATTGAAAACATTGGAGAAGCTAAGTCCAATAGAGTAATTAATTAGTATATTTTCGGAAGCGTAGAAAATGGTACATTAAATAAAAATTCTCAAAAATCACATTAAATCAATCTGCCTTGCCTTTTCCCAACTATATTGGGGTCGGCTTCCAGTCTAACCGAATGCAGCTGAATACCAGTATTTTACATGTGGCATGGAGGAGTCTCGGTATGTAAAGATGGTCACCCATCATACAGACCAACCCCAGCAAGCGTACCTTAACCTGATGGAACGACCCGTGCGGCTAATATTACTTAGCCACAAGCTCAAAAATCACATTCAATAACAATATTATAAAACAATTCTTAACACATTCTATGAACTCTTCGCGTTCATATGGTCGAGAGATATAATTCCTCCGTTAGATTACTCCAGCAATTTATGTGATCGTGCGACGTCACCGTGACATGTGTCTTCTAACTGAAGAGCGTTTGTGGCGAGAAAGATGAATGGAGAGATTAGATGGCGCCAATTCTGGTAGGCGCTGACTAAGCTAAATATAGTGCTGACTTTTATTAAGAAGCGAGACAGGAAAGAGATGGGAGATATTTTCATAGTAGTTGGCATTTTAATGAATCATGAATTCATGATATTGCACGTAGGTATTTGTTGAACTTAATTTGATCATTTTCATGATTTTATTATCTGTATTAATATTTAATAATTGAGAGAATCTTAATGGTCATTAACAACATAAAAATAATGTAACCAGCGTTTAATCGATTTAATAATAAATTAACTTGTACGGACTCGTATCGAAATTCTATAACCCCAATATCACAGAAAAGCTACACAATTTCCTTACTTCAGATGTCGGTTTTTAATGATTCTTATAAAAATAAGAATACCTATAGACTTTTAGTACCTAGACATTCTTAATTTCCGCTTAGCGATATTGTTGTCGTTAATATTGTTTAGCGAATTACAACTTTCTTTTGTGAGGGCAAAATTGTGTTTTTCCCGATCGCTCGCGAAATATACCATTTATAAAACTCTTTCCTAGTTTTCAGCTTTTATTTAGGTACCTCAAGGTAATTAATTATAACTAGATTTTAGTCAATTAAACATTTACTCAGCCTTTTGAAGTCTATGGATGAACCCAGATGTCCATTTTAGATTGCAAACTGCTCGTTACAAATCTTGGCTCTAATTGACCAACGGATACCGAACTCAAAGTTTCCTAATTCAAGCTCTTAAGTGAATTCAATACCTCAATAAACATGGTCAGGAAACCTCAGCTTGCTAAATATCTATAGGATGGATCTGAAACAGAATGTATTGAAATAAAATACACACATCAACACGGTCTAGGGATATTTCATACTCAATTAAATAACTCGAAAAGTACTGGCCGCATTGTAATCTTTCATACACCGATTTGTTTGTAATTTATCTCAGACTAATTCCAAATTCAAATTTTTGAAAATTCTTTTGTTTCGGTGGCATAAAAATGTCTTGATGTGTAGGAGAGGGAATTTTCATTTGTGCGAAATTTAGAAAACAATACGAATTACGTTTAGTTACAGTTTTTTTTCATTTTTAAACAAAAGATAAAGTTAAAATTGAGGTATTGTAGCCATGCAACGCCAACATTTGACGAGGGCGGAGATGTTACGAGCTGTGGGAATGCTGGAAGCTGGGTCTGTTCAGCGTAATGTTGCTGAGGCCATAGGGACCCACCAAAATGTAATTTCAAGATTGTGGACACGCTATCGTGCCACAGGTGAAGTAGCGGAGAGGCACCGGGGGCCAAGTCGCATCACTACCCCCAGACAAGATCGATTCTTGCAAATTACTGCGCGAGCTCAACCAAATGCAACGGCGACTCAATTGGTCCAAAGGCTGCGAGTGGAACACCAAGTGCTTGTGAGTGACCAAACTGTAAGAAGGCGACTGCATGAAAGCAATCTACGCTCTCGTAGACCACTCCGGGTCCCACCTTTACGGAGAGGCAATCGTGGACGACGATTAGAATGGGTTCGGAACCACGTGGACTGGGGCCGTGAGCAATGGTCCAATGTGCTGTTCACGGATGAATCCAGGTTCGGCTTCCATCCAGATTCACGAAGGACGCGTGTTTGGCGAGTTCCTGGACGATGGAGCCGTCTTCAGAACCCTCAGGAAGTTCACCCATACCAAGGAGGAACAATTATGGTTTGGGCAGGAATTCGTCTTGGAGGACGGACGGATCTCGTTTGGGTGCGGGGCAATATGACGGCAGAACGATACGTCCAACAGGTGCTGGGGCCCGTAATCTTGCCCCACAGAACACAAATGGGGCAAGATTTCCTGCTCATGCACGACAATGCCCGGGCACACACGGCGAGAACGGTAGCAGCTTGGTTACATACACACAATGTTAGGGCCTTAGACTGGCCTGCTCAATTGCCAGATCTAAATCCCATTGAGCATGCGTGGGATATGCTGCAAAGAAGAGCTCTGAAGGAAGTTCCTGAAAATCTGGCTACAGAAGATCAACTTTTTGCGCACCTCAGAAGGACATGGGACAATATTCCGCAGCAAGACATTGACAACCTTGTTCTGAGCATGCCGAATCGTTGCCGATGTGTTATGAACATCATGGGCGCTTTCTCAGACTACTAACTTCAAGTTTATAAACACAAATTAAATGATTTTTCTATTTTTTTCAGTTTTTACTCATAAATTAAAAGTTAATTCATATACGGTTTCCGTCTATGCTTCATTTTTTTCCATAAAATCCTGAAATTTTAATCGAAGTACCTTAACCATTATTAAAAAATGGTAGAATATTAAATAACGTATCTTTTAAATATATACATGTCACATAAATAATTAACACATTGATAGTAATTCGCTTTTTTAAAAATATCCCTAGACCGTGTTGATGTGTGTATCTATATAAAGATATTTTATTTCAATACATTCTGTTTAATTGATCATTTAAATGAGTATAATTTTACTAATACGTAATTTTCACGTATCTACTTCGAACTAGTTTCTCCGCCACTCATAGATGCGTATGCTTAAGTTAGAATTATATAAGAACTGTACTAACAAAATAAAATGGACACATTTGAAGAAAAAAAGAAGCAAAAATACTAGTGGTGTGCTTCATCCGTAAAAGCTACCCACAATTGGTCCCCTCGCGAGCCCTCACAAGCCCTCGATTACCATAAATCACAATAACAGTATATTGAATCCGTCTGAACTAGGATCGCGGCGTTTGCTGAACATTACATTAGCTGTTCACGGTAAGACTAACATCATCAATCAAGGGCGTATTACTCTAAGTATTGTATTTTGTCTGCGTATTATTAGTAACTAGCGGCGTCCCGCGGTTTCACCCGCACAAATCTCGATCCCGTGGGAATATCGGGACAAAAAGTATCCTAATCCAGGTCATGGTCTATGTGCAAATTTCATCCAAATCTGTTCAGCTGTTCTTGCGTGAAAGCGTAACAAACAAACTCACTTTCACATTTACAATATTAATTAGGATGACCGATCACCTGGTGAAGGCCGCAGGAATCCGCTGGATGCAAGAAGCATAGAACTGGTCGAAGTGGCGGTGCTTGGAGGAGGTCTATGTCCAGCAGTGGACATCTTTCGGCTGAAATGATGATGATGATGTTGATTATTAGTAAATTACTTAGCTGTAAAACGTACCAGTACCTATAGTCTGTTCCTAAAGTATCTGATGAAAGTGTTAACAAACCCTGTGGTCTATTTGCCCTGTCAATTTTTATTCGAGTGTAGTTTTCTTTCGCGCGGCTGTAGTAGCTTGTACGTGTTAGTAGCTGTTGCTAAGGGACTCGCCCGCACGCCGCACACCGCTGCTGCCAGCCGCCGCCTGCGACGGGAGCCACACGAGCGTGAAGTCAAAAAGGGTAAACATGACCCTGCCACAACCGCGACTTAGCACTTTAATATTTCAGAAGTATTTTTTATTTGTGTTTTCAGGTATTTTTAGACGCAATGAATAACTGGGAGCGTCAGGATGAGGTCATACGTCATCGTCGACCGTCGTCTCATCGTCTTTGTTACAACCAGACAGTGAAGACGATTTACTTAATGAAACTGATTGATCTTTAAATACCTATATATCCAAATCAATATGAAAATCAGCGCTGTGCTGTGGGTCCCTCATAGCACAGAATTATGCTGAGTGGAAGCCTTCTTGTCACAGTCATGACGTGCAGCTGCCAAATATTTATGTTGTTTATATTTTTGTTATTTATATGCACGTGTCTCTGTGACAAATAAACCTTTTTTTCTTTCTTTCTTTCTTTCTTTCAAATTATTCTAATTCTTATGAGAAGTTTTACTTATTTTTAGTTTTTTTCATGTTTGGCACGCGTTTGGCTTTGCTAAAGTTGCTTGTTTTTAGGCCTTAGCTAAAATAAAAATAACAATTTTGTTCGAAGTCAAAGTCCATAAAATAATATCCACCTAATCTAATGATATTCAATGTTTTGTTAAAAAATATAAATGTAGCCTTTAAAAATGCAATAGAAAAACAGGGTCAAATGTTTATTTGACCCTGCATTTCTATTGCATTTTTATTGTGATAGTTATGCGACGTGAATGTGGTGCTATTTTCACCACATTCACGCCGGGTTAAGTTCTCACGCAATCTCTCACAAAGATAATTAGTAACACGTTCAACTATATTTAGAACGTTTCAACTTTTTCCAAGAATTAATTATTGTATGAATAACATTATAAAATTGTAATTGAAAATTAACAATGAAAACTGAGGTTATAGTACAAATCGGCATCCATAGGTACGTTTTCTAATCCATTTGTTAACATTTTCCTCAGAAACTTTAATTTGGAACAGAAATTACTACAGTTGCAGCCAGTGGAATAATTTTGAAAATCATTTTTAATCAGTGGCGTATCATTCTAAGTACGAATATATAAAGGTATATTCTTTTTACAGAAATTGCAACTCTGCATCTAATTTTAATTTACAAAATGGGGTATCTCCTTTAATAGAAAAAATATTTTTTTCCATGATCATACTTTAATTATTCTTATTATAATTACAATTTTAGTTGGTTATTTAATATCATGACTTTTATTAAATAAATATATTAATCGATTTTTATTAATAAGTAAGTAACTCATAATATCAGTAGATTTAATCCGAATAAACTAGAATAGACAAGTTAGTTGAACGTTAACTTGTTCGGGGTCAGACAAACACTATCAATCAATGGTATACCTATTAGTTAATACTTTCGTCTTAGTTTAATTAAGTAACTTTGAGTTTCAGCGGTTAATTATTTAACGGATTGATATTTACTGCTGGTGTTACTATGGCAATGTACATGAAGCAAAATAATTAATTACGTATTATTTCACGAGCTCTATTGAATTAATATTATGAGTACAACGAATACTTAAATGTCAAAATATCGTGTTTAAAAAGCTTAATGCTGTGTTTGTTTATTTAATACGAAAAGGTGTAATTTAATCATGTTTGCGTACAAAAAGGGATTTAGAAACGCTTTCTATAACATTATCAATCACCAACGTATCAATCAAAATCTCTCTGAATACTTACTTAACGTTGTATTATTTAATAAAGTTCGCGTTTCTATGAACATTCTGATGTGGAAACTATCGGATGGTGTTTGCCGAAACATTAGCCGGCTCACGGTGTGTGCTCTCTAAACATCATCAATCAACTGCGTATCACGAAGGTTGAGTCAAAATAAAATGTATGGCGTAGTATTGTGTTGAAACTGAGCCTATTATTAAACTGTCTGGAAAAATCTTTTGTTTTGGGATTGATTCGATTTAATTTTGATTCAGTTCGGTTTTGATTTATCATAATTTTTAAAGGGTGGTCCAACATCTGACGGAAGATGCGTTGCGTATCGTCGGTCGCGTAACGCCAGAACGGACAAGTAGATAATAAAACATTCAACGATTAAACACTCAACCGATGGTGTGTTATTCCGATGCATCTTCCGCCAGATGTGCGACCACCCTAATATTACCAATTAATAAATGTAAACTAATAAAAAACAAAACAATATTATGAAAATATATCACAATCTGTTCTGAACCGACACAGGTCGAAGGTTCAATCGTTACGGTATACAATGTAATTGAATCAAAAGTCTGCGGGTTTCCGGATTTTGTGGCGTCGCAGGGCGCCATCACCGCGCCCGCGGCCCTTTGGTTCATAGTCCATTGTTACACGGATTTGGTTGGTAAATGGTTTTTCAATGTTGATAATTGAAATGTTGAATAATGCGTTAAAAAAATGGAAATAAAACTAGGGTTCTTTCATAACTTAATGCTGAAGAGCCTAAATAACGACTTGGCAATTTTTTTTTGTTGTATGCGTAACTGTCTGCTGTATCTTTAGACAAGGTTTGCATGAAAGAATATTTTGGAAAATTCACCAAGTTCGAAATACACCCGTTCGACTCGGCACGAACAGTTAGTAATGTATAGGTAAATGTTAAATAACAAATGTAAATAAAACATTTTCTTTGTCGATACGTAAAACATACACTGAAAACCTAAATAATAACTTTTGCCTTGTTATTCATCAAAAGAACAAACAAAGCCGATCAAAATTGTTTGTTCAGCAAGCTCGCCACTAAAATAACTTGCCACCTATTGTTTCCAAAAAACAGCCCCTGTTTACGGTCCGAACCCTCTCATATTAGCATAGATCAAGCATCCAAAATCATAATTCGTCTCAGCAGTGGAGCCACTCGCTCATACATTAGTATGCGGGTCGGCGCTCCCAGCTATTGTGGTTTGTTTATAGACAAATTTCCACCTGAGAATACACTCGAACAAGATGAATCGGACTGATTTCTGTTTGCTTTACGTACAGTCCTTTGTGTTATACCTATTATTCGGGACCCAATCAATCGTACCTTTTATTATTCGTCTGGATTAACTGAGATTATGGTGCGGGCATTTGAAATATCGGCACTGTGGGAAATGTCGGATTTAGTTCGCGACTGTGACGTAAATTGCAGTTGGATTCATTTGGTGTGTGCGCGCCGGAATGAATTTGTGTAAGCCATGGCAAGTTTGGTTTGTTTGCAGATGCCATCAGTTCTGCGTGCGTTTGTGCAAATATACGAACTGCATATAAGCCCTTTATGGGTTTGCTGGTAACATTAATGGAAAAATTCACTTGTAATAAAATTGGATTGAATTGAGAGAGGAAAATGAGGGCTGAACTGCCAACTAATGACAGGCAGTGCGTCTAGTCAACTCAGAATAGATAGTTCAGAAAATTTACTAACAAAATTCAGTATAGAGATTTTGCTACTTTGGGGCAAGTTACACGCGCCCCAAAGTAGCTCTTATGGTAAGTAGCCTCCATTCGAATCAAGGCTACCTTTCCAGGTTTCAAGAACGATTCTAAAAATAGTTACATGTTTATCTTTGTAGTTAGACGAATAGAAGTGGCCAAAAAGTAAAATGTGCCAACAACCTTAACCCAAAAACCGTTTTTCTAAACTTCTTGCCAGGTACAGCAGGTACACGTGTAACCATACCTTTACATAAAAAGACTTAACAAAGTGCTAAGAGCTCGATCCTCGATTCGGCAGTAATGCTCTCCGGAGAATCGAATCATTGCCGCTCGGCTGAGCAAATTAACTACACGGGAACAGAACGTGGGGCGCTGTGTAAATGAGTCTCGGTTCAACATCTGCACTCATTTTAACGCGTGATGTTTGTTTTGGCAGTGTTAAGGCGTAATGGAAAGGGAATCGGGTGCCTGTATAGGGTTTAATGGGAAATCGTTAGAAAGGAAATGCTGGGTGCCGTTAACGGAAACTTTAGATTTTATGTTGCTTGGAAATTTAAATGCGAGCGTGTGGTGGAATAGGTCCATACCCACTTACAGAGA
The DNA here is from genome assembly GCA_949128155.2 of Xanthia icteritia. NCBI lineage: Eukaryota > Metazoa > Arthropoda > Insecta > Lepidoptera > Noctuidae > Xanthia > Xanthia icteritia. Next base: position 22,166,411 of record OX421938.2, read on the forward strand.
AGAGGCTTCAGTCCCAGCAGTGAGAACATTACAGGCTGATAAATATTAAATATATATTTTAGAAAATTTTGAGTTAAAAGTTTTATCTCATGTTTGTTAAACGATGATTATAGTTACTCGAATTGAAGAAAATATCATTCGACATATCACAATAATTATAAAACCGGCTACATTTGTTTTTCGTAAAATCTTGACTCTTTGGTATTTTTTTTAGAGAAATAATAAATTCTTCAAAAGACCAAAATTACATGAATGTTGATAACAGAAACCAACCCTCGAAACGAATTTGCACGGACTTCTCAATGCGACGATATCCTAGAAATTTCAATATTGGCATCGATCTGGCTACCGAGGACCCAAAACCAATGGTTTAAATGCTGCGAATCTAGCTTCAAAGTCTTTTATTTGTTTGTGTTAGCAGTGGTAATGCAATTATGAGATTCTGAGTCAAAGCTTACAAGATTAATTGATTGACTACGCGATTTCGCTTAGTCAATCAATTAATGCATTCTGCCAATATTCTTCGCCATCTCTTTATTTAGAGCCTATTTATTATTAGAGTAGTTCATACATAAATACATGGTTTTTTTCACGAATTTAGGCAGAAATAGAACGCCTAGAACATACAACTTTTGGCTTTGTATGTACTAGTTTGCAATCGGGAATAAGTTGATCATCAAAAGAATTACATTTGGTCATAAACTTATTCCCGGTTGCAAACTAATAAATCTAGGCATCTGACCCTTGTGAAGGATATTACTAATAAGGCCAGTATTTGCTCTTCGAGAGCGTCACTCCATAAATCTCATAAAAATTCTTTGTCCTACAGAATCCACACAAAAGAAAAAAGTTAACAAACATTTGAATAAAACAAAACAGACCTCAATGTCATTTAAGAAAAAAAAGTACCTATTCGAATTTCAAAATTGTTAGCCGTACCTTACCTCTTTCTTGACAAATTAGAATCCCTATTGTTTGTACCCAGGGTTGGTTTGTAGGTTGTTTAATCATAACTTTTTGTTGGCTATTATCGTAAATTCGCGGCAACTGAATAGTAAATTAGATTGGTTCACTGCATATTTAGAGTTCGCTAAGACTTGTAGAAATGTAAGAGATAAGTTGAAAGCAGTTAAGTAAAAGCGAAATATATTGATGAAAATTATTGTTAAATACATGAAAATCCTTTAATCTCTCTAGTATATTGAAATATTTTTCTAATCTAACTAGCCTGTTCGGCCTACTGCGAGGCAAAGGCCTCCCGCTCCCATTTCCTGACAATTAAATTTTCACTAGGTTACAACAATAGGCTATGACGAATAATGTTTCCACTAACACAAACTAAACTGCTAGTGCTACAATTTATTGAATAAAACCCAGCTTACAATGTGAGCACTACTCAACAAAACTAAGTTAAACTGCACAACTCGTTCCTTAAAAAGCAGATACCTCTCTAATCTGAAGCACTAGTCGAAATAAAAACAGAGCGTATCAGCTTGTCCCGAATAAGTTTAAGACTAACTTCACTGAAGCTAGTGAAACTGGGTTACTAATGTACTCAGTCGCAGAGTGAGTGAGCAAATATACTCTTTATCTTGCAGTATGTGTCTTGAAAACTGCATGTACTCGTATGTGTGGCTGTCGTGATGGTATTACTTACTGACGAAGATGTGGAAATATTTCTAGTAGTTTTATAGATAGAAGCACTAAATGCTAAACAGCATTTAGTGCTTTTTAGCATTTAGCATTTGCTTCTGATAACGAAACAAGTAACGGCATGTACATTCACGGACTTTAATTGATGAACCACTTTCAAACTTTACAATTATGCAGTTTTATACATTCACGATATTACCCGATTAAACACGAACTCAAACCGCATGCTCGTCAACAAGATGACAACGAAAATAGTCTTATCCATAGAGGACGACGGTACCTTGCCAATTCATTTATGAAAATATTATGTATGTGTGAAAAAATCTATATCTTTTTAATAAAATAAGTGTTAGACAATTTTAATACTAGACAAAAACATAAACATACATCTTTTATGGGGTACTGTGTTAAATGTTACAACAGTATACCTTGTGATATATTAGAATTAAATGAGAGAAACAAAACTCATATAAAAAGTCCACTTTGTAAACAAGCATATTACAAATTAGAGGATTATATCCAAGATAAAAATGCTTGGAAACATGCTGGTCCTGCTCCATTAATTTAGAATCTAGACAAAATCTAACTGGTTGCTAATTTAACTGTATAATATTATTTTATTGATTTTACATTCTGTGATTACTTGAACTCACACACTGACTTATTAGTTACCTATTACTTGTTAAAATGTTAGGAATATTGTATCATTTTACAATGTTTGTAAATATGTGAGCACCGTGCATCTATCACATAATTAATTTATCTGTCATTCCTCAATCTTTCATTATTTTTACCTATCGTGGTATAGTAATCTTATTCTAGGTGCATCGTCTTTACATATAATTATATAATTGAAGTATACAAGATATTGTGAAAACATTTTAAAAGAGTAACGGTGGAGTTTCTTGCCCATACTTCTCCATACGAAAGCTACCTTTTGGAAGGGGCGATTAGTTTTTTTTTTTTGTATATTTTGACCTTCAAAAGTGTCTTTTTGTGCCTAATTGAAATAAATTATTTGATTTTGACTTTGACTTTGAGGTTGAAGATTGACTTATAAGTTGTCAATGATAAATCAATGCAATGTTGCATACGTTTATCCATTCTATTTGATACTGACCTCTTTTGAATAAAAAGCTCATTAAATACTCGTTATTTCTGAAAACCCATCTGAAGCCCAAAGTATCATAATTGTCATGAACGTCATCTTTGACGCTACGCGTTCGGATAAAATCGTGGGTCCGAGTTTTTCCGATGTCGAAATGACCAATCATAATTCCTCCGTACACTAAACGTTACTATCGCTAAGCTATAGCTAAGCAATTGTCGCTAGGTTACGGTTGCTAGACCTGCAATTGGTTGAATTTGGGTAGTGACTCTGCTGTCAAGTTTGTAGTTCTGGCTCTCAAGTTAGCCAACTGTAAATATTGCATGAGAGTGTAACATTAATAACAACTGATACTCAAATGATACGCCTGTCAAACACTCAATGACAAGGATAATAGAAAAAAAATCTTCTTTGTTACGAAGACGTATGACTTTCCGTGTCTGGATGTATGAGTATAACCGACTAAATTTGCATTACACGGCTAAAATAAGAACAGTGGCAAGTGGCTCATCAATTAAAATTCCGTGACTATATCAACACATGTATACACTCGGAAACAAAACGATATTTTTATACTCACACATTTTCTTTTCCAAAAAAATAGACACACAACCCATGTTTTTTTATTACACCGAAAAAAGGAAAAACCATAATATGCAATAACAATGCAGCTTGGACATGCACATGACCAGACTTTGTTTTATCCCCTGTCGGCCGTTCATACAAGCTAAATATTTCATGCGGGTGAGGTATGCTTGTCGCTTTTCAATTTAACTCTTTTTATACCGCAAACAAACGGAACTAGCATTTTGACGATTTACATTCTCGTTTTGCATAAAATAATAATCTGGTTCGAGTAGGCCACACTTCGGATTTTTGGATTTTCAAAATATTTATTTTTGTAAATAATTTACGTGAAATGCTGTAGCTGTAGTGCACTTAAACTGGTTCAGTTGGATGGAGAAGAACGTGAAATTTAGATTTAATTCTAAGCTACTTACTAGTTTTTGAAAATAATTTAACACATTCAGAATTGAAGAATATTGGTTTACTGATGTACAGTCGGCGTCATAAGTACATTACTAATTAATATTTTTGACCTACAAAATTTATTAAAGGTAAAACAAATGAAAACCTTAGTTAATTATATTTATTAGAGATCAAACATTCTAGGCCCTTCAAAGAGGCATTTCAAAATTTATCCCTTACAAAATTTGCCTTACACTGAATCAAAATTCCTGTGTTGTTATCTAAGTTCAACGTCCGCAAAATATAGTAATTAATTGCTCAATTATGATGTAACGAGCCTATTGCCATCAACCGAGCACAATTCCAAACTCCGGGCTACTACTGAGAAATTCCTGTTGGAAAAACCCGATAATACTTTGCACATGTAAAGGCACTTATTGTATTGTATTATTTATACATTAAACTTGTATCTAAATAAACATTAAGTAGGACACGGTCATTATGATATCGGCATATTAAAATAAAGTAACACGAGGGCAAAAACTGCTCAATTCATAAGTATCTAGTATCTACACAGGCATATGCTTGAATTGATCAACCAAACATGCAGGGGCTTTGTCCTGTAGACAAATTTAACGCAGTATGTAAAATTCACAAAAAAAAAACATACAAATAGAAACTCAACGCTACATCAAGCTTCGTGGCTGACTGTCCACCGTCCGTCAACCAACTGGATTGTAACATTTCACACCATTAAATTCTCGCACCATTCAATCAATGCTCAGCTCATACATGTTCACTGTGCATTATTTAAACGAATGCGAGAAACACGCATTGTTTCGTTAGCCGAACAATCCAATATATTTGTTATTCATGTTCTGTGAGGCTCATATGACAGTACCAAGCAATATATTAGTGGGAACGGCTATATTTTACAAAGAGACAAATTGCACGAAAGTCTGCCGGATAATATCGATGCGGTGTATCAAAAGTTGTGTTTGTATTGCGCCGTTTATTTTGACTTATACTTAAGATATGGCGGGGTTATTTTTCTTTACGATTTATGTACTGGTTTTGTTGGATACTAGCTTCTTCTCGGTACGAAACAAAATATTTGTATAATTAAAATGAAATGCTGTTCGTTGGTAAGCGCATGACTTGAAAATAACTGGACGGATTCGGATTTTAAAAATTTAAAAATGTTCCTAGTAGTCCGAATCAGGTCCTTACGGAAAGAAAGATTGAAAAAGTTTTCCAGAAAATCTTCAAGTTCGGGATAGACTGAACGTCGTTTTTTACACGACTTATTGAAATTAAGACAGGACAACGTCTGTCGGGTCAGCCAGTTATAAAATAACTAGATGTGCCCCGTGGTTTCAGCCGCATAAGTCTCGATCCCGTGGGAATATAGGGATAAATATTTTATGTCCTAACCCAGGTCATGGTCTACCCATGTGCCAAATTTTATCTAAATCTGTTTTAGTGTGAAAGCGTAACAAACAAACAAATAAACACGAGGTTCGCTGGGCAGTGCGCGCCGGAAGTAAACATTAAGTATTGCCACCTGTGGAGGCTATTTTAATGTGGGATGCAATTAAATAACCTCGACGTGCAACGTAAAATACTATCTGTGACTGTTTCTCCACGTGTTACGTGTTTTTGTTAGATATTTTTAAGTACTTACATACAAATCTGACTTTTACATTCATACAACATGGCCCGTGAAACGAGGTCTAAGGCAAAAATTTTGAAGTCTCTCTCCAAGGACTTCCTAAAACACCCCCATAGCTGTTTCTACATAATAGGCGACTATAATCTCCCAGAAAAAACTTGGATCACTCTGGGCCCAACTGGACCTCTTATCGGCAGTGGACTGGGTACTGGTGCTTCCATAACTTGTAGCCAGTTAAATAACTTAATGTCATTACTTGATGCTTTACAATATAATGTAGTGGCAAATACTAATGGCAAAATTCTTGACCTAATTATATCCAACCAACCCTGTACGGTAACGGTTGCGTTGTTTCCTCTACTTCCAATCGACACGTATCACCCACCTTTTATCTATGACATAAGTCCAAATGTAAATGTTCAACCTATGAAAAAGCAACCGCTACAAAAATACAATTTCTACAAACCCGATTATGAGCACAATAACCGCAAAATTCTGTATATTGACTGTTCGGACCTTCTTGCCCCTTTGGGATTCTAACCTACACTTTAAGTATGAATCAGTTTTGGCTGAACTGAAATCCCTTGATCTATCTAAGGGACCAGGTCGTCATGGGCTGTCTGCATTTTTTCTTAAAAATACTGCTGCTTTTATCTGTAGACCTGTAGCTATAATCTACAACAAATGTATCACCGAAAGTGTTATGTCAAAGGTGTGAAAGCAAGCTAATATAACACCTGTACAAAAGCCGACCGACCTATTTCTATTTTATCTACCTTGTCGAAGCTTTTTGAAAGACTGGTATATAGCAAAATGTACCCTGTCCTAGATAACACTATTATACAGCAACAGAACGGTTTTGTGAAAAAGCGGTCCACGATAACAAATTTATTGGTATTTTCTAGTGACCTATTTGATAACATTGACAATCGTATACAGGTTTATGCAGTGTACAAAAACTTTCAAAAAGCTTTTGACAAGGTGGATCATGAATATTGTTGCTGAACCGAATAGGTTTCAATGGTAGGTATTCGTGGTAACTTGTTGCGATGGTTCATTTCGTATATCACTAACCGTTGTCAACGGGTTGTAATTAAGGGATACCACTCTCATGCTACTCGGGTTACATCTGGTGTCCCACAGGGCTCTATTCTTGGTCCTCTTTTATTCATTATCTTTCTATCTATCGCACACTATGTAGGCAGGCATATTATAAGTTGGGGGATTACAACACTGATAAAAATGCTTGGCTCATTGCTGGTCCTGCTCCACAGCCACAACTATTATTTTTTTTTTTAAACCTTTTGGACCTGCTGAAGATTGTAAGACCATCTTTGTATTGGTATAACTGTCTTATTTAAAAGTGAAGGAAAACATCGTGCGGAAACCGGCATGTCCTAGAACCAAAAATTCAACTTCATGTCACATCTACCAACCCGCACTGGTCCGCGTGGTTAGATTACAGCCCACTCTATCTCGATATGAGGAGGCCTGAGTTCCGGCAGTGGGAAAATTATAGGCTGATTATTTCATATTGAGACCAATACATAATTTTATTCCTAAAAGCATTTTTTTCCAAAGTCACATTTAGACATTTTATACCAATGAGGTAAAAAAAAAACACAAGATTTAAAAGTTTGGATGAATACGCACAGCAGCGGACAAAGAAGAAGTTCTACATTCAACAGTATTCAATATTTAAGCTATCGCTATAAATTACGAGGTTATTTCGTGACGTCACGATATACATATATCGCCGTGCTATTGTCGATCCGTTACAATCACGATTTAGTATCTATTGTATGTAGTGCATTGTGGAGGTTTGCATTGCAGTGTAAGCGCATTGTAGTCGGGTATTGATTGTATACGCAACTATGTATTATGGATCGCTCATTGATGAATATACAATTTTAGGATTGCCTATCAGGATCAGTATCTGGATTTGTCTATAGTAATGTCCTTCTCACAGAGAGGAGATTATGTTATCCTATGCTATTATTCTATGGACTTTTAAAAGGCTATTTAACCAATGCAAACAGTTTTAATGGGTGCCTGAGAAATTATTAACAGACTAATGCGACATTTTTGTCTATACGCCTCTGATATTACAAATGTATTTTCTTCTTTAGCGGTAAGAGACCTCTTATCCTAGAATGGGCTGCCTACTTTTTTCTCATTTAACAGCATAAAAACAAAAGACATTATCGTTAAACCGTAGCGGACAGTCCTCGCATATTAATTCCTTGTAATAAATATAGAAACGGAAACGTCCTACATTCGTAAATAAACACAATTTAAATGAACACGAGTATTAGTACGAACAGCGCACTTAATAGCTGGTATTGTATTCCATAGGTACAGTTAAGTAGGTACATACAAGTGTTCAGAGCGATTTCGTTATACTGTGGCAATTGGCTTAAGCTTTTTGTCTCATATTTTCGTAATATTATTACTAAAGGATATCTTCTACATAATGATAATGAATAATTGCTTGAAGGAAAGCGTTACGTCTCCCAAAACACCAAACTAAGTTTATATCCATTTTAGTACATGGTATATTTTCGTTCGGAAATCTATTTATACTACAAAGCTGTTATCCATTTTTTTAGGCAGTGTAGAGCACTTTGTATTCCATAATCTGGTTATAACAAAGTGAACGGTTTAAAGTATGTATTTTTTCGCTTTGTGTGTAAAGTGAATATATTTTTCACACAAAAAAAATTGAAAGGTACGATTGAAAGAAAAAAGAAGAAAAAAATTGAAAGGTTCGAGGTTGATTCGGTTAAAATCTGCCGGATTAAGAGTCTATAATACCTCAAAGTAAAGCATGATCCTCCGTTACATCAAAAATACTGCAGCATTCTTTTTTAAATAAATATATGGTTTTGAGGATTCATTTTAAGTACTATGTTTGACAAAAACACGATTCCATAAGATAACTATCGGCGCCTTGGAGCCTTTTCCCCGCCAGTCTCGCTTCTCACTCATTCCACGAGCAGTAGTGTGCGAGCGAGATAAAATGTGAATTTGAGCTGACGTATTATGGACTCTCTAAGTGATTTTTTGGATCACACGACAAAAAAAAAATCAATTATTTTCCTTAGTCTTGACGTAAAAAACTGAAGACCTGTCACTACCTATCCTAGAGATATTGTGCGACATCACTAAGGTATAACTGAGACCATACTGACACTCCCCTGCCAACCTCAACTGCCCATAACAAAACTTTGCCCATTTCATAAAATATCCTCAACGACAACTACCAACAATGGTCACTGTTTGCCCAAGCCTCAAAGTGTAGCAACAAGGATTACTTCCACACAAACTGCATCGTGTCGCTCTGTTGCCACGCTGCACTCGTTGCTCGCGACATGCCCAACTTGTGCCGTTTGTTGCCTTAATGCCATGCCCGCTGAATACTTGCGGCTAATGGTTAGCCCTGACTTGTGTTTCTGTTCTTAGGGATTAAGATTGAGAATGTAAATTGGAGGGTGCTTAGATTTGGTTTGGTGGCAGATTTAAGGGGAATTACTAATACATTTTCTGCTACAGGATCCAATAGCAACATGTTCATTCTTTCTCGGGCAAACTAAATATAAAAAAAAAATAGGATTTCGCCTAATTTTAATCTTTTAAGCCATTTAAGGCTTAAAACAATATTTAACAAAACCAACAACGATCCCGAAATGTTTTTTATTTTTCGCTGTCAAAGCACATACAAGTCTGTACATGAAAGATCACTGTACAATAACTACTAAGTAATTCACACATTTACAAATAGAAAGCTAATTTTTCACCACCCCTCATGTCGTCCCCAATCAGTGCAAGTGACCGGTATTCAGCCACAGAGAGCATTCGCACGTGCCGAGCTATATTGCTGTTTAGGCAGTTACCGCGCCGAAACGTACTCGTACAACTAATAACCAACCCAGTAATAGCAGTCCAACTTCAGTTATTGTGATGAGATGATTGTGTTCGTGCATTATTGGGATTTGAATGTACGAGTAATGTACAGTCGGAGAACGATAAGGTTTTATCACGTCTGGGTTTTTTTTTAACGACTTGCAAAAGGAGGGGGTTATCAATTCGGATGTTAATATGTTTTTTAAATGTATTTGTTTATGTATGCTCCGTCATATATAGACAGATTTGCAAAAATATTTTTTTTGTTTGAAAGGGTATCTTTCCGAGATGGTCCCATTGTTATGTTTAGGATCTGATGATGGGATCCTGAAGAAATCGAGGGAACTCTTTAAATATTATAAGCACACCTATAGCGATTTGGGTATTTTATACTAACTCGTGCAGTTGCTCTAGGAAAGCACCATTTGTTGAAGTAGAACTGATAATGAAGACCACAGATGGCCACCGGAACTGCTCAATAATAAGTATTTCACGGGTTGCGATTCGATTACTTTAATGTTTTTTCTTTGTTTGCCAAGAAATTTATTCTCCTCACAATGCATATAAAGAAGTGGATCTAATGGTGAAGTACGAGAAGAACTCCTCAACCATTAATGTCCCTGCATCGGGAAAAGCAATATTTTGTAAAAGGTGATGAGTGGTTGACATTAGGCTAATGTTACAATAATAATAATGTTACAATAAAATACCTCCCCACATACTTCAACTGAATGAAACGTTAAATCTTATATTAAACGTACACTATGCAGCCAAGCATATTATAAGTTGGGGGATTACATTGCTGATAAAAATGCTTGGCTCAACGCTGGTCCTGCTCAACAAGCTTAAACTAATTGATTAGCATTTGAAAATACCGTTGGAGCTGCTGAAGATTTTAAAAACTATCTTTGCATTGTATAAATTCAATGTCTTAGCATTGTATAATTGCATAGCACATGTGTGAGTACTATGTACCGACTATAAAGCTACCATTTAGGTACTGGGTATGTCTTTCATTGACTTGGATGTGCCCTGGCGGCTGAGAGTATGTCATGCTCACTTTAATGTCTCGCTGGCGGTGGCGCGTGTGTTCGATCATTTAGCTCCCTTCAAAATGGTTGAGCTGAATGGTGCTAATCCATGCGTCATGTTCGTGAACGGGCGCCGTCAGTAGGGACTGGTCATCTCTTAGCTGCCACGGCGATTTTAATTTAATTTAATGTTTGAATTAGTTTATATTTTTATTTCTAACAGACGCTTTTAATGTTTTGCATCGTTCTCACATATATAACTTCAACTTGAATGATGTAACCAATATTATGTAACCATTTTTTTTATTTAAAAGAGTGTCCGTGGAGTTTCTTGCCCGTTATTCTCCATAGGTACCTACTACGCTTTGGAATGGGCGACTAGCTTCATATTTCTGACTGACCGACCCCTTGACAATTCAAAAGTGCCTGCAATTGGTTTATTTGAAATAAATGTTTTGAGTTTTTGAGTTTTGCTATTGTAACTTAGATAAATTACGAACTGACCCACTAAAAAGCGAAAAAAAAATGCAACTATCTTCCAAAAAAACACCACAAAATGAGAAATAATTTTAATTTCGGAAGTCAGTGTCCTTGGTTTTGTATTTGCCACCGTATTCCGAAATTTAGGTTAGGTTAGGTTAAGTAGGTGTTTTTAGAGTTCCATACGTCCAAATGAAAAAAGGAACTTTTGAATCATTCGTGGTCTGTCTTTGGGTGCGGACTCGTAGTCACGTTAGATTGTCACACCAGTTTTTTTCCTGTAATTCACACTGCTAATATTTTTACATCATGTAGTCATTATCAACTAGAGCGGTGCGATAAATGTTTGTTTCAATAAGACTTCATTTTAAACTCGATGCGTCTCATATGCGTGCCACCATAAGATTGTGAGGACCGTTAGTTTATGATCTATAGGTATTATTTCCGTTAGATTGTAAACTGTTGAAAAATTGTGAACTGTGTGTGGTTAGGTTAGGTTAGAATTGTGACCAACCGCGGCAGCGGCCGTCAAGTGGTACTTCCAAGTTTGCTTGTAGCTAGGGAGTCTATTTAATACTAGCGCAAGGTGCATCATGTTGCAAGCAAGTTTGATTTCCAATAGATAGATTATAAACTATCGAAAAATAATTCGTTAAATTTGAAATGTTTTAAATTTTTTCTACAGTTTATAGTCTAATGGAAATATATGAGATAAAATGTGATAAATGGTGTAGAAAAATTACCAGTGTGAAAAACAGGAAAAAAACCTGTGAGTCACACTGGTGTTACAATGTGGTGTGACTACGAGTACGCACCCAATAAATATTCATTGTACGGAACCCTCACTAGGTGAATTCAACTCGTGCGAGTTGAATTCACCTTGTTCGGTTTCTTTTATTCTTCTGCATAATATGGTATGATTTAAGTTGACTGCGCAAAAGAACTGCCCGAGCGCCCGATGTGCGGAGAAAGAATGTATTTAATAATTGCATAACCATTTCATTCTTCGGCTGTGCAGATTCTCAAAAAAGTATTTCGATGTCTAGGCATTCGTTAAACTTGATCGAGGAAATTAATAAGAACCATGTAGAGAGGCTTTTGAGTCGATGGCTTATTTATTCCAAACAATGTCTTCATCTTGACCCAGATTTTATCGAACCCGATTATACCAACTTCAATAGAACCACTCAGTCTTATAAGTTATAACATAATACGATTGTGGTAACTATGGATACTTACGATGTTTACGATCGTGTGGAATGGGTAATGCATACTTGGTTTCATTTTCAGGTTCATTTTCCTTGAAAGAAAACATCGTGAAAAAATTAGCTAGTTCTAGAATTAAAAAAAACAAAGGTATGTGACATCCACCAACCCGCACTGGGCTAGCGTGGTGTATTATGGCCCAATCTCTCTCACAGGGAGAAGGCGTGTGTCCCAGCAGTAGATACGTTGTTGGCTGACTATGCGGTTCACTTGTAGTATCGTAATATACTATTTCACTCGCGTCTTAATTAAAACTTATTTAAAGTGTTTAAACCAGCCGTAGTCTGTTTATATGTGTTCCACATCCATCCTGCTATACAAGCGTTTTTTTTTTCTTTTTCTTATTTGTCAAGTAAGGTTTAATAAAACCAGCCAGATATAAAGTATTCCTACAGCACGTCTAAACGTGCCTTTAAAGATAAATTCATAGCGAACGTGTCGGTGCGTGTCGTAGGCATATCTCTGTGCACCTCGGGCTGATTCTCTAGTACTTTGGTTTGTTCACGAAACATAGCGCTGTAAAGTGTGCACTCGTCCACTTACAATAATTAGTAGACCAGTTGTAGTGTTCTCCTAACTATCCTAGTGACTTTTGTTTATTTGTTTTTTATGCTTTCACGCTGAAACGGCTGATCGGATTTGAATGAAATTTGGCACATAGGTAGACCATGACCTGGGTTCGGACAAAATACTTTTTATCCTGATATTCCCACGAGATCGAGACTTATGCGAGTGAAACCGCGAGGCGCAGCTAGTGGGTTATAAATTAAGAGGTAGGGTGAAATATTCATTTAGGTTTTATTTTTATATTCACTCCTGTATCTTTTCTTCTTTCGAATGTAACTTAAGACTGTAATTGAAGGTTTTAGGTATAGAATGTACTCTTGAGCTTTTTCATTTTCAATAATGGAATAAATATTCAGGCGAATCATTGTAATAAATGGGCAGGGCTTGTTCAGGATTTTCATGTTAGTAATTCAATTCCCTTTCATCCATTCTGTCTGTACATGGTCCATCATTAGTTAGGGTATGTCTACCCTAATCATTGTGCCCGGAAGCTATAAAAACTCCCTATTCCTGCAAGGCCACATAGTCGAAGATACCTACAGGGTGAATGTAACGTCGGACCGTACTCTGCTTTTAACGCATTTGCGTTTTAGTGCTCACTATTCGCGACACACTTTTTGTTTATACACCTATTTTACGACCTTTGTACAGCGATGGAGCCATAAGTCTCTGGAAAATACCCGTTTATAGTATAAAAGGGTAACAGAATTGAGCGATGAAAAGGTCACATTATAGTTTTTCAGGGAAGATAGGACGTTTTTCTTTTAATATTTTCCGGATTTCTTGTTGTGTTTTAATATCTGTTGGGTAAGTCTGTATAATCAAAAGTACCTGGTCGACCAAGCTGTGCTGGGATGAAAATATAGAATGATCATTTAATAGTATAGCATAGTTCATACTTATACTATACTTGTACTTGTACTTATACTTGTTCTTATTTAGAGATATAAAAATTATGTATTAGGTATGTTGAAACTGTTGGTACTCCCCGTCACTTGTCCATGAGGGTTCATTAGAAAACCAGCGTCAGACAGCATTTGTCGGGCATTAATGCTGAAATGAACCTTTTTGGCGCAGCCGTGAGGCACACACTATTATTGCTTTATAATTATTTTCACTTTTGTCTTTGTATTATGTGTTTCACGAACTGTGTCCAAATAAATATTATTCTTTCTTTCTTTCTTTCTTTCTTTCTATACTAATTCCATTTATAGTACACACTAATTCCATGCTGTCATTATAGTACATACTAATTCCATGCTGTCATGTTATTAGGTACTAACTAATTATATGTTGCCATGTTATTATTCTAAGGTGGCCATCTTATTCTAAACTTTTTTAAATACGGAAAAAGGAATTTTCTTAGATATGAGACCTAGCTAGATTGATTTTTCGTCCCCGTAAACCGCTACATTGCAACTTTCACCGAAATCGTTGGAGCCGTTTTCAAGAACGTGATTACAAATATAAAATATATACAAATATTGCACGTTTAATAGTATAGGATATAGATAGATACTATTTATTCAACATAATGTAGTTTGGAAGCAGCTATGAGGCCTTGCCCCAGCTTAATAATTGCGTAACACACGATCAATCATAATCTGAATCATTTTGAAGGATATTGCTAATCTGCTTCGTTATGTTCGAAAAATTTGTCTGCCCAACAAAGTAAATAACGCAATTAATGTTATTGAACTGTCGAAATGAAACAGGTTGTGATTGATCGTATGTTACGCAATTAGCGCGCTGTTTTACAACGCGCAGGGAGAAGAATTTCTCTAAGTTTTGTTGTATATTCGGATCTCCATTTAGTAAAAGCACTGCACACGTGCTCCACTTGCCAATATGTTTTGCTTTACTATTTCACCAACCCGCTGATTATGCTAATGATTATTATTTAAGAGGTTATATTTTTCTTCAGGTTATTTCCGTCCAGAACATTCCGTCCAGAACAATGTCAAACCTGAAAACTTAACAGCACACAATGTCCTTCCGTATATTTCATGTGTTACGTTCATTAGGATCCAAGGCGCGATAACCGAGGTTAAACTGTACATATCTCTGGCAGACGGGAAGCGTGCCTCATATCCTATGCTCACTACTCCTACTGGTAGGTACTCTTACTGAAACTTTGCCTAGCATCGATGGTTAATTTAATTACAGCTTCTCGCTTTGGTTTCAACCTTATGGTTATACAGTGTCACTGGATAAAGTGCACTAACGGAAAAGGGTGGATACATACTAATGATTGTAAAACTATCTTGATTTCATGCAAGCGAATTTTTTGTTAGGTTTCTCTCAGAAATTGTGCACAACGTGTCGTGGACAGAATACCGTCTTGTATGACAATAGCTTTTGTCTGCAACATCCGATTTTATTGACACAAAGTCTATATTCTGCTTCAAATTAATCTCTGTCTACCTGTGAAAACTACATGAAAGTCCGTTCAATAGTTCTGGAGATGTGCGCGAACAAACAAACAGATAGACAGATAGACACCGGATTCTACTGTTTTATTATATGTATATATATTTATGGCTTGTGTGTTCTCATAATTATTATTGAAATTAAGCGAATATCATATACCAAAATTGAGAATGTTACCAATTAATAAATTCAAATGTAAAATGTTTACTTGGCTCTTAGACATGTGTTTTTATTCCGTAAATGAATTTTTAAATCATATTTTTTGACATTGTCATTAATATTCTATGCTATTAGTATTTTGACATTATAATTAATATTTTGACACTAGAACTTATATTTTGACATGCATTTTTATTTTGTCTTGTTTTGTATTTCATGTTTGAAAAAATAATTAATTACTTGACATTACACATAATCTTATTCAATTAATCCAAATCAATAGTATTGTATCAAATTAAGTATATAAATTCAAAACAATTATATTAATAATTTAAATTGTATAATTTTTATTGTAATGTCTACGATTTGCATGCACTTATCTTATTTAATTTTTCTATACCAGCAAAGGTAGTATATGAGAATAAATGTTTAATTTAAGATCTCAATGTACCATATACTTAGAAATAAATATTACTTTTACAATAAAATTTCGTGTTGAGTTCATTTTAGCTTTGACTAAACTATAATATGATCTTTCTATGTCAACTTCGTTACGGAATAATTACAGTTCATAGATACCGATACCGACGCAAGTAAGTTTTATCCCATCAAAAACTTAAATGAGAAAATGGGAGCCAAGTTCAATATTAAAAATATGCGTGGATGTCGACTTCGCCGACAAAAGAATTGATATCTAAATGGGTGCCAAGTTCTGTAGATAATCCTGAAAATTTATAAGATTTGACTTGGCTAGTTTTTACCAGCAAACCACACAATTACCGAGCAGGACGCAAAATTTCAACTTTCTATCATCAGAAAGTGGATTAGGTTTTTGATCTATATGCCAGTCAGTGTGATACGAAAGCCGATTTTTAGATGTTAATATCACAATAGCCGTTTGACTTATATTTATGAAATTTTTGGTTTAGTTAATCTAAGGGTTTTAATATCATGTGTTTATGTTAAATAAATTTTGAGTTATTAAGGAGTCAAAACTGACTCCCAATGGTTCGTGTAACACAACACACGACTGTTGCGTCCCCAGTCCCTTTTTCTTGGCTTGATACGCTACCACGAACAGCTAGTCGTCACTAATTTCACCATATTTTTTTGATTGATACTCATATCAAAGATCTAGGTTTTCGAATTGACAAGATGGGAAGGTACTTATCTTGTCAATTTGAAAACCAATCTAAGCACAGAGTCACTGCAATGTATTTTCTGAATAGATGTTTCTGGTAGTGATTTTGACAGCCGATTCGAATTGACAAAAAAAGTAGGATCGAAGTCACGTAGCTAAATATAAATAAATTGGTGTAAAACTAACTGGCAGGCATAGGTGTGGCGGTAGACAAAGTTGAGCGCGATAGTTGAGCGGCAGATAGTTGAGCGGCAGATAGTTGCGACGCGACACTACACACGTGACCTGACGCACTGATAAGTCTGACGTGTGACATCGCGTCAATGTGATAGCATTGCCCCCTTTACTTTATACGATTTATGCCCGTTCTCACCAACATCCCCTAAGTTTATGGGATCCCCTAAGAATGGTTAGAGGGCTGTTAAAAGGTGGTTTCTGTTTCACCAACAGTAAGGGGTCAGTTTAACGTTAAAAGGTCCCCTAAATTTAGGTGGTCGAAATGTGGGCCCATAAACCGACACATACGTAAGTGATCTCTTAAGCAACGAACATGGATAGTGATTTATTTGAATTTGTTGAAAATTTAGAAACTGTTTCTACCATATTCGACGTAAATAACAGCCGTAGACCAAAAATATATCGGAAACGACCAAACTACTTCGAAAGTAATGATGAAACTGACTTTTTTCGGAGATATAGGTTATATAAATCTTCAGTGTTATATTCATTGGAAAAGATTGAACATACCTTAGAATTTCCTGATAATAGGTGAGTACATAACTTATTAAAGTTTTTTTTTTAAGTAGGCCATAAAATAAAATTTTAAAATCGTGGTATTTTTTCTTTGTTTAGTCGACGATACATAGGTACATCGATACCTAACTAACAATGTAAACCATACACTTGTGAGGTAGGAACCTCTGTCCTTATTGTATTCGAATAATTACAATTAAGTAAAGCATGTATTATTTTATTTCAGAAATAACTCCTTAACTCCAATAAATCAGTTGTTAATAGCATTGAGGTTTTATGCTACGGGTAATCATTTGTTGGCTGTGGCAGACATGGGTGGAATCAGTGTAGCTACTTGCAGTCGAATAATAAAAAGAGTGTCTTCAGCAATTATGACTCTCTCTTTGACTTATGACAAGTGAGGAACAAGAAAATGTGAAGATGCAATTTTATAATATTGCAAGGTGGGGAACCTTGGATGCATTGATTGTACACATGTGAAAATACAATCACCAGGTGAAACTTAAATTAGGAGTGGTATATTTTTGCTTCACTCTTCATTTTCTCCCAGACTCTTATGAGAGCATCTTTACCCCTAAAATAAAAAATAGATATAGTTTCTCACATGGTATTTATTCATATTGATAAAATATGGCATGTTGGTTTGTACCTATTTAATGATACCTGTACGTGTTTCCCGATCTCAAGTCTTGACGTCAAGAAGTGTCAAATACAATTATGACCACAGATAACACGCGAGGTCTCGTAATGTGTACACAGAGTAAATAAGCAAGAAAATATGAAATTAATTGAAAATATGAATGAAATCATATTTATTATTGCTATCAAAACATGATTTATTATAAACTGTACCCATATAAGTGTATACTTTAGAGAATCACATAAAAACTAGCTTGTTACAAAACATCGATAAGTTCAAAGACGAATCAGTCACTATTATCGAAAACAAAACGTCACATAGCTATGTGTCCCCTAGTTAGGTGGTAAAAATGATGGTGAAACGAAATTTAATTTAGGGGCTAGTTTGGGGGAGCTTTTAAGGTAAAGATCCCATACGTAGGTGTTAGGGGATGTCGGTGAAAACGGGCATTAGTCTGTATGTAGTCTGTACGATGTAATATGGTCACGGTAGTGCCCTGCCAAAATAAGTCAATAATAAAAAGCAGTGGCACTACCTATCTTTTCTCGACACGTTTCGTCGTAAATGATAAATTATTTTATTTCTGTAAAATGATAAATTATTTTATTTCTGTATTTAAAAAAATAGATGAGATCAATGTTTTCTATCTGACTACCTACTCAGAAAAGAAAGGCCGAAACAAACTCAGTCCTGTTTTCGAACCCCGAAAGTGCTTCAGGCTGGATAATGCCAGAGAGCTCAAATTATCAGGATAAGATGAAGTTTGCAGATTATCAGAGCAGATAGAAAACACAGTATGTTTTATTTGGCTGGCTTTTATACTTTGAATTTTATTAATACATAAAAAAGTTGATTTCGTCACTGACTGACTCACTCATCAAAGTCTCTAGGGCACTTCCTGAAGTCCTAGAAAGCTGAAATTTATATGCAGGCCCACAAACAACAACAAAAAAAAAAAAATAACTGTACCTTCCACCCTCCAACCCCCTTAAATGGAGGTGGAAGTTAAATTTCTTACGGATTATAGGTATACCTACTTCCATTTGCTATGAAAGCTAGTTAA
Organism: Xanthia icteritia; assembly: GCA_949128155.2. Taxonomy (NCBI): domain Eukaryota; kingdom Metazoa; phylum Arthropoda; class Insecta; order Lepidoptera; family Noctuidae; genus Xanthia; species Xanthia icteritia. The sequence continues at coordinate 22,185,246 of OX421938.2, forward strand.
GTATGTACATACTCGTAAACAACGAAGAAGAAACAATTTTTTGTTGGCTATGAAGAAAGAAAGAAATACCTTTTTTACCCGACTATGCTAGAAGTAAGGGTTATGATTTTAACATGTAGGTATGTTTTACTTACATAACGCTGAAAGCTTAATGTTTCTGTTATAAAATTATTAGATATAATGTAGAGTCAAGTCCCTAACTCTACAAACTTTACATCTTGGTCAAAACGTATGATTTGGCCGTTTTACGGCTGTCGCACATACACTCTTTTGGGCTTTTGGTAAGAAATTAAGTCTTTTAACAGTAAAAGCGTTATGTAATTTTTGGCAACTTACTTTACATTCAATGTTTTTGGTGGTAGTATTATTAAAAATATATTTACTAAATTATTGGCAGGATTAAGCACACCACATACCCTATATAGCCAGATTGTTGTATTGGAAGGCAAAGTTGAGCGCGATAGTTGAGCTACAGATAGTTGCGACGCGACACAAAACACGCGACCACACGATTGTTCATTCTTCAAGTGTTCAGATACTATTCCCTGATTACTTAAGGTAATAAACAACATACTTTTACATAATGGTTTAACCAACAAATAGCTTTATCCTCAGAACCGATAAGAATATTAAACAATGTTACTTATCGCGATTATATTACACTTATTAAACCAATAACGTCGAGTATCATATTACCAGAAAACAATTTTGTAAAAAGAATCTGATCATAAATTCTCTCTCATTTTGGATGAGAACTGATTTATGAAATTATTTTAATCTGATAAAAGATTGCCTCGGTATTTTTATACCTGAATTATTGCTTCCAAGATCCTTTTTTATCTAAAGATTATTTAACGCGGTTCGCTTTTTGTGGGCAAAATAAATTTTAAGCGTATTTTTTTTTATATTTAAATTATCGAAGTGAGCGATATCTGAAATATTGAATAGAAAATGACTGTGTGGGTGATATCAAATTAACTTTTTTAATCTCATACTTATTTCAATATTCTTTTTGAAGGTCTATTCAAATAATAAAATAATCTTCATTTTTAAATGCCACTCATGCTTTAAAACCATTACAGTCTTTCTCACTTTATTTTAATTAAATTTTACTCATGTCAATATAATTTCAAGGACAAAAAAGTAACTCATGGAGCACATTATTAGTAACATTTAATTACATCACGCTTGTATTTCGCAAAAGATTACGCAGAGGGGATCTGTATATTGCACCTACATTTCGACAGTTTTGTTTAAGTCTCAACTCGTGTCGTTTTTATCTAACATAACTTCTGCCCGTGACTTCGGCCGCAAGCCTTCCTCAAAAATTGGGCTCTATAATGCAAAAATATTTTTTCAAATCCAACTGGTAGTTCCGGAGATTATCCCCTACATACAAACTTACTAAAAAACAAATTTTACCTCTTTATAATATTATAGTATAAATAAAGACTTTATCATGACATTGTCGCCATTCTCAATTTTCTTTCAACATTAATTTTCACACAGTATCAAATGCTCAAAACATACATCGAACACACCCGTTACTAGACAGTACCGTGAAATGGGTGCACAAACTCGCAAATACAATTTGGTAGTAACTGCGTATCGGACGAATTGAGCCACCTCATCTCCCGCTATCTCCCGAATGTTTTCATACTACATATTAAACAGTGACCATCGGATAACTGCGTTTGAAGTTGGAAATGCGTACTTATGAAATGGAGGTGGATTAACTAATCATACCCTTTTAAAAATATGAAATTAGCAGACACTTGTTTGAACACACTAGATACACCTCTGCCTAACCCATCAGGGGTAACGGGGGTGATGTTACGTGTACGTACTAGCTGTAGCTGTGCTTCTGTCTCAGTCTTTTTTTAAATGCAATCTTTATAATTATGTACTTTACATCCTTCAACTTTGCTAAGTAATAACTCTGTAAAGAGAATCACAAATACTCTATATTTTTAATCGTAAAAATGAATCAATAAGTTTCTTAGGAGGAACGAACTAAAGCACACTGAAACACCTAAAAGTAACCTTCAATACTCACTTGTATAACAAGCAAAGCAAAATTACGATCCTCCAAAATGATAAACAACTAATTAAAAGTCGATGGCTCCAAAGACTCCGAAAGATGTCCTAATTTGTATAATATCTCCGCGTTTACTTACGTTCAAAATAAGATGATATCTGTTTGATGAATCGCTTGCTGATTGCAAGCGATTCAACAACTTTACAACTTGTAAATTAATTTCGTGAACTGGTGAAATCTATTAACTTTCTTTTGTGTTTCAGAAGGATATACGAATGGTTTTAATTGATTTTCGTGGAAAACACTTACATTAAGTTCATTCCAATTTATTTTTCTGAGTGTTTTTTTCGTGTATTTTCTTATTGGGCGCGTTTGAGCATTATCCTCTACTTTTAGGACTGCGTGAAAAAAATAGTCTCTTGTGAAATTAGGTACAGGCATGTAGACATTTCATTGTATTTCATAGTTAACTACATATCAACACGAAATTTAACCCTTTCAATTATACTCAATAATTTATTGTATTCCACAATATGTACCTAACTGTAGACATGTGCAGTGGTAACTTAAAATATAAAGAAATCATTATGGACCCTGTCGGGCACAGCAAAATAGTAGGAGCTCCAAATCTACTGTTCGTTTGTATGAACACCTATGTATAACATAAAAATTACAGAGGTTCTTATTTTAGCTGGGAACTAATCATTTCCAACCTTAAGGTCACGTCCTGCGTGACCTTAGGGTTGGGGTCGAGGAATAGGCTAACTAGTAATCCGAGTTACGGGTGTTTATTTTTAATAATACTTACAAATTGGTGAGTTATTCTTGGGTTACCTCTTATAACGATCAGAAAATAGATAGGACTTATGTATAAATATCTCAGTACCTACACTGTCGCTAGTGTTTACAATTTCATACTCCAAAATTAGCATAACACAAATCACAATTAAAACACAATCTCTTCACTCAAAATATGAGGCTTGTGCCCCAAAATTGTTGTTTGATATTTTGAGGAAAATTGCTCTTTAAATATACGCCCTTAATAATTTATAACAATGGGGGTAGGACTCCCTACTTTTCTCCTTAGTTTGCAAAGTGTACATTTACGTAAATGCGAATAAATAAAATTTGGTGCATATTACTTGCTGCCGAGGATGAGTAATAAATACTTGTAATACCCCTAATTTCACGCCACAGTTCCCGAAGGGTTATGCAAATTGCTTTTGGTTCGAAACTTGACTTTATTAGCGTATTTATTTTTCAGGAAAATTTTGCATATCCTGTTTACTTCCCATTTAAACTCTGATACCCGGTTGCCGGGGCCGAGAACGGATAGTTTTACTTATTTATCGTGTTCTGGTCTTTTAAAGTACTGTGAAAGCTTTCCTGTTAACGATACTAATTATTTTCTACTACTTAGTAGGGTTATTATCCACCTAATATAAGGCATAATTATGTTTCTAAACAATCACCCTGACATTACTCACTCGAACAGTATCAACAAAATATCGACTATTATATCCGGTTACATTGTATTTGCTCAAAATAAACAAAACGGCAATCAATTCGCAGATATTCGAAACTAAACTGCAATTCAATCGTTTATCATTTTTACACCGGTTGGTAACTAAAAATTGATAAATGCGCCGATAGGACTAGGGTTGGCAAACGATGTTGTTTATCTATTCGGTTCGGTAAATAAACGAAACTTTTGGAGTTATTGTTGTAATAGGCATTGTTACTATCGCAGCAAAGGTAACTTTGATATACTCGTAATTAATTCGTTCAACAGTGTAACGCTCACTGTATTATTTTTTGCAATTTCTAAACTTTCTAGTACTGACATTCTGAAACCTTTATCACATGTTGTTGTGTTGACTAAATATATGTCGTCTATTGTATTGTATAATGGATGTCCGCAAAGTTACGCCTGAGTCAATTAACTATCTCCCTACCAACTTCAAATGCTTTGAACACTAAATCCTTAGAAGCTTAGACCTTGTAGACCTTTTGATCCATTATCAGGGACATCTTGGTTATTATTTGGCGTAAGTTCCATCCGGGTATGAGATATACCGATGAGGTATGAGGTATTATATTATGAAGGATAAGGTAGGTTTACGGTGTCGTAAGGTCATATTTTAGAGGTCTTCCAAGTACTCTCGGCAGGGTGCACAATGGCAGATCCACTTTTTTTACATAATTAATCAATGCTAAACTGTTGCCAGCACACTATTAAGGCAGGTACCTACAGACGTAATTTTCACAAAAAAATACGTCGAAAAATATCGATTATTTCTATGACCCGGCAGGATCAGCTCTGGAAGACCTGATTTTTTTAATGTGTTTAAGGCAGCCGGCTCTCGCACTATGTCGAAATTCTTTGTTTTAGTTACATAGTTTAAGAGTAATAGGATCAATTGATCTGTGAGGTTAAGTTACAAGTAAGTTAAGTAAGCAATAAGTCCCCTCTTTGACGCAGGTCCTCACCGGACATGGTTGTTTCGGGAGGTTCCTGTTTCGTATCAGGCGGGAGGAAACGCCCAGGTGTCATCACTGCGTGGATCGCCCGGAGGACACGGTTGAGCATACGGTGGAGGTCTGTCCGGCTTGGGCAGAGCATCGCCGTGTCCTCGCGGAGGCGATCGGTGGCGGGGATCTCTCGCGTCCGGCCCTGGTCCAGGCCATGGTACGGAGCGAGAGGGCATGGGAGGCTGTCACCTCCTTCTGCGAAGCACTAATGCTCACGAAGGAGGAGGCAGAACGCGTGAGGGAGAGATAAATTTCGCGCCCTCACGCCCCTAGCCACCGCAGGAGACGCCCTGGGCGCCGGTAATCGCAGGCCCATTCCCGGCCACCGTAGGCGCGGGTTTGCGGACGGTGAGGACTAGGCCCGGGTCGACGGCGCGTTGTGTTCCACGCGCGCCTCAAAGAGATGTCAGCAAATGAAGGGGTCTGATAGGACCGATGCCTGCCGGGGTTGCGGGAAAGTTCGAAAGGGATACCGTGGCCCCTGGTAACGTACAGGCAACTGAAGGAACACGGGTGGGTCTGACACGCGCTCCCGCTCCGCACAGAGCGGGAGAAGTTATTTAAAGGTTAAGTTACACCAAAGGCGATAAGCCCATGGATAAGTCTATTCTTGACACATCGTAAATTAGTGACCCGCTCTATCTCGGAGCATCTACACTTTAAGTTGTAAGTCTTGGTTATGATACAAATTTCTTTGGTAGTTTCTCTGCCCCGCTGTCAGACTAACAGCGGGTCTAATTTTAGAATATATCGGAGTTGCTCTTGTTGTATCAGATGGCAATCGAAAACCACTCTGCAGCAAATAAGCCCCCAAGGACAGCGACAACCAGACCTATTCTGCCCGCATCCAAATATCATTTGTTCTTCGTAACTTTTGATTTTCGTATTTTTGGTGTGGAGACTGAAACCCACCCCCAGCAAATCAGGTCGAGTAGATGATCATGGGTATTGCCAAAATATACAGACAATACAATTAACCCGGTTATCTGAAGCGGCAGCCCTTACTGCAATAGTTAGGCACGCGCATACCGGATAATTGTTAACCGGACGCCCGTGTTATTATCATTTTAACTCCAATTCACAATCACATGCATCGAATCGGTCGAAAATTTTAAAACTTTCATGTATATTCGTTTTTTTTTTTGTAACTGAATTTTTTAAACGAGCCTTCAGCGGCCGTTATCCACGGGTGATAAAAGCAAATGGTAATTATTGTTGCATGCTGTTATGGTAGTTGGAAAAGTAGAATACAAGCTCTCAATTAAATATGCCTCTGCATAGTTATCACTATTGTACCTACTGTCGTTATGTATTTATAAAAAGCTTGTTAAAAGCAATCCATTTTCTGGTTGGTTTTTTTACCTAAAAAGGGTAATATCAGTGTTTGTAAAACACCTTGTGGCGGCATCTACAACGCCACATACGAACTATATATACATCACACTGATGTCACGCAAAATCCTGCATCGTGCAAGCTGCGTTTACTGCACGACGAGTATATACAATGTCCTGACATCAAACGTCGGGCAGTTGCCCACCAGACGAAAAACCCATCTGGTCGGAGGATCCTGACTTTTCTATAGAGGATGAGAGAGCTTAACACCTTGTTCCTTATACCTCTTTAACCTGAAGGCTATTCACGTACTTAGAGACGTTCAAATTCAATTCACAATCACAATCTCATATCAGCGTCAATAAATGCCATTTTTTTTTCGAAAATATATGTAAATTAGAGCTTTTTTGACAGATTGAGACTAAAAATAAAATGCGAACGTTCTTAAATATAGTATAGCCCCTCTGATATCATTAATACAGAGAAGGTTATTTATAAATAAATAATAAATAAATAATAAGGTAAGGCGACCGCCTATATTAAAAGCAATGAATAAATTTATACAAATGCTTGATGTAACCAGCAAAAATTACGATACCTCCACCGTCTGGGCTTGACTGGCGAAGTTTAGCCTCTCAGTAAATGCACTGTAGTCTATTACAGACACTTTAGCGTATTTAAAGCTACACTCAGGAGACAGGTTAAAGATTTTAAGAGTTCCTCAACTTAATGAAAACGAACTCATCCTGCTCACAAATTGTTATTAACTTGGCAAACTTACTTATCTAAGGTTATTATTAAAAGCAACTTAGCCGAGTATTTTTACAACGATTATTACCTTCTCGTGGTCGAGATTTTTATAGTAATTAAAAATTAATTGGCGTCCATTATAGTTTTAATAGTAATAAAAAAAAATAAAAAAAAATTCATTTATTTCAGATAACTTAGATCCATAGTATATACAACATTATCATTTCCAAATTAAAAATATATAGCCAAAAATAAATAGTAATAAATCAATAAAAATAAACTAAAATAAAATTATCCGCATTCAATTAAAATCACAAGTAAGCAAGTAACACACACAATTCAAATCAAATAATAAAAAATAAAAAAATAAATAAAAATACGACAAACACAATATATTATTTAAACACAGCTCGCAACATGTCTGCCACAGCAATGTCCGATATACGGGCAATCAAGCCTCCCGGCAATCATCGCCAGCACTGTATTGGAGCTGCCCCGCACCCTGCGCACCAAGGACGCGCACCGCTTGCGCATGGTGGCGTGAAAACAGTCGGTGCGCGCTTCCGCAAACATGCCCGAGGCACTGCAAAAGCGGGGCAGCCCCAACACCGCCCTGAACGCGTTGTTGTATTGGATACGGAGGGCACCGTAAGCCGCACGTGTATAGGAAACCCAAAGGCTGCACGTGTATAGTGAGGTGCAAAAGGCTTTAAAAAGCGTAATTTTAACTCGTTTTGAACAACGTGCAAACCTCCGGGATATCATATTAGCTCTTTTGGACAGTGCCCTCCGCTCCCTTTCGATGTCGACATGGTCCCTCAGGTCAGCAGCCACCCAATGCCCCAAATATTTAAACTGGTCCACCCGTTGCAAGGGTACATCATTCAGACGAATGGGTGGTACATGTTGCGGGCTGTTGGCACCGGCCCGAAAGACCATGTATTGGCTTTTTAAGGCATTGTACATGAGGCCATGTCTGTTCGCGTACTCCTCACACACACTCAACAACTTGCGTACACCGCACACCGACGCGCTCAATAGCACCATGTCGTCTGCATAACTCAGATTATTTACACAGACACCGTCCACGTGACAGCCCACATGGTGGCTACTGAGCGCAACGATGAGTGCATTCATGTACACGTTGAACAGTGTGGGTGAGGTTAACCCACCTTGCCTAACCCCACATTCAAGCCTGTACGGCTCCGACAGTACACCTGCCCATCTGACACTGTTCACCTGGTGTGCGTACCAATACTTGAAGATGTTAACAAGTTCACGGGGCATGCTTATGTCCTCCAGTTTTTGCCACAACACATCATACGACACCAGGTCGAAGGCCCTGGACAAGTCGAGGAAACACGCGTAAACTGGTGTTTTACGATCTATATAGTATCTGACGGTATGCTTGAGACACAGTATTGCACTATCAGTGGACAGTTTGGGTCTAAACCCAAATTGATTATCATGCAGTGTCACGTGTTTATTTAACTGTGCATCAAGCAAACCGTCAAACACCTTTGCTATAACAGTAGCAAGGGAAATAGGCCTGTAGTTAGTCTTGTCAGCTAGATCACCAGTTCTATTTTTCACAACAGGCACTACCACTGTTTTCATAAAATCGTAAGGTAGGTAGGAATGGCTCAGGCATAGCGAGTAGAACATAGCTAAAACCCTAGACACATGTGGGCCGGCATGCCGCAGGTGCTCAATACTGAGGCCATCGTGGCCAGGAGACTTGCCTTTTGACATGCCCTTGATTACTCTTCCTACCTCTTTGGCAGAAAATCTCGTCTCCATTCCGCCCATGAAGCCCTCAGCATTAACCGCCGCAGCCTGCCCGCCCAGCCGAGGCTGTACAGAGAAGTGTGACCTAAACAAATTAGCTATGCCTTTCGGTTCACTCACGCCATCGACGCTCACCGGAAGCCCAGGTCTAACATTTACCTTTTTGGTATCCTGCCAGAAACCACGAAAATCTCCTTTTAAGTGCCTCTCAGCAAGGATGTCCATTTTTAATTGGTCCTGATGATCTTGGCACCATTTAAGTCTAGACTTGAACATCCTTCTGCTTTCACACATCTCGTGAAATATGTCACCGCTTTTAGGTTTACCACACATTACCCAATCGATAAATTTCGTTCTGGCCACCCGGTGAGCCTCGCCGACATGTTTGTTCCACCCCACCATACGTGAGCCAGTCACCCTCGCCTTATTGCTACCTCGACCCGCCAAGGCTGCGCCACGAAGAGCAGTCACCATCACATTGTACATCTTATCAAGGGCCCGCCTGTGACCATGGTCACAGCAGTACACGTCCGCACAGTGCATACACTCACTCGGAAAGTCAATTAGCCTAAGCTTCCTGTTGCATTCATCAGTATACAAAGCAATCTGTTCCTCATTACGCACACCCCATGCTACATCCTTATTCAAAACGATATTGTGATACACCGTCTGCGAAATGACGCTTAAATTACACTCAATAATAAGTGGGAAATGATCTGACCACATTGTATCATAATCTACAAACACATTCGTAACAGATTGCCTTGCAGACTGAGTCACCAAACAGTGGTCCAACCAACTACAAGACCCGTACACTTCACTAACAAACGTAAACGTATCCGAGTCAATACCTAGTACTTCCACGTCCACACATACCCAATATTGCTCAGCACAAAAATTCTCGAGTTCATTATAAAACAATCCATAAGGCGACGCATTGAAATCGCCCAATATAAACACAGATTCAATGCCATATTCATCAATAATTGCACCTACCATACTAAGGCAGTCCGTAAACTCCGCAATATTGTCCGTCGAATTCGTTGGCATATACACGCACATCACTATTACAGGCCGGTCACTCGTTATTATTTTAATGGCACAAATACGCTCACTACCACAACGTAACACAGACACTTGTTGAAAAACGCCACTTCTCCACAGTAAGGCAACGCCACCAAAGGGTCGGGGTAATGTAGGTAATATTTTTTTATAAGCGACGATGTGAAAATAAAGTAATTGCTCTAGCGTTGCTTCAAATGGATTTTTTTAGTATTTTTAAACATAAAATGCTCCTCGATTTTCTTGTTAATGTAATACAAGATTCTGTTTTTTATGCCCCCTGTAGCAAGATGCTGTAGTTTTTATGATTACCTATCCTTACTAATAAGCAAATTTCACGGGGAACCTACTCCGTTTTCTTTTCAAAACATTTTTTAAAGCCAGGCAATTTATACGTTTGTAAACACATTAATTTGGCTTCAACAAGACAATTTCTGGACAGTAATACTATTATCCTTAATTCAGAAACGCTGCCAAATTGTTATGAATGGTATAATTTAAGATTGTTCACATAGCAGTAGGTGATAATAAGAAAAATAAATGCATATCACGACGATAAATATCTTCTCCACCTATAAAAAAACATTCATAATTCCCGTCATATTTACGGATGCGAGGTTCAATATTGTAAGCACAGAAGTGCTCATACCGCATACCTTTGAGCGCGCATCAATCGAGGTAATTTGTAGCAGATGGATTGGATTGCAGCGCTGCAGCGGCTGCATGCCCATGTCGCGTCAAAGCGTGGCCTACGTTATTAAACGGTAGGGATGGGAAACGGAGGGAAAATTGAGCGGGACTTTTGATTTTCGATGCATTCAGTGGTAGGTAGGTAGATATAATAGTTGATAGTGTAGTTGTTTTTTGTTAGTATGTAATTTGTTTGCACCGTTTGTGTTGAGATTGGTTCCACTTTTAGCACTCCATTAATTTGCATTTTTGGTAGTTACCTATGCTATTTGACACATATTACCAACCCGAACTAGGTCTGCGTGGTGGGTTACGGCCTACTTTCTAATACAGATAGGAGGACTCAGGCCTACATTATAGGCTTATTATTAAGTAGTATCAAAGAACTTCGTATTTCAGCAGTATGAAGACAAAATCCCGTGAACACGAAGACCACATCTGTTTAACGCCCCTATTTGCGTCGACCAATAAAACAAAAAAATACATAATTATATTTTGTCACTTTTGTTTTTTTGTTGTTCGTGTGTTTTGTAGGCTCTGTTACAATGATTACAGATGTCTGACCCTTTTTGGACCACAACAAAATAAACAATGATGAGAAAGTTTTTAATTTTTACTTTTTTAATTTTTTTTTGTTTTTTTTTTTTCCATTGTCCAAAACAAGGGACACAAAATCTGATGCTGCTATACTATTGATTGATGAAATTTCTATAGCGGCCGAGTGCTGCAAGCAGAAATAGTCTTTACGGTGATTACATATGAAGTTCTTCGATAGTACTTATAATACGCCGTTTTTACTTTGGAGACCAAAAAAATGTTTCATTAGAACTCTTAAAATGCAACTTACATTTACTATTATAACAATTTACAATTAATTTAATTTAATTGTATAATATATTTTTTTTTATATTGATTTTACATTCTGTGATTACTTGAACTCACACACTGACTTATTAGTACCTTAAAACTGTTAGGAATATCGTATAATTTTACAATGTTTGTAAATATGTGAGCACCGTGCATCTATCACATAATTAATTTATCTGTCATTCCTCAATCTTTCATTATTTTTACCTATCGTGGTATAGTAATCTTATTCTAGGTGCATCGTCTTCACATATAATTATATAACTGATGTATACAAGATATTGTGAAAACCATTCTTCTCCATACGAAAACTACCTTTTGGAAGGGGCGACTAGAATCAATTATTATTTTTCTGTAAATGTTGACGTTCAAAAGTGCCTTTTTTGTGCCTAATTGAAATAAATTATTTGACTTTGACTTTGACTTTACAACATTTCATAAAAGCAAAATCACATTTATTTATTTATTAAAACTTTATGCACGAGTAAAAAAAACTGTACAAAGGCGGACTTAATGCCTGAGGCATTTTGTCGTGTCATCAGCTGAAGACCAGACTAAGAAGGATTATTCTGTAAATTAATCCACAAAAAATATTCTGATAAGGCACATCACTATAATGAGAGCATAACGCGATTATCGCATCGATGCCTGCCGCTACATGAGCCGGTTCAGTGTAATTATCAATGACTGCACTATGGTTTCAAGTAATAGGCTTTGATTCGATCCTGAAATCATTTGCTATTCCAATCGCTCAGCGTGATTAGAAATGATTTTCATGTTTCTGCTTTGTAGATTATGTTAGCTGGAATGTTTCAGTTTCAGGATTCTTTAAGACCTATAATTATAACCATTTATTTTTGGCAGCGCGTCTATGGTTGCTCCACCATGGCTTAAAGTAACTAGATATATTACCTATTAATAGTGTTCCTGTGAGGCCTAAATAAAAGTTTATTAATATTACATACGTAGGTTCATTGAAAAATTCGTTCCGTGTTATGAAAAAATCTAATGTGTTTAATTTTTAAACCCAAGCAAATGGAGCTTGAAAAAGTAGAGTTACTAGTAAAGTAGAGAGACATTTACGCGAACGTGCTCACAACGCGTTTCAAGCAATAAATAAAAGAGTTTCATGCGAATTTCAATAACTGACATTTAAATTTAAATACCGCACAATCTCCGAAGGGATTTAAATTTTAAATTCTGTTATTTTACAAGAGAACAATCGTAAAAAAAGCTGATAGCACACAGTCTATGTGTCCGGAACACGTTGATTGATTTATGTATTGTTTCACAATTCACTACCTACGTTATTTGTTACTGAAGCATCCAGAAAATAATACATTGTTTATTAATTCATTCAACAGGAATATTCTTTTATTCGAATAAGTGAAATTAAGAACCTGCTTTTTATTTAAAAAAAATACATATATAAACAGTTGATAAACATACAGTTCGTTATTTCACTTTAAATACGTAATAGTACATTACTGTCGCGGCCTGCAAAATTCAAAATTCTAAATATTTTATTTCACATAAACCTACAAAGGCACTTATGAAACGTCATAAGCTAGGTGCACGGTTCCAATTGGTTGTTTCCTATGGAGAACAGCCGGCAAGAAACTCCACGGTTACTCTTTTAAAACGAATGGGCTTTTACAATATTTTCAAATAACGGTGTTATTAGGTATGGGAGGACAGTATAGGTCTTTCAACAAGTACCAGGTATTTAACAGAATAATTATGGCCAACAAATCTACAGTCCACTAGGCCTACAGCGTTCTCACATTCACAAAATTGAAAATAATCTATATAAAGATAAATCAATTAATAAGAATAAAAACGTATTTTAAACGAAATGACGTGATTGCTGCAACTGGGGAATTGAAGGACTAGTGTGGAAATGTAGGCAGAGGCGAAGCCGAGTCACACATTACTTGAGTCCATCAATGCCTGGTTGTGGCCGAGGCGTATGTCTGTTTACAGCACTTTTCTCAAATAATACGCGGAAATCCAAATTGAGTAAATTAATTACAAATTCCAGAATCAATGACGAACCACGATCATTTTTCACGCGCCAATTTGTTCATTTGTTTCTTCTTTAATTTAAACAGCTCTATTTGTTAGCCAAATCGAAATTTAAATAAATTCTTTGATATCTTTGTTACCTTCTGGTTGCCACATCGTGTTGAAGTAAAAAGTTCGTTCCATTTTTAAATAAAACGACAGATACAAGTTTTCATAGTAATTTATTTGGCCGCTAAACACGCCAAATATGAATTTTCATACACACATTACAGGCCGGGCGCTCGCATGTATTCGACCAGTACCGCAGTTTCGATATATCTTGAAGAAGGTTGTCAAAATAATGTTCTAATTGTTGTGAATGTTTGAGACTCATTAAAAGTACACTTTGTAAACAAGCATATTACAAATTATAGGATTATATCAAAGATAAGAATGCTTGAAACATGCCGGTCCTGCTCCATGGGACAATTTAGAGTCTAAATAAAATCAAACTGGTTGCTAATTTAACTGTATAATATTATTTTTTTATAACATTGATTTTACATTCTGTGATTACTTGAACTCACACAGTGACTTATTAGTATTACTTGTTAAAATGTTAGGAATATCGTATAATTTTGCAATTTTTATAAATATGAGAGCACCTTGTATCTATCACATAATTGTATCTGTCATTGCTTCATTTTTCATTTTTCTTACCTATCGTGGTATAGTTATCTTATTCTAGGTGTAATAATGTATACAAGATATTGTGGAAAAAAAATTAAGAGTAACAGCGGAGTTTCTTGCCCATTCTTCTCGCGACTAGAATCAATTCTGTTTTTTGTAAATTTTGACATTCAAAAGTGCCTTTTATGTGCCTAATTGAAATAAATTATTTGACTATGAGAAAAATCCATTTTGTACACATTTACCCAGCAAAAGTTGTTTAAAATATTACTGTTTTGTTTTAAATATTAATTATCATTGCAGTTTATTTGTGAATAAACATTAAAACCTATTCATGCACGAATAAACGTTGAATGAACTACAGATACTTAAAACAGTTTTATTAACAAAAATACCGGAAAACCAGATTTTCAGATAAAGTTGTTTGCCCTAGGGTAAATTAGTTTGTTCAAAGTACGTTAGGACCAACCGAATGATAATAATAATGATATAAATAAATATTCTTTAGAAACCTAAACTCCCTTCTTGGTCGATTTTGTTACGGTAAAAAGAAAGTTATAATTTGTGGTGACTTTAATATAAATTTGCTTAAAAAAACTTATGATGCAACTGAATTTTTGCAAATTCTGCACAGTTACAACTTAAAATTAGGCATCAACGAACCAACACGGTTATCAAGCAAAACATGCATTGATAATATTATATTCAATATTAAGGGATGTTCTGCAAAGGTTATTGAATCTGCACTCTCTGATCACACTGCTCAGTTGCTCACATGTCAAGTCAAATCTAGTTTCCTCCTTAAATCATAGAAAATGGAAAAAAGAGACTACTCTAAAGAGAACATTCGTAAATTCAAAGAATGCATAAATTCTCTTCATTTCAATAGTGTTTTTGACAAGACAAATCTAAACCTAGCATTTGATGAGTTTTATGAATTATTCCATCTATTCTATAATATTTGCTTCCCTACTATACAGATAAAAATATCAACAAGATCTCGCCCTCGGTGGATTACAAAAGGTCTTACAATATGCTGTAAACGTAAGCGACAACTTGTATGGGACTACAGAAAAAACCCTACAGAAAATAATAAAACTAAATTCTTAACATTATCGTCACGATTAAATCAGATCATTAAGTTAACGCAAAAGTCTCGCAATGATAATTACATAAATACTGCCCGTAATACATCGCAAGCTACTCGGAAGATTATAAATATATTACTAATAAACTAAATATACCTAAGGATCAAATACAACAGATTACTGTTGATGGTAATATAATAACTGACCCAAAACAGATTGCAAACTATTTTAATAATTTCTTCATTGATAAAACTAAAGCTTCCATACCAAACCATTCAAGATTCCGAATCCCGTTCGAACCCTGAAGAACACAAATAGTACCGGATATGACAATATATCAACAAAAGTTTTAAAACACGTATCCATTAAATTATCATTTATACTTAGTTATATAATAAATTTAAGTATAGTAAATGGAGTCTACCCAGAAAAGTTAAAATTAACTCTAATTAAAGCATTATTTAAAAAAAAAAAAAAACGACATGAGCTGCTACCGTCCAATAGCGCTTGTACCAATCATATCGAAGATATTTGAGAAAGTGATCCATGAGGGTATTTATAGTTACTTTGAAAGAAACAATTTACTTTGTAAAGAACAGGTTGGCTTTCGTAAAAATAAATCAATTAATATAGCAGTATATAATTTTCTCCACAACATATTAACCCACATGGATAGAGGTAAACAAACGTGTGCTTTGTTTATGGACCTCACAAAGGCTTTCGATTATGTGGACCACAAAATACTCTTAGATAAATTATACGCTTATGGTATCAGAGGAAACATCTATGACCTAATTAAATCTTACTTAAGTAATAGGACGCAAATAACACAAATAACAAGGATATGTCCATGGGAAAAAAATTATAACTTATTCATCCTCATGTAGACAGGTTACATCTGGCGTTTCACAAGGAAGTGTATTGGGTCCGACTCTTTTTATAATATACATCAATGACATTACAAAATTTACAAAATACAACACAATCCTATTTGCTGATGATAGTACAGTACTGTTCACAGGAGATAATAAATTACACATGGAACCTGAGATAAATATGACTTTAGATAGCATTATAAACTGGTTGGCATCAAACAAATTGCATATAATTCTCGACAAAACAATTTTCATGACATTCAGAAGTAGAGTAAGTAAAATAACAAATATGAATATAAATTACCGAAATAATAAGATCCAAGAAGTTGACGTTGCGAGATTTCTGGGTATAAGGATAGATCATAATTTGAATTTTAAAGAACATGTCCATACATTATGCACTAAATTGAATACTTTCTCTTATACATTGTTTAAACTTAAGCAAACCGTCAGTACTTCTACAGTCCTTACAGCCTACAACGGCTATGTTGCACCTACTCTAAAGTTTTGTGTTATTTTGTGGAGGGAGTTTCTGTTATTCGCGTGCAACAAAAATCGGTACAACTTTGGGATCTGTTTCTTTTAGCAATGTTATTATGTCATATAAATCTCTTTCATTTATTCCTGTTCCTCTCCTCGTAACTTTACGTTTCGATGACGGCGCCGACTCAAACAGTAATTTCTTGGCATTTGAAACCTCTTCTGTACTAAAAGCGGTTGCACAGATACAGACAAGGCTCTCCTCGTCCATCACATCAATCTTGTTTTGCACAAAGGCAAGCACTTCACTTATCACTACATTACACACATTACACTTGACCGTAGTCGATGTCATTGTTACTCGCAACTTACATAAGTAAATAATTAACTATTAGCGCTAACAGTTTTTCCCCCATTTAAAAGATTGCACAAACTAGTTTGTCCTGAACGTTTGAGCAAAAACTAATTTGCTCTACATTTATTCTAAAGCCGACAATAATTAAATAGAATCAATATTACCTCGATGACTCAAACGTAATTATTGTGAGCAAACAAAATTCAGACTAACCGAACCGGGAAATCGAATCACAAAATCGTTTACAATTCATAAATTTAAATCGATTCAATCCTAATATTGAAATGAGATGATGGTAACATTTGCCGGAGTTAATACAGTTCGTTTTAAAGTCCACTGCTGGGGAGGGTGCATGTTCAATATAATCTGTTATGGAATTTGGATTTGCATTTATAATATCAATTGTGTTTTGGGTTTGTTAAATAATTTAGGCATTTTGTTGCTGAAATATTCGTGTCGTTAAATTTTAGACTGGAAAAAAAATCATAGCATGCCGTAACTGTATTTTTACTAACGAGTTTTGTCAACATAACGAACTTTTAAAGACCGTTTAATTCATTTAATTACCTACATTTATTTATTTTACTACTGTACCTATACTAAAACTTTTTTTGCTTTTCGCACCAACCATGTTTATTTAAAATTTGACAACACAGTAATGTTTAAATAAATACAATAAATCCTGGTTCAAGTAGCAATTATAAGTAGTCTCATTCACTTAATTTTTTACCATTTTTGTGACTCACTTTATATCATACTTATCTATCACGTGCTAAAATCTACGGACTGCAATCTCCGCAGTGTGAAACTAATTCATAAAATCAGACAGTCCTATTACGGTGCTAGGAAAGCCCATTATTTATACTTAGTTCGGTTTTCACGCCGACGTTTTTACCTTACAAAAAGGTTTAAAAAAGTGTTGTACATTTTTATTTTGTTAAAAATCTGTACTTGTGTATCTATAAAGTTATGATTCTATATGCTAATTAAGTTTTGTTAGAAGGCAATTAACTGCTCCAGATTGACAGTTTACCATAAAAAAATGTCATTTGACGAATTTATTTCAGAAGGACACAACAAATCATTTACGACAAACTGTCTGTATTATGTTGTACTGATGTGGTTTTAGTCCACCAATTTGTAATACCGAATAAAATGAAAAACGAAACTCTCCCATCCCTAATCAACAAACTTATTTAGGAAACCTCGCCTATTCTTCCCCATAATTATCTCAAAAGCGAATGAACTGGAAATACCATTCACTGAAATACCCCAAAACCTTCTATAGTAATCCTTGCTTATTTGTGTAACCCTGAAAAACGGCCGGGACAGTACAACCAAGAGATTATTGAATTTAATTAAAGAAAACCAAAATGTTTGTAAATAGACCAGAGTCCGATTGAATTTCTATTCCAATGACTCGACGAAGGATCTGTATGTTCCGATATCCATGAGTATTGAATGAAATTAAAAATTAAAAAACCCGCCTGTAAAAACACAAAACTGAAAAGAGAATAAAAATAAGCATTATAATCTGTAGAATTTTGGTATTGCAGGCGGGACAAACCCGTCCCCGCCTGCGATATTGTTTTTTTAAATTTTAATATACCTAGTGACACTACCGCAATAAAGATGAATCTATCGACATATCATTCATCAAAATCGGTTCAGCCGTTTAGTAGTTACAAGGAAACATAGACACGGACATACATACATGCATACAGGTCAAACACATAATCCACCTTTTTTGGCTTTGCCGCAGTCGGGTACGCATAGTCGTTCAAATACCAAAATACACAAGAATAAATATTGTTATACATTGGGTTTGGATAAATTTCTGTTGATTTGACATTATTTTTTACATTTGTAGAGAATTTGATATGGGATATCCTGACACAACCAAAATTGACGTTTCGTTGTCGTCTGTCAAATCTCTCGATAAATAAATATGAAAACCGTTTTCCTCATGTCAACAGGTGTTATTACAAATTACAACACAAAGATGTTGTCATGAAAATGCTATCCTCTCTTTTGTAATTCTAAAGAAATGTCTATTCTTATTTTAATTCCATATTCGAACTTGTTCTTTACTCTGGCATTTAATTTTAATACGCTTGTCATCCTCCCAAGTAGTAAGCCTTGTTATATGTTAAAGCGCATTGCATTTTCCTCGTAACAGTAAATGCTATAAAGACCTGACTTTAGACTTAATTCTCTCATATTTTCTCACTGTTGTCACTTTAATTACTCCACAACGCTTGCCAAGTGTTTTTTACGAGAACAACTGAAATTAAAGTTGAACTTTAGTAGCCTACAAAAATATGAGTAATATTCAGCAAGAGCTCATTTAGTGCAATCAAACTGTCTGATCTTTGGCAGCGTTCGATTCCAAGTTTTTACCCAATCACGGGCTGCCTCAGAATCTCGGAAGAGCTGTGTGCAAAATGTTACTTTGCTATAATTTATGTGTGTGACTGCACCCTCATATTAAAAACATTCAAGAAAATTTTCCTTGCTGCTACCCCGGCTACAGTGCAGAATATGACAGTAGGTGAAATTAAAACTCATTAAGGTTTTTTTCTTCTGTTGAAAGTTTATTCATGAATATTATAAAAATAACAGGATTTCTATTAAAATTACTTCCACTGCTACGTTCAGGTTTTTAGTCATTATTTTTTTATGTCGTGATTACACGATCTGTTGTCCCATTTATAAAATTTTGAAGATTATAATGAGGCACTAAAGCTGAAAATGTATTATAAAAAAACATGCTTTGTGCCTAATAAGGCATCTTGTCTGAAACAGTAATTTTATGCCAACATGCATGATTCCATCAAATTAACGTGGGAATAAAAAACACTTTCCTTCTTTACAAACATACTTGTTTTACTGAATAAAATATCTTCCCCTGGGCCCAACAGAAGCAAGCCAAGAATTCGATTTGAGTGGCGCACTGCACCGTCCGTGATATATGCCCACTTTATGAGCGAATTAAAATGGCCACCGCGTGACTTATGACGTAATAATGCCGACCATGACGACACATACGTCATACGTGTACGAAAATTAGTTGGCGGTTAACAATGGTGGCAATTTAATGTGGCGTAGTGAAGGTTATTTTTAGTAGATTTTAATTTCTCATTAACAAAACTAACTAATACCTACAAAGAAAAGTCATTTTAAGTTTAATTATTTTAACAATATTGTTTTCCCATAATAATTAAAAGTTAACGAAATATTTAAGTTTAATTTTAATATTAATGTTTATCTACATTTTAACAGCCCCATTTTACAATACACTTAACACCATATTGCTAATGTAACAAGAATGTATTTATTTATTTAATACTTCAAGCACACAAATGTACAAGGGCGGACTTAATACCATATGCATTTTCTACCAGTCAACCTTTGGGTGATGCAGAGACAAACAGTGGTAAGCGATAGCGAGAATTGAGGAAAAAATTTTTATTTAAATATAAAGATATAATTTAAAAGAAGAGTGAATGAACATTATCTTTCCACTTCGTCATAGTTGCGTTGGTATTTATTTTGTATTTTATTTATTTTAGTATGTACGATTGTATGTATGTATGTAAGTATATTCTCATATAATTTGTTTTATTTTATTAAGTGAATTGTTTTGATTTTATGTATTTTACTTTCTCTCTACTCTTACACACGGTGTCTACATGTCTTTTTACCCTATGTCCTATCGCAGGTATGCTGGAAGAGATTTCTTTAGAAATAAGCATCACCTTTGTACGTATTTTTATGTTCTTTTCTTCTTGTCTGCTTATATATGTGTGTACATAAATGGTTAAATAAATAAATAAATAAATAAGATATACTTAAATAAATATTTATTATTAATAAATATTTATTTTTACTGATTTAAATATACCCATTAAAAATATAAATATAATAAATACACCTAATTATATATAAATATAAGCACAAATAAGATAAACAACGGGAAAACATTACCGTTGTGATGATATTGCCAGCAAAATTCTAAATTCAAAAGTCATTTATTCAAACTAGGCTGAGAATCAGCACTTTTCGAACATCAAAATTACATAAGACACGCCAACATACCAACCAAAAACTTCACAAACTATACTTAGGAAGAAATAAAAATAACTAAACGTAAACAATATCTAAATAAAAGCCTCCAGGCATAAAGGGCGTGCCTGCTTACATATAGCTGTAACTAGAAGTTATAATTGATAAACTAGGACTATCGAGGTAAAATAAATAACTGTCGAGGTCGCTAGCTAACCACATATTGAAATTCATAAAACATTGTAACGAGTAGATTATGTCAAACTCAAACTCAAAGCATTTATTTCACTTAAACCATTTACAGGCACTTTTGAAATGTCAAGGGGTCAGTCAGTCAGAAATATGAAGCTAGTTGCCCATTCCTAAGCGTAGGTTCCTATGGAGAAGAACGGGCAAGAAACTCCACGGACACTCTTTTAAATCATAATATTGTTACAAAATATTGGTTACATCATTCATGTTGAAATTATACATGTGAGAACAATGTAGAAAGACGTGCACGTAAAAAGCGTCCGTAATAAAAAGATAAAAACAATTCAAAAATTAAAATAAGCCGTGGCAGATAAGAGATGACCAGTCCCTACTGAAGGCGCCCGTTCACGAACATGACGCATGGATCAGCACCGTTTGGCTCAACCATTTTGAAGGGAATTTAACGATCCAACACACACGCCACCACCAGCGAGACATTTGAGTGAGCATGACATACTCTTAGCCGCCAGGGCATTCAAGTCAATGACAGACGTACCCAGTAATTGGTAGCTTTATAGAAGGTACATGGTCACAGTGCTCACACATGTGCTATGCAATTATACAATACTACAAGATTGAAGTTATACAATTCAAAGATAATTTATGCAATCTTCAGCAGCTCCAACAATATTTTCGAATGCTAAAATTAAATTAGTTTATGCGCCCTTGTGGAGCTGGACCAGCGGGACCAGCTTGTAATATGCTTGGCAGCATAGTGTGCGTTTTATAAAAGATTTAAATTTAGTTTAATTTAGTTGTAGTATGCGGGGAGGTATTTTATTGTAACATTTTAAACAGTACCCCATGAAAGATGAGTCTACTTTAGCCAGTCTGAAACCCGGTTGAACTAATTGATCCCTATTTCTAGTACTATAATTGTGTCTTTCACCTCTTTTACTGAAAAGATTAAGATTTTATGTCAACATTAAATTAAAATAAAATTAAAATAAATTGACGTATAAAGTAAAATTATAAACAATTATATAAACTCATATTACCTGTCAGTAGGTAAGCTAATTCTGGAGAAAGAACATTTAAACATTGTTTTGAGTTAATCACAGCGACCATCTATTCTTATCATTTAAGTAGTCGTTGATAGAATAATATATCTTTGAACAAAGGTTGGATTTTACATTAGTTTTAAAATGAACCTTATGAAGCCGGTGAAAGGGAGCACGTAGCTTCTTGCGACTGTGCTCGCGAACTTTAATTTTAAAAGATAATCGGTTGGTCGCCATACTGATTTTCTGGGGAAGCGCATTCCACAGAGAGATATACTGAATGAAAAAGGAAGAGTGGATGAAGTCTGTGCGGTGAGTGGGACATCGAAGAAGACGATTGTGAGATGAACGTAGATCCTAAACCGAGTCGGAAGAACCTTCCCAATTTATTAACAAACAAATAAAGTTGTTAATAAAAACGGAACGTCCCATAAAGTCCGTCTAATAATGTCTATCATTTAATTAATTGAATCGGAAAGGCGGCACAAAGTGGGGGGAGGGGGAAGGAAGTGATACAAATGTAAATCAACGTCCATTATCGACCATGGAAGTCTTTGGAGTGAAGTGAAAGATTACTAAATTAAAATTGATGTGTAATTTAAGGTTCTACATTTTTTTGTACGTATGTATTTATAAATTGAGCACTAATTATGAGACTTCAAATTCAAATCTAAAATAATAATAATTTAATGTGAATACATTCACTGTAATATTTTTGAGCAAAAAAACACAGATAGCGGAACTTGTTGAAACTTGAAAGAAGCTGAAAGTCATCCATCCATAGCCTAAAGTCTAGACCAAACTCAGCTAAATAACAAGAAGCGATCAGTAAAATGGAGTAAACTTGAACAGATCTTGGCGGACTATAGATTAGTTAAAAATAGCTCGGACAATTTAAATAAGAAAAGAATAAAACAAGGAAATGTAATGAAAATATCTTAACAGACGCCGCCAAAAGATCTATAATAATCTCGTAATTTAATAAGAAAAATCAGAGAAGAATAAAAATAAATTTAACGTCCGCTAAAATATACCACTTCTTAACGTGAAGAGGAAAATCCATAGTCAAGTCATTTTCGTGACTTTTAATCAATTCGAAAGCGGTGTCCACATTTTTTTTCCACTTAAAATAAATTACTTTTTCACAAAGCCACTGGTGAGACGTTATTTAGAAAAGTAAATAAGAAATACTGAAGTCCAAGGCATCTTAGTCGCTTTTCCTTCACTGGAGTGAAGATTGGATCGTGGAAGTCTTGCAACGGATTTTTTCCTTTCTACATTTGAGTTTTTACCCTCCAGTGATTTTTATTCTTGGCAAGAGATTAACTCTATTATGCAGAGTTCACTTGGAATCGCTCGGTTTATTCTCGAGATCAATTTTTTTTTTTCGAATTTTCGTTGTAACTTAGAAGAGGTAGAGAAGTTTGTTTAAGGTTTGACTTTGTGGTATTGTTTTTGTTCAACAAATTCTTGCCGTTCGTTAGTTTTGGCTTTTAGAAAAGCTTAATAATGGACGCTGTTTTGCTGCGCTCCAAATGGCGTAAATGTTTTGTCTGGTTGGCTAGCTTTTCAAAATCGGTCAGTCAAAATTATAAAAAAATATGCTAAACTATTAGATGTTACATATCTTGCTTTATTTTTAAGTCAGTTTAATAAATCAGTATATGTATAACACCATAATTATAATAAGAAACATTTCCCTCCCTGTATTCCTAATACAACATACATTTGTTACACGCGTCACCGGCACGGTCACACGACACTTGTTGAAGCGCTCTTATATCAACAGAGCGCACGCCGGCGTGTTTTAATGACAAACAATTGTTGGGAACTTGTTTTTTATAGGTGCAAGCTATGTGCGTTGCTTTTATTTAAAGTTTTTTAATTCATTACCTTGTTTCTAAAGATAGGAGAACCCCTTCCAGCCAGGAAAGAAAACAAAACAAAATCGCCTAAAAATATTCTTCACCAAAAAACAAAAAACGATCTACAATGCAAATAAGAACTGCTATAAACAATGGTGAGCCCTCCATTAATTTACTCATTCCCTTTTTATTTTCAAACGTAATTAATTGCTAGTTATTCAGGGGCAGACATTATAGGGGATGTTAAAAAACGCTTTCATTTTTTTAAAGGTTCGGTAGCCATGAACTAGACAATTAATTAAGACGACCGACAAGATGGATGCCGTCTAAGTAAATGAACTGAGAACAAGGATGCACAAAATGTAAAGGAAGAAACAGAAGGCTCATAGAAACGAAATTTTTATATTGGCTCGTGGTACATAAACTTATTAGAATTTCACACATAGGTTAGACTATCTTCAAACCAGTTATTGAACACTACACCACTATAAGGGTAACTTTGAATAGTACTCCTTATAATCTTAGCCCATCAAAACTTATTTGAGCATAGCCTTTTTACAACCAAAGCACTAAGGGCCGATTTCACCAATGAAACATAACGCGATCAGCACTTCTAAAACGCGTTCAAGAGCTATCAGTGTCAAAATTGTCATGGAATACACATTACACACTGACAGCTCTTGAACGTGTTTAGAAGTGCTAAACGCGTTCAATTTGATTGGTGAAATCCGCACTAAGTGAGATAAATCTTGAATATCTACAGACTGACTAACGCACAGGAATTAATAACAGAGCCGACTCGATTATTTCAGTTCATAATACATATATTAGATCTATTCGAGGAAGATAGTTATTGAACCTTCTTACTTATAATTTGAGGATGCACTATAACGAGGTGTTTTGCTCACGATTGTATAATACAGAAATCTATCGTCAGACTGAAGACTAAATAAAATTCCAAACGTTAACAATTATTGTTTTGTGTGCAGAGCTAGGCGAAACAAAACTTATCTACCTACTTCGGTTTTGTCTACGTTTATAAAATGGTTCTGAGCTTGCAAAAATAGGAACCTAGGAAGTAGCGGAATGTTATTTCTGACGACAGAAAAAAAAACTTGCTATGGCGCTTATTGTAAGTAGCAACCAAATAATTATCTTTTTTTTCCTCTCTTTTAACATACATACATACATAAACTCACGCCTTCTTCCCATGGGGGTAGGCAGAAACTACAGAACGCCACCCGCTACGATCCTTACATACTCTTTTTGCCTCGTTTACGTTCATACATCTGGTCATACACGCACGCCGGTTGCGAGTACTACGCACCTGTCTTTTCTGAAGAACATCACCAATAAGGTCAGTATGTATCCTCATAGGGCGTCCCCTCCCGGCGTTTCCAGTCACATCTGCCTTGTAAATACATTTTGTTAGTCGCCTTTCATTCAACCTGACCAAACAACATGACCAAACCATCTCAACATACCCTTTTCAATTTTTGTCACTACATCATCTTTTAACTCACACCGTTGTCATATCACATAATTCTCTCTTTTAAATATTTGTAATCCATTATTTTAAACAATTTGGATACGCTAATCAAACGCTTTAAACACGTTGAATACCTTCAACAAAATAACTTCTCTACACCCGTGTTATACGTTTTAATAGTGGGGTGTCCCGTGACACAGAACGAGGCGACACAAGCAGCTGCCGCGACCGCAACACTCGGAAACACAAGTGTTGTGTGTGCCAACCCTAACATATATCTTACTATTTACAATATTACACACGTAAATGTATAATTATACACAATCCATACATAATATTATAAATTCGAAAGTAAATCTGTCTGTCTGTATGTTACCTTTTCACGCCTAAAAGGATTTCGCTAAAAATAGAATGGCAGCAGAATTGTTGATAGAAATATTAAGCGTCTACTTATGTTACCGTGATAGATACCGAAGCAATAATTTACTAAGTTTTATCAAAGCAAGCTTATGGACTATCGAACCTGGAAAAAAAAACGTCATAATTGAAATTTAAATCGACTATTTTAGTTTATTATTGATAAAAAATTATCATGGCGTTGTTTTCTTTTTCTGGCTCGACTTCATGACTTTTAATGTTGCCTTGGTCAAGTTACATAATTATAATGCTTTGCTTCACGTATTCCATTAATATACTAAGCAAATACAATTCTGCACCAAAATATAAATATAAAAATAATAGTTTGTATTAAGATTAATAGCGGTCATAACTTTTAATACATAAATGAAATCGCAGTACAATTCGAGTAAGTATGGCAACATCGCCAACAAAAAAACCATGACATTTCTTCGGCCAATCGGCTAACTGACATAGTGACAAGTACTGACAACTTGTCGTTCGTTGCTTTTTCTTTGATTTTATTCCTTGATTTTCTGCTTTATTGATGGTTTCTGCTTATTAACTCTGAGACTTACTGTTCCCTGTGTGACTAGTGCTTGCCTAAGGATTCTGTTTATTTGCTACGACGACATTTTTCTGTGACTCTGGACTACGATTTTGCCTGGTGTTGTGTCTCCATCGATTTGTTTATCACGATGGGAAGCCGTGTAAGGCCTGCACACATCATGTGTGTCACTTTAGTCTCAATAAATTATACACCCAAATTGTAAGTATTTCTGGCGACTACTCAAGTTACAATCACTATCTGTGATTATCTTCATTGCATAAGGTCGCGCGGACTTTGGCAACGAATTTGTTAACAGACTTCAAAAAGGAGGAGGTTCTCAATTCGATTGTATGTTTTTTTTTTGTATGTTTGTTACGCGATTACTCCGCCAATTATTAAATGATTTCGATGATTCTTTTTTTATTTTATTAACTTTTCTTGGATAGTTTTTGAGTTACCATCAATAATACTTATTTTTCCCACTTAGTGTATATGGATGATGTTATATTTTCCTGTCACTGTTATTTACATAGCAGGTGGTATTCGAATTTGTTTGGGGTAGGTACCACAACTAAAAATAAAAAATATAAGTTAAATAATAAATAAGTTGTTTGAATTCTGTTATAAAGCTATGTTATTAAAAGTCATGATTATGAAGCCACGAGCATTGATCACCACGCTTGCTCAAGACGGGTTGGCGATTTCAGACTTATATTAACTATAGCTTTATAATAAAATAGGTTAAAGAAATGTTGTTTTGTACAAGAAATATATTGCGCTTCTACCTAAATATCATGAATTACAATATGCAAGTTTCAATTACATATATCAATTAATTACATAATTACATCTATTACATTGGTCACGAAATATTAATAAATCATTCTAATGTATTAACAGTACCTATTATCAATTTTTTTTTTATTTGGAAGGTGCCTATGGCTGCGAGGCATGCAGACATCTTGCAATGGCTGCGGTTTATAATAACTTGCAAAGAGAAGTTTCTGGCAGTGAAGAAGGTGTGAACATTGTGGTTAGGGATGATAAGGAATAAATATGTTTTTTTTTTATCTATACCTTTTGATTATGACCTACAGATAATGTGTCCTCCTATCCCTGTCCTAAAGATAATTGGCTAAGATTATTAAATAAATATAAAAAAATTGCCTTGCTCTTGTTTTACGTTTATAATTTTATATACGAGTAAGTATATCTATGTATATATATATTTATATGAATTAGTTTATGCTTTATGTATGCATGTATATGTAAATGGTACACCACTGACTACCTGCAATATTATCTGTCCTGTTACCTTTAATCCATCCAAAGGTTGTCTGTAAAAGATCGCTTTAAGCGATAAGACCGCCCATTGTGTCACCCTATGTAAAATTTCTAAATTTATGTCTGTAATTTTTATGGTGTACAATAAACAGTATTCTATTCTATTCTATTCTAAATATTCTTCTGAAAATTTATTTACGTGAAACACAAAAACTGTGCACGTCCTTAGCAGTCTTTTTACTTTTGAAAGCAATACTGACCAATATCAACAATAATCAGCTGTCGACAGGATTTTTTTTTATCTATCAAAAACTTTTGATCTATGTAGTTTCCCACGACATATTTTAAAAAAATAGGGGCTGCTGGAATTAGAGGACTGCTACTTCAGTGGATATCGTCATATCTAACTGACAGACAACAGAGTGTCACTGTCACTAAACTGAATGAAAGTAGGGAACATGACACAATTATTTTCGTCTGAATATAAAAAAATAAAACGCGGCGTCCCCCAGGCTAGCATATTGGGCTACATAAACGACATAGTAAATGTAATTATAAATGCTTTCTTTTTGCTGATGACATTTCCATTGTTACTACTGATAAAAAATATAAATCAATTATTGATCATGAAGCGGGCATAAATAATACATTAGAAAATCTAATTAATTGGTTAAATAATTAATATTTTAAATATTAATCTAAAAAAATCTGTCAATATCAATCTTATCAAAATCAATTTAATTGTAGAATGGACATACCACAAATTACACAAGTGACACAAACTAAGTTTTTAGAATTGACGAACATTTAGACTGGAAAGCTCAGGTCGATAATGTATGCTCTCAAACTGATCAAAAAGGTAAAAAATATAAAACTGCTGTGATGTCATACCGTACATATGTTGAGTCCTCGCTACGGTATGTATTAATTATGTAGGGAAATAGTAGTGACCACAAAAAAGCATTTGTCGCCCAAAAAAAATGTTTACGAGCAATATACGGGATTCCATTCGATTAATCATGTCAACCAATATTTAAAAAGCAACATTCGCTACCGTTACCTTCATTATATTTGTATCAAGCATGTGTGTTTGTTAGGAAATATAAAGAATTGTTCAAAACAGTAGAGAAAATAAGTTCTCAAAGTCACCGTGATCAATACAGACTTGTACTAGATGAGCTCGCTAGGTTAGCAAAATATAATAAAAGCTGTCTGGCTATGTTTATACGTGTTTATAATAAGTTTCCTAATGTATTAAAAATATTAAATTGCAGATTATTTAAAATTAAATTATATAAATGGCTGAATGAAAATAATTTCTATAATATTAAGGATTTATTTTAACATAAATTATAATTTTGAATTCAAATTTGTTTATTCGTTGAAGTTTGCATGCTTTCATTTTTAAGCAAAACATGTATGATCTCTTTAATAATCTTTAACACTGTTAACCTCTGAAAAGAATAATTTTAATTATCTCTTGATTGTTTTAGCATCCAAAACCTTTTTCATACTATTAACTTTCCGTTTTGTAAACATTCTTGGAATATTGCCTGATCCTGCCTCCCGCCTATCCCGAGCATCCGATGTTCGGTAAAGCCGTCCCTTAACGTCCTAAACTTAGCTTTTAATCTTATTTTTTTTTTTTTTGTGATTTACGTTTAACTCCTCCACGGAGCTAAACATAATGTTACAGTGTCTGCCATTGTCTTTTGGCAAGGAGACAGATATGGCATCCTGGGGAAGGACTTGGCTGCTTTTGGTGATATAGGGGATGAAAGGTTGTATGGGAAACCCAGCATTTCTTAAGTGAGGTGAGGAATAAAGAATTACGTGTTTCAGAGTTTTTGTATAAACATCCCCCAGGGCAGTATAATCGGTACCAAACAAAAAAAAAAAAAAGGCGGTCTGATCGGTCATGTTACGCATGTAATATTTTTTTTTTGTGTACTTAATATTTTCAAGAGATTTTCTAGGGCTTGGAAATATATTCATAGTAACATTTAGTAGGTATTTATTTAAATAAAATCGCCCAACTTTGTCAAAAGTTATTACAATTTAAAGTCATAAAATAACCTTTCTAACATGTGGGTAGTAGATATTACAAATCAACGGTGATAATTATTAAAATAAATAATAATTATTATAAGTAAAGCATTTAGAGTCATAAAAACTAGTTTTTTTTTTTAACTTAACAATTTTATTGTGAGTAGGACCCATGCCCTGAGGGTTCCATTTTAAAGCTGTGTTCAATCGGCTGCCCGAATTTCCAATTCCGCAATGAAGGACAAACTTAACTTTTCAGTTGAAGAAGAACTTTAAATAGAGAGGAGACGACCAATTTGAATGAAATACGGACTTAATGTTAGTTCAAAGCAAGGCAAGGAATTTCCGGTCTTAGATTGAATAAAACATAACTTTGCAGTTGATATACAAACTATAAATTACCAATTAGTGGATTTTCCCTTTACTTGAACTGTAAGACCTTGCTTCTCGCCAAACTTCATGCTGCTAGGTCAACGGGAAATACCATAAACGTTTTGGTTTATTTGCGAGTCTCAAATATGCGGCATGAATGGCCGTACTTTTTTATTGCGTTGACTTGGAAGTTTGGTTTTCTTTACAGCTCCAAGGGACCGTAGATCTAAGTTTTTGATATATATATCAATTTGGTACCTCCACGTGGTTCTGGGAAAAAGGGTCTTGTCAGTTATCCTATAAGAGTTCCAATTATTAATTTTGAGGTACGGAACCATATAAAAGAATACCTACCTATTTGAATTTTTTATCTGCCTGTCTGTTTGTAATCTTTTCATGCCATAACGGCTGAACAGATTTAGATGAACGGAATACGGATAGGCCATGACCTTGGTTAGGACACAGGATACTTTGAATCCCGGTAGTGTTCCGGTGGGATTATTTCCGACCTTTACTTGGGGCGAAGCTGAAGGCAAAAGCTAGTACATAATAACATAACATCATGCCTGTAATTCACGAAGGTTTAGGCAGAGGCGTACCTATAGTACACCCTTATTTCGCTAGTTATTAGTTCCATGTAATAGGGGGTCTATTAATACAAAATAAGTACCTACTTAATACATACAGGTTTATTCTAAACACAATCCTAGGCCTACCCCTGTATCCTCGCGCACATTTGGGAGTGGCGCGAGGAGGCGAAACGCCGGGGTGAAACTCCACTACCGCGAGAAATCACGGCACAGCGGACAGAGCTCCGACGGGATCTCATGGCGTCATGGAGAGTGCGATTTTCGCAACCCAGTACTGGGCACGCCACAATTGCGGCATTAAGTCCCCTCTTTGAGGAGTGGCGAGAGGCGCCACGGCGTCCTCACCTTCCGCCTGACGCAGGTCCTCACCGGACACGGTTGTTTCGGTAGTTCCTTGTTTCGTATCAGGTGGGAGGAAACGCCTGGGTGTCATCACTGCGTGGATCGCTCGGAGGACACGGTGGAGCATACGGTGGAGGTCTGCCCGGCTTGGGCAGAGCATCGCCGTGTCTTCGTGGAGGCGATCGGTGGCGGTATTTCTTGCGTCCGGCCCTGGTCTAGGCCATGGTACGGAGCGAGAGTGCATGAGAGGCCGTCACCTCTTTCTATGAAGCAGTAATGCTCGCAAAGGAGGAGGTGGAACGCTCACGCGTTCGCCTCTCTCTTACGAGAGAGGCATATTTCACGCCCTCACGCCCCTAGCTGCCGCAGGAGACGCCCTGGGTGTCGGGAATCACAAGCCGATTCCCGGCCACCGTAGGCGCGGGCTTGCGGACATTGAGCAATGCATAGCTCGCCGTCCGATAAGGACCAGGCCTGGGTCGACAGCGCGTTGTGTTCCACGCGCGCCTCAAAGAGATGTCAGCACAATTGAAGGGGTCTGATAGGACCGATGCCTGCCGGGGTTGCAGGAAAGTTCGAAAGGGATACCGTGGCCCCTAGCAACGTACAGGCAACTGAAGGAACACGGTTGGGTTTTAGTTAACAAGAGTCTGACAAGCCCTCCCGCTCCACCCAGAGCGGGAGAGGTTATTTGATAATTCACGTGTAGACATTTCACATTGAAACAAATAGTTTTGACAGCTGCGCGCACAGATTCCATCTGCGGCGCTTGAGTCGCCGACGGAACGAAATGTTGCCATTTAAAATATTATATCATTTAGGAAGTATTGTATTTATTTTATTTTTATGTTTGATTTTGTTATTTCACTATATGCTGCACCGGTTGACGTCATCGCCGGCTGTCGTTGAAAACGAGCGCTGGGGCTCTGTCTCGCATAGGGTCGCAGCATTATACTGAGCGATGGCCGTTTTGCGTGGATTTGACGCATATTTTCCCCCAATTTGTTATTATCGTGTTTTTTTCTCGCGTTTTCTTTCTTTGCGTCATATTTACCGCAAATAAACGTATTTTCTTTCTTTTTTTTAAGTGCTGATATTATTCCGAGTTCGGAAGATTATCCATTACAAAGTTACAAGTGGGTACTAGGTTGGCAGAATATAAATTATTCTTTTACATCGAAACAGCTGTCTTGCAAAACGTAAAAATAATTTGCATTAAAAAGAAATTAAGTGCGTTTTTCGTCCTGCCAAATGGTGACGCATACATTTACATAGTAAAATAACGATAAAACAATCTTTTATATCTTAGAGAAAAACCATCAATTCCTGCTTTAGATTTCAGAAACTTCCTTTCTGAAAGTAGTTATTGAAGGCGAAGTGCATTCACACATAAAAATGCAATACAACAAATAGTGAATAATTTTAAATAGCCCGTGAAGTCCTGGATGTGCTTCCATTCTGCCAATCTGCCAGCCTGCCAGACTGCCAGGCCGGCCATATTCCATTCATTCTGGCACAAAAACTGGCGGTATAAACACTGTATGGAGTTTGGCAGTGCAGCAAATGTACGAGAAAAAGACGAACGTGTTGTGGTGAGGGGCGTGTACCGAAACGAAATTGTTGGCGCGAGTTGTGAGATACAGCGATTGTAGACGGTTGTGATATCATGGGGTGCGTTTGTTTATATCGTTTAATGGTATGAAAAATGACGCCTATAATTATGATATTGTTAACGAAGTCGTGTATAAATGGACTTTGATCATGATACGTCGTAATAGCTGTAGAATCAACTCAAAGAAAGGTTAATGGTGCCGATTCTTTTGTCACAATTGCTTCTAAATTAGACTAAAAATCCCCAAAATTTAGTTTATTCCTGTCAAACGACGATTTCCGAAATAGACTAAAGTGACACAACTTAACTATATTTTAGTTTGATAACACTAAAATGGCACTGAGTTATTAATTTAGTGAAAATGGCAGTGTTGTTATTCTGAATTTGACGTTTTTCACCTAAAACTTGATTGTCTAACTAAATCTGACGCTTTTTAATCACGATTAAAAAGGTACGGAATAAAATTTGTTGTCATGAATTAAAACTCACACCAACACCACCATCGCCTTCGGGTGCAAAAACAGTAGGTACTGTATCTTTTATTATTTTATTTTGCTTTTATCTTGAAAATGGTGTGTCCTATCGCAAAAATAGTGAAAATTTCGACCCCCATTAATAATGCTCTTAACCCCTAAAACTCAACATGTAGGTA
Source organism: Xanthia icteritia (assembly GCA_949128155.2). NCBI lineage: Eukaryota > Metazoa > Arthropoda > Insecta > Lepidoptera > Noctuidae > Xanthia > Xanthia icteritia. The sequence goes on from OX421938.2 coordinate 22,218,314, forward strand.
ATAATTTTTATATTTTCCATACAAAAAGTGAAAAATTCCTTATAAAACACGCCGAGGCTGCCAACACATGAGCGCCACCGGCTCTAAAAAAATTGGTTGCCTGTAAAGTCGGCATACGGGCGAAAGTTTTACGTGACAACGACTTTGCGTGCCTTTCACTTTTTATGTCTGTCTCTCTCGCTCTTAGGCGGGCTAACCATGCCCGAGTGAAAGAGACGCGTGCCTCTCACTCGCTCTCATTGTGAGCGCATAACGTGAGCGGAGCGTAACGCAGTTTCTTGAAGTGTCACCCGGCAAACCAATTTATAAGACGTTGTCACGTCAAAAAATCATTGGGTTAGAAGGGCAAACTAGTACCACGTGGAGTCGAGATTGTCAAATTAAATTTTAGTTGTGTCAAAATTATTTTTAAATGTACTGATTTTTTTTGCAGAATGCTTTAAAATTCTTATAGCCAAAAGTAAGGAAACTTAGTGATAGTTTAGGTCAGTGTACAAGAGAATCGGCACCATTGATAGTTTCTCTTTCTGAGTCTGTCAACAATTTTGTAACCTAATCGACTTTATGTTATTAGCTAAGCTTTCAAAAGCCTCAAATTAAATAATAACCAAACAACTAAAAATTTTAATGTAAACAAAATTAACATCGGATTGAATATTATTCTGTCAAACATCCATCATCACCCGCTCCCGCTTACACTTTCCCCATGCACTACACACTAGACCCAATTCCAAATGTAACTGCAGTGCTTGGCAGAGCCGAGTGTTCACAAAAACTATAGTCGCGTATAAAATACAATTTATTTATTGGTTCCATTGACGTTTATACGGGCGAACGCCAACTCACGCCGTAAACACGCCAAGAGCAGCGTGCAATGTACACTACATAAAGAGCGGGCAAAGTTTTTACCACGTCCTAGAATGTGGGCCGCCGTCTATGCTAAAATTTCGTGAAGAAAGGTAATTGGTGGAATTTGAACGAAATAGGACTGGATAGGGCTTGAAAAGATGTGTAAAAGAATGCTTTAGATTTTAGTTTTTTATATAGTTTTGGATTTAAAGTGGCCCAGTTGTATGAGCAATGGATAAACAAGATGAAACATCTTGTTATAGACTCGCTCTTATAGTCATTTCAAACCTATTCGCAAAATCACCTGTATTTCGCTTATTTTTAGTTTAAAACATGCGTTTTCAGCTGATATAAAAATCTATGAAGAATAAAATTCTACAAGTATTCTGTGAACACGAACGCTATTCAGAAATATGCCTTTTTAACGAACGAAAGCATTAAAGCCATATGGAACTTAAATTTAATGTACAATTTTGTCGAAATTCAGAAATTCTGCAGCCAAATGAACTCTCATCTATACAAATGGTACTGAATTAGACAACCTTGTGCCACAGAGTAGAAAAAAGACCTTAAAATTCTTGTCTCTCTGTTATATTTGGCGAGTTAATTCAAGAGGTAATTTTAAACTGTGGTCGAGTGCTGGTAAGTCTGTAGAGGTACATAATCGTCTCATATCGTGCTTTCTCGTCGATTAGGTAAGCAAATGAGGTGAAAGGAATGTATTGTGTGCGAAAGAGAAAAAGAATGGGGCGAAGTAAGCTGAACAAATGACTATTGATTATGTTGATTTTGTTTGTTTTAAATACCTGAGATAAAGTCTTTCGTACGTTTGTCAATAAGTAAGTGCTTTGATTTAAATAATGGAAAATAATTATTCCACTTCCATTTTGCATTTTAGAAACTTTTCCTTTCAGCTTATTATCTATTATCTCTGCTTAAATTTCACAGTCTCACGAATTTTTGCATATAATCTACTTGGCGCAAATATAAATATTCATTGCAATAATCGATTAATCCGCAAAGCTCTCATGTAGCCACAAACAACTCTAAGCTGATCATTAAAATTGTATTTACTCTGTTAACAACCCTGAAAGACATTTGTGGTACAAGTCTAGTCTAAACCACAAGCGTTCTAACAGCCTCAATATAAAATAAAATGGAATCTAATTCGAGATTCAGAGCAAATGCACCGTTTGTCTCAAGGACTAAACGATTATGTTATAAAAGAATATTACAAACGGGCATATTAAGTATCGTATTATTGCAAAATAATGCGTCCATTTTTTATGGTTTTATGTACGACTTCTTTAGATTCATAGACAATGCTTTTTACTCGAGTCCATTGCTGAACATTAATCATTATCGATAATTATTGTTTAAGGGGCCTGCGGAGCATGCGTAGTCTATACTATATTCGTTCAAACATATTCTTAAGGTAGTGTGTATTTATTCCGATTGGATTGGATTGCTCCCAAATATATATTTCGAATGGACACTGATATAAAGACGAGATATGAGGAATTTAAAATTTCTATAGAAAACTTATTTTTCTCATAACGCATCTTTAAATCAGTGTGAAATGTATTACTTTTTAATTAAATTCTGTTTTAAAAAGAATATTCCAAAAACATTCTAATATTTATATCGATACAAATAAACCCATTACCTCCATAGCAAATGTGCCAAAAGCTGGGTCTACCGACATGGGTCGCGGTGAGGGGGGTAGCTAGCAATAAAACACTGTGATAGCACTAATGTTTAGACCTGGACAGTTTACTGGACAGGTGGACACCTGTGACTTAGTGTAAAGATTGATCCTGATGTATAGCCATTAACAAACATCTTAAATGGATTTCGACTTTTAAACAATCGCGTAATTTAATAACTTGCTCATTAAACCATCTAATGATCGCTCTTCGGTCGCGATAAGATATTCAATAGATAATATACCTAGAGTACACCAACGTGTCGTCACTTATGATTAAATTCCATGTGATGATGGGTGAGCCTGTAATTTAATTTATATGGTGTGCATAATCAAAAATATTCTACCTATGCATCTATCTTATAAAAGTCTAAAAAAGCATATTATAAGATACTAACAAGCATATTATGAGACTTCGTTGAAGACAAAGAATTTTAGCAATAATTCCTTCTGCACATGTGGCTTCGTTGGTACCTCATTAACGGCATAACTATGTAAATGTATATTAACTGCTCCTAAATTAAGATGATTATTTTATTTTACCTTTTACATACTTCCTTGACATAACATTTTCATTATTTGACATTATATAGCTACAATATTCTATATTTTTTATTAAATTAGATTTTGTCAGTTGTAGTGGCGAGCTGCATGTCATTTCGTTTAAATAGGTCTTTATTATTATTATTTTATTTATCTTTTATATAGTTTCTTTTCTTTTAGATTTTGTGAATGTGAGAACGTTGTAGGCTTAACTGACTGTAGATCTGTCAACCATTTTCTACCTTACTAAGTACCTGGTACTTGTTGATAGGCCTACACGGTCCTCCTATTAACACTGTAATTTGAAAACATTGTAAAAACCATTTACTTTTAAAAGAGTAACCGTGGTTTCTTGCCGGCTCATCTCCATAGGAAACGACCAATTGGAACCGTGCACCTAGTTTCTGACGTTTCATAAGTGCCCTTGTAGGTTTATGTGAATTTTTTTTTTTTTTTTTATAAACGTACTTATAGGAACCTATATTAAATACTTTAAGAAGCTTATGTACTACGCGTGCGCCAAATCACTCTTATTAAAATAGTTGTTTAAAAAATACACAAATATGCACGTAGTACGCCTGAATATGCAATACAATACGCCTGAATATGCACGTAGTACAATAAAGCACTACATGAGTGCTACGTCGTAGCAGTAACCGCTACGTGAGCTACGCTTTCGTAGCATAGAAGAAATTCGAACTGACTGCCCCTTGAATATTCATGATAGTCAACAAAGGTACTCAGAAACATACCAGAAAACTGCGTTACAAGAAGATTAAGTATATTTTGAACATGGTAATATTAAAAGCTGCCTTGTTGGTCTAGTAGTCGCAAGCGCTACTGCTGAGCTCCTGGGTTCAATTCTCAGTTCTGGCAAAGTTTATTGAGTTTTCTATCAGAATGTTGTTAGAAGCAGCCCAGAGTCTGGATTTGTACTCGGTTGATGACGATATATTATATTTGCCCTGGGATATGGGACTTAAACATAACTGGCGAAATATGGCCGTACTATAGGTACACCATCGCCAAACCCATCCGAGATTACAGGCGTGATGTTATATTATGTTGTTATGAACAGTTATTGTTTTAAATATGAGGACATAATAGCGATCTTATTGGTGATATTCTTCAGAAAGGTCAGGTGTGTAGTAATCGCAACCGGCGTGCGTGTATGATGATCAGTGATCGGAGTAGGTAGATTGAATTGGGGTCATTGATCCGAAACGTATATATTAATATGGACATTCCTCCGGAATTGGTTAATTATTAAGAAAAAAACCGGAACTTAAATAGGAATTGTATTCAAATGAGCAATATTATATTCTTCATAATTGTTTTAACGGCACACAGTCATGATTCCAAGCTTTGGTAAGTAATATTTTACTTGTTACAAGGAGTTTAAAGCACGTTTGGATGTACTATAAGAATATTTTTAGTATTGTGTTTGTTTGCTTAAGCTGTTGAACATACCATCACCAACTTTGAATTGAGTAGTAATAATATCACTACCAACATTAACAATATTTAATTGAATCCGGTAATACCGGAATTGCTTTCCGGAAAAATGGCTTATCCATGTTATTATTTCTGTGTGCATTTATGATACAAGTACCAAAAATCAATCTACCTACTCCGATCACTGATGATGATGTATGGACGTAAACGAGGCAAAAGGAGTATGTAAGGATTGTAGCGGGTGGCGTTCTGTAGTTTCTGCCTACCCCCATGGGAAGAAAGCGTGAGTTTATGTATGTTTTTTATATAAAATATTTCTGTTATATCTTGTAAACCCATACAAATGTATCAAGAATTAGATTCGTTGCAATGTCGCCGTGCCGCGGTGCTCCGTCTTACATTACTGTAAGCCGTGATCGATAGCTGCACCTGTGACTGATCGCCCAGCGTGTTTGTTGCTACGTTTTCTTGTATTGGATATTGTTGAGAAATTGTAGCGTTAAAATTATTTTATTTTTGTATAGTTGTCTTTTTCGATCGAGAACTTTACATTGGATTATTAGATTAGAGCAAAGAGCTTTGTGTTTGCAAGTATCTGACTGTCATCGTTCCGAAATTACCATATTGTAATGTCTTCTGATAAGCAAAGGTGTTTTTAAACACGCTTTGAACCTATTTCGCAAGGCAACAAAGAATATTTTTATAAAATTAATTAATCGTTAGATGCTAACCAAATTTCTATTAACTAAGTATTAACCTATATGGTCTAAGTTTTTAAGTAAATAAAGTTATAAATGTTATAATTTTAATTATTGCATCATGTTTTCATTAAAAGCGACTTTGAAGTTTGGTAAATGAAAACTACTTTTTTTCTTATTTTGCTCCTTTTTTGATTCCATTCGTTAGTGCGCACCTAATTACGTTATTTGACACCCTTATTTTTACAAAGTGCCTATGAAGTTTTTATTCAAAACAAAAACTATACTGTTTTGCTAATATTATCACGTATCCCTTAAACAAATACAAAAATACGGACGCGCTATACTATGCCATTTGCTTGAGACGACTTCTACAAATTGTGTGCGGTGACAAACACCTGATGCTTCTGTTATCCTAGTAGCCACATATGATACATAAAACGTTGAATATTTATAGTAAATAATTTGATATTATTGATATAGATACTAATGGCCTGTTTAACTATCTCCGGATAAGTCTCTATTATCTCATATCACAGATATTTTATACAATACGTGTTCCATTTTTTGAGGAGCTCGTGGCTAAGTTATAATAGCCGCACGGGTCGATCCATCAGCTTAAACTACGGTTGCCGGGGTTGGTCTGTGGATGGGTGACCATTTTTACATACCGAGACTCGTCCGTGCCTCGGAAAGCCGTTGTCGTCCCAGCTTTCATTCGTGGATCTTTGACAGTCGTTACGGGTGGTCAGAAGCCCGAAAGTCTGACTACCAGTCTTACCAAGGGGTATCGTATTACCCAACCTGACGTCAGAATGGCTGATCCATTCTAACGTCAGGTTAGCAGGCCACTTTCAAGTTCTCATAGTTTTAGCGTTGTACTAACCGCGTTGTTAATGTAAATATTAAATACCTGTTTGCTACCTCAACATATATTTTTTACACAACTTTAAGAAGCTCCTATAAACAGTTATTAATAAAAGTCATTAAAACGCCTGTACATCAATTATTTACGGTATTCAGCTGATATTATTATTTACGGTACTGGTATTCAGCTGCATCCGATTAGACTGGAAGCCGACTCCAATATAGTTGGGAAACGGCTAGGCAGATTGATTGATGTGTTCCATTTTTTAGTTCACCTAGTTGAAAGTGCACCAAGCTAGATTCTGTTAACTCTTAAGTTTTTCTCATTCTTTAGTGGCGGCAGATAACTTTTTGGAAGATTTCCTTTGCAATTACGGACACTTTGCTGTCCAGGTGCCCTTGTTGATCTGGTTGTAAACCGTCGTGACTCAGTCAATTAGTCGAACTTTTAGAGCCATAAAAATACTTTAACTGTTAGTAAGAGATGAAGTCAACATCTGCTGTTCTGTTTGCCTGATTTTAACAAACAGACAAACTACCAATCCGCAGTAATAAACAAACCAAAACTACTAACTTAAACCCTAGTACTTCCTAGCCTGAACCTAGATCAGCGCATTAAGAACAATACAACTACATTAGTTAACTGTAAAAGCCATTAAAAACATTAGCGTAAAGACACCGTTCCCCACCGTGTGTACGCGGCGTTACATTAAGCGTATTCAAAATGCGGCCGTTCTAAGCGTTTTACTAACGAGTAACGAAACTCCGCGTGCTGCTATGTACTTTCAATAAACCGTTGGGTCAGGACGTGTTGATAAGCGAGAGCGGGTATTTGAACAATACACAGTTTTGAAATAGCCAAGTTCACATGACCTTAACTTTGATAAGTTTTAGTTACGGTAGCCCGCATGTCAGTGATAACCAAACCAGTATAAGCTGGCCTTTTATTGTACTGAAAATCCATACTCCTAACTCCTCATTAACATGACTAATTCGTGCTGAATTAGGAAATCCTGAACTTTAATTAGTGATGATGAAATCTATAATAATAAATTATTACAGGTCATGCTTTTATCATATTTTTTTTAAAGTTATACCTATATACCTATTATACGACTTCTTTTTAAGGAATTAATGGTCTTAGAAATAAAGCTCAATAAAAAGAGTGACTGGTGTGCCACCACTCGCTCTTTAAGCTCTTCTCGCAATCGTTCTTCTGCAGCATCCATTTTATTTTAGGGGGAGATCGCTCTTTGATTTTATTGAGCTTTATTTTTTTATAAGACCATTTCCATAAAAAGAAGTGCTTGCTGTGAAACCCCGGATCTTTAATGGACTTTTTTTAATTCTAGTAGCTATTAATTTTATTACCACAATTATTAAATACGATTAAATCATTTATCTTTGGATCAAATACCGTTACTTATTTAAGCTGTAGGAATTACTGCATTTTTATTATTGACCTTGGTCAGTTCAAGGTCGAAGTGTTTCCACTGACGTGCAACTTACTGTACACGCCTCAAATTTTTTCCTGAAACTGCGACTGAAAATACCAACGCGTTTACGAATATGGCTAATTGTCTTTATATCTATTATAAAACCCCACGCCCAATTGTAGATTGAAATATTTTTTTATTATTGGTTTTTTCTTTTTTCATAAACTCAATTTTTCTTTTTTCAAGTTTAATATAAAATGTAGTTTTCTATAGCTTATTCAACTGAACTGTAATTTGGTCTAAATCTTTCTATACCCAGAATCTCTTTGAGACATTTCTTCAAATTATTTTCTAATCAAATCCTTCCAATTTACTAGTACCTGAAATTACTTGACTGGCTTAAAAGGATTTAGTTATATCAAGTATTTCTGAAAACTTAAAGAGCTGGATTATAGTCTAGCCTACTCCAAATTAAAGTTATTGATATCCAAAAAGGTAAGTAATTATTTGTATTCTTAAATCGCAGTTTAAAAGTTATTCAGGTCTTTTCAACCGTGAAATATTTTATAGTCGATATTTGAAATATATATTTCTTTACGGTTCTAGCAATGTGGGTTGCGTAATGTTATTACATAATATGTTAGACATAAGGAAATAAATAATAAAATATCATTAAAAAAATATTTTGCGTTGTATAATAATACACATGAAATGTCACATAATTATAGATTAGAACTCTTTATTAGTGGCTTTTGTTGACATTATAATTATTCAGATTTGTTACAATTGTAATGGCCAATCATGTCATTTGGTTTAAATAGGTTTTTATTTTAATTATTTAATTTATCTTTTACATAGAACATTCTTTTCTATTTTGTGAATGTGAGAACGTTGTAGGCCTAGTGGACTGTAGATTTCTTGACCATTTTCTATTTCGTTAAGTACCTGGTACTTGTTGAAAGGCCTACACTGCCCCATACCTATATATTAACACTGTTATTTGAAAATATTGTAAAAGCCAATTATTTTTAATTATTTATTTAACCTTTATGTACATACGTATATAAATAGACAAGAAGAAAAGAACAGAAAAATACGTACAAAGGTGATGCTTATTTCTAAAGAAATCTTTTCTGGCATACCTGCGATAGGACAAAAATAGAAAAACCGCTTAAAAGAGTAACCGTGGTTTGTCTTGCCGGCTCGTCTCCATAGGAAACGACCAACTGGAATTGTGCACCTAGCTTCTGACATTATGTGAAATAAAATATATTGAACTTGATATAAAAAAAAAACAAAAGATAAAAAAATAAAAATTTAAAAAGTATCCTGACTAATATTTTAAATGTAAAAGTGAGTTTGTTTGTTACGCTTTCACACTAAAATGGCTTAACGGATTTGGATAAAATTTGGCTTTGGCACACGGGCAGACCATGACTTGAGTTAGGACATAGTATACTTTTTATCCCGGTTAACGCAGACGAAGTTGCGGGCAGAAGCTAGTGATATTATAAATGCGAAAGTGAGTTTATTAGTTTTTTACGCTTTCTCTAACCACTCAACCGATCATCCAGAAATTTTGCATACACGTTGTCAGGGGTACAAAAAAGAATTATTCATCAAGAAAAAAGTACATTTCCCGAGGGATAAAAAATGTTTGACAAAATCTTCATTACCGCGAGCCAAGTTGCGGGCAAAAGCTAGTTACCAATATGGACTTATGAGTAAAAGATGGAAAGAAATCACTTGAACTGACGTATCCGAACCGGCATTGAACAGTATCGGATCCTCTGAACTTCTCTCAATTTTGCCATCCTTTGTCACTTGAAAGAAAATGTCAGCAGCTAAAAGCACCTCCTCCACCTGGAATATAGAATACAGTCCTAAGTGCTATACATTTTAGATGCTTCGGATATTATTTGCCATATCAGGATTTACTTAATAAGTACAAACTCACAATCCTTAAAAATAGACGTAAGTACTTGGAAGCCATGAATCTTCATAATATTCTTAGTAATAAATTTTACTGCATTGAGTTAACCAACATGTTATGCTATGCTCTCCCTAGAATAGTGTACAAGCAAAAGGCTCGCAGACTATTTTCCATCCGTAGTTGCTATTCTAACACCAGTTTGCGCTCACCTGTTCGTAGAATGATAGATGCCTACAATAAGACTTTTGAACATATTGACATATTGCATGTTCTCCCAGTTAGTTTAAAGGTCTTATACTTAAGGAGCACTCTTGATTTATGTGAAAAAATATAGATAAACATAATAGTTAAGTAAGTTTAGTTTTTAATATTATTATGGATTATTACCCTAGCGTTTAATTAATTGTATATTATATTCCACAGTTAATCTGTGAACAGCGTTGTGAACTACAATATTGTTCAAATGTTATGTGTATTTCTTGTTCTATACTGTACATAATATTGTAGCAGTGTGTTGGCCCTTTTCAATAAAAAGCAGTGTCACATGTTTAGGTATATTGAACCTCGATAAGTTTATTGACCTTTGTGACAACTTCCCTGTGACCTTATCTACTACAGAACAAGTGTCAGATATATTATAGGTTTCTGTAATAGAATGTAATGTTAACTTGATACCTTTATCAATTTTATGTATTGGCTGACCCATCAAGGCCGCAACATTATGTTGCTGCGTGTAGTTTGGGATGCTCAGCTTGTTAACTAAAGTATTTTTACAAAAAGGTGTTTGACTGCCACAGTCTAACAAAGCACGCACTTTATATTTATTATTCTGTGAGTTTGAAACCAAAACCCTTACAGTAGATAAGAGCACATTACTGCTTGATTGTTTTGATAAATGTAAGCTCACCTCGGGTTGCGATATCTGCTCTTGGCTTTGATGTAAGTACCTGAGCATCACTCGACACAGACCAGTATTCATCACTGTGTATTAAAGTGTTATGAAATTTTGAAGCACGTAGGTACTGTGAATTTTAAATGAAAACAGCACTTACTATTATTGGAACATAAACATTATTTTTACGTATTTTAAATACTCATTTATGGACATTAAATATATTTCTCTTTTAAAATCTCAGAGTAGTTAACAGCCTTGCTCTTAAAAATTACAAATAATGGGCTTATCTCTAGACCCTCTTATAAAAAAATATCAATAATTCCTTTATTGTATGCATACTGCCCAAATTCCTGTCCGCGAAATAAATTGAAGGTCAATGGATCAAGCTTGCGGACTGTTTATAAATTAGTTAAATTACCTATACCTACCGATATGAGGAGAGACGTGATGATATGATATGCGACTTTTCATAGTCAAGCTCCTTAAAAGTACTAGCTTGGAAGTATTATTTGAGACGCCTTATGGTCGCCTTTCGGCAGTCAGTGTTCAATATGGAGCTTTTTAACAAGATCTTGTGCCATTATTTTAGTAGTAGACGTAGAGGAGAGATTAGTAAATATATGTCGAACTCTGTTGATAATGTCATTGATATTATAGTAGTTAATTATTGTACTTAACTGTGCTTGTTATGGCCATATTCCTTGGCTCCAATCGTAACACGATTTTGTATGAACATAATATTATGAACGCGACAATCGGACGCAATATATTAATAACATTAATATTAATTATGCACTGGAAAATAACTCGCGCATGTCAATACCTATCACTTTTTTATATTTGTTTTGTTTGGCAACAATTTTTTTAGAAAAAAAAAACAGAATAAAATATCATAAAATATGCATAAAATATATATTTAGCTTTGTGCTTAAATGAGATGTCACATAAAGAAGAAATAGAAGATAAAAATATTTCAAATTAAGAATAATATCAATGAGCCAAGAAGAAGGTATAAAACCTCTTTTTAAATTTCATTTTTATTCACTGTATGTCTGTTAATGTAATCTATACGTATTATAAAACAAAGTAGCTTTTCGCGTTTGTCTGTATGTCCGAGTTGTTCTTCGAAACCACGCAACAGATTTTGATGAGGTTTTCAACACCGTTTAGAGAATTTATTCCGGAAGGTTCATGTGTATTGGGCAGAGCATCGCCGTGTCCTCGTGGAGGCGATCGGTGGCGGGGATCGGGGGGGTCTCTCGCGTCCGGCCCTGGTCCAGGCCATGGTACGGAGCGAGAGGGTATGGGAGGCCGTCACCTCCTTCTGCGAAGCAGTAATGCTCGCGAAGGAGGAGGCAGAATGTGTAAGGGAGAGGCAAATTTCGCGGGAATCGCAGGCCGATTCCCGGCCACAGTAGGCGCGGGCTTGCGGACGGTGAGCAATGGGTTGCTCGTCGTCCGTTAAAGACCAGGCCCGGGTCGACGGCGCGTTGTGTTCCACGCGCGCTTCGAAGAGATCTCAGCAAGTGAAGGGGTCCGATAGGACCGATGCCTGCCGGGGTTGCGGGAAAGTCCGAAAGGGATACCGTGATCCCTGGCAACGTACAGGCAACTGAAGGAACACGGGTGGGTTTTAGTCAGTAAGAGTCTGACACGCTCTCCTGCTCCACCCAGAGCGGGAGAAGTTATTTGATAATTTCCCACCCAAAAAAAAAAGGTTTATGTGTATAATACGTTTATATTAAAGTTACGTTTACCTAAGACATCTCGATGTTTTGTCAATTTGTAAAAACCTTGCGAACCAGGTGCGGGCCGCTAGTAACTTAAAGAGAACGAAACTGAAATTTAAAAAGATGTTTTATAGGTTCTTGTTTTGATGGCTCAAACATAATATTTATAACTTGTATTCAAGCTCTACGAAAGCAAAATATTAAAACTATATTTTTTATAATAATAGTAGATGTTATTTCAATTATATTTGATCATACATTAACTATGTATTACAACTAACTATTATACAATATTATGTACAAACAATAAAACGAAGAGAGCTCATTGGGCATAAAAAAAATTGTCCGTGTCGCTGTCAGCGGGAAAAGTGCCCAAAAGGCTGGCAGCATTGCCACGTTGGATGGCAATGGTGATTCTTCGGCCTGAAAATTGGCCAGTCCTCTGGACACGTGAAGAGTTGACCGCTTGGCGATGTCCCGAAATATTCGGTGAGCACTCGGACCCCAAAAACAAACAAACACATTCAATTTAACTGATGATAAAATAACTACTACCTGGCAAATAACAAATAATTAAACAGGTAAGAAAAAACAGTGAAAGATTGAATTTAATTTAGAGACTGCACATGGCCTTATCAACTCAGATGTAGAAATAGCTCAGGAATTTGAAATTGTTTTTGCTAATATTCCCCTTAAAACTACTTAAATTTCTCACTCGTGCTTCCTGCTGCCTTACTTAGACTGAATGTAAAGGCAGGCCCTTTGGAGTCTAGGTTTCAGCATACAAACCCCCAGGCTGTTATAAAAGCATTTAAAGATCTTAAAATTAAATCAACAGGAGATCTCTGGGGAATGTCTGTAAAAATCTGTAGATTTATATTTAATACCAGTGTAGACCAAGGAGTCTTTCCGGATCTCATGAAACACAGTAAAGTAGTTCCATTGTTCAAATCCGGTGATAGAAAAGAACTCAATAATTATAGGCCTGTATCAATTCTACCGCTTCTCAGTAAGGTGTTTGAAAATTTGATGCTCATTCAAATGTTTCATCACTTTAATAAAAATTTCATCTTTCATGAACAACAGTACGGTTTCACCAAAGAGCATTGGACCACTGACGCCAGTGTCACGCTAATAAAGAACATTTTTAACGCCTGGGAAGAAGATCAAGATGCCATTGGAATCTTTTGCAACCTCTTGAAGGCGTTCGATTCCGTAGAGGTATGAGTTATGAGTTGTATTGCAATATGTGGTTAGCTAGCGACCTCGATATTTTTTATTTTAGCTCGATGGTCCTAGTTTATTAATTATAACTTCTAGTTACAGCTATATGTAAGCGGGCACGCCCTTTATGCCTGGAGGGTTTTATTTAGATATTGTTTTCGTTAAGTTATTTTTATTTCTGCTTGAGTATAGTTCTCGATGTTTTTGGTTAGTATATTGGCGTGTGCTAGCTGTCATTGCTGTACACCGCACTCGTCTCCACAGAGTAGGTAACTCGTTCATGGGTCAATGTATACGCTTTTACAACAAACTTCCCATCGACATGCGAAACTTACCCATTAAACGATTTAAAAGCTGTATTAAAACCAGGGTACTATACAATTTTAGATTATTTAGATGATAAAAAAGCTTGGGATTGAGCTGCTCGCTCTGCTAAGCCTTGTGCTAAAATCATAAAATCAATACCAGTATTATATAAACATTACATACAAAATTACATTATTACTTTGTAAAGTATTTTTTTTTTATGTTAGTGAAATTGAGGACTATGTGGATTTTTTAATTATTATTATTTTTTATTTCTTATTTCGTTTTAATGATGGACTGGCAGTTTGAGTCGTTTATGAGGCCTACCCAAATGTCCTTTCTTTGGTATTGTTCGTAGAGTTGAGGTCCTTAAGTTCTGGGTTGAGCTCCACGATTACTGACAAATGCTTGCACTGACAGGACAGGTCCACTCAAATCTGTGTGGTTCTTTTCTCAAAAGACCATTTCAGACACTAATCTACATGGTCCTCATATGGTCTGACCAAGATTATGTCTGGACTTTAAAAGAGACTGTGACCTCTGAGTTTGTTTCGGCCTTTCTTCTCAGATTAGTCAACTAGGAAACGCCGAACTCATCTAGCTAATTTTTAATTATTTTTTAAGATGACGTGTAAAAGTGATTCCAATATCCTATTTACAGAATAAACAATTTCATTTCATCATCATTAGGATCTGAAATGGCAATGGGCGTTCCTCAAGGTTCGATATGGGTCCATTCCTCTTTTTAGTTTACATGAATGATTTACCCCAATTATTTCAAAATCAACCGAAGATGATGTTATTCGCAGATAAGACATCATTGATCTTTAAAATCAACCGGCGGTCACAAAATCTTGACGACGTGAATAGCTCTATTATTTAGGTCCAGGATTGGTTTACGGTTAATCATTTGGTACTAAATAAAAAACCTAATGTTAGCAGTAGAGAATGTGACATTTAAAACTCATATTAAATGTACACTTTGGAAGCAAGCATATTACAAATTAGAGAAATATATCCTAGATAAGAATGCTTTGAAACATGCTGGTCCTGCTCCATAAGATAATCTAGAATCTAGATCAAATCAAACTGGTTGCTAATTTAAGTGTACATTTTTTTTTAATTATTTGACATTGACATTAATTGTAAAATTTTTGGAAAATCATCTTCTTTTACAATGTTTGTGAATATGTGAGCATCATGTATCTATCACATAATTAATTTATCTGTCATTGCTTCATTTTTAATTCTTTTTACCTATTGTGGTAAAGTAATTTTATTCTGGGTGCATCGTCTTCACAAAAAATTATATAACTAATGTACCTATACAAAATATAAATATTGTAATACATTTCACTCACCGTTAGACAGTTATTTATCCTCAAAACTATTCTTCGTAAACACAGCCAACTTAGTTTTGATCCTAAATGCTGTCATACACGCCGCTCGAATAGGGTTTGTAACACTCAGTCCCGTAGAACTGTAGCTGCAAGTCGCCATTTCAAACATATAAGCTCAAAAATATATAACAAGCTAAACAAAAGCTTACACATCTATACACTAACCAAGAGCAAATGTAAAATGAAACTTGACTCCTGGTTAAAATTACAAAACTATGATGAAACCGAGAAACTCGTGGAAGTGTAAAATACTCATCACTCCCTCACACACCCCAACAAAACCACACACCACACACATGCCACAAACACCACAAACACCCCTCGCACATCTCATTAACACTCACCCACACACCCATTCACCCTACACTCACCACATTAATTCAACGTCAAAATACATCCCAAATTATTATGTCCTGTTATGCACTGTTTATTTTTGTTTAATTTTCTTTTTTATTATTAATTTACTAAATCTAAATTATATAAATTAATGTTATTAACTTATTACCTTTTAAGCACTTTTGCATGGAACATCATTCCACCCTGTATCTGGAGAAGGGCGTTGCTAGCTGCGCTACAGTTTATACTTTTGCAGCTATCATCGTTTTACTTGTACTTAGTCCTGTATTATTGTTCCAAATAAAAATTTTAATAATTTAATTTTTTTTTTTTAATAATTTAAAAAGAGTAACGGCCCCACCGTTACTCTTTTTAAAAGTTTTACAAAATTTTGTGATTCACTTCTTGCTCATTCTTCTCCATACGTAAATTACTTTTTGGAAGGGGCGACTAGAAGCAATTTTTTTTTTGTTATTTTTGGCGTTCAAAAGTGCCTTAGACAAAATCAAATCATTTATTTCAAATAGGCCCTCTATTTGAAATAAATGATTTGATTTTGTCTTTGACTTTGCGCGGTCGTCCAATGCCACATTTATACATTTATACATTTATAATGTTTAAATGCTCGTCAATATTGAAACGAGTGGGGATTAACCTCACGTACTGTTGATCATCAGGCCAAACTCTGAACCATTAGGCTGTTACCAGTACAACAGGGAAAGGGGCTGCTTCACAGGCATTATTAGTAGCACTACAGAATTGGTATGAAGTTACATGTTAAATGGAACTTATTTGGAGGTAGTGAAAATACAGCCATAATAATAAATAATAAAAACACATGTCATGTTGCATCGTCTTATAAACTAAAACTCGCTCTACCCGCTACCGCTTGTCGATAAACTCGCGGTGTCGCCCAGCACTCATTACGAACTCGTGAGACAAAAGCCTCGCCCAAGTTCCATTATGATATAAAAAGGAAGGGTCGCTTCCATACAACTCACACAAACAAAATGTAATACATAAATTGCGTTACACCATTACCACTAATGAGAGAAGTGCAGAAGGTTCACGTGTAATGTGCAATACAAGCTGACGTATAACTCCATTGTATTGGTGCTAACAAAAATGGCGCCGGTACCTATGTGTATTGTTTATCTATGTTGTTTTTGAGGGACTTGTCAGGGGATTCTAGATTATGTAAGTATGCAAGGGTTTATTATCTATATATACATAATTATAAAATAGTAACGAAGTCAAAACTGCAGATTGAATATAAAAAAGAAAGAAATAATTGCTACGAGTTGTTGCGTACCTCGTATCAATTACTGTTGTTTACTTTTTCGGCACTCGTTCCTACGAGTCTGATGCCGAAAATATAGTTGTTAGAATTTTTGTCTGTTTATCTGGATGTATGTAAAAACGGATTGGCGCAAAAACGGCAGAAGGCATTTGGATGAAATTTGGCACACAGGTAGTTTATAACTTGAATTAACACATAGGGTACTTGTAATCCCGGTAGTAAGTACATTCCCGTGAAATATTTTCCGACATCCACGCGAGCGAAGCCGCGGTCAAAAGGTTATTTTACGGGCCGTCGACATTAGCCTACCTTATGATTTTTTTTTTATAAGTATGTTTTTTTTATATAAGTATAAGAAACTCTTTAAAACTTTCGTAGTGTTAACAGAAATCATACGTTCGCAAATAATTCCAGTGATAAATAAATTAGCTTAAGCTGAATGCATCAGGCGAGATCGAGGTAAAGAGAGCAATAAAAAAATACAGCCTTTTTCCATATTGGTTAAAGACGTAGTACGACAGAAGAGTCTGTGTACCTTCTGTTATCCCCATACAACGTCCCCCCAGCCACTTGAAGTACAACTTGGAGTTTGTTTAGTTCTCCGCTTTCTTCAACTTTATTATCGCTTACAATGTTTGTGCCGCGAGTATTGTCTAAAGCTGTTATGGGACAGTTTTCATGTCGTATTGTGTGCAAACAAAGTGGCTAACTTGAGGTGTATTGGTTGCTGCGTTCTTGTTCTACAAATTGAGTTTGAAATTCTGAAAAATGGTTGTATTTGTTTCGCCTACCATGTATTTTTTCTGGGATTTTGCCAGTGCTTAAATTCATCAAAATATTGTACTAACCCAACAAAAACGCACAAAAAATATATGACAAAACTCATCGGCATAATAATTTATTATTAATTTCTTCTCACGTTTCGACTAATATATTTTGACAATAAAAACTTAAGTACCTACCTAATATCTTCTGATTTCTGCAGACTAATACCAAAGCTGGGAAATTTGCACTAATTACATGATGATATTTGTTGTATTTCTCTTAGGGAAATTAATTCTTAAGCAATTTGACAGTCTATCAATTTGCCGTGTTATGGCTATTTCATACAACTGTCCTAGAATATTGTATTGTGATTTAAATATATGGACAATTTATGTTGGTAGCAAATTTGCCTGACTTTAAATTGTACAATAAGAACAAATAATTAATAGAACAACGGAGCACCAAACCAAATTAATACCACGTCGTCACAAATGAGAAGCAAACATTTGATACCGGACTGCTTCGCTCCAACTCGTAAGTCCTCGGGCGGTCTTGTAATCCACCGCAAGAGGATTGCCCGCGCTTTGACCAGCCACCTTTATGACGCGGCACAATTTATGAACGAATTCCACGGACTATTGGAAGTTTCTCTAGACTTGAAATACTTAGAAGTTGCAAAATTAAAAAAAAATATATACATATAATTATTTCTTAGGTTAAATACCTAAACAGTGGCAAACATAGTGATTTCATGGACAATTTAAATTAAGATATTCATTTTCCTTTGATGCTTTGATACACAGGCTCACTAGGGAGGCATTTCTAATGGGTTACTACTAACCAAATGGACTAGTAAAGCAAAAGTTTCATGTGCGTCATTTTTATCATACATACACACAGACAGCAATACTTAGACACAAGGGCTGTAAAGAATGTCCGAAAGGGATACCGTGGCCCCTGGCAACGTAAAGGCAACGGAAGGAACACGGGTGGGTTTTAGTCAGTAAGAGTCTGACACGCCCTCCCGCTCCACCCAGAGCGGGAGAAGTTATTTGATAATTTCCCACCAAAAAAAAGGGCTGTAAAGAATTAAATCTAAACACCCGCTTATCTCTTGCGCCTCAAATTCCTATCCTTAGTCTAATATTGGAAGACATTCGTGAGTAATTTAAGGATTATAGGAGTTTCCGGTACGTGTCTACAAGTGTTTACGAGCCGACGACTAGCGACACGACATACTTCTGATACGACATACTACTGCGCAATAAATAGTATTCTAGTATTTCACTGACATTACATACTGCAGCATTCCGCTGCCAGATAGGTCTCTTTACACGCGAAGAAGGCCGAACATGTTCTATTTATAAAATATTAGCACGTTTGACAGCAATTCAAAATTTGTGTCAGAATAAAAATGATTCGTACTTGTTTGCGGCAGTCGTCAGCTACCCAGGCTCATGTGGTGGCTCCTAGGTGTTTTCTTGCGCGTACAGACGCGTTGCAGTTTTGCAGTATTCTAAGGTCCTTTCAGAGACCTCGATAGAAGTTAATTCCCCATAGAAGTTATTCGCTCTACCAATATAAAAGGCCGGCTTCGGCCCTACCCACCGAATATAAGCCTACAACCAGTGAATTAGCTGGCCCTGTCCTAACGGTGTCTGCGCGGAGCCGACTATCGCGACTTGGTGCCTCTCGAGGCGAAGCGGGCGGTTTTGTGGCCAAATTTCAAGACGGTGACGGCGGTGAGCGCCGCCTTCCAGCGTCCACCAGCGGCGCGACGCCACACCCTGAAGCAGGCAACTCGCAGCGGGATCATATAATTTTTTTCCTTCTAATCCTCGTATAATTTCTGTTTATTTATTTTTTTGCTAACTAGCTAATTTTCTTGCAAATATTTTTTATCTTTTTTGTCACTTTATTATCGGGGTATATATTGTGTTCTTTACCTGGATACTGCGTTTAATTATTTGACCTATGTCGTGCCGGGTTCGACTCCCGGGCGAGTTCTCACTTAAACGTAGCAGCAACATTTTATTGCTACAATATTTACAATTAAATTTCAATTCGTTCGTTCGTGGCTTTTGTGGACATGATAATTATTATTTGTTACAGTTGTAATAACAATCATGTAAGTTCGTTTAAAATGGGGTTTTATTTTAATTTATTTATCTTTCATGAAGATTATTTTCTATTATGTGAATGTGAGAACGCTGTAGGCATAGTGGACTGTAGATTTGTTGACCATTTTCAATTTTGTTAAGTACCCGGTACTTGTTGAAAGCCCTACACTGTCATTCCCATACCTATTTACACTATTATTTAAAAATATTGTAAAAGCCAATTATTTTTAAAAGAGTAACCGTGGAGTTTCTTTCCGGCTCTTTTCCATAGGAAACGACCAATTGGAACTGTGCTTCTGTCTTCTGACGTTTCATAAGTGCACATGTAGGTTTATGTGACATAAAATATTTGGAATTGAATTGATATTAAGCGCTGTGTATTTTGTAATTATATAACTAATTGGACAAATTAAATAACACTGAAATAATCGTTAGATTCCCTAAAAAAAATACCTATATTTTAATTACCACCTTTTTGTCTCACATCACTAGAACTAGTCTAAAAGCATAGCATTTTGATGAGAGCCCCAAGAAAATTATTTATGAATAAAAAAAAATTGTTACACAGAGACATAATTTTCTTTTTCCAGGTAGAAGAAAATGTTTTACATTTAGAATTTTCCAACATGACTTTAATTATGCCGCATTTGTTTTGTATTCTTTAAAATTAAATGTCAAAAGTTCAAACGTGTTACGTGCCAGCTCGCCAGAAAAAAACACAGGAAAATAAAACTCCACACTTCACTCCTATACCTCTACCATAAGCCCAGTTTTATTCCAGTTTATATTGATTCAAGGTTTTATATAAATATTATACACAAACTGTTTAATATATACACAAACTGACACGATTACTTTGTAAAGTATTATATTGTTTTAATTATTGTGAATGTGAGGACTATGTGGTTTTTGTTTTTTCCTCTTTCTTTATTTTTTTCTTTCTCAGTTAGTTTTAATGATGGTCTGGCAGTTTGAGTAGTTTATGCGGCCTACCCAAATGTCCTTTCTTTGGTATTGTTCGTCGAGTTGAGCTCCTTAAGTTCTGAGTTGAGCTCCATGATTACTGACAAATGCTTGCACTGACTGGACAGGTCCACTCAAATCTGTGTGGTTCTTTCCTCAAAAGACCATTTCAGACACGAATCTACATGGTGCTCATATGTCCTGACCAAGATTATGTCTGGACTTTAAAAGAGACTGTGACCTATGAGTTTGTTCCGGTCTTTCTTCTCAGAGTAGTCAGATGAGAAACGCCGAACTCATCTAGCAAAATTCTTTTAATATGACGTGTAAAAGTGATTTTAATATCCTATTTACAGAATAAACAATTTCATTTCATTTCATTTCAGCTGTCATCAAAAAGTTACTCGCTAGCGTATTAACGTGAATCAAATAGATTTCGATAATGTCAAAACTCGCTAGCGTCTCCGTAAATGATTTATATGAAAAGATAGTGTACAGCGCCCCTAGCGGCCACAGAAAGAATTAAAATTCGTACCAAGAGCACTATAGATTTCGATAAGTAAGAAACCTAACGTAATCTATAAATTCGATAGTCACAAACTTTTTTTCAGCTTTCACCATACAAAACGGCACCATGAGTCACTAATTTGACAGACGCTATCGAAAATACGCTTGCAATAGTAGTTACGTAGCTCACTAGTATTTTGATGTGTGAAACGTGTTTACATCAAATAAAAGTCTTGTGTTTGAGCTTATTTAGCATGGAATATGTTAGTGGCTGCTAAATTAGGAGACAAAGTAACGATCTATTGTAATCATAGTCATTTTAAATTTAAATCAAAACGCCGCGAATCAGATACCGTCAACAAAACTAAAAATTGAATAGACGTACATAATTATTATAAGGAATAAAAATTCGACAACCTTTAAATACCATAAGTAGTCCACTAACCGCCAAACCTTTCCATATAGTCGGATAGTTTTATGATATTGACTGTAATGGTAAACGTTTTGATCATATGAGCCGTTGTCTCTTCTTATTACTGAGAAAGAAAAAAACAAAACATAAGAGTGAAGTTAGCTAGACGACGATCTATCGAGCTTACCGTAGCACCTGCGTAAGACTCCGTAAAACTTATGGTGCGAGCATTATCGAAATCTATTTGATCCACGTTAACACTTCGGACTCCACCCACTTTTCATAGAGCTCATTCGCCATGCCGCCATACATATTGGATGTGAACCCTCCGGGAGGGTCACCGGCATTACGTTTGCGCTAAAGATAACCATTGCAGACAGTCAACGGCATTAGGTTTAAAACCTTATTATACTCGTAAAACACTGAAATGAAATGAAACGAAATGAAATGAAATTGTTTATTCTGTAAATAGGATATTGCAATCACTTTTACACGTCATATTAAAAAAAAGAAGAAAATGCTAGATGAGTTCGGCGTTTCCTATCTGACTACTCTGAGAAGAAAGACCGAAACAAACTCAGAGGTCACAGTCTCTTTTAAAGTCCAGACATAATCTTGGTCAGGCCATATGAGGACCATGTAGATTAGTGTCTGAAATGGTCTTTTGAGGAAAGAACCACACAGATTTGAGTGGACCTGTCCAGTCAGTGCAAGCATTTGTCAGTAATCATGGAGCTCAACTCAGAACTTAAGGAGCTCAACTCGGCGCTCAACTGTAAAACGAAGTAGAATAGTGTTTTCAGGGGGTCTGGATCAGGGTTTTAAATTGTTTGTTAATATTTGTAACCGTGAACAAAAAAAAAATGAAAATAAAAATGCTTGGATTTTATAACCAACGCATATACTAATAACTCTTGTTAAAATACACATCTATGCGACTAGGTGCACCCTCCAGGAGGGCTCCCAGCACTGTACGTGTTAATACGCTAGCGCTAACGAGTAAGTGTTCGATGACAGCTCTTGGTAGAGGAACTAACTGTTCAAAAAGTTTCAATTCAATGGTAACTGAAAAAGGAGGTCAACTATTCGCATAACTGGACACCGACACTCACGAAATAACTTCACGATGAGTGCATCGACTGCTTTTTAGGGTTCCGTACCCGAAGGGTGCCAAACGGAACCATATTACAAGCCTCCGCTGTCCGTCTGTCTGTCACCGAGCTGTATCTCATGAACCGTAATAGGTAGACAGTTGAAAATTTCACAGATTATGTTTTTCTATTGCCGATATAACAACAAATAATAAAAAACAAATAAACTAAAAAATTAAAGGGGTACATACAATAAACATATTTTGGTTGAAAAAAAAATTCTAACCCTGGTATGGGGGTATCGTTGTCTAGAGCTCATCGAGTAGAGAACAAATATATATATTTTTTTGAATATCTTCACAAATGAAGAAATAGGGGGCCGTAAAAGTTGTCAGTTTAGACCATTTTTATACGAACTCTATCTCAACAACTAAACAATTGTTTAGTTGTTGAGATAGAATTCATAAATCAGAAGTTCGTATAATAACTTAAGATAGAATTCAGAAGTTCGTATAATAACTTAAGTTAGGTATTTGAAACTGGTGTATATTATGTACCATATCCTGTATATAATCAACAAGTACTAAAAACGCCTATTCATAAGGTATTTAAATATGGGCGATTTAAAGTAACTGCAAAAAAATACTTTGTAATTGATAGTATCATTATGAGATACAAATTAAAAATTTTAGATGAAAAAGTAAAAATATATATGTATGTAAAAATAATCAACCGTGGTAAGGTACCCTTCATGTGCGAGTCCAACTCACACTTGGCCAGTTTTTTTGTTTGATCCGCGATTTGAACATTTTGAACTATATATGCGTGCCTTTTAAAAACACGTCCTTTGTGTTGCAAAAATCGTTTGAATGTGGAATGATGTAAGTGTTTTGTGTGGACAAGGTAAGATGGATGGATCGTTAGATCTCAACACTCTAATTGTCCAGGATATTGTGATAGGTCTTATAGGCAAAACCATCTCGTGTTTGCACAACACAACAGCCAATATTTATGTCATTGTTAAGCAATCACATTTTTTTTCTTAATTTATTCAAGTGGGTACTTCATAACGATTGCTAGATGTAGTTTAGCCTAATTGTTTGGGTTATTAACAGGTGAAAATGCATGCAATGCATAATAATATCTCGAGCTCTTGATAATCCAAACAATTAGAATGGCCTAACTCTTTCGTTATGAACAAAATCTTCAAGCTGCGTTAATCTGGAAACATTACACATAGCCAGCCATTTCAGGGTCATTAAAACCACTGAAGCACCACGTATGTAGCTAAATAAATACCCAAGAAACTAATTAATATATCTTGTTAGTGGGCAGTATTTGGGGTTGGAAGGCGTCCAGCGTTGGCAATCACGTAGGAGCACCGATCTGTACAAATTAGTCTGAGACTCTTAAGTCAACGTGTCTGATACTTAATTATGTGAGCCTAGTACCTACTAATTTTGAAGGTATGATTACCTGGACAAGCTTTTGAACTGTTATCTAGCAATATTGTGTTGTTGTTTGTCTTTTAGTACAGTGTAGAAGGCAACGTATAAAAACAAGTAATGTGCATATTAGTAATCTTTATAGCAAACGATTTCATTCAAAATAATATCATGTAAAAGTTGGCTTCTTCTCTTGCTTATCCCCTTATCATTGGCCATTGTCACCTATACGACTCTGCAGCTAAAAGCAATTGAAACCCCTTCCAGTCTACGTAATCAACTACCCACTAAGCTGCCGCTATCCACATTGAAACTAGTAGACTCCACGACATTACTACCCTTTATTGTAGCCCCGTCAATCACGGGTTATATGCTCCTACAAATAGAATGGTCCTTTAAGATGGTCCTAAGGCTGCCAGTTTTTGGTCCTTCTCTCCGCAAATATTCTGACTTCCGTAATTGTGGCGTAATAATCAAACTCTTTGTTTGATGCTGATTGCATTTGCGAAGTTGTTCGAGAACTCAAAGTAGTTGTTCAATAATTAAGTGGAAAGGAAGTAGAAGATCTCGGACCGTGTTTGTAGGACCATTTTGAGCAAAGGAATTTGATTTATTTTATTTTTTACGCACTCTTTCTTTATTTTAACAATTTTTTTACACGACCAATCCATACTGTATGCAAAATATAAAATACTTAAAATATAACAGCAGCATATTTACCTATATCGTAACTGAATTCCGTATTTTCGTTCTCAAGAACAGTAGCCAATTTCATACTAGATTTTTCTGTGAGACCGACTCCCGCGTTGAAGCTTTCAGTATTTTTATAAGTTTAAACTTGTTTCTATCTTAGATTACGTTTCAAAACAATTCTTCTTCGAGATTTCAGTTGCGAAGCGGACACTTGATGCGGGATTGAATTCTTCACTACCCAACCATTTTTACTAAGAACACAGATCAGAAAAGGTAGTCAGACATGGCAAAAATACTGTAATTGAACTAAATAAGACTTATGTATGCAATATTGGAAAATAAGTTCACAAAACTATACATAGTATACAGTGCAAAGCTATTGTAGATAGATTACGGTAAAGTTGTTACCGCTGCCCACAAACATCTGCAAGACCAAGGTGTAACTTTCTAAAGCAGGTATTGTACTTCCCCTGTCCACCTTTTTTACAGCGAACTCTATTGAAATAATAGCCAAGGTGTCAGTGGTTGTTAAAACTGGAAGTCTCATCGTTTTTGCACATCTTAACATTACCGTTAGTAAAATGAACTCTACCGAAATCTTAGCAATGTTAAGCCTTGTTAAATATGGTAGTGAAAAAAAGGGACTGGACTGTGGTTAATCGAATGTAAACTAACACAAAATATTATTTTGTGTAAAGCTTTCTACGCTGTTTCATACTTCTTATCTCCTGAAAAATATTCCTTGTTTCAACCATCTCACAATTTTTCACAGAAAGAAGAAATTGATTAAATCGACGCCCGATACAGATTTCTCCAACTTCCATCGCTTGGCAGACTTTTATAAGTTTTGACAGCATTTCTCAAAGTTTGCAGCGCCTTCAACTTGCCGAGGAGAACTGAAGCTGATAATTTACTTTTTTCACAGATTTATAGGCAAAAAGTTATACATAGTTTTATAAGAAATTAATTAGAAAGGTAGGTAGTAGAATTTACAAAAATCTTAAATCAATTATTTTGCTGCTGCTAGAGCGATTTTGATTGCATATGCCTATGATAAGCATGCACAGTGCTAGGTGTAATCTAAGTTACCGCTCCAATCACGCTAAATCAGTATGTTTATGTAAGCAGACAGACTTTTTTTTTGGATGGGATTTTATCAAATAATTTCTCCCGCTTCTTGTGTCAAACTCTTACTGACTAAAACCCACCCGTGTTCTTTCAGTTGCCTGTACGTTGCCAGGGGCCACGGTATCCATTTCGGACTTTCCCGCAACCCCAGCAGGCATCGGTCCTATCGGACCCCTTCATTTGCTGACATCTCTTTGAGGCGCGCGTGGATCACAACGCACCGTCGACCCGGGCCTGGTCCTTATCGGACGGCGAGCGTTTCTCACCGTCCGCAAGCCCGCTCCAACGGTGGCCGGGAATCGGCCTGCGATTTCCGACACCCAGGGCGTCTCCTGCGGCGGCTAGGGGCGTGAGGGCGCGAAATTTGCCTCTGCCCCACGCGTTCTGCCTCCTCCTTCGCGAGCATTTCTGCTTCGCAGAACGAGGTAACGGCCTCCCATGTCCTCTCGCTTCATACCATGGCCTGGACCAGGGCCGGACGCGAGAAGTCCCCGCCGCCGATCGTCGGACACGGCAATGCTCTGCCCAAGCCGGGCAGACCTCCACCGTATGCTTAACCGTGTCCTCCGGGCGATCCATGTAATGATGACACTCAGGCGTTTCCTTCCGCCTGATACAAAACAGGAACCTCTCGAAACAACTGTGTCCGGTGAGGACCTGCGTCAGGCGGAAGGGGAGGACGCCGTGGCGCCTCTCTAGCCACTCCTCAAAGAGGGGACTTATCGCCGCAACAGTGGCGTGCCCAGCACTGGGTTGCGACAATCGCACTCTCCATGATGCAATGAGATCCCGCCGGAGCTCTTTCTGCTGTGCCGCGATTTCTCGTGGCAGCGGAGTTACGCGCCCGGCGTTTTGCCTCCCCGCGCCACTCCCAGATGTGCGCGAGGACTTTTGCCTCCAGATCCCATGGCGGCAAGGAGGCTCGCCACCTCACCGGAGACTGTGCGGTATCCCCGGACCAGCCAGATAACCATGACCTTCTGGGACGCGTTCAACCGGAGTGCAGGCCGCCGGAAATGCTCCACGAAGTTCCACCGGCTGTCGAGGACGAGTCCTAGGTACTTCACCGTTGACTCGACGCCGATGTGAACTCCTCCTACCGTTATTTGTAAACCCGACGGTGGCGCGTTCCGAGGACCATGAAAACACATGGCCTCAGACTTGTGCAGGGCCACCACATTTTTTTTTTTGGGTTGGAAATTATCAAATAACTTCTCCCGCTCTGGGTGGAGCGGGAGAGCGTGTCAGACTCTTACTGACTAAAACCCACCCGTGTTCCTTCCGTTGCCTGTACGTTGCCAGGGGCCACGGTATCCCTTTCGGACTTTCCCGCAACCCCGGCAGGCATCGGTCCTAACGGACCCCTTCACTTCTGCTGACATCTCTTTGAGGCGCGCGTGGAACACAACGCGCCGTCGACCCGGGCCTGGTCCTTATCGGTCGGTGAGCTACCCATTGCTCACCGTCCGCAAGCCCGCGCCTACGGTGGCCGGGAATCGGCCTGCGATTCCCGACGCCTGGGGCGTCTCTTGCGGCGGCTAGGGGCGTGAGGGCGCGAAATTTGCCTCTCCCTCACGCGTTCTGCCTCCTCCTTCGCGAGCATTACTGCTTCGCAGAAGGAGGTGACGGCCTCCCGTGCCCCCTCGCTCCATACCATGGCCTGGACTAGGGCCGGACGCGAGAGATCCCCGCCACCGATCGCCGCCACGAGGACACGGCGATGCACTGCCCAAGCCGGACAGACCTCCACCGTATGCTCAACCGTGTCCTCCGGGCGATCCACGCAGTGATGACACCTGGGCGTTTCCTCCCGCCTGATACGAAACAGGAACCTCCCGAAACAACTATGTCCGGTGAGGACCTGCGTCAGGCGGAAGGTGAGGACGCCGTGGCGCCTCTCTAGCCACTCCTCAAAGAGGGGACTTATCACCGCAATAGTGGCGTGCCCAGTGCAGGGCCAACTCGAGTCCCAATTGCCGGATTCTGTCCACGATTGTCGCAACCCCGTGTGTCGCTAGTTCGGCCGCCGCCTGGTGCGACCTCCCCTGCACCAGGACCAACGTGTCGTCAGCGTAACAAACGACGCTGACGCCACTAGGGAGGTCACCGCGCAGCACCCAGTCGTATCCGATGCCCCACAGATACGGCCCCAGGACCGATCTCTGTGGGACACCGCACGAAGACGGTTAACACTTAAGTCTGTTTTACTGAAATTAGGCGACGACGCATGAAGTAATGCCTCAATAAGCGCGCTGTTGATTTTGCAACGCTCGGTTCAGCACCGAAAGTATGGCTCCAGAGAGAGGAACCTACTGCTTTCTGAATCTGTCCCTTGACCCAGCCATGCAATGAGTGCCTCCTGAGGTGTTTGTCGAAGCTCTTTGTTATTAAGCTATTAACAGTAACAATTATCGGTACTATGATCGCAGTCAGCCCACGTCCCACATGACAACAGCCTCGTGTACTAAGTCAAGATAATATGTACTTGATTTTTTTTTACTATCTCAGATATAACATATTATAATAAATAAAAATATATTATAATAGATATAAAATATGAAGGAATATTCTTATTTAAGGACCAAGTTGCAAAACACAACGTGTACCTATCCATACATTTGCAAATTCACACATTATACTAAAAAATAACAACCTGGTAGTATTATTTTATCCTTTTTCAAAAACCAAAGAGTCGTATCTACCTACAAAAAATATAAAAAAGTGTTCAAATAAAAATTTATAGCACTCCGTAAGCCAGGGGTTCCCAACCTTTTTTTGTCTACTGCCCACTTTAAGAATAAATTATTTTTTAACGCCCCCCTTTTTAAACATACTTAAAAACCGCTAAGTACTTATAACTGATTATTGAAACGCAAATTTATAGTATTCGGACAGAGTATCTTTTATTGAAAATAAAACAAACATAATCAATTCTTATATAAAAACTAATGTGAAGGTTGAATCTGATGCTGTTCAATAAGTTTGTTGATATCAGGTTCCAATTTACTCAAAAACAGCCGCAAGTCGCCACGTTCGGTAACACGCAAACGATTTCTCTTTTTAGTAAGCAGCGTTGCCACAGCACTAAATCCACGTTCACACAAATATGACGATGGGAATGCTATCAAAAATCGTTGAACAATTGACCACAATCCAGGGTACAATTGCGGGATCGGTTTTTGTAGCCAAAATTCTTGATATCCATTTTTGAACTTGATTTTTATTTCTTCGTTTGTTGTCAATTCTATAAGTTTTTCTTCCAGCTGAGGTGACATTGCTGTGTTGACATTTGAAAACGGATCCAACACCCAGTCTGGTATTTCCAAGTTTAAAATGTCCTGGTATCGTTCGGTGAAGTCAATGTGGAGGTTTTCCAAATGTTGGCAGTAGGCAAACAAGTCGTCGTTACTGCAGTATACTGATAAATTCGGAAAATTGTGAAACTCACGTCTGCCCATATTCTTTTTGTGCAGAAGCAGTTTGGCTGCGAAAGCAGCAACGACATTTTTTGTTTTAATTAAATTTAGTTCATCGCCTTGCAGTTGGAGGTTCATGTCGTTGAACATTTTATACAGGTCTGTCATGTAAGCTATATCATTCTTTGATGTTATGAGCTTGTTGCGCAGTTCTGTATCTTTAGTTTCCAAGAACTCTATCATAGAGTCAAACAGGTTGTAAAATCGAATCAGACAATTGCCTCTTGACAGCCAACGAACTTCAGTATGAAGCAACAAACGGTTGAAATCTTCGTCATTAGTAACACAAAGCTGATGAAATAATCTATCATTCAAAGAGCTGCTACGGATTTTATTGACTGCTTTGATGACATATTGCAGTGATTGAAATAGTCGTTCACTTAAGTTTCTAGCAACCAAATGTTGTCTATGAATAACGCAATGTATAGCAAGAACATCTGGAATTTTATTCTTTAAGTATGCTATGAAGCCTTTATGGCACCCTGTCATAGCCGGAGCGCCATCCGTAGCAACTGATATAATATTTTTCAAAGGAATGTCTTTCTCTTCACAAAACTTTTCCAATGTATTGAATATGGTTTCGCCTTTTGTATCTGTCTCCAAATTTCTGGCGCAAACAATAGTTCTTCACGTATTTTCTCATCTTTAATAAACCTCAAGTAAGATCGCAACAACGCTTCATTAGTTGGTGAAGTGGACTCATCGAGCTGAATTGAGAATTGACTAGTCCTCAGATGATTGCACAATGATTCTTCAATGTTTTCAGCCATTTCATCAATTCGTCTTTGCACAGAATTATTACTCAAAGGAATTTTTCGGATAATATCTGCGGCCGGTTTATGAAGCACAGTAGTTATTACTTCCTTTATTGCTGGCAAAATTAACTCTTCTCCGATGTTGTGTGGTTTGCCTTTTTGAGCAATTAACAAAGAGATATTGTACGAAGCTCGAAGTCCGTCGTCATCTTGCTTAGCAGCCGCCGAAAATAGTTTTGATACACTTGGCTGAGTATTATGCTTCTTCTCTAGGTCTTGAAAATATGCTACATTCTTTTCTGTCTTATCTGGATGCATTTTATTCAAATGATCTTGCAGTCTTGAAGGCTTCATTGCTTCGTTCGAAAATGTTTTTAGACATAGAAGACACAAAGGCGACGACGGGTTTGTGGGATTTTCAATAAATCCGAATTTAATATATTCCGCAGAGTATTGCCGTCTCTTTTTTTTTACTTCCGACATTGTTTTGTTTTAAGAAATACGTAAGTGTTGAAATCAAGTACTGCTTATCTATTATGCGCGAAACCGCAAATGAAAATAAAATAAATTTACGTCGTTTATATAGGATTGCATAAGCAGCACGCACCAACAGGAATAAGACAAACGTGCATAAACTCGTTTATCTCATTCGACGCCCAATCGTACTGGACAAGCAAGAACAAGTATTATAGAACCAGCCGATTGGTATAGGAATGTACAATTCGGATTATTTAACAAAAACTTGTTAAAACATGATTGCCCGCGGTCTTTTATATCGAACCGAGTTTGAGCTATAATATATCTTAATTAATATTAGTTGATGTTCACAAGATGTAGTCGAGAGTCGAGAGCTCAGTCGGTGTCTAAGAGTCTTCCTAGCTAGGTAGATGAAATTATAAATCGACCCCAAAGCCCTACACCAGTGATGTCAGAGTTCGAGGGGAAGGTGGGGCATTTTTACTGGAAAATAGGAATTTTAAACTGACTGGTGGGGCCCCTTTACACAAAAAAGAGGGAATTCTTAACTGATAAGTGGGGCCAAGAAATATCTCATGGGACGGGGGTTTGACATCACTGCCCTACACAATGCCCCCTTTTTTTTCTGGGTCTCTTACCGCCCCCCTTTAGGCCTGCAGCGCCCACAAGGGGGCGTTATCGCCCACGTTGGGAAAGACTGCCGTAAGCAGACAGGATACGGTAAAATTCTAACCTTTAAACACATTTATATACGGTTCCGAGAGAACTTTTATATGAATGCTGAATTAGAAAAGATATTTCTGTTTATTCGTCAGGTAGGTTCGAGTATCAGGAACCCGGCGTAAATATTTTATTAGTAGCTATAAAATATAAATATTTTACGGTGTCGCGAAGTGGTGTCGCTATAAAAAGTGCAATAAACCCGGTGACACGTTTCCCGATATTATTGACGTCTATGTGAAAGAGGCTACTCGTACTATGTAGGAACTGCATAGGAATGCTTTTTGATTTCGACACTCTCCTATTCGCGGTTCCTATTTGCGAGAAATGACATTTTCTTTCAATGCTGAAATATTATAACATGATAGGGACGGAAAAAATATTATTTACAATTGTTTAAAATACATGCGTGATTCGCAATTTTATAACTAATTAGCATAATACCAATAACCATTATAATAATATTCTAACTTAAACATCGACTTCGATTCCTTCACGAATCAATACATCACTAACAGCATGTCGTCTCCTCGATGCTAGCACAAGTGCCTGTACTACACAACTAGCAAAAACTGGTCTTTTATAAGTCACCAATGCGTTTTTGCTTAGAGATATTGCATTGGTAAATAATTCTTGTAATGGTGTTATAGTGTCTAACAGGTCCCGATTTGGGTACAAACAAGACTTCTAGTTCTGCTTGGGTTCAGTAAAAACATTGTAACGTACTAAATTAGTCTTGATTTTATCTTGTAAGTGCATTAATGTATGCTTTAAATCACAGACTTTGCCAATATAAGATAAAATTGGAATCAAAAACATTTCCTTTGTGAATCTAAGCAAAATCTGAAAATATTCCTTTAAATAAATATATAATGTTATTTACGTTCCGGACAAGAGCAATCAGGAATGAGTCATACGTATGTATGCGCATATAACGCATTGTATGTGAATTATCAATGCGAAGTTAAGTTTTCTGTCATATGTTATGTGGGTTTTCGGTAAATTTTCAATGGCCCGTGATATAATCGAGTTTTAATTATTATTGGAATAAATTACTTTTGGACACTGACTTGACTGAGACTATTGCAAGAATTATGTACTATTCCTATGCTTCTGTGGGAGCTATTGCATTTAGACTTGTGTGATATGCTTGCCATACTTGGACGCCATTTTATAAATTGGAGTTCCATAGAAAGTATATGGAACTTTAAAATACCTACATAAAAACCTGACATTTGTACGGGAGAGCACTGTAAGATGTTGTTACAAAATAAGGGGGCTGTTGCTGGGATTGGAAGATGTATTCTATCAGAATAGGTAAGATATGTATGTATATATGGTATCCATACATATTTTTCGTTTCGGATCTACATACTTCATTTGAACATGATGTTATATAATTATGTCGATTTTTTTTTTCTGAATCAGAATTATTTCTAGAATTGAAGTCTATGGAACCACTAGCTTCATCATCGTTGCGTTGACTCGAAGATTGCTCTTGTGCAAACCATTCCTCCAAATCACGAACTTCTTCGTCTTTTCTTTGTCTTGAAAATGTACAGAACTTTATAGTCGACATTAAATTTGTCGTGTTTAACGAATTTATTAACAGTTTATTATGCTTTTACATGACAAATTCGTTAAACACGATTAT
The DNA here is from genome assembly GCA_949128155.2 of Xanthia icteritia. Taxonomy (NCBI): domain Eukaryota; kingdom Metazoa; phylum Arthropoda; class Insecta; order Lepidoptera; family Noctuidae; genus Xanthia; species Xanthia icteritia. The sequence continues at coordinate 22,251,197 of OX421938.2, forward strand.
GAATGTAAAAATTAGTGCAAATTTTGTTGGAAATCTTTTAAGCTAAGAAAGGGTGACTGTAATGGGATAAATCGTAGCTTATTAAGCTAAGATAAATTTAAAAGTTTAAGCTAATTTTATGACGACTTTTATCGAAATCAATGCTGATTCTCCCATTAGAGTCACCATTTCTTAGCTTATAAGATTTCCAACAAAATTTGCACCAATCTTTGCAAACTTAACTTAAACTTTTAAATTTATCTTAGCTTAATAAGCTACGATTTATCCCATTACAGTCACCCTTTCTTAGCTTATAAGATTTCCAACAAAATTTGCACTAATCTTTGCAAAATTAACTTAAAGTTTTAAATTTTTTTTAGCTTAATAAGCAACGATTTATCCCATTACAAACACCCTTTCTTAGCTTAAAAGATTTCCAACAAAATTTGCACTAATCTTTGCAAAATTAACTTAAACTTTTAAATTTATCTTAGCTTAATAAGCTACGATTTATCCCATTACAGTCACCCTTTCTTAGCTTATAAGATTTCCAACAAAATTTGCACTAATCTTTGCAAAATTAGCTTAAAGTTTTAAATTTATCTTAGCTTAATAAGCAACGATTTATCCCATTACAAACACCCTTTCTTAGCTTAAAAGATTTCCAATAAAATTTGCGTTCTGAAAACCAATATTCTTGTATAAATCATAAACACGGATTTTCATAGAGTCATGCCAGTCTTAGTTATTGATGCTCGAATATTTAGGCAAGAGAATAAGTCATAAAGAATGCTGATATAGGTAAATGTCTTGTAAAAGTCCTATGATTTAATAATGTAAATGTTTTTAAGACTTTTTAAGAAGTGCTCTTGAACTTGATAGGGCATTTTAAAAATGCGTTTACAAGTAAGATAGGATTGACCAAAGCTATTATATGATATTTTTAAGATCGAATGCATTAAAAGCTGCGGTAGTCAAGAGAAATGCTCTTGACTAGTTGGCTAGTCCACTAAAACGTAACACTTTGTTGGACAGACACAGCGCACCAAAAACACTGACACACCATCTTTATTTTATGTTACAGTAATGGTAAATGATGGCGGATGAGATGTTTGGTGTTTTATAAAACCGGTTGCTAATTTAGTTGCCTACAAATTATTTTACTTCCAAGTAATGACATTTAATACTTCAAGCACACAAATGTACAGAGGTGGACTTAATGCCATAGGCATTTTCTACCAGTCAACCTTTGGGTGATGCAGAGACAAACAGTGGTAGGTGCAATAGCGAGAATTGCGGATTTTTTTATATTTAAATATAAAGATATACATATATACATACATACTATTAAAAACTATAATAGCATTAGCTGACAATTAATAATAATTTGTACTTTAATGGTTCACTCCATCAAAGTACAAATTATTATTAATTGTTTTGTTTCGAAATCAAATAAAAAAAACCCACAATTGTATTCTAGTTTGTTATTATATCAAACTCATTTCTAGCATTCCAGTCCTTTATTAAATTTTAGTACGCTGCATAACTAAATTATATCTTTGTCTACATTTCAATGAAAATCTTAAATTCATTGACATACAACGCACAGTCTAAATCGCTGGATCTAGAAGCAAGAGTTCCATAAGTAGCAAAACTTAGCACTTTAGTAGGATTTTTGAAAATTCACCCCCTAAAGGTGTTAAATAGGGGAATAAAGTTTGGTTTGTCATTTTAAGAAATCCCAGCGGGCACACGGCTTGTTTATCAATAAAATGTTTCCTAATTTGCTACATTTCATTATAGCTTCTGATACTGAAACAGTGTCTTTGTCACGCCTGCCTCAATTTCAAGCAACAATACTAACTGTCTTAGCACTAATTACAGCTCATTTAGACCTGCCGCATCACACACGTAAAATTCCACATCTGACTTGGTACTTACCGTAACCTATTTTACTTAAAGAAAGTACCACACCAAACTCGTTACTGAAGGAACAAATTTGCCAGCGAGACTAAGAAAGTTGAGCGCGATGCGACGCTATAACTCAGCGAGTGATGATATAAATCATAGCATGAGTTTCGGCAGCTATTTATTGAGTGCACGGTTTGTGATGGAGTTAGGGAAATGTGCTGGTAGAAAAGATTTTGGGGCTGATCTCCAAAGAAATAAATCTGTATAATCAGAAAATATAGGCTCAGACTTAAATCATCAGAATATTCAACTTAATTATTCCAAAGAGTTTCAGCATTAAGACATTTGACACACTAAGTGTAAATTAAACAACACAAGGAAACAAACCATCCAATACGGAACGAGACATTAATTACAACAAACTGTCATGGCGCCGCACAACATTCTAAACTGAAATTTCACAAATATAAAGGGAAAATTGTTTTTCAGCGTAAAAGCGCTCTTGAAAACTGCAATTGTACGTTCCAAAACTTGAACTGCACGATTTATTTAAATTGTTACAGCTAACATAACATAACGAATATAAAATTGTGTTATACGCGTACGAATTTCATTTGCAAGTACGAATGTAAAGAAATTGAATGAGTCTGCGAGTGCTGCTTGAATTCCTGACAACCTAGTACTTATTAAATGTAATTTAGTAAAAGGTAGAGGTCTTAAGAATCTCTTGAATGGTTTAATGACTGTAATATATTTTCAGTATGAAAACGTGTTGGGTTATTTTTATTAGATTCTTAGAACGCAACAGAAGGAAGGTGGGGGGTGAAAGGCCTAAAGTATTTATACCTGCTATTGAAATTTTCTAGACGAACTTATTATAAATTCTGAGAAATAGCATTGCCTGGTGAAGAAAATCGCAATCTATTGAATATAAAATATTCTAAAAAGACCATATTTTTACTTAACACATCCGTAGATCATTTTCAGAAAATCATGACGTCCTTAAAGTCGCATGATGATTTTTGGTAATGAAAACAAGTAAAATTAATTTCAATGGTTTATTAGGTATATAAAAAGTTACAAAAAATACAAAAAAAAATCTAAGGCTGATATTTTTTGGAAAAACCTATGTATAGTATACTATACGGTGCCACTTTTTCTCGAAACAATAAAAAATCAGCAATGTATAGCATACTATACGTTGCGCTATTTTAGTGCTTTGTGTGGTAAGCCAAAAAACAGTTTCTGCCTTTGACATAGCATAAATGTATTTTGCATTTAGTGCACATTGTACTTGCTTGACCTCCTTTACAATATTTACATCTCTGATACCCGGTTAACTGAGGCCAATGATCGTATTTATCATACCTCACATCATCAAAAGGCCTCTCGGCCAATGGTTTCTTTATCTTTTGCCTCTCAGGTACAGATTCAACGTCCTTTACAGGCACGGTTCTATCACGCTTCAGAAGTCCAGCGTAGATTTCGTATCGAAAGTCTTTCAAACGATATGGCTTCCTCTTCTTATTTATTTGTCTGTCATGTCTACGACGTAACAGCCAAGCATTATTTACACATATGTCCAATAGCTGGGAAAAAATATTAATGTACCATCTGTGAGATTTTATACCTGTGCGGTATAATGCTATTAGCATATCCGCCAAATCCACACCTCCCATGTGGCGATTATAATGCTTCACAATTTGTGGACATTGTATATCGACGCGACTTTTTGACTCTTTGCTGAAACGTTTGATATTCTCAAGGGGAAAAGCGTCAACATAAGAGCTTACTAACCTCACATGCTTATTGTGAAACCACTTGACCACACTCAGTTTGTTTTCATTGCAAACCACCTGAGTAAAAGCTCCTCTTCCTTTCTTCTGTAGCGATTTATCGTCAATCATTTTGCTCTCTGCATCCTTCAATCTATTTTTTCTAACAGTCTCTAAACTAAATATACCATAGTTTTCTCGTAATATATATATTAGCTCTAAAGACGTAAAATAGTTGTCAAAGTAAACGACGCTACATGCTTGATTTCTTATAGTTTTGCATAACGCTAAAACTATTTTTCCTCCGACACCCAAGGATTCTTCTTCATCGGTAAATTCCACACCTCTAAACGTATCATCGCCAGCGTAGAGTATAAAATCGTAGATGATTCCAGAAACACCAGCTCGAACCAAATTGTTAAAGCCCCACTTACTTGGCTTGTTTGGGTTATATTGACGACGACTGCCTGCTTTTTTACCTTTATATGGTATAACCATCTCATCTATACTGAAAGTATTTTCTTCTTCTAGGGATAAACATTGAAACCGAATACATTCAATTAGGGGTCGTAGTTTATAATACCTGTCAGAGACATCAGCTTGGGTGTTGTCAGTGAAATGTAAATATCTTCTTAGTTGCTGAAAACGCTTCAAGGACATGACATCTGCAATTTTTGGATATCTAAACGACGATTTCCAATAGTCTTTGTAAGAAGGTAAAACTACTATACCCATAAGAATGTTGATTGCCAAAAAATCTAATATTTCCTCTTCTGTAACTTTGATTGATTTGCCAGTTTCTTGAACGCTGTACAAATTAGTATTCGTCATTATATCACTCACCATTACTCTGGGAAAAAATCGATAAAAATAGTCTAAGGGTGACCAATCAGTAGGTACTGGATCTTCAAAAGTAGGATTAGATATGTCAGCCCTGTGTTGAAATGAAACTTTCTTCCAACGAAAACGTAACTTTAGTTTTTTGATACAGCGTCTTTTGACTCTGTTAATGGCAATAGAAGGCCCAGTACGTTTTCTTTGTCCACGTGTCCTTAAAGGTGTGTTAGTTCCCATGGCAGTAGAAGGTTGAACAGACGCTACAGAACGAATAGAAGAAATTGAAGGGATTGCATCATAGTTGCATTGCGTAGGGCTCGGAAATACAGCGTTCAGAATTGGTGTGAGGGGAACTTGAGCATTTTCTTGTTCAACATCAGAAAGGGCTTCTGCGTTTGATTCTACCTCGCCATCTGAAGGGTTGGCTGGCGAAACTGGGCTGCCTAGAATGTCCAGCCTTTCAAATGACGATTCTAGTGATGGTGCTGGTGAACTCTCAGCTGTTCTCGCTTCATCACCACTGCTCGATTCATCACTAGCATCAGAATTTGCACTTAGTGCAGGAACCAAAGCCAATATTCGTCTAGCTCTTCCGTTCATTGTGGTCTAAAACAACATAAAGTAAACATGCAAGTCAACCACCACCCAAATAAAAGCCAAGACGTTATTTATGCACTCTATAGAACTCGTATCATATCAAAAAATTGTTAGTTTCATCACATAGTAGAAATTGTGGCGTTGTATAGTATACTATACAAATAAAAATAGTGGTAAATGTAAGCAACTGTAGCACTGTATAGTATACTATACATGTATATAAACTAGTCAAAATAATACAAACACCACATTTTCCAAGTTATTCATGTAGCAAAATTATTAGAATAAGTGTTCACCTTTACATTTTATGCATTGGAAATCTATAATTAGTATTAAAAACACTAAAATAACCAAAACTCACCTTGATAATAATTTCTGGCTGCGACTCGTTCGTTATTTTTCACAACTGATTTGAATTTACCATAGTTTAAAAAAGTTTTGTCATATTGACTTAAAAAAAAACGTTCAGAAATGTGATTTATGATGAAATATTACAGATAAAATGAAATTAAGTTGGACAATATTTTTTTTAAAGTTAGACGTATACTATTCTATACAATGTCACTTTAAGGGTGTTTACCACCCGGTGGTAAAAAGACTGACCATTTTAACCAAAAAATACTAGGTATAAAGTCAAAAATAACTTTAATTTCGGAAGTCGGTGTCTTTGGTTTTGAATTTTAGTTTCTTGCCATCGACTTCCGAAATTAAAGTTATTTTTAATTTTTTAGATACCTACCCCACACTAATTCGAATACCCCTACCTGCTGTGTAAATAACAGTGACAGGAACTTATTATAACATCGTTCTTAAAGACTTAGTGGGAAAAATATGTATTATTGAAGCTAACATAATAAAGACTACCCAAGCAAAGTTAATAAAATTTATATGGGACCACCGCACAAGCTTCAAGATTTTCAAAAATCAAGAATTGAAAATATCGAGGGTCATAGGTAAAAAAATAAAAAAACAGACGCGTGTCGGACCACGCACAATGAAGGGTTCCGTAGTTGGGATGATATTATCCCAACTACGGAAACGGAAACGGGAATATTTCCGTAGTTCTCCCATACGGAATGTATCGGAGAACATGTTTTTGCAACCGCAAATGTAAGTTGGTCGATTATTACTCGTTAATTTGTAACTTGTTTGACGTCACCCAAGCTTTTTAACCTAAAAATAAATGACCTCATCGTCGAGTCAGAGTGTAGTAAGCGTGTCGGTTGTTGCTCCATAGATCACGTCTGCATCAACAACATTAACTACGCGGATGACATGGTGCTGCTGAGCCTGACGGTGAGAGGGCTCGGAGAGTTGTTAAGAGTGTGTGAGGCCTATGTTGGTGCAGGAAAAACCGAAAGTACAGGGAACGGAAGGAACACGGGTGGGTTTTAGTCAGTAAGAGTCTGACACGCCCTTCCGCTCCACCCAGAGCGGGAGAAGTTATTTGATAATTTCCCACCCAAAAAAAAAAAAAAGGTGCAAAAATAGCTCTCGACTGTAGTATTTGTCGATGGAATCGAACAATCCGCTCGTTGCAGTACCGTCGGCAATCTGATCAGCAACTCGATAACAAAATAACACTGTATGTACAAGTGTACGGGACCGGGACGAGGAATTGATACTAGTTTAGAGAAATGCGAGAAGTAGTCTTTGAATTGACACATAGTTTTTACACTACGTACATTTGTTCTTAAATGAATAAGTAGAAAGGCAACAAAGGGCTGGCTGAGAATGGGTTCGGCTTTAGTACCATAGTTCACAAAGTTTAATCTATAGCTAAATACATAATAATAAAACAGTAGAGTCCGGTGTGTCTGTACATTGAAGAAAAATTATATAAATAGAAAGGGGGTAACTAAAAAAGAGTATGAGAGATTTTTAGAATTATTTTCTGTCTGTCTGTCTATTTCTTCGCACACATCTCCAGAACTACTGAAAGGATTTTCATGTAGTTTTTACTGGTATACAGAGATTAATTTGGAACAAAATAAAGGTTTTGTTTCTTCACAATTGGAAATTGAAAAAAAGTTATCGTCGTTTTAGGAATTTACGTTTATAGGTACTGTTAGTAGTGTGCAGTAGTTATATGATAATTTCTAAAATCAAAGGCTTAAGAGGTGGAAGGGGTGTTAAATTTGGTAAGGGAAAATTCGAAATCTACGCGGAATCTAATCTAATTTATCTAATAAATAAATGGGTAGGTAGCAAAGATGCGTGTCTACCAAGGATTACCTATATACTGTGGTCATCATCAGTGTCTATTCATTTTCCTTAATTGTTGATAAACATTGACAGGGAGCATGATAATGCGAACAACATCACCCCAGAATACAATGATTTTTAGAACTAAATATCTACTATGGTTTTATCATCAAACTCGATAAAGACCTCGGTAAACAATTTCATAGCAACATACAAAATCTGCATAGCCAGAATAAATAATTATCATCCACAAGCTAACTATTTTGTTGCCACTACAGCAACTCTTCGTGGAGCAACCGATACAATATTTAAATATTTTTATTGTGAAGAAACATCGCCCCACAATGCGAGCCCATTTGAGAGAGGCTTAGTTTAAAGCAGTACTTAGATATTGAGTGCTATTTTGTAAAAAATGATGCTTAGGTATTTAAATGTTGGAAGAACAGAAACAGATAAATAATTAATGTTTTAAATTTAAACTTTCGTTACGGAGTCAAGAATCATTTCGTTAGATTGATCTACTCCAATATCATACTATGGTGTTATTTTCATAGTGATTATATTTGTGTCGCGCTAACACGATCGTGGAAACAACCGAAGATCTCCTTCCTCCTTCCTCCTCCTCCGCTATTATTTATAATCAACTATTGATTAACTGTATGAACTAAACAGCACCAATCACTTATGCACTTACCTGCAGAAAACACGAACGTGACATTAAAGTTTTCACTAACGCTATCTCAATTGTTTACATAACAACAGCAAGTTATAGTTGTTTCACTACACGATACAACATAAACTATTCGCTACGACCAATTAAGACCAACAACAAACTATTCCATTATTAAGTAATATTGCTACTTAGCCCAGTGTTGCCCGGGCAATAGGCATCCCAATCGGCTACATTTTTTTATCACTTCATCTCGATTAAATATTCAGTGCAAGGCGTAAAAACCGCGCGCCGGTAACTACTGCCTCTAAAATGTAGGTACACTGAGAGATTAGCAAAAGAAAATAAAAAACTTAGTTTTTTTGTATTACCTAGTACTTCGTTGATAAACCACATTTTTAAATGAAATACAATAATAAAAACCAAAAAAATATATATAAAAACTGTATCCAAGGACTACATTTAAGTAATGCATAGTTCAATTTTATGAAAAAAAAGTAGCGACTACTAGAGTTGGCAAACTGTTTTACAGCACGTGTAACATTAACTCTGTAGATGCCTAGGGAAAGCATTAAAGACAAAATTACAGATTGTAGAAAGATTTCCACAACGCGATATCAAAAATGAAGAAAAGAATTTGTAAAAAGAAATAGGTATGTCTATTCTTTGTAGAGAAAGATAGAACTGGTCTACGTGTGCAGGTTTTTATAAGCGACATCATTTGAATAAATTAAAGAGTATTCCAATTCGACATGCCAAAAGTAACAATACATTGCGCGGAATACCCAGTGTGTCCCCCATACCAATACAGGCTATTAGAAAGGCGTGAAGGTATCGGGGGTAGGCAGTAAAGCAGGTTTACGAGTGGCGTGCACAATGAGAGGCTCTATGAATTCGCAACGTATCGGCCTGCGAACAATTTCGATACGCCTACATTTTTAAATGAACTGGCTTTGTTAATAGGAGTTGTACTTTACTGACGAGAAAAATTGTAGGTGTTCTTCTTCTTCTTTGCGTGTGGTTAGTGACTAACCTGGTATCAGAGTTTTAAAACCCCCCGCCTTTTTGGGCCTCGAGGAATATCTCTCCGCTCGGTTTCCTCACGATGTTTTCCTTCACCGTTTTTGAAGTAAGTGATAATTACACAATACGCACATGAATCCGAAAAGTCATAGGTGCGTGCGGTGAGTGTTATATTGATGTGATTTTAGATGGCGTTTGATGGGATTTTCCAAAAGGAACCATAATAATGATGTAGAGTCTAAATGTATATATTTTTTTGTTAATATATTTGATAACGGACAAAAATTACAAGAATTATTGTGTCTAGTTTCGACCCAGTGATAGTACTTATTTATCAAGACCTGGATTTGGCTGGTCGATCTTTCATACCTTCAAAACACATTCTATATTTTTTTGGTATTTCTTTTGCTTTTGACCAGTAATTTCTAATAATTTCCCAAACATCCAATACCGACCACTTATTGCTATTAAATGGAGCAAATGGAAACGAAGCCAAAACGCAAGCACTAACGACAGATGCGATCAATCACGAAGCAGACGAAGATAAACTAGTTGCAATAAACGGCACAACTGCTACATACATAACTTAATTCAGTTTAAAATTAAATCGGATCAGTACTAATAGAGTAAAGGGGCTCATCTGGGGAAATACCGTAGACTACCATACCTACTTTTGGCGCCCAGCGATATTAAATAGTAAATTAGAAATTACAGGTATATGATACATTTTCATGGATAAAGTCCATCGACAACAATTTTTCTGGTATTAGATAATAGGTGTCTATATGTGACGGTAACTACTTAACATCAGGTGGACCGTTTGCGTTGGCGTGTTTGCCAAACCTATCACATAAAAATAAACTTTCACAATTCTACAAAACGATGCGCGAAATTTCGGGCTCTAATCCTCAATACATGTTGAGATCTGTTCAGTTAAAGGTTTTAAGCCACTTACTGGTGGCTTCAAGAGCACATTACACCAGCAAACGGTAGTAACTGCGGTGTAAACACACTGTAACGGCCACGAGACGTCACTCCTGCCACTACGGTCTATTGACGCGCTGGCGTGCGGCCAAATACTTAGGAATCCTCTAGCAACTGCTCAGCTACACTGTGAACCTTACTGCATGGGAGCAAGGGAAGTATTATGTACACTGATAAATTTGTTTGTGCGGTCAGCATGACCAATTTATTTTTGCAGTTTACTGCATCCGATTTTCAACTGTGTGCAGAAGAAATAAGGTTCAGTATTATAAGCCACAAGTAGATAGCGTTGGTTATAGCTGGGTGATAGTAACGGTAACGGGAAAAGGCTTAAGGGTCGTCTGGGGTGAGATGTTCAGTTTTTTTACACGTTACATGCAAAAATGAAGCGATACTTCAAGAGAGGCATCCGGTTTTATTGTAGTTCTATTCCGAAGCAATAAGGTTCACAATCGGTTGTTAAAAATGAGATGTTGAATAACCATAGTCATGAATTCGGTTATAGTGGACGTTCCAAATGGCTGATAATAATTTTGTGCTCAAATAGCAATCCGTCTGGAATGAAGTCCAGTGACCTCCAATGACCTCTGTTGACCAATAAGGCATGTTATTATTGGACTTGAGATAGAAGTTATGGAAAGACGTAAATGTATCGTTAGAATAACAAATACCGGACGATGTTTATTCAACGTTTTATAAATAGAGCAGATTCCAAGAACATTACGCTAGTACCGGCTTTATAAATACATCAGGGAATACTTACAAGTACTAAAATAAAAATAATTATATTATTTGTTGGTAAGAAGCAGGCAATTTGACAACAATATTTAACACAGGGTAAATCACTATACTTCCTCACTGCGATTTGGCTACAACTTTCAGATTTCCTCACGATGTTTTGCTCCACCATAAGTATATTAAATGAAATTCAATTTATGCTGATTAAAAAAACCCTTATTGGTACCCACATGTCATATTTTGTTCCTGCAACTGTTTTTATTTTGTATTTTAAAACAAAAGCGAGTGCAAGACAAAGACGAATCACTGAGCGACGTCGTGACGTCACGGATAGCTCTATTACAGGACAAACAGTCGCCGTCGTAATCGATTTAGTTGCGCTGCGCTCGCGCTGGATAAATTGATTTCAGTTTTATTACGGGACAAGTTATAAGCGATAGCGATTGATGTTGTTGAGGAATTAGATTTCGGAATCTTTATACGGAAGAGAGTCTACCAGCAACGAATGCCAATATTTTTGTGATAGTTATGATTTGGAAATCTGAAATCACAAGCTGGCTCCAGTCGGTAATTATGTGTTTTTTAGTTTCGATGTGCACTTATTTATAGCTCTCCTCATTTGCAAACTCGTTTTACTTAACCCAGATTTGGATTCTATAACAACTATAGAACCCAAATCTGGGTTAAGTTCGTCTTTGTTCATAAGCTATCCTTCCATTGTAATTATATGTGTTCAATAAAGAAAAAGAATATGTACTACGGTCTTTCATTCCAAAATGCTTTTAAAAATAATGCTTGGTGTTCTCTAGTAGGGCTTAAAACTCTTGACTGAAGAAGCTACCATCCTTTTTTCTTTCATACTAGCTGCACCCCGTGGTTTCACCCACATAAGTCGACCCCGTGGGAATATCGGAATAAAAAGTATTCTATGTCCTTTTGCAGGTCATGGTCTACCCATGTGCCAAATTTGATCGAAATCCGTTAAATCGTTTTAGCGTGAAAGCGTAATAAACAAACAAACAAACTCACTTTCGCATTTGTAATATAATTAAGTTACGATTACGTAATCGTACGATTACGATTACGTTTATGATAATCCCAACTTATTTCGTTTGCCTTTATTTCATATATGTTTCAAGTAGCCGCTATCAGCCACTGCCTTTTGCTGCACACTCTCGGTAAGTCGTCGCGACGCGTTCAAGTGAAGACAGCTATCGCTCGTCGTGCAGCGAGAATTAATCTACTCAGATACAGCGCTGAATTCTTACCTGCGATCCTGGACAACAGCTCTCCATACATTTAAGTACGAAAATAGAACAAACATTAAGAATAGATGGTGCAGAGACAATGTTCTTCTGTGCATCGAATTTACGCCGGAGTAACTGTTACATGAGTACGTCTGCGTTTTGACGTGTTTTGTGTCGAGATGAGAAAGCTGTGGTTTTTTAAAATTAAAACTGGCTTAAAACCGTCTTCAATATACAAGATTTAAGAATCAGCAAAATGTCCGATGAACGTCAACGTGCATTTCAACCTCAGGAGCCATTGAAGTGAGAGCTAATGTTTATACCCAAATTAAACCTCTTGTTGCATTTATCTTATCAAACCTTACTAAAGCTTAATAAAATCATGATCAACTTTCAAATCAAACTCGGGACAAGATTCCCTTCTAGTACATTGGTCTAAAGTGCACAAGATAAACAAACAAACAACCTTATCTAATCCGTTTACATCGAGCTCTTGTTCAGTATTCCTGGTGCGAACTCCTGCTGCCTTAATACCCGAGGATGTAAAGCCTCTAATGACAGATCTATTTTACTGTTAAGCGCATTACGGTATCGTAGCCAGGATTAGTTCCGTAGCATCTGATGCCATCTGAGGCAAAATAGTTAAATTATGCAAACTATGGAACAACTATGCAATTGTCATTACTATTATTTATTTATATTCATTATTATGTCTGATATTAAATCCCCGGTAACTGTGAATTTTGAAATTATGTCTCTAAAGAAACAAATTCTGTTGTGACTTACGAAACAAGCAACATTGAAGCAAAAAATAAATAAGATGTCGTTTTGTCTCATGTGGAGACATTAATATTCAAAGCCTAGTAAAGTGCAAGTCAGAGTATTTGTTCTTGCATATTGACTGAAGGTTAAGAACATCTGAAGGAATAATAATAAATCTATTAAGATAAATATTGGTGCACTTTGAGTTTGAACAGCCAATAGTCTAATTACCAACTAAAACGTAATTTAGCATAACATAAATAACACAAATTAATCAACATATAATTCCATAGCCAACTTAAAACAATTCAAAACTTACACTCTCCAAAGGTTTCAACACTTACAATAACAAGTTTCTGAACACAATCCACGTCGACATTATTATTATTATTTAACTAACAAAGCACTACGAAGTAAATATATTTCAGATTTAATCTGTATTAAGTGATCCACTGCGAGTTGATAACAATGTAAACGTCAAGATGCTGCTGTTGACTAAAGATTGCTATCTGCATCCCGTTCTAACTCGAACGTAAAACAGAGAGGACCAGTCAGTCAGGTGATTGAATTGTATCGTACGCACAATAGAATGGAAATTAGATTATGAGAATCACGATGTTCTTCTGTTTGAGTAGGGAGGGGAATATCGATAAATGTTAATTTTACAGTAATTATCTCGACTCGTATTTATTCGTGAATGAGTTTTACGAGCGAATAATTATAATTGTAATGGTTATCATGAGGTTGAGATTTAAAGAATAGGCTTACAGTTAGACGGGCTTACAGTTAGACAGGCTAGTCTGGGAGTGAACTGAAATAGGCTGAGTTGATTGAGACGGGAAAAATAGTGGCAATGGCATTGTGTTCAATGATGTTCTGCATCCTTTAAAAGTTGTATTTTTCTGAATAATCATGAAATTAACTCAAATTTAAAATATTTTATTTCACATAAACCTACATGGGCACTTATGAAACGTTAGAAGCTAGGTGCACGGTACTAATTAGTTGTTTGAGAAGAGCTGGCGGGAAACTCCACGGTTACTCTTTTAAAAATAATATGCTTTTACAATATTTTCAAATAACAGTGTCATTAGGTATGGGAAGGACAGTGTAGGTCTTTCAACAAGTACCAAGTACTTAAAAAAATTATGATGGTTAACAAATCTACAGTCCACTAAGCCTACAGCGATCTCACATTCACAAAAAAGAAAAGAAACTATATAAAGATAAATAAATAAAAAAAACCTATTTTAAACGAAATGACATGATTGCTATTACAACTGTAACAAATCTGAATAATTATCATGTCCACAAAAGCCACTAATAAAGAGTTGAAATTAAATTGTAGGTATATAATGTATAATAAAATAAAAAATCTTAATCTTTTCAGTAAAAGAGGTGAAAGACACAATTATAGTACTAGAAATAGGGATCAATTAGTTCAACCGGGTTTCAGATTGGCGAAAGTAGACTCAACTTTCATGGGGTACTGTTTAAAATGTTACAATAAAATACCTCCCCACATACTACAACTAAATGAAACTAAATTTAAATCTTGTATAAAACGCACACTATGCTGCCAAGCATATTATAAGCTGGGGGATTATATCGGTGACAAAAATGCTTGGCTCAACGCTGGTCCAGCTCCACAAGGGCGCATAAACTAATTTAATTTTAGCATTCGAAAATACTGTCGGAGCTGCTGAAGATTGCATAAATTATCTTTGAATTGTATAACTTCAATCTCGTAGTATTATATAAATGCATAGCACATGTGTGAGCACTGTGACCATGTACCTTCTATGAAGCTACCATTTACTGAGTACGTCTTTCATTGACTTGAATGTGCCCTGGCGGCTGAGAGTATGTCATGCTCACTCAAATGTCTCGTTGGTGGTGGCGTGTGTGTTGGATCGTTAAGTTCCCTTCAAAATGGTTGAGATAAACGGTGCTGATCCATGCGTCATGTTCATGAACGGGCGCCGTCAGTAGGGACTGGTCATCTCTTATCTGCCACGGCTTATTTTAATTTTTGAATTGTTTTTATCTTTTTATAACGGACGCTTTTTACGTGCACATCTTTCTACATTGCTCTCACATGTATAATTTCAACATGAATGATGTAACCAATATTTTGTAACAACATTATGATTTAAAAGAGTGTCCGTGGAGTTTCTTGCCCGTTCTTCTCCATAGGAACCTACGCTTTGGAATGGGCAACTAGCTTCATATTTCTGACTGACTGACCCTTTGACAATTCAAAAGTGCCTGTAAATGGTTTAATTGAAATAAATGCTTTGAGTTTGAGAGTTTATATAAAATATATAATAGGTTGAAACCTTTACCTTACCTTTGAAATTGCCGTTTTGTATGAAAAAAATTAAACGATTTTTTTTCATGTATTTTTTATTTGTATTAATCGAAGTAATCACTCATGCAGTCAATGCATCTTTGCCAACGCAGTGGCAGTTTATTGATGCCCTTCTTAAAGAAATCAGCTGGACGGGAGGCAACAAATTCTTCAAAGGCATTTTGAACTGCCTCTCGAGTATTGAATTTTTTTCCCGCCAAGAAGTTATCCAAATTCTGAAAAAAGTAGTAGTCTGTAGGCGCAAGGTCTGGTGAGTAGGGCGGATGACGGAGAGCTTCCAACCCCAGTTCTTGCAACTTGGAGACCGTCTGCTGTGCAGTATGAGGACGCGCGTTGTCGTGCAGGAGCAGCGGAGACGAGCGATTGACCAATGCTGGTTGGAGATGTGCCAGCTTCTCCATCATTGTGTTCAGTTCTTCACAGTACAAATCTGCAGTAATGCTCACCCCGTTTGATAAGAAGCTGTGATGAATCAAACCAGCGCTAGACCACCAAACAGTGACCATCACTTTTCTAGGGGTAAGTTTTCGTTTAGGGCATTGTTTAGGTGCTGAACCAGGATCCAACCAACTTGCTGAGCGCTTGCGGTTATCAAACAGAATCCATTTTTCATCGCAGGTAACAATGCGGTTCAAAATTCCTTCATTTGTGTGTCTGTTGAGCAGTGCAAGGCACGTCTCGACGCGTACTTCGCGCTGGCGATCATTGAGTTCGTGGGGCACCCATTTGTCAAGCTTTTTTACCTTGCCAATTTGACGCAAATGGACCAATATTGTTTTGACGCTAACGTCGAAAGCTGCTGCTAATTCAGCCGTAGATTGTGTATCATCAGCTTCCACAATCGCCTTTAATTCGTCATTGTCGACCAAAGTCTTCGGACGACCGCGAGGTTAATTTTTCAGGTCGAAATTTCCAGAACGAAAGCGAGCAAACCAATGACAGGTGGTGCGTTGGTTTGTAGTGTTAGCTCCGTAAACGGTCGTTGATGTTGCGTGCCGCTTGTGCCGCGTTGCTGCCACGACGGTACTCATATTCCATAATTACTCGAATTTTTAACGTATCCATGATGACGAAAAAGATTGAAATGCGATGAAAATGTAACACTTATCAATAAACAAATGACTACTTTTGGAAAAAAAAAACCATGTTTTTAAAATAAAATTAATTTGAAATTAGAATTCTTAGCCAAACAAAAATTATTTTGATTTGAAATGGCCAGTACTGCAGAACGGCAATTTCATAGGTAAAGACCATAACAAGGAATAATAGGGTAATTATGTCAAGGAAGAATGTAAAAAATTTAAACATGGTAATTTGGGAGCAGTTAATAGACTTTTACATAATTTGCCGTTAATGAGGTACCAGGGAAGCCACATGTGCAGAAGAAATTATTGCCAAACTTCCTTGTCTTCAACGTAGTCTTTAATTTTATAATACGCTTCCATGATAAGGAGACGTTTGATGTGGGTTTTGAACTTCCCATCGCTAACTTCTGTAACCGACTTAGGCAAATTGTTATAAGAGCGGATACTGTTTATAAGAAATGACTTGCTCGTTTTACTTAATCTAAATTTGGGTATCACAATTTGATGTCTACTACGTGCATTTATATTATGGAAATTGCTTCTCATTTTGAAAAGTCCAAAGTTTTTGCGAACACACAAAATACTTTCTTAGATATAAAGAGAAGGCAGAGTCAGTATATCAACTTCTTTGAATTTGTTTCTAAGGGACTCGCGAGGACCCATTTTATAGATAGCGCGGATAGCCCTCTTTTGTAAAATAAAAATTCAATCTACGTCAGCTGCCGATCTCCACAGCAGAACGCCATAAGACATAATACTGTGGAAATAAACAAAGTACCTATACTAACCTAGCTGTGGCTACATTAGTCAACTGCCTTATTTTTCTTACTGCATGTGCAGCTAAACTTAATCTACCCGAAAGAATTCTAATGTGGGCGCCCCATTGAAATTTTGAATCTAAAGTACCTAATTCCTAAAAATATAGTTTCCGTTATTGCATGTAGACCCACTTGAGGTACATTTGGTAATGAGAACCTTAAGGGGGACTTCATCTTAATCTTTAATATTTTTTATGTTATTCAATTTTAATTTTTTGAGTAGCGTTTGTGACCTTGCTTTATGGCCCATAGGGCAAGGTTTGTATAAAATAATAAAAATGAATCGCTAAATGTGTTGCTAAGCGCAAAACTCGAGGACGGCTGCACCAAATTGGATAATTCTTTTTTTGTTATTCTTAGAATAAGGTTTGTATAAAAGATAGGTGTAGGTAGGTAAGTATGTAAGTAGGTAGGTATGTAGGTAGGTAGGAAGGGTAGGTAGGTAAGTTGGGTAGGTAGGTAGATATTATGTAAGTAGGTAGGTAGGTAGGTAGGTAGGTAGGGCAGGTAGGTTAGGTAGGTAGGTAAGGTAGGTAGGTGCGCCGTAGATAAGTACTTAGTGCTACCCGTGAGAAGTCAGGGCGGTCAACTAGTCAACAATAAAACCATAAGCAAAACTGACAATACAGCATTATTACCCAATTGCAGTAAAATCTCCCATCATAATCGGTACGTGCCTTAAATTCCGGAGCACTAGTCTACGCTGCACTCTGCTCCGTCACGACGTGGTCTGGGGAGCTATAAATTGAGCTCGGGAGCTCACACCTGACAGCTACCAAGTTCAATTAAACTGACGCTACGTTTTCTACGTAATTTGATGATGTGAGGATTTTAGGAAGATAAATTTATGAGGTGGAGATATAATGGAGATATATAAAGTATTTTAGCTCGATTTTCCAATAACAATACCTACATATTGTTATTGGAAAATCGAGCTAAAATACTTTTTACTCATTACATAAATACACAATTTATACAGGTATACACAAATAGATATAGATAGATAGACTGATAGAATACTCTACTATAGAATAATACAATATTATCAATATAAACATTCAAGATGTACTTAAAATATCTAACGGATTGTACTCGTCATTATGAACAACTTTTACTAAAGGACCAACAAAGAAAACGCGAAAGAAAAGATCGAAGTCTAGTCCATACAATTATGTTCGCAGAACACTTCGGCATAACTCGACAAAATGTAGGGAACAGCAAATTTTGTTTGCCGCGATTTCAGGGTTGTTCTCATATGAAAAGATTTAAAAAAATATATGAGTAGTGGTAGTAGTGGTGTAAAAGTGATTGCAATATCCTATTTACAGAATAAACAATTTCATTTCATTTCATTTTATATCTAACTATTTAGGTAGTGTAAGTGACGAAAAATTGCATGAACTGCAAAAGTAAGCAAGTAAAAATTAATATCTATTAATAATACATTAAAATATACCGTAAATTCAGTTCTGTTTTTTTATATACGGACTGCTTATGTAACTTTGTAATCCTATATAAATAATATGCCATCTGAAAGTTATTTATTCAGTGCAGTTCATATATATAGAAGACGGGACTCAAATTAAAAAATTTGAAGCTTGCTAGAATTTTGATGTCGGTATGTCACTGACAAAATTAAGGCACTTTGAACTGCAATCGTTCTAAAATACAGGTTCAAATGAAATGTAATTTGGGAAAATACCTAAAAATTCAGGCGTCTAGCTTTATCCACAACGAAGTTGCAGGGGCTCGAAATAGCTTCGAGAAAAGATGGTACGGTACCCTTGTGTTTGTTTTGCTCAACTTGGCGGGGGCACTGCTGTGCCCCCCGATAATATCACGTCTTTTAAATCTATTTAAAACTTCTTCTTATAAAGCAATAAGCGAATCTTCTCATTAAAACCTCATGTAAATTGGTTGAACATTAATAATAGTTACTTAGTTCACTTTATCGTTTTATGAGGTCTGATGCTTCTGACTTGTTTATGTGGTGAAATAAGGATTTTATTTAAATTGCTTGACATTGCTTAGAGAAAATACTTTTTGCTGCAATTGCGTTGCTATACGATATTCTTAAAGAAGAAGATTGCAGAAGGTAGGTACGGTCAGCAACAAAAGTTGATTAACACTGCTACTTTTCAACATCATGTAAATTGACATAAAATGGTTTGATAATCTGTTGTTTAGCATTTCGTATAATAGCTAAGAGGTATTCTTTAATTTTACTTTGTTGCGACTGATTTATGTACTTTGCTCTATTTTGCTTCCGAACCTTGTTTTATACTTTGGTCAAAGATTCATCATACTCTGTATTATTATACCGTTTCTTTAATTACGACGAAAGTTGCGACCTACTAACGAAGTGTGTTCAATCTTTATTAAGATTGTCTCTAAAGTCTTCAAAACCCAGACTTTAGAACTTACAACTTTCAAACTATCTAAATTACTGAACTGGAGTGTGCGACTTAACAATACTCAATTTAAAATTTCTTCGTCAATTTGATACATTCAGTTCCAATTGGGATTTCTTCAATTGCCATAGAAGTTGAGATTAGTTCGTTGTAAAACAGAGTATTATTCAAAAGAGATTATTATTCTGAGAATTGGACGCTGGGAGCGTTTTGAACACTATTTGACAGGCTTTTAACGTACATTTTTAATAGAATTCTTGAAATAAATTACTTTTCTGTCTATTTTACAAAGTGGTTGACTTGGCTAGTATACGCCGACATTCAAAGAAAAATATAATAATTTTGAATGAGTTCCAGACAAGTTCCCTTATCTAATATTTTATTAAGTTCCACTTTTATGGTGATGCAAATTACTTTTCATTAGCTGCGATGTCTTAATAAATCCTACCTTAATAAAACTGGCCAAGTGCGTGACGGACCATGTACTATGAAGGGTTCCGTAGTTGGTATGAATTTATCCCAAGAACAAGCATAACATTGTAGTTGAAAAACATGTTCTCCCATACATTCCAACTACAAAATAAATGTAAGTTGGTAAATTATTACTCGTTAACTTGTACAGCCTACTGAGCTGTGATAGTTTTCCTTTTACCTGCGTTATATATACTACTGCCGTGATTTTTTTTACATATCCAAAAACAACCACTTCGCTGGCGTGGAATCATGTCCCCCTGGGACACATAACTCTAACAAATGTTTGCATTATAAAGCTTAATATTTCGCAAAAGGATCCCTGAATCCAAAAATGGTTTTCACACACTCACAATATTTTTGAACGACCTTTCCGACGATATCCCACACCATGGATAGAAGAGAAAACCCCACTTTACGAAGAGGGGAGACACCCCAAAGAAAAAAAACATTATTTTATTTTACAACGTTGTCGCTGTTATTAATATGTATATACATACCAAATAACAACTTTCTAGTACGAAGGTTCTCTGAGCTAAGCCGCAGACAGACAGACAGACGGACATGGCGAAACTATAAGGGTTCCTTGTTGACTACAGTGACTGTACCTAAATTACCCTAAGCTGATAAAATTTTCGTTTTTCATAATTACGTTAATATTAGTGTTTGAGTCGGTTCCCCCTTAGGGGGAAGTGCTGCACCCCACCCCGTACGGCTCTGTAGAGCTCGTCTCCAGACTGGTCACTCTCCCACCGATATAAGAAATTAATTCCCAAATAAGAAGTCAAATACCTTGTCCCATTAAGGCAAGGAAAGGATTGAATGAGGTTGTAAATAAGACAGGAATTCATAGTTATGAAAATACATTGGATATGGTTTTAGAAAGCTCTAATAACTAATAGAGGGATGTAAAGTATATTATTATATAAACCTGTGAGTAACCCTTACGTTAGCGTAACAGGTATTTGGTCAGTCATTACTCACACGATAACTCACATCTGCACTCAGAGTACTCAGAGCAACACTTCCATTAAGTGACGCAAGCGGCTTCTCAGTGGCATTGCGTCGGTATCACGCTCTTTTGGAGACATGCTCCCTAGCAGTTCTTTTGAACTGATAAACGTGACGAAGCGGCTTTCCCTGCGGCCCTGTGCGACCGGCCTTGTACAAGCAACGGAGCGGCTAGTTCCAGCGGCAATGCGTCGGCATCATGCTCTTTAGGAGACATGGTTCTTATCAGTCCTTGGACTGATAGGAACCATGGTCCCTGCCCATGTGGTCTAAAGCCAATTATCCTATCTTAACAAGCCTGGACACTGACGTCCTTAGCGTTTCGCGATTCTAAATCAACTGCTTCGACTTCATCCCTCAGCTTCCTACATTCCTGAAACACCACGGCCCGGCTTCCCACAGTTTTGCAGAATAGATTTATGGCTGTTTTTGTGTACAACTTCTGTACTACTGTTTTAAAAGGGTCCGTTTAAATTGCCTGAGCATTTATGACAGCCAGATGTGGCTGCAATAATGTCCATTGCATTGGGTCCAGGGAATAGCAACCTTTTCCGACAGAAGAGTCAAAAGTTACAATTTTTTTTTTTTTTTACATCTTTTATGGGGTCTGTGTTAAATGTTACAACAGAATACCTTGTGATATATTAGAATTAAATGAAAGAAAATTTTAAAATACACTTTGCAAACAAGCATATTATTATTACAAATTAGAGGATTATATCCAAGATAAAAATGCTTGGAAACATGCTGGTCCTGCTCCATAGGACAATTTAGAATCTAGACAAAATCTGACTGGTTGCTAATTTAATTGTATAATCTATATATATATATATATATATTATATTGGTTTTACATTCTGTGATTACTCGAACTCACACACTGAGTTATATTACTTGTAAAAATGCTAGGAATATCGTATAATTTTACAATGTTTGTAAATATGTGAGCACCATGCATCTATCACATGATTAATTTATCTGTCATTCCTTAATTTTTCATTATTTTTACCTAACGTGGTATAGTAATCTTATTCTAGGTGCATCGTCTTCACATATAATTATATAATTGATGTATACAAGATATTGTGAAAACATTTTAAAAGAGTAACGGTGGAGTTTCTTGCCCATTCTTCTCCATACGAAAACTACCTTTTGGAAGGGGCAACTAGAATCAATTATTATTTAAATGTTGACGTTCAAAAGTGCCTTTTTTGTGCCTAATTGAAATAAATTGTTTGACTTTGACTTTGACTTTGAGTAGGATCTGTTGTAATTTATTAGGGTAATGTGTCGAGCTGTCAGACCATAAAATTGAGATTTAATGTGTTTCTGAGTGGCCCAAATCATGTGCCGATTTTAAAATAAATATAATATTTCGTTATAACACACAGTCACACTACGGAGCCCTAAAAAGGAAAATTACAATAATTTATTGACTACACAAAAATTCTCAGCTCATGAAAACATTTAAATTCACTTAGGTGCCATGAAAAAACAGCATACCTAAAAATCATACAAGATTCCTTAAAATACTCCATTAATTGGCTACCTCGCTAAAGAAACCGTTCACACTTTTTCAGCTTCCTCAATTTCCTTATAAAGTGTTCGAGTTCGCTTACTAAGCACAAATTACTCGAGTATCGATTAACAAGTAATCGGCGAGGCGAGAGGCATTAAAAAACTTATTGACTTCACTGAGCGACGCTTAGACTTCGGACCGTCAGGAGATTGGTTCGGGAACTTGGTGGAGGACTTCAGAATGTAGTTTGAAGCTTTAGAGCGGTTTTTCTTTTTATTTCAGCTTTTTTGGCTCAAGTCTTTTTGACCATTAGGTTGTAAGTTTAGAATTTGGCTCACACCAATATGGCTTTTTCAATGCCAAAGTATTTAATTTCGTAATTGAATTTATGAAAACCCCTAAAAATACTTTCAAGGGTTAAGGGTACACTGGTCGACGCCTCGAACTCGCTGGTGGACGTAACTAATATGCATGCTAATTAGCCTAATTATTCATTTATTTAGTTTTATTTATTTAGTATGTATTTATCTAGTTTTTATTAATTTATTTGCATATTTATTAATTTATTTAGTGTATTAAATGATGATTTAAAACGAAAACGAGCGCGTAAAATTTCATGAACAGATCTTTGGGCATATAGATATTATGAAAAACTACTGAATTTATTTACTCAAAATAAAATTATTTGAACTATTGAATAAAAAGTAAAATGGCAAAATAAAAACCGTACAGGGATAGATAATCCCTGTACGGTTTTTATTTTACCATTTTCTTACTATATAAGTTATTTATTTATGCCCAAAGACGGTTAAAATTAGTGTTAAAATATGGAAGTTTCGACTCTCATAACTTCCAAACCAATATTTTTTTCCAATTCTGCTTCCATACAGGGCTAGATAATGACAACACAAATTTACTTATTTTTAGTTTTGAACGTGCACCGTCAAAAAGACGAGTAATCACCATACTACGTTTGTATGGAAGTATGACCGACTAACGTACCCTTAATGTAAAAATACTCCATTCCTTATTTGGAAATCGTCAGCACGGATTACGTCGGTCTGGCGAGCAATGCTTGCACATCTTCCATCTCATGAATAAAGGTTTTAGGTACAGCCTACAGTGGGACAGGACAGCCACAGGGTTATGTAATAATCGTCTTTATTATATCCCGAATTCGATTTATTCAAAATTGGCTATCTGAATCCTACTTTACATAAGCACTATACGCAAAACTGGCGCCCATTCTCCTTAACCATAAAGTGGCATTGTCTTGGCATTCTGCCAAACAATACGGACGCGGATCGTCCACCAAGTGCATGAGATACTTCTCAGAACCTCATCATGCGCTGCATTTTAAATACGAAAAAAAAACAGTGTTTTATTTAAGTATGTCATACTGCAAACAGTTTGTGAGGGCTAACCCATTGAAGTGGCACACTTGGCGGCTTGCCAAACTGCACGCAAGGGAATCACTTGAGCTGAGCACTTAAGGCGTTTTCTTCGGACACTCAATGCTGCATTCTACCTTAAGTGAGTTGCAAATCGTTGGAACTGTAAATGTGTTGCAGAGTATACGAAGGACAAAAGATTTCTATAAAATTAAAAGTTGTGTTTGGTTTACTTGAGGGAACAGTGGTGTGACCTTGACGTAGTTTTATCTCGAGCAAGACCTTGTAGTTTAAGATTAGAAAAGTTAAATTAAAAGATGTGAAAAGAGTATATTTTTCTAAAACTGACAAACACGTCATTAAATCATGAATCTTGATGTAATTTTATTATTGTTTGTTGGTTAATAACATGTCACATTTTTGAAGCTTGGGGCCAATGTAGAAGTACCTAATTTGACTATTGTGTTTACAAAGATAATAGTACAACTTATAAAAAGCCTTCCAGACATAAATGGCTATAAAAGAACTTAGATTTTACAATGTATTTTAATGTAATTTATTTTTTAAGGTAATTGATAAAATACTGTCAGTTGATTCGTAAAGTCACAAAACACAAATAAAGATATTATGTTCTCTGTGACAGTATGTTACCTATGCACACAACTGTCACAGAGAAAATATTTTTTGCTAATACATTTTGAAATTTTAGTATATAATAACTCGAATATCTTGTCAGTGTTACGCAAACTACGCCATGGATATCCATGAAGTAAAAACAGATGAATTATTAATGGTTAAACAAACTCACCTGAAATGAAGTTTAACCGCAATTAAACGAGTCGCTGCATCCGCAGAGATTTAAATAATTCACTAAGTAGTACACTCCTCAATGTACTAGGCATCGCACAATTTTTAGAGAAAAAATTAAAAAATAAAAATAATATTCAAATTCGTTATTAAACGAATAAGTACCGTAGTACCTGTGCAGTGGTGGGGCGTCCAACGCACGCAGCCGTCTACGATCGTTTATTTGTCATTCATTTAAGAGGGCTATTTATCTTGAACTATATTTAATATCGGGATTTCTTGCAAAGGGTTTGGGCAGGTTTGTAAATCTTTCGGAAGCAGCGACTCACGTAAATGCGGTCAAACTACACTTCAGGTAAGTTTGTTTAACCATTAATTACTTCGTCGCTGCATCCTCAAGATTTACATGATTCACTAGGCAGATCTTCAGAGTTTTGAGATAAATAGCTAATACATTAGTGGTAAAGAAAATAAATGCATCTAATGATATTGTTTTATTTTGAACACAGTTACATGAATAAATTATATCCACGGAGTGATTATACAAAAAATAAAATAATTATGGTAATTTTAACAATATTTAATCGTTATTTTCGTAAACAGCGCGAGCGAAATCATCTGTTTCCTCTGTATGCAGAGGTACATTATAAAATTTGACAAATACTAAAGAATTACCAGACCAACCGGCAGTCTTTTTAATTAAATCTATAGACATACCTCTACGACCAGCCGCTGATGTAGCCGCGTGGCGCGTGCTATGTGACGTAAATATTGTAGGGTCTATACCACTATCTGCTAGCGTCTGTTTAATCCAGCGGCTAATCGTAGAGGAGCTGGCGTTGTGGACTGGTATCTTAATAGTTAATAATAACCTTTCGATATTTGGTTCAGTCCTAAATGTATTTGTAACATTAATATATTATTATGAACATAAAGTCCTTCCTTATCTCTATTTTATTAGGAAGGAATGGGATAATCAAACGGGGTGTTGGTCTGCTAGGTGCAGAGGTTTTTAACAAATCATTGATTATTATTATAATGATTTAATCACAAATATTTATATAAGACAGTCGAATAAAAGATAACGCGTTGTCGACTACACGCGTTGTGCAGTCGACAACGCGTGCAAAGCAGTTTAAAAAAAAAAAAAATTCAACACAGATTTTCATTAGGAAAATAATTGAACAAAAAATCAATGATTGACAAGTTCTGAGAGCGACGCTGTATACCAAAGTAAATAGTTTCATAAAAATTTCGTTTAAATCCTAAATTATCATCGGCAACTCTTTTAATTAAACTCTTAATGAAATTCTAGCGTTTTTTGTGACACCGATGCCATTAGAACTGCGTGGAAGCACGAGCGAAATATTGGCTATTATAATTATAAATCTTGTGTGATAATAGGTGTTTTTCCACTGACCGTCACCGGCATGGCAACGGCGCCGGCGCCACCCAGTTGAGATTGAAGCAAAATGTGTGAAAGTCAATGTGTCTTTCCGGTGCCGATGCAGTGCCGCTGCCGGCTAGTGCTAGCATCGCGTTTACTCATTTATACAAGTTGCTATATTTGTTTGGCTACAAAAGTAGCCAAAAGTCTCGTATTCAACCAATAAATAAAAGTTTGACGATGCTGTTCATTGTAATTACGATTACATATGCTAAATTTCATGCATTATGATTATGGAACACAGTTTATTTTTATATAAGATTGATAAGTTTCGAACGCTAAATTTGACATAATAACATAACATTAAATAATCGATACTCTATTAATGTTAATAATACTATTCATTAATTTTTTTTTTGACCTAATAGTTAACAATACATGTCTGAAAAGACATTGTATTGTTAACTATTAGGTCACCTTTTTGACATTTTTGCTAAGTATTCTACAAGTTTTGTCTACTAGTCTTTGCAGTTATTGTTTTAGGTGTAAAAGGTTAACGAAACTAGTAGACTCTACATGCAGATAACATATTTTTAACCGACTTAAAAAAGAAGGAGGTTATCGATTCGGATGATTATATATATTTTTTTTTAATGTGTTAGGGGAAAACTTCGTCTTTTGTAGACAAATTTGCGAAAATCATTTTTTTTTTGAAAGAGTATACTTCCGAGATAGTTCCATTGTCATCAAGTCAGGATCTGATGATGGGATCCTGGAGAAATTGAGGGAACTCTTCAAATATTATAGGCACACCTATAGCGATTTGGGTATTCTTTATAGTAACTCGTGTCGTTGCCCTCGGAAAGCACCATTTGTTGAAGTGGAACTGATGATGAAGACCACCGGCCACCGGAACTGCTCAATAATAAGTATTTCACGGGTTGCGATTCAATTACTTTAATATAGCCAAGCAATTTATGCTAGTCACAATACATTATGTAGAAGTGGAGCTGATGGTGAAGTACCAGGAGAACTCCTCAACCATTAACGTTCCTGCATCTGGAAAAGCAAGCAGTAGTTGACATTAGGCTATTGTAACTTAGATAAATTACAAACTGACCCACTAAAATTTCGGAAGTCGGTGGAAAATAACGAAAATACAAAACCAAAGACACCGACTTCCGAAATTTAAGCTATTTTTCACTTTGTAGTGTTTTTTTGGGAGTCATTTGTTTCTTTTGAGTAAAAAAGTTTTTATTTCTCGCTTTTATTTTTCGACGAAAACCCGTTTCCATGGTTGTCAGGCTACGCGTGCTGGTGTAAACGCGGGGTAATAATCAGGACATCTTGAAGAAGACATTATAAAGTGCTTAGTGGTGCATGGAGATGAAGTCCCAGGTTGTAGCTCAACTACATCAGCATGCAGTTTTGTTTAGTACAGTCGTTTAGTCCATCGACATCTCAAATCTATAGGGATTGTATCCTTGGACCGCTGCCAATCTTAGTTATTACAATACAATATTCATGTAGTATTCATACTCACAATAAACAAAGCCTTTTGCAAGTCACAAGCCCAATTATAACTGAAATTGCAACACAAATATTATTGTGGAGCAGTCGTAACTCGTAGGTTTCGGAGACCGACGGCATCGTCCGACGAAGTTTTTAATAGTGTTGTGTGAGTCACCGAGCGCCGTTAATTACTGGGGCTGGCCTCTGACTTCCTTCACGCGAGTTTCGACCTTTTTTCTCTCTTATATAACCCTGATATCATGAAAAATCCAATCGATTTACAAAAATTTTTGAAAGCTTTTATCTTCCATAAATACATATAGTTTGTTTGTAATGGTCGTTTTAACGAAAACACCGATCGTAATTCTATAGCGTTGAATCTCAATGTACTAAAATACCAAGTTTTTCGGTTACTTTAATGTGTATTATTTTTAAAAGCTTTTATTCAACTTGCAATGTTTGTATGTAAGTTGGTTAGTAAATTAGTATTTTTGTTTAGGGGACTCTTGCAAGCTGATTTAAAACCTCTTCATCTTATTCCAAGGAGTTGACATTTTACATGTTGGTTCATTTCCATTGACAATGCATTTTTATGATAAGCATAACCTGATTGGGCACCCAGAATTGGCTCCAGACAAGGAAACTCCTCAACGGTCAACAGTACAGACACGAAATTAAATATACGCTATACTTATAATGGTCCAGTCTAAACTCCATCATAATCTGGCTGCCGCAACCAGGATTGGCTTCAGACGAGGGAACTCCTCGACGGTCAACAGTACAAATACGAAATTTTATATATGAATATGTATTGATAAGTGCTATTATGGTGATGGTATTCAGGGTCTGATGATGGAGCTGGAAGATGGCCATAGGAACTTCTCAAATAAACGAGACGGTACCATCTAGTTTGGACTCGTTAGCTTTGTCTTGACAAGAACTATAGCCCAAAGTAGTATCCAGGGTCTGATGATAGAGCCGAAAAGTGATCATAGGAACTTCTCAATCAAACATAATAGTATCATTGTGTTGGCGGTCGTTGGTTTTGTCTTGACAAGTATCTTACAAGTGAAGGTAACAGAATAGATATTTTATCAAATTCTTATGCTAAAAAGTACAAAATAAATTATACGTTAATGTCTTTTTAAAACAAGTTTTTATTGAACTAAAAAGTACTAAATAAAACTTACGTAAACAGAAAAAAATATGTTTTCTTAAAATTTTCAGGCGTGAACGTCTTTCTTACACTTAAAGATAAGCCTTAAGCTTGTCTTAAAAAGATTTTTAGTTATAATTTATTTCCCTGACGTTCAATGAATGAATTCAGGGAAACAATGATTGTTATTAAAAAAGAAACTATAAAAAAGGATAATTATTATCTTTTCAAACGTTTAATATTTTCTATCATCGATCATTCTCATCGCTGCATCTACAATGTTATGTAAATAACATCTTCGTTCAGTTCAAAGTTGGTTGTGCACCAACAATTCCGATACATTGCCCTCAGCTCCCAATATTGAGGCAATTTCTAGCAATAGCTTGCTATGTTTCCCGTCTTAGGGGATAACTTAAAGTGGATTCAATGGCTATTAACACTGGCCATCTTCAAAGACAACCTATTTGAACTTTTCCTTTTCAACTTTCTTTTGTTTTTAAAGAAGCTTTTATTTTAATAAAATAGTCACATCTGCATCGTCAGGATTTCAAACACGGTTTGTATTTAGTTTATCGTATACCTACGGTACTAAGGCTGCATATAGCTTCTTCTTCTTTTCGTGTGGTTAGTGACTAACCTGGTGTCAGAGTTTTCAACCCACCCATGGGCCTCTGACTTGGCTTCACATGCCGTTGAGAAATATTTCTCAGGCATGCCGGTTTCCTCACGATGACTTCCTTCACCGGTTTTGAAGCAAGTGATAATGATGCAATATGCACATGAATCTGAAAAGTCAGAGGCCTTGCCTTTCGGGGTGCCTTGGGTTCAAACTCGAGACCTATAACTTCGCAGTCCGACGGTCGCACCACTAGGCTATCACTGCCTGATATAGCTAAGGAGCATTTAATATTTACATATAAATTGCCTCAAACTTTCTTGATACTACTTTCTTAAAAGAAGCAGAATATTTTATCAACATCATCAAAGTTATTAAGCAAACTACCTCTGCTGAATGTATGCCTCTTGACAACGGATAAGTGATTGTAGTTTATTATTAAAGGACAAACCTTTTTACACAGGTTTGTTTGCTTTTAAAGGCTGAACCCCAATGCTGAACTCTTCTTAAAGTTTACATAATTATGTATAGACACTGCAACCTTAAAACATTAGAAAAAAAAGAAAGAAAATACGAGAATAACAAATTGGGGGAAATATGCGTCACATCCACGCAAACCGGCCATAGCTCAGCATAATGCTGTGACCCTATGCGAGACAGAGCTCCAGCACTGGTTTTCAGCGACAGCATTGAGCGGTCATCCGTACTACAAAGTGTGTAATATTCTAGACTCTGAAAGGCTTAGAATTTTTTATTCTGTGAGACTTTCCCAATCCTTTTTAAACCTTTCTCTTAAACGAGCCAAAATCAAGATTGATTTTGGCTCGTTTGAGAGAAAGGTCCCAAATTGAATTGTCTGTCGTGTCCCAAGGCGTGGGTAACTCGGTTACTGTGCTCATGTGCGTGCGAGATATGTTTCATCGCATATTGAAATGAGATTTGAAATATTATTCGTAAGTAGGTAATGAAAGGCATTTTGAGGACATTTTAGGAGTACAATGTTTTTTTATTAGAGTTTGTGAAATGGGCAAATGCATCGGTCATAGTAATTTATGTGTCACCAGGCAGCATTGCTGTGTACCAAGTTGACACGTGCTAGGCATATGCGATATTGTAGGTTTTCTATAAGATAGACATCGAGCATCGGTTAAAATTACTCGGTGTTGACAACACGTCCAAATTAAACATTAACATCAGTTCTTGTAAACGCATTAATAGATGCAGCAAATAGCGATATAACATCACTATTTCTCCTTTTCAAATTCCACCAAACTAAAGCCTTTGAAAATGTTTGCCGCTCTAGTTAGAAACCGTGTAATGGGCGATCGGTTTAACGACTTCCATCAGGCCTAATTGACGTTCCCGCCAAATTTACTGTCTTCAGTCTTGACTGACGGCTGCGATTAAAATGAGTAACGCGAAAACCTAGGGTAGCCGGGTTGTTATAATCGAGCCGTCTTCATAGATAATATAAAATTATTTGTTGTTCCTTAATTAGTCTTTGGGTTGGATTAAATCCAATCCAATTTTGGAATAAAGTGCCGATTTAAAGCAAGCGCACATACTTAATAGCCGTATCGCATTTCAATACGAAAAGCGCCGTGCGGCCTCTAGGGTACGATGGTTAGTAAAAAAAATATTAAAATAATTTATGCGCCTTTACGGAGTATGATAACGTAATGTATTGTAAGTAGTTCTATAAAGACTGTCCAATGTCTTCTCTTGGGGGCGTTTCACACTTGAATTAAATGAGGTGTGAATGACGAACGTAGTATTACCTCAAAAGTTGAATTGATTAATCCTTATAGAAGTAGACAATCGAGGCAGAATTAAGTCCACGATTTACGATTGTGACAAATAGTCATTTCATGATCGAGAATTCCATACGCCGCCGCCGCGTACTTTTTCGTGTTCATTATAACTATTGGCACAAAAAAAATCCTGTATAAATTTTGCAGTAAATGAAAAACTTGTAAAAAACGATTTTTATTTTTATTCCCTTGTGTGTTGAGCAACGCTAATTTTAGCTGCGAAGGGATTTATAATTCACCGGAGCTATCTGCATATTTGCCGATATGCAAATGGTCCATCAATCGAACATCGCAAACGCGGACCAAATTGGTTTCATTAAGTGCTTTACTCAAGCCAAAACTCTAAAAATTCTATATTGTACTTTTGTAAGAACCCACTTGGAATACGCGTCAGAGATATGGAACCCGTGCTACCACAAATACATCAATCGTATAGAAAGCATCCAAAGAAGATTTATTAAATATCTATGTTATCATCAAAAAGTACCCTATCAGTCCGAAAATTATCTTAAGCTCTGCAAAAAATATCATATATTACCGCTAATTGATCGCCGTGAGATTTCTGACTGCGTACTTCTGATAAAGATTTTAAACAACAATATAAATTGCCCTGAAATTCTGTCTAAATTTTATTTTAACGTCCCCAGAAAGTCAAAACGATATAATCCACCTTTACGTGTGCCATTTTCTGCAACAAATTATAGGCAGAATTCGTACATTGTGCGTGCAAGCAGCAGTCTAAATAAAATTTGTAAGCAAAAAGATATTGATCCGTTTGTGTCCAGCTTGTCCGCAGTCAGGAAGTGTTTGAGCCGAGACTTTTTTATTTCATAACTTTAGTATTAAGTACAAACGCAACTAAATTACGGTGTGAACATTTTAGTGTTTGTGAGGTATAACTTCTCTCTGGTGTTTTGAGTTCTTTTGTAAGTTGCTGTTGTGTCCATAGTTTTATTTTTTGTTGTACTAATTCTATAAGTGAAGACTTGTAATTGGCTGTCTGTCTTATATGTTGCTTTTACACTGATTTGTTTTAGCTGTAAGTCTTCCATATTAAATAAATAAATAAATAAATAAATTAATATTTGGCAAACTTTGGAAATATACGAAGCTGTTTTTTGCTTAGAGTTAGTATCAATAAAGAACTTGAATAGATTTTCTTGCCAATACGTTATTGATTACGTTTTTACGTAATCAATAACGCATTGCTCTTCTCACAATAGTGGCAATTGTCCTGTGGAAGGCTCAAAAATATAGATCAGATATAATACTCTTAATTAAGTAAATTACCGATACAAAAATGTCAAAATAACATTTTGATATCATAAGAGTCTTGACAACTTTAAAACACATTGAAATAATTATTGTAAGTCTATAATATGACTTGTGATATCATTCAATTTAAATATGATAAAAATGTCAATATGATGGCCTTGAGCTGAAGCTATATTCTCTTGTAAAACTAATTAACTGTTCTCATCATAATAACAGCGACAGTTTTGCGCACCACACATTCCCCTATGTTTCTCAATTAGCTTAGTCACAGCAGATTAGATTTAGATTTCAATAATTACCATACCGTCCGATTAGTTCGTTAATTTTATTATAGGCCTTGATCTGTACGCAGTCGTCAGGGCTGACACAACAAAGATGAAAATAAATAATGTGATCTAAAATAACTGTTTTTGTTTCATTTTCTAATTGTATTATAGATATAGGATTAGAGATAGAATTATCTATAAATAGACTCCTATTAGGTAGACGCTGTTGCGTCCACACCCATAAAAGAGTAATAGAGTATACACCTATTAAGTTGCACCAAATTAATGTAAAGTAAAGTGTGCAGCCCGCGAATATCCCGCTAAATCCGGCAGCTTGACAGCCCTAGTATGTACTTAGTAGTACTAAAAAAATAAAATGTTTCGTTTAAATTCCACATTTAGGGGGTTATGTCACGAGAAGCGCAGCCGCCACGACGATTATGTCTAATTTATGTACATAATTTGTTGAACAAATGGCCGCCTGTTTTTGCTCCGAGCTCCTTATAATTAATAAATTTGAGACTACGCCGCCACACCAAAATATCAGCTACAATGTCTGATTACAGATGATTTGATGTTGGATGGTTTGTGAGCAGAGAATTCACTTTGGGAAAGCGCTTAGAGCTTACTGTAAAATAGACAAAATTTACACGTTTATCAGCACTAGCTTAGTTTCAATGACACATTTTGTCTGCAAGTAGATTTGTTTGGAGCTAGTCAACTAAACCACTAAGTTACTAGTATATCGTCTTATGTAGAAGATATTGAGATAATGGAATCACCTACTGTTGTCTGTACCCTCAACATTTATACTTATATTGTTGAATAGTATCCTGTAAGAACTACAAAGAATAAATAACACATAGTTGAAACAACATGAAACCGTTTAGAACATATTCCTTACCTCCCAAGAGACGTGTGTAGGGAAAAATATTATTGTAAGCGCGAGTACAATACCAACATTTACTGTGTTTCAAAAATAAAGTTTTTCAGTATACCCACCGGCCCCGGAGAGTCGTGCAACCAGGAATTATTATTTTATTCACACTACATTATCGTTTACATAATATTAATTCATAAGTAGAGAAGGGTCTTAGGGGAAATCATTATGGATAGGTACAACAGGAATCTGTAAGTACAGATGCCTGTTGTACCTAACCATATGATTTCATCTGTTCCGTAGTTATATAATGTATCAACATGAACAATAAAGATTCCTTGGTTACAAAGGAAATCATTTATCCTTTGAAATCATAGCACCTATCATTGGATGTAAAGCCGGCTTTATACTGAAGCACGCTCGTCTACAGTGCACAAGACGAAACCTGCCTTAACATTATGTTGATGCCTTAGAACATGTTATACAATTCTGAATTACAAGCTACCCAGCACGCGTAGCATGATTACCATATAAACGGGAGAAACAAAATACAAAATTAAAGGTTGTAAAAAGATTTCTACGGCACAATGTCTAAAATGATGAAAAGTAATGACTGTCTTGTCTTCATAAAGTATAGATAGACGTGGTCATGCTCCGCGTACAGAAATCCAATTCCCGTATATAAAAACCGTATTCAAAATCTATTTGCAGTCTCATTTTAGCGACAGTAAACGGGTTCTGTATGTCCGAATGAAAAAACCGAACCCTTATAGGATCACGGGTGTGTCTCTCTGTCTGTCTTTTATATATATTTGTGTGACCCAAACACGGATGTGTTTCGTAAATAAATTAATTTTGAATATGGGAACTTTTGGGAGACAATTAAGAAAATAAAGTTTTACACGCTGTACCGTCAAATTAAAAATTCAAAAATATTTATTTCAACTAAAACAGACATAAATTGAGGCTACGGCATCAATTTATTAATATGTCACACGTGTGCTGTGCCGTGTGTGTAAGTTACAATAATACTTGTGTCGGAGCTGTCTCACTCTTCCCCGTAAGTGGTAGCTTTACAATGATGAGGTTGAATAGAGTTTATAGAAAAATAAAAATGGAATAAAATAAACTTTAACATTAATTTAGAAGCTCTCGGTGTATGTGTGTGTATGTATATGAGTGTGTGGACGTGTGTGTGTATATGAGTGAGTGGAGGTGTGTGTGTGTGTGTGTAATTAAGTGGCCTTAAAATAACATGTTAAAGCTCCCAATATTGTGCGTACAAACTTACATGTTTTTCCACTATAATCTTAAGTTTATTCTTGCGATAAATTCATTCCGATTACGGAACCCTTCAGTGCGCGTGGTCCAACTCGTACTTGGCCGTTTTTTTGACAGATTGTGACAGAGGTTAGAATGTGAACGTTCATAAAACAATACGAAAATTTGTCTTTCACAAGTTTACACCTGAGGGAGGTGTAAACAAAAAACATATTAAATAATAAAAGAGGCTATATTCGTGTGACCACCAATCGACTGCATTTATTTTCAGGATACCATGTAAAGAAAACTTAGAATTAAAACAATTTTTATATAGCCAACATACAGGGACTTATCAAACACGAAGTTTAGTTCCTCTGTCCCAAAGCAGAGACTATCTGCAAGAAACTCCAGGCCCAGTACTTTCAGTCCAACAATTACAATTAAACTCGTATCTGGAGGGATACGAGTTACAAAATACTTGGTAACTGGAGTCGAGCTCTTTGAGAGTTCTGCTACAAACAGCACTTAACGGCATTGCATCGAACACTCAGATTGCATTGAAACTAATACAAGTTGTTTGCAGCCGATGTATGTACTGTGTAGTTTACTGGTGGATATGGTGCAAAGTAGAAGAGATTAGCGGGTGTACTATGATCTACCTCATTCTAAATGAAACCTGCTAATAATCGATAAAATCCTGTGCATAGACAGAAATAAGCAAAAAGAATTTGTTGGATTCTTACATAACGTTATCTGCTAATAACTTATTTATTTATTAAGCACTTTATAAAACAAAAGCCCAAACATACTTAAAACTAGTGCACAATTAGCGGTCTTATCGCACAAGGCGATCTCTTACAAACAGCCTTTGGCTGGACTAAAATAAAGGAGATATATTTTGGGCGTTCAGTGTACAAACATACCAACTTACTTAGACAACAATACAAAATACATAACAATACAATAAAATAACTTACTTACTTGGCAAAGCAGAATATAGACTGCTATATTTTCACAAAGCTACTTAGTTTTACTGAAAATATACCAACTACTATTTTAGTGTCAGCATTAAGATTTTGAGCGTTAGTATTTCTGAATACAATTAACTTATTCATTAGTCGCCTTCATCTCATGACTTGGCTCTCTATGTAATGTACAAGAGAGCACCAGTTGTTTGGCAAAACGCGCGCGTGCAGGACAGAGCCCACAAGCAAACCGGTCAGTAATTCGGCCGGACAGGCTCCCAGGCCACAGGGAACGCGATCACTGCACAGTGATCGCGTTCCCTGTGGCCTGGGAGTGTCCAAAGAAACCTTTGCACACGTAGATTTTGCTGCTACAACGTAATACTCTGTTGTCCGAACAATGGTTGTTGCTCACATGGCGTTTGTTTGCCAGCCGTTACACAATATTCTGTACTGTGGGCGTTTTCAAATAATGCAAATTCTTTCCCTCTCTTTTCATAAAATATTAAGGGCAGAAGATTATCACCAATCCGTTTGGATTATATTAGTAAATTGATGTTTCAGTTGTACCTACTAATTCCCGGGCCACACAATCGTTTCAAGCTAGGATAACAAAATGTACACATAATATCCTGACTAGGATCCTAGGGCTGTTGACGGTGTTCTTTGTTTTGCAGACAGAGATTTCATAGAATTTTGTTTCGCATCAAATTTGCTTGTATTTTTATTTCGATACTCGTCAGTATTTACATGAATGAAACATATTTCACAGAAACATAATTCAATTAATTTTATAGTCACATTTTTTTATTTAACAAACTTAGCAAACAGTAGAATTATTTTTTAACGAATATTGTTTGTTCGATGTATTTTTCCGTGGTATTTTATTTCAACGAAAAGGTAAAAATATACGTTATACTATCCATAATTTTATAAATAAATATAGGTACATATTTGAACGTCGAAAATTAAAGTACCTACGGGTAAAATGTCAATGTTAAAAACATCAAATTTAAAAAATAAAAAAAACTATATTTTAACTAGTAGGTATTTTTAACGTAAATATAATGAAAATAAATATACTGATCGTCAGTTGTACATAAATAATCACGTACGTTGGCAATTTCATTATCATGACCATGTGTGATAATCATAGTGTGTGTTGGTCACGTGGATTGGGATTATTTATACATACAGACCTGAACAGTTCAATCAATCAACTCTGCTAATGAAAGTTCTGTATTGGACAACAAAGAAATGCAATAATATTCAAATAAAAAAGTATTCAATCTTCTAACTATGATACGAGCACGATCTAATAATATTACTATTAGGGCACTCTTTGAGGAGTGGCTAGAGAGGCGCCACGGCGTCCTCGTCTTCCGCCTGACGCAGGTCCTCACTGGACATGATTGTTTCGGGAGGTTCCTGTTTCAGATAAAGCGGGAGGAAACGCCCGGGCGTCATCATTGCGTGGATCGCCCGGAGGATACGGTGGAGCATACGGTGGAGGTCTGCCCGGCTTGGGCAGAGCATCGCCGTGTCCTCGTGGAGGCTATCGGTGGCGGTGATCTCTCGCGTCCGGCTCTGGTCTGGGCCATGGTATAATAGCGAGAGGGCATGGGAGGCCGTCACCTCCTTCTGCGAAGCAATAATACTCGCGAAGGAGGAGGCAGAACGCGTGGGGCAGAGGCAAATTTCGCGCCCTCACGCCCCTAGCCGCCGCAGGAAACGCCCTGGGCGTCGGGAATCACAAGACAATTCCCGGCCACCATAGGCGCGGGCTTGCGGACGGTGAGCAATAAGTAGCTCGCCATCCGATAAGTACCAGGCCCGGGTCGACGGCGCGTTATGATCTACGCGCGCCTCAAAGAGATGTCAGCCCAACTGAAGGGGTCTGATAATACCGATGCCTGCCGGGGTTGCGGGAAAGTCCGAAACGGATACTGTGGCCCCTGGCAACGTACAGGCAACTGAAGGAACACTGGCGGGTTTTAGTCAGTAGGAGTCTGACACGCCCTCCCGCTCCGCCCAGAGCGGGAGAAGTTATTTGATAATTTCCAACGCAAACAAAAAAAAGGGCATTCCGACTAAATAGATTAGGGTAAGTTAGAACTGTGACTAACTACGCGCGAGCCGAGCGAGCGAAGCGAGCGGTGCCGTGGCAGCGGCCGGCGAAATTGGTCGCAGGAACAAAATTAGGGCCATTAATGAGAATAACAAAATTGTTTTCCTGCCTGACTAGAATTTACCCGCATTGTTTTTCTGAATGTGGTGTTGTAATTTTATAGGAGGGTATGTATTTTGTCAAAGGTAAATATAAATTGAAACGTTTAGAATCTTTTTCTTGATAAAATGTTTTTCTTCGCAATAAGTTTTATATTAACTAAACAATATGAGGATAAAGAATATTTGATAGGCTATGATATGAATATCGAAACATTCAATTTTATTTGTAACAAACATCAATGATTTATTTTTTTTCAAATTAAGTATTCTGCGTATTGATTATTCTATGAAATGATAATATGAGATTTTTTTTATATGAAACGAAATTCTATAAAACTGTTATCTATAAAACAAAGTACGAGTACAACCGCTGTTGAGACGATACTAGTAAGCGAATAGCATTGCAGTGAATTAGTCCGTGGAGTAAAATTATCAGATTGAAAGCTTGCTTCATAAACTAGCCTCATGTATTCCGGGCGTTACAGGTTTTATTGCGTTTACCGCAATACATTGTCTATTGAAGATATGAGGACCGCTGTTTTGTAATTGCATAGCATATAAAAGTATGCGGTTGCAAAATGCTATTGAAGAACAATCGAATGCAGCAGCACCAAGACCCTACACATTTCTTTATATACTTCTACAAAATAATGATAACTTAAACTCAAAGTTACACGTGCCACTAATTCATAATGAACGTGCACTAACCGTTGCCGTAAATACTGCTAATGAGATAATTAAAAGCGAAATAGCGCTGTATGGAATTAAAAATGGCGTATTTATTTGCCGGCGGTGTGTTGGGAAAATGAGAGGATGCTACGGAATTATGTTTTGTTACGATGTAGGTGGGTTGTAGTTTATTTGTTAGCGTTACGTAACGTGGAGTGCATTATTTTGTCCCACACATGGGAACAGATTTGTCTTGTTCCTTTGTTTTGGGGCGATTCGTCTGAGAATATCTCATGTTGTGGTTAGAGACATTTCTTTTTAACTTGACATTGTTTTATTTATTGTCATTCTATGTGTTTACGGCGAGCATGCCTAATTTGGACTGCCCTAGTCCTCTTCTTATTCGCGGTAAATTAACCCGTCTTAACTACATTTAGATAGATAAACTACTCCAGATACTTTGAAAGTTACGTTAAGCATTTCAATGGGTGACAAATAGCATTAATTAAATTCTAATAGTCAGTCTTGTTAATTATCTGTAATAAAAATAGTGTTGCTTCCTATTAAATTACTTTAATTCTCGCCTATGAAAGAGCCACCTATGCCATACATTTAAGTCCTTACAAATGTAAGCAAACAACCAACCACAGCCCACTTATGGTTACGCAACCATCTTGATCGGCTAACTGGCACGTAATTAGGTCAATTGTAGCGGAGCCTGGCTCTTTGCCAAACCTCTTGATCTCAGCTTAGGTGGCGTGCAGATGCTCGTGTGGGGCTGGCTTTCTCTTTGTTGAAGGGCTTTTGTACGCACAGGTTTGATAGAAAACTAGCTGTTGACTGTGCCTTCACTCTTACCCTTGGGTACTTCTTTATATACCTGGGTGAAACGTATTTTTTAGTCATTTATTCATGAACAATAAACTGTATATGAAATTACATGGTATAAAAAGAAAATTGATATTAAATTACATAAGGAGAGAGAAAAAATTAAAATAGACACGTTAAAATATTACAACATTGCACAAAAATAAACAATAACAAAACAAAATACAACATATTTGAAAATTTTGTCATAGATCTTCAACATCATAGAGACACTTATTCAACAAGAAACTTTTAAGCTGCTTTTTAAAAGAGCTTGAGTAGATTGCGTTTTTTAGATCAAGAGGCAACCTAAGGAGTTCTCCAGTTTTTGATTAAGTTTCGGCTGAGTTTTGTTGTAAGTGGTCAGATTAATAGTAGTGTAATTTTTCCATTGTAGAACAAAGGCCTCTTCTAACAAAGAATAGTTTTTTTTTCAAACTTTTGGTCTTTGGTAGTTGATTCCAGATGAAGTCCAATTTTACTCGCTATCATTTATTTATCAGTTGAAGTCGCTTTTCGTGTCTGTCTGTGTGACCGCGTTGTTCGGTTTATGTGTATTAAACATACACATAATAAAGAAATCTCGATATTTTGTCAAGTCGTTAAAACCATGTGAAGCTAAACTAGTCTTACTATAAAATAATCACTCTCACAATTAGTACCTACGACAGAATTGGACAATTCCACATTAAGCACGAAATCCAAAAAGCGTGGTATGAAATCTAAAGGATTTCGGATACCCACGCGTTGATACTGAAATGTAGTCGTGCGTAATGTTCGGAAACAGGGGGATGTGGCACCTGTCAGATTCTAATGTGAACTTTGAAACCTGTGAAATTAGGAAAATGGAGGATTTCCCTTTTTGACAGCGAGATTGCAGCGGTGATCATTTTAACTGTTGTCAAGATAAGAATAGGTTATTACTGCTAGGATTATGGTATGGGTTGTTTTTCATATAA
Organism: Xanthia icteritia; assembly: GCA_949128155.2. Classification (NCBI taxonomy): domain Eukaryota; kingdom Metazoa; phylum Arthropoda; class Insecta; order Lepidoptera; family Noctuidae; genus Xanthia; species Xanthia icteritia. The sequence continues at coordinate 22,291,663 of OX421938.2, forward strand.
ACTGGTAGAAGTAGTAATGATAAAAGCATTTGTTCACTTCTTATAATTGCCGTGTTGGCAACAACATGGAGTAAATAATTCATAAGACTTTTGTTATTGCTTGTATCATCAGCGATTTATTAGTACTTACTTGTTTAATGTATAACATACTTGAACATGCGTAGAGTATATACTAGGAAGTAGTAAATACCTATGTCTGGCTCAAAACTACTATATTTACACTAGCATGACTAAAGAGAGCTGTTGCTTGTAACTTTGTCTGCGTGTATATTTGTATAAATTATCATTTTTTAGCGTTCCGTAGTAAAAAAGGAACCCTTATAGTTTCGCCATGTCCGTCTGTCTGTCTGTCCGCGGCTTAGCTCAGAGACGGTTAATACTAGAAAGCTGTAATTTGGCATGGGTATACATATTAATCACGCCAACAATGTGGTAAAATAAAATCAAGAAAAAAAAGATTATCGAGGGTACCTCCCCTACACGTAAAGTGGGGATGTTTTTTCCACGTCTCTCCCATGGTGTCAATGGAAAGGTTGTTAAATAATATTGTGGGTGTGTGTAACCCATTTTTCAAGTCAGGGATCCGTTTGCGAAATATTAAGCAATGAAGTGCTAGTTTTTGTTGAGTCAAGTGTGTCCCCAAGTCTGATTTTGACAGCTAAATGTTTGTACTTAGATTTGTGAAAAACATCACGGCAGTAGTATATATAACGAAGTTAAAAGGAAAACTATCACAGCTAACAAGCTTACTGGTTAACAAGTAATAATCGACAAACTTAAACTTGCAGTTAGAAAAACATGTTCTCCCATACATTCCGTATGGGAGTACACTTTTAGTCCCTAGGGATTAAAAAGCTATTTTAGTTCCTTTTACGAAGAATAACTAGCTCTTTTTGAATAGATGTGATAAAAATATTTTTTGTCTCAAATTTTTTCCAATAATCGTTCTTCAATTTATCAATTAGATAATAGCTTAATAATATTATTATTACTACCGAAAATTTTGTTAACCTTATGTATTATATATGTTGTAGTTGTTTATTATCCCTTAATAAATAAAATAAAATAAAAATAAAATATTTGTCAGGATGTTATGTTAATTGCCGATCGTTAACCTCTCCCACGGGGTTACCGCCTGCATCATAGTCTGGTCTTAGAGATTAGCATAATCCGGTAATTAGCACGAGTGGTCGGTGGTGTGGGTAGTGTGGTCACTAATATTAATATTGCAACGTATCGGAAGAAGAAACATCCGGGTATATTATGATGACATTAGAAGTTAACTTCAGGCAGTAAATAGGCACCTAGGTGTCATCTGACCCATTCATATAATAATTTTAATTCATAAGTTGCCAACGGAGCTTATAAACATCTTTAAATATTGGTATGGCAACCAGATCAATAATGTACGATGGACTGGAACTTTTTCCGAGCCATACAGGTTGGAATGCGGGGTGAGGCAGGGAGGGTTGAGCTCACCCACGCTTTTCAACTGGTATGTGAACGACCTAATTGGTGAGCTCAGCAGCACCAGAGAAGGTTGCTATATAGATGGTATATGTGTAAATAATATTAGCTATGCAGACGATATGGTGCTTCTGAGCGCGTCAATCTGTGGTCTCAGGAAGTTGGTCGCCAAATGTGAGGAGTATGCTAAAACACATGGTTTGATGTATAATTCCAATAAATCGCAGATCATGGTCTTTGAGGCTGGGGTTAGTCTGGGTTATGTACCACCTGTATTACTCAATGGGACTCCACTACAAAGAGTATTTAAGTTTCAATATCTTGGTCATATATTGACCCCGGACCTCAATGACGGACTCGATATTGAGCGGGAGCGGAGGGCGTTGTCGGTACGGGCGAACATGCTGGCTTGCAGGTTTGCACGCTGCTCATTTAAAGTCAAACATACTCTATTTTGAGCTTATTGCACAACGTTTTACACGTGCAGCCTGTGGACTAGATATACCCAACGGTCGTACAACGCCCTTCGTGTCCAATACAACAACGCTTTCAGGGTATTGATGGGGCTGCCCCATTTCTGTAGCGCATCGCGAATGTTCGCGGATGCACGTATAAATTGCTTTTACGCAACGATGCGAATGAGGTGTGCATCCCTGGTGCGCAGAGTACGGGCCAGCTCCAACAGTATCCTGAAAATGATCGCTAGCAGGCTAGATTGCATGTACATCAATCACTGCAGTGCCATCTCCCATGGGATGAAATAAATGTAAATAAAAGTAAAATAAACTAACATAGTTTTTAAGTTTACTAACACATTGAGTCCTTGTTACTTGAATAAAGAATTTTATTATTATTATTATATGGTTTTTATATTATTCATCTACATTATTGCCTTTGAAGACTAGTACTTTTAAGATGCTTTCATCTCGGATCATATGAAAGCTAATGCAACATAAAACTCAAAGCAATTAAAAACGAAACAAATATAATAATCTAAAAACAACAATTATAAGGCTAGAGTTAATCGCGCGCTTACCAGCGGCGCCCGCTTACCGCTGATTAACGAGCGGCGCCACCTGCGCCCGTGTGTGCACCGCTTTGTGCAGATTACCCGTAATCTTTACTTATTGAACGACTTTTTGTTTTTGCACTGACGGATGGAAGTTTTGGGGGGTAAAATGAGTCTGAAAGTGGCACATACAACGTTGTGTGCACCAGGGATCAAGAATGGCTAAACAAAAACTGTTTAAATACTTGTACCACAAATCACTAAATGATATATACAACATTATTCTGTCTCTTTCATATTCAAACGATTGATAGTAACAACAATGTCTTAAGTACATTTAACGCTAAATGTCTTTAGTAATTTATGATGATGCAAGCGGGCCTAAGATTTATTACTGTTTTACGCAATAAAGTAGGAAGCAAATATCAGCCCGTAAAATTAGCAGAGAGGAAGCAAATTACCCAAAATTAAAACATGTAGCCACACTCGACACGGTCTACTTCCTAAACAAATCCTTTCCAAGTTTCATTCCAAGTCTAGAATATTCAGGACCGTTCCAGAACATTCCAGAAGTCAGTGTTCCATTAGAAACTGACGTGGGTTCGTAATAACTGTAATGTGAGGCGCATTATACCTCACAGGAACCTCCAAACTTGAGCTCGGGAACTACGTAAGTTCATACGTATTATCTGGTATTCTGCTATATTAACGTCATATTTCACGTAATGTAATTTATGAATGTTTTAACGGCAATAGACAATGATAGACAATTCATAAATTATCATAACAATATGAGGAAACGTTCTTAGAAGCCTGTACCCTAATTGTGTAATACAGGATCAATGAGAATCTGAATCGTTTTGAAACAGATTGCTAATCCATTGCTTCATAAGTTCGAAAAAAAATCTACTCATCGACGTAAATAACGTAATGAATGTTGCTGAACTGTCAAAATGAAACAGGTTTGTCGTAATCGTTTACGAAAATGTGTTGCGTAATTAATAAATGTAAGTGTTATTTACGTGTAAGGCGGCTTCTACACCTGCAATAAAAATAGCAATATGATTGAATCAGCCCTTGCACTCAAACGATCCATAATTTTATCGCAATATTCGCAATGTTTTCGCATGAGCAAGATCTGCGCAATACAATATGTCCTACACGGTGTAATTAAAATATGGTGCAATAAAAATTTAACTCGCTCAAACTTTTGTTCAATCATTGCTCAATCTTCTATTTATTAACCGTAGACGGTCAAAAATGCGCAATTCGTGATATTGTGCCATATAATTGATCGTGTAGGGCTTATCAATTTTTAAGCTTTATCAATAATTCGTTGACAAAAACTGTTTACAGACTGCTACGAAAATGCTACGCGCGTGCTACGAAATAGCTACGGAAGTGTTACGCCGCCGCCGCTACGTAAAGTGAGTAATGTGGATAATGTTGTGTCTGTGAAACTAGTGCAGGGTCATTTATTTAAAAATAATGACATATTCGGTTGGCACCGGTAGGTTTTTCAAACAGGTAGGTGTAGCGGTAGACATATTACATAATATTATAAGGTTAAACTTTTTATACGTAGCTTTACTGCAAAAATCTACTCTCTCTTTGGTTACAAAGCAAAACATTTTGGCCAAACCTCACCGAAATTCCTAAAAACCAAACATGTATATAGTATATGTAAAATAAATCAATTAACACACAGTTGGAGCAACGAGGCACATATGCATCTGAATGGCGGGTAGTTGTAAAAATGCGCGTATTAACATATAAAGTGTGCGTTAGCTCCTTTGTGCTCGAGCAGCCGAGCGGCCGCGTGCTCACCAAATTGCTCGCGACGGTACTGGCACAGAGTAACTAAATAAGGGCAGATATGTCAGAATGCTCCAAGGATCGTTTGATGCCTGAATGACATTGACAGGGCGTTGTTGGTAAACATAATAAAATTATCACAGAAATTGTATTGACAAAACAAGATGGCGGCGTTAGTCCTGATTTCGACCACGCGCCAAATAGAACCTTGTAACGTTGAAGATGAAAGAACGTTGTAAATGGTTATTATTATCAAACTTTCAGCCTAAAAATCTGTAATACACGACGTGATCAATTTTAAATATAGCCTAATTATGAAAAGCTTTGTTCGTATAATTTCTCGTATGTGAATTCAATAAATGACGCTTTATTGAACTTACATACGAGAAATTATAATAGTAAAATCTCGATATTTTGTCAAGTCGTAAAACCGTGCGGAAGCAGGGGCTGGTCGCTAGAAGTTGTCTAATAACAGCATTAATAAAGTATCTATAATTATATAAGATAATTTTAGCTGGGGTAAAAGTGTTTAAAAATAAGTGTGTTTAAAAAAAATTAACTATCTTTAATGGTTAAATTGGCTTTCGCATGTTTGATACTTAATTAATCAGTTTTGTTTCCTTTGGCATATCTATCAAATTCTAGACTCTACGACGTGACGTTTCACAACATCACAAACACAGCGAGCACAGTGAACGTGTTTGTTCGCGACTGTACACAAACATGCTAACGAAGTTAAGTAACTGTTTCAATCTGTGCGCGAGTTAAAGAGTGTAGCTTGACATGTCTCCTCTGTGACCTGGTGGCGCTTGTGGTAGTGACATAAAACGTTGAGTTTCGAACTTGATAATATTAAATAAATGTATCTGTTACACGTATCCATTTCGCGACTGAACACTTGAGGTTGTCGACATGTGGAGTATGGAATCGGCTGTCATTGTGCCGGTTGCCTGATGGCCGAAAACGTTGACTAACATCTCTCGAAGCTCAGCAGCGGTATCTCTCTCGAGGGAATTAAGGGTGTAGTTCAGAAGGCAGAGTACTGCCTTCTGAATTACTTCTCGCGTTGTGAGGAGGTTTTGATCTCTGGAGCCCTAGCTATTAGCAGTTTGGAACCTGTTTTCGACATCGGTGCATCCGTTTTGTATATTTTAATGTAAAAATATATTAATATTTTTATGTTTGTTTTATTTATATTATTTAAAAATGTTTGTTTTTTTAAATGATTTATCTGCAATTTACTTGCGTATTTATGTCCAGCTACAGGGTAAAGGTCTCTTGAAACACAAAGAAAGCATGAGAATAGATCACCATGCTTGTTCATTGCATATTTTTATTTTTTTTATTACCTGAATCAGTGCTCTAGTATTATTTATCTCACTAAACACACTGTAAATTCTAATAAAAGCCTGCGGGTAAGCTTTTGTCTTCTGGATAGATGACACTTCCTTCCTCGAACAATTTCTTTTTCTAATAGCTTTTAGAGTCGTATTTCAGTCTAATCAGAACCCGCGGCTTTATTATTGCAGAAATAGTATTATGGGATTACCTGTATGCTCTTTAATAAACTTTACTTAACGTAACGGAACTTAATTTTTGTTTTGTGCACGTGATCATTAAGTAGATCTATTGTGTTTTCTTTTAAGTACTGTATTACTCGAGTTAATTATCTTTTTTCGTTTGCACGTGTTTCTGTGACCAATGAACTTATTTTTATTTTCTTTCTTTCATGTTGGTGTTTATCAGGAATACAAAAGTCGTATTATTAGTTACGCTGATAAACAATACTTTCATTTTTAGTTTCCTACTGTACGCCAAACTCTTAATACCTATACAAGTAACAAACAGTATAATTTAATGTACCGTCAATGTTAAGCAAATTGTCAATTTGCCGTGTTAGTCATTTCATACAACTGTCTACGATTCACTCGTTGACAGTTGTGATTTGAATATAAGTCAATTAGCTTAATAATTAAGGAATTGTGCCAGGGTCTGTGTAGGCACAAAAAAATGTAATGTTTTCGGAATGTGGTGTTTTACAGCGAAGTAACCTCAACAATCAAACAAAACAACAAGTGACAGTGACAGTGATAGTGACAATGCAATTCTTACGGCACTTTAGCCAAGCCGAGGCAGTGCCACTAATATGCCGCTAACAGCACTTTATCGTAGCACTGCCAATAATTAATCTCCGTGACTTACAACGCAGTCATTTAGGTGGAGTGAATAACTTATTTGATTTCAAAACGACGCTTGATCACTTACCTCACTTTTTTAATGTAAATAGTTACCTAATTAGTAAATATCTCTGGTTAGTTGTTTGTGGCAATAAACCACAACATGAAACGTTCTAATTAATTAGGTTTTTCATAATTACGGGAAAGAGTTTTATGTAAATATTATCAGTATGTTCTTACTTTGCATAAGAATACCTAGAAAACAATGTGACTCGTGGTTGTAATGTTCGTAACATTTATATTCTATTCAGAAAAGAGTTTGAGAACTACTTTGTGACAAAGAACGTACTTACCTACGAATTGTTTTGTACAACATACCTTTGATATTCCGACTCATAGAATCCAAAAGTAATTTTATATATCACGTAGGTACCTTTACGTCTATAATCCCCTAGTACTAAAGTATATGTAGAGGTTTTTACATAAAAAATTAAATTACATTTGTTTTGTTGAGATAGGATTATAACTCAGGAATTCCAAAGGATTAACAGTTGTACACATTTTATAACGGGCAAAATAATAATTATTAAAAACAGCTTACAGTCATGTTTTGAAATTGTATAAATCTTTTTTTTTATGGGCAACTGTATATTGAAGTTTTAACCACCACAAAATAATTACATGACGTATTGACCAACCTTGTAGGTAGGGCCACCTTGTTCGTACGAAAGGGTAAAAAGAGTAAATCAAATCAGTTTATTGCAAAAATGTTGTACAGAGGTTGAAATAAGAGTATAATTTTCAAACATGCACCATATAAGGGCACTGCAAAACAAAACAAAATTAATAAATTACATTACAATACATTAAATTTTACATCATGTGTCATTTTTACAAAAGTCAAGTTTCAAATCAAAAGAATAGAATAATTATTGTTTATTGTTGCTATAGCTATCGAATTATAATATTTATTATGAGTAGGCTATGTAATCTACTCGTATCTACATAAGACGAGAATCAAAACTTTGTACGAAAATTACGCGAATGGACGAGTATGAAAGGAGATAGTTTTTTTGTTCGGGGATTAGACCCACCAAAAATTGTGTCGTCTATTAATAAAACCCATGTTGATTTATTCCTTATGATCTCTAGATTACAGTGGTAGTAATAATAATTATACTTCGTCTAACGGGAATACTGAGATATATGATCATAACCTAAAACACACTAAGAGGTATTGTTTAGTGAGTAGGTTAGCCTCATGGGTATTATAATTCATTGAAATAGTGCACTGGTCAGTAGTAGGTATATAGTAGAAATATAGGAGGTTTTGAATGGTTCATGAAATATAAAATCTTTTTTATTACTGTAAGTATATTATTTTCAACGTCAGACAACTTAGAAGTATTTAATCTAAAAAACATGAAGGTCGCTCCAATTCTCATCTTGATACATGTTCCGCTTCCTCTATGCAGACGACCTTGCCCTCACCTCCCAAACCACCGCTGTTGAAGAAATTGAGGTCCACCTGTCAGACGCTCTTAGTGACTTAGCCACATATTACCTCGCTAACTCACTCAAACCCAATGAAATGAAAAAAAAATTGCTAGATGAGTTCGGTGTTTCCTACCTAACTACTGATCCGAGCAAAACGCAGTCTTGCATATTCCATCTCTGCAATAGAGAGGCGCGCCGCAAACTTAATTTCGTTTGGGGTGGGGTGTCCATCGAGCACAGCCACTCCCCTAAATATCTTGGTGTTACTCTGGACCGGTTCTTAACAACTGCAAGAACATCAAGCAGAAGGTGCAATCTCGCAACAGTCTTCTGCAGCGACTAGTCTCATCGAAGTGGGGTGCTTCGCCTGACGTTATGCGGACTACTCGGCTGGCTCTATCTTTTTCTGCGGGAGAATTCGCGTGCCCAAGCAAAGTTGGTGGATATAGCTTTGAATGAAACGATCATCACTGGTAGCCTAAAACCGACCCTGGTTCAAATTCTGCCTCCATTAGCAGGAATAGCGCCACCAGTAGTTCCCAGAGCAGTGAAAAGCTCCAGCGAAAGATCGAAAATGATCTCCGACACACGAAACCCTTTGCACGACAACATCCTTGTGAAAGGCTGAAAAGCCGAAACAGTTTTACAAAGTGTGTCGTCGGAACACTGGCGAACGACCAAAAGAGAGACTGAAGTTGTGGCGAGACAGTGCTTCCTTACCCAAACCATTCGTTCCGCCTGCTGAAGATCTCCCACCTGGACACGAGTTGCCTTGGGTAACCTGAAAGCCTCTAAACAGACTTCGGACCCAGGTTGGCCGAAGCAAGGGAAATTTTTACAAATACATAGACGACTCCTCCTTGGAGTGGTGCTGTTCCACAAACGATGGGACACTTAATATCGTGCCCTGCGTGTCCTGTCAGCTACACGTTACAGAAGCTGATGGACGCTAGTGATGGCGTCAAACACGTGCTCGAATTTTGGGCCGAGTCTATTTAGATTGCCATCGACACGCTAAGAATAAGAAGATCTTGATACCGTGTCCAAGATTAAAATATCACAAGATCAATATAACATGTGCACAACAGCCGACAGTATCCACATCTGACCTCCAAACAATTGCAACGGTAACCAGCAAGAGCAGCCCTAGTGTTAGAAATTGATGCTATAGGTACCTTATATAATATAAGGGAATCCGCCTCCTGACGTTTTCACATAACTTTTATCAGCATAATAATACTGTGGCATAATAATACTTACATAATGCAAAGGCAAGCATAACTCTCATATGGACTAATTTGTTTTGGCATAATTTTGAAGTTGCAGTTGGAGTTGTTGTTGTTTGTTGTTTTGATTTTTTTAGGGCATAATATTTATTCATATATTAATCACGAGCCACAAGCCACCCCCACCGCTCCTTAACCTAATCAACCGACGGTCACAAAATCTTGACGACGTGAATAGCTCTATACTTCAGGTCCAAGATTGGTTTACGGTAAATAATTTGTTACTAAATAAAAAATAAAAAAAAGCATTACATTTAAATTACCTAATGCTAGAAGTAGCGAATGTGACATCATATTGAATGAAGAAAAACTGGAATTTATTAATCAAACGGTTTTCCTAGGAATCACATTAGAGAGAAACTACAATAGGGACCTCAGATAACATCTCTTGCGGGGCGGCTAAGCTCGGTCGCTTAGGCTGTTAGATAAATAAGACAACTAACAGACGTAGAAACCACGCGTTTTGTCTATTTAAGCTACTTCCACAGCTGTCGTATGGCATTGTACTGTGGGTTCGGGCGGCTTACATTGAATCCATCTTTATTTTCCAAAAGAGAGCTGTCAGAGCCATTTATAATCTACGTCGCCGCGAATCTCTCAGGGAACTATTTAAAAGGATTAATATTATGACGGTACCTTTCTAATATTCATTTATGAAAATATTATGTATGTAAGAAAAAATCTACCTCAATATATTTTTTTTTGTTTATACTTGTTGGTTGTCCTTAAATAAATAAAATAAGTGATAGACATAATTTTAATACTAGAAATAAAAATAAAATAGATCAAACATTTTTCAAATTATCTAAATTACATACATCTTTTATGGGGTACTGTGTTAAATGTTACAACAAAATGCCTTGTGATATATGACAATTAAATTTATAAACTCATATTAAAAGTACACTTTTTAAACAGGCATACGAGTATTACAAATTAGAGGATTATATTTTATCCATGTAAGAATGCTCGGAAACATGCTAGTCCTGCTCCATAGGATAATCTAGAATCTCGACAAAATCAAACGGGTTACTAATTTAATTGTATATATATATATATATATTTTAAATGTATTACTTTGATTTTACATTCTGTTATTACTTCCTCACACACTGACTCATTAATTTTAAAATTTTAGGAAAATTTTCAACTTTTACAATGTTTGTAAATATATGAGCACCATTCTGTCACATAATTAATTTATCTGTCGTTGCGTCATTTTAATTCTTTTTACCTATTGTGGTATAGTAATTTTATTCTAGGTGCATCGTCTTCACATATAATTCTATAACTAATGTACCTATACAACAATATTGTAAAACATTTTAAAAGAGTAACGGTGGAGTTTCTTGCCTATTCTTCTCCATACGAAAACTACCTTTTTGAAGGGGCGACTAGAATCAATTCAATTTTTTTGTAAATTTTGACGTTCAAAAGGGGCTTATAAGGGCCTATTTGAAATAAATTATTTGACTTTGTCTTTGACTTTGGTCGTCAATGTCATAAATGCATGCATTGAAGCGTTTTTAACGATTTTATGAAAAAAAATATATAAAATATCTAATTACACAGTTCGAGGTAACCAAATCTGTTTTTATTAAGTAAATCCCATTTTAAAGTTTTCTTCGCGTAAAGTGTTTTAAAAATCAACGAGAAAATTATTGTAGTTATTGGTTGCTTGGTTTGAACCTAGTGATGTTACTCAATCGTTAACGGTTAATCACTCGATTATCCCAAATAAGTAATTTGAAAATTCAATTCATGTTGAATCTAAGGTAGGTTCTCAGCAGTTTCGTACGTTTTAAACGCAAACGAAAGGAATCATAACAAGATCCAAAATACAGCAACTGTTCAATATTTGAACATTGGGGTTTCAGTCAGTGACATTCGGCTAACATCGGCTTTGTTAGACTTTGTAAAGTGCTTTTTCTCCTACTCAAATTCCATTCAATCTAATATCAATGACGATACGATGACAGCACTGACCCACAGCACATGTATTTTGACTCAAATTAAAACTCTATGACTCTGTACTTTACAGTATTTTGATGGTGTTTCCATGGTTTATTGAATTATAGAATTTAGAATGAAAGTTAACTATAGTGTGCGGCAATTTTGGTGATATTTATCTAATTGAGACTACATCGACTGGCACCTCGAGTGAAAATAAACTCGAGCCTTTATTTTTTACCCGACTACGGCGAAGCAAAAAGGGTTTAGATTTTGACCAGTATGTATGCAAGTTCATTTGTTCCCTCGTAACTTATAACCTACTGATCATAATTTGACAAATTAGATATCGTTGAAAGTGACTTGATTGTCCGCTGGTTATAGGTTATGTGCCAAAAATTAAAAAAAATATGTCGACCTCTAGAGGACATAAAGTCATGAACTAAAACAAAATATTTTTTTAATGATGCCATGTTGTATATCAAATGAAAGGGCTTAATTAGCACATTTCAAAAATATATATATTACCCCCAAAATAATATAAATAAAAGTAAAAGTTATAAAACTAAAACCCAACTACGAAAAAAAAGTCATCTTGCTAGGTATAAACAAGACTTCATAGACTGACAAATGATAAATCCGAAGTCACACTTGTTAGGGCATAAATTGAACAGATTACGTGTGACTCCGGATTTTGATTTCATAAACCGTTTAAAACACCATATATTCCTATTATTTATTACTGAACAGTGCACTATTTTACAAAATTATAATACCGGTGAGGCCAACCACTAAACAATAGCTCTTTTAGTGAATTTTTAAGGTATGATCGTATTTTTCAGGATTCCCGTTAGACGAAGTATAAATTATTACTACCTACCACTTTGGTCACACAACAAACAACAAAACAAACACACAAACACACAACAAATCAACATACGTTTCATTAATAGACAACACAATTTTTGTTGGACCTAATCGCCGAACAGAAAACTTTCTCCGTTATATGGAGAAGGAGTGCAGAAAGCACATTTTATGCATATATGCATTAGAAATAAATTAAATTAATAAAAAAAACATTACATACCCATGGGTTTGGCACTAACACACTCTTTTTGTTTATGATTATAGATAGCTACTGTAAAATGATGACATGGCAGCATGGAATTAGTATGAACTATACTAAATTATCCTAACAAACTTAAAATTTATCTGAATTATAGTTGAATTTCGACCACTGGGCGACCACTGGTATACAACAAAGACACTCTATTAAAAGTATTTCTCAGGCTTCTCAAAGTACTAAACTAACTCTGTTAAAAGTCATGACAATATGTTCAATAAATTAAAGACCGTGGATAAGTAAAAGGCAGCCAAACTAACAAACAGACTCACTCATCTGAAATTGACCACAAATCCCATATTTATGTAAATAATAAAGCTACAAAATAAAACGTACGACAATATCATTCCCAAACGAACACAAAAGTAAAACCCAGTTCATACTAACCAAACACAACACTGTTTTTAATAACTTGAAAGCTGAGCTCATCGGTGACAGTGCCATCAGTGTAGTCCGGGCTTAAATTGAATGATGGCGCGTTTCTTTGACGAGCAGTGTTTGTGCTCAGCATGAAGCTTTGCGCACAGTTATCTGATGTCAGCGTTGATAGACCCGACGCACACAAAGTGACGGGAAATTGTAAGGTGGTATGAACTATTGTCGTGAGTGGGATCACGATGATATTATATGTAGGCGCTAGAACAGTTTTGATGTGAAAATAGGTTAGGTTTCCCATTTTGGCTCTAGTCGTACCTAGCTATAGAGTTATAATCTTTGTGGCTCAAAACGGAGTTATCGGGCAAAAGAAAACACAAACGTGTGAATCGCCTCCAATAAATCGTTCGAGGGTCTCGAGCCGCAGTTGCTCGAGCAAGTGGTCTCAGCTCTCTTCCCTGCAAGATCAGACCACGAACCTCTGCCGATGGCTCTGCCCACAGCCGCAGAGCCTGAAGAAGAGGTGAGCGAAGGCGTTCCAGAGGTGACACAACCTGAGATGAGGGCGGCCGTGATGCGGCTCCGGGCTAAGAATACAGCTTCGGGGCCCGATGGAGTTCCTGGCTATGCTCTAGTCCTCTCTCTTAAGGACCTGGAGCCCCCACTGAGAGGACTCTTCTCAGCGTGCCTTGAGCGGGGCCAGTTTCACACTCAGTGGAAAGCAGGTCGACTGGTTCTGCTCAGGAAGGCGGGGCGCCCTGCGGACTCAACATCCGCATATCGGCCCATAGCGTTGCTAGACGAGGTGAGCAAGCTGTTTGAACGAATAATCACAAACCGCCTCGTCAGCCACTTGTGCAGAGAGGGGCCGAACCTGGACGACAACCAGTTTGGTTTTCGACACGGGCGCTCTACCATTGACGCCATAATGAGGGTTAGAGTCCTGGTGGAGGAAGCGGTGTCCCAAGGCGGGGTGTTACTGGCGGTGTCCTTAGACGTCTCTAATCCATTCAACACTCTGCCTTGGAGCTGCATTAGGAAGGCGCTACGTTACCACCGGGTGCCTCCCTACCTCTGCCCCGTTGTGGGGGCTTATCTAGCGGAAACATATGTCACCTACACGGGATGCGATAGTAGAGGCCGGCGTGAGATGTCGTGCGGTGTTCCACAGGGTTCGGTCGTTGGACCGCTCCTGTGGAACATCGGGTACGACTGGGTGCTGAGGGGCAAGCTCCTGCCGGGCGTGGACCTGACGTGTTATGCGGATGACACGCTAGTCACGGCCCGGGGGAGCTCGTACAGGGAGGCAACGTTGCTGGCGACGGCTGCGGTGTCACAGGTCGTGACCCGCATACGGCGCCTAGGCTTGGAGGTGGCCCTCAGCAAGTCGGAGGCCATGGTCTTTCATGGCCCCCGGCGGACGCCGCCGCTGTGATCACATATCGTGGTCGGGGGGTCTCGAATCGCTGTCGAGTCCACCATGAAGTACTTAGGATTGGTGCTCGACAGCCGGTGGGATTTCGGCCCCCACTTCCAGCGGCTGGCGTCCAAATTGTTGGGCGCAGCTGGGGCGCTGTCAACGCTGCTTCCTAATATGGGGGGCCCGAGCGCCGCCTGTAGGCGGCTCTACATGGGGATCATGCGATCGATGGCCCTGTATGGGGCCCCGATCTGGGCGGCTGACCTGACGGCCGGCAGCATCGCTGTCCTGCGGAAGCCGCAGCGAGCAATGGCCGTCAGAGTCATCAGGGGGTCCTACGAGGCGGCTTGTGTACTGGCCGGATCCCCACCTTGGGACCTCGAGGCGAAGGTACTCGCGTCACTGTATCGTTGGCGCGAGGACTCGAGGGCGCGAGGCGAGTGGCTGACGCAGCGACATGTGGAGCTGCGTCGGGCTCGGGAGGAGGCACGGCTCCCTGTCTTTTCGGGTGACGCAGGTGCTCTCGGGGCATGGTTGCTTCGGGAAGTACCTGTGTCGCATAAACAGGGAGCCGGACGCTCGGTGTCATCACTGCGTCGACTGTCGGGAGGATACGGCTTGGCACACGCTGGCAGAGTGTGCTGCTTGGGAGGAGCCGTGCCGTGCCCTCATCTCAGGAGTCGGCAGTGACCTGTCGCTGCCGGCCGTTGTCGTTGATGTCGATGGTTGGCAGCGAGGAGTCCTGGGACGCGGTGGTATCCTTCTGGGAAATAGTCATTTTGCAGAAGGAGGCTGCGGAAAGGGAGCGGGAGATTGCTTCCGCTAACCCAATCCGCAGCAGACGCACCGGGCGTTGACGGAGGGCGGACAACGCCCTCTTCCAGCCCCCCTAAATGGGTCCAGGGGCGACGGATCTGGGGAAACCTGAGGAAACCCCCTACTCCTTAGGACCCGAGATGGTGGCTACGCGCCACCATCTCGGGTGTTCCACGCGCGCCTCTCAATGACGTAAGGGGGGAGTTTAACACCTCACTCCCCCCTAACTCGAGGTGGCCCGCCAATGCGGGCCGGCACTAGTCGGGGATCGCGGAAGTCGCATTAGATCCCGTGATCCCCGGTGCAAGTGTGAGACGGAGCACCGGGTGGTTTTAGTCAGTAAGAGTCTGACAGACCCCTCCGCCCTCCCCAGGGCGGAGGACATCCATGAGGATTTCCACCCGTAAAAAAAAAAAAGGTTAAAACTGGGAATGCAGAAAACCTCCTCGTGTCCCTGAGTGCTGCTTGTTCCTTTCGAATACGTTCGGGGGAAAGGGCAGTCGTCTGGCCGGTGCATCCTGGGTACGGCCAATAGTCTCTCCATGTCGGAGAGGGTATTGACTGTGGCGAATTCCTGCGTGGGGGGGAGCATTATGCTCCTGGTCGTCCACTCACCCCTCTGCTTACAGAGGGTGGGTTGTGTTTGCGTAAGACGTTTCTCCACATGTCTGTCTGTTTCAAACAGAGGACATGGTGGAGAAACATGGGCGGCGCTCGTTGTGCACTCACTCACCCTGCCAATGAGCTAGCAGCGGGGGATCTGATTCTTCCGACTGCAACCGTCGAAATCGTAATCCGTAATGAGATCATGGTCATGTTTTATGACTTGGAACGGGACGAGGATCTTGCGGATCGCTAGGTAACGACGTAGCTAACGAACTTGCTAGACGAGGATCCAGCACGGCAGTCTGTGGACCCGAGCCAATCGTACCTATCCCCTTCAACCAATTACGCAGTTGGCTACGGACAGTCCTCTGTGCAGGGCGTGCATGGAGGCTGAGGAAACCGTCGCGCACGTGCTCTTTGAATGCACAGGCGTCACCTAGATTAGAACAAAAACCCTCGGGTCATCCAGATCTTTCACAGATGTTCTGAACAGACCAGAAGTTTTAATTAACTTCTGGAGGGAGGTGGGCTGATTGGAATAACCACCAAACGGCCACCATGACCCACGCACAATGGTCCACCTGACGGACTAAGTGCGGAAACGAAACCCTATAACATAGATCATAGAACATTATGTTTCACAAGTACCTACGTAACTAAAAACTCCATTAAATTTTCAACAGAATCCATCGTATATCCAATAATTTTCTTACCCTTCCATCTGCTAATTGTTTAATTGTTTACATGAAGCTATTCCAGCGACTTGTAACACAGCTGCACTATTTCGTTCTGGGAATGGAGCCGCTTTACGCGGCGCTTAGAGAGAGTATTATCCAATTGCAATTTCCAAACACGGCGTCCCTGAACGCGGACGACTGATATTAATCAGGCAGGAATGGTAGATGGTACTGCGGCCGTCTGATAAACATACCACGTCAAGTTATAAGCAGTTGTCATTCTTTTTTGTCCAAGTCAAAAAAGTCAAATAATTTGTTTCAAATAAGGCACTCCTCAACGTCAACATTTACAAAAAATAGAATTGATTCTAGTCGCCCTTTCCAAAAAGTAGTTTTCGTATGGAGAAGAATGGGCAAGAAACTCTACCGATACTCCAAATATTTTACAATATTTTGTATAGGTACATTAATTATATAATTATAATTATGTGTAGACGATGCACCTAGAATTAAATTACTATACCACAATAGGTAAAAAACATGCCTTATAACTTTTGTAGTCGGTCCAAAGGCGTCGTACAGCCGAGTGTACCGCGTCGGTCATGAAAAATCTTTAATTCCATTATTAGTGTTTAAAATTAGAGAACAATGGTTTATGGTTTACAATAAAATAAAATAAAACTTGTATGAACAATACGAATTTGAACATTTTGAATTTATTTCAGTTTGAATTTATAACTTCTGATTGTAAATCAGAAGTTATAAATTATGAAACAAAGTGGAAACAATTCTAAAGAAACTTAACAAACCAATTAAAGGATAATAAACTCGGTCCTGAACAAATTTCTTGGAACACACACACATTTTCCTGAAAATCTATTTAATTAGATTTAAAGATTCTTAAAAAAGACAAAGTCACTTACATGAGAAAAATATTTCTTTTAAATCTCGTCACAATCGTCTCTGCATCAATTATGATACACCCATCCAATGTATTTAGCTTTAAGGAAGTGTGTTTTTTGCAATTAAGTAATCAGCTAATTGAGTCTTGAATGCATTGAATTAGTCAATTTATTTTATTTTAATTTATTGTTGACATAATCTACTGATTACAATGTTCTTTTTATGAGTTGTATTGCATTATGTGGTTAGCTAGCGACCTCGATATTTTTTTATTTTACCTCGATGGTCCTAGTTTATCAATTATAACTTCTAGTTACAGCTATATGTAAGCGGGCACGCCCTTTATGCCTGGAGGCTTTTATTTAGATATTGTTTTCGTTTAGTTATTTTTATTTCTGCTTGAGTATAGTTCTCGATGTTTTTGGTTAGTACATTGGTGTGTGCTAGCTGTCATATGGCTATTAATTTTATAATTTAAATTATGTTTTGTGTTGCGTAATGTAAACATCATTTTGCATATTATTATATAGAATCAATTTTTTCTAACTGAACAGACAGCTGTGCTGCTGGGGAGTTTGTTGCGCCACTTCTTCTTCCCAGCTAAAGCATTAGGAAGTGGTGAAGGGTGGGCGTTTTGGGGGACTGTCTTATGTAATTTTGACGTTCAAAAAGTGCTGATTCTCAGCCTAGTTTGAATAAATGACTTATGAATTTTGAATTTTGAATTAGTGTATTTTTTACATGAGGATATTTTGTTGTATAATTGTGCTCCTTCAAAGTTATCATTTTTTTGTCAAACTTAAATAAATAAACTAGCACGGCGAGTGCCTTTTGTAAACGATAAATTAATCAGTATAATTTTGTTGAGAGCGTTACGGATAAAAATACATCGACGGCTCCTAAGTATACTGAGTCAACTAACAAATTTTGAGAATTGCACTTTTTTGTATATTAACAATAATTAAATCATTTTCTATTTAGCTGTAAAAGAAAAAAAAATATATCTTTATAAATAACTAAAAAAAAATAGCGTATACTGGATTAAGTATAGTAATTTATTTATTTTGCACTCGTATACTGAGTCAAGTGTTTGCTACCAGTTCAAACTGGCTCAGTATACGGCGAAACAGCGCGGTGTGCGGATCAGTCAACTTGCAGTCAACTTATTATATTTTAACAAAATATAAATCCATGATAAATAATAATAATATATAAAAAATCCAATAAGTACATAAAAATATTTTTTGCCACACTTGTAAAGTAATTTTTCTCCATAACGTAGATTCAATAATGCGACGTATAAAAATATAAGTGGTACTTGATCCATTTTTAAGAAACAAATAATCGTCGTACACTAGTCTATCTACATTATCTCATAAATTAATAAAATAATATGAAATTTATTGTTTACAGATGAGAGGCTTTATTATGTTTAATTCACTATAATTAGTTATTTTTTCTTGGTTGTATTAACAATTTAAATATAACCATTTCGATCTTCTTATCGCCTTCCTGTAAAGTTATTATATTCAGTCAGCGTCTCGCACGTGTCTCGTGTGCACGCTCGTAATAATTAGCTCTCGTTCTTACTCAACTCAGAATAGTGATTTCAAGATTCGACAAATCGTTATCGATAAAATGTGTAACAACTTTAGCCCTTGGTACTAATGAAAAGATACCTGCAACGATCGGACTCAAGCGGAAGTCTCAACTCCAAGAGACCAGCAACCGAAAATGTGGACGATTGGCGTACGCCAAAACGGCCAGCTGTCGCAAAACGCGCAGAGTTCGATAGTGCCCGAGACATTCCAACCCACAACAATTTTCAAGACCTTCCTGTAGATGATGTCGCCAAAACTTCTGGTAATGAATTCTACCTTAAAGCGACCGTCAAAGTCAAGAAGACCGGTCACATTCCTCCTATTATCCTGGATATGAAGACCGACTGGACCCATGAGGACTTAAAGAATAAAATTGCTCAGTTTACTAAACGTTACCACCTTCAATATAGAAATGGAGGCAAAGTTGCGATTATATGTCACACAGCTGACGGCCACCAGGCAGTTAAGGATGGTCTTCGTCTTCAAAATGCCTCCTTTGTTACTTTCACTCGGAAGGACGAAAAGGTGCCCAAATCAGTGATTCGCGGACTTCCGTCATATGTTGAAGAAGAACTACCAGAGGAGCTGGAGAAACTTGGCTTCGCCGGAGCCTCAGTAAAACCCTTTAAGACTCGCAGTGGGTTGGACAATCCTTGTCCTCCCTTTTTGGTGCAGCTACCAGTAGGAGCTGATATCACAAAATTTCGGCAAATAAGGTACCTGTGTAGTTGTGTGGTTACCATCAGCAAATTCAAGCCAAACCGAGCTCATGGCACTCAATGCTTTCGCTGTCAAGAGTTTGGCCACGCATCTCTCAATTGCAACAAGCCCCCTCGCTGCGTGAAGTGTGTTTCTCCTCACGCAACTGCCTCATGTACCAAGTCTGACCGCACTGAGCCTGCTCATTGCTGTAATTGCAATGAAGCTCACCCGGCGAACTACAGGAAGTGTAGTGTCCGAATGGCATATCTGGACAGCATCGAGAAAAAGAAAGCCTTAGAGCGTAAACCCGTACCTTCAATGATGCCTCCGAAATCAATATCTTCGGCGATTCCACAAAAAATGATGCATCCGATGTCTCAACCAACACCGACTTCAAATTACATATCCTGGCCTTCTGTAGGAACCAGCGACCTGGCATCGATGAAAAATCGGATTCCCATTGATCACCCTACGCCTGGCCCCAATGACGAGGCTACAAAGGAGATGTTTGAAATTCTTCTAGAATTAAGAAAAATAAAATCCCAATTTGCTGCTTGCACGTCTTGGTTGGACAAGGTCATGCTCGTACTCTCTCATCTTGCCAAATATGTTTGATTCTGTGGAACTCCGCCTGTTATCCTGGAACTCTGATGGAGTACGTTTAAAAATTCACGAACTTCTCGATTTGGCGGTAAGGGTTTTGTCTGTTGATATTATTGGTGTTTGTGAAACTAGGCTAACCCCAAACTCAACTTTAGTTACACCTGGCTTTACTTGTTATCGCGAAGATAAACATCACACTGGCCGTGGGCAAGGGGTTGCTATTCTTGTAAGAAATGACCTTGATCATTCGGCTTTAGCAGTTCCTAACACTATAAATATTGAGGTTGTCGGTATAACTATCAAAATATCAGGAATAGATCACATTGTTTTATCCATTTACCAGTCACCCAATCTGCCAATGCTTCGTAGCGACCTCGAGTTGTTGTTTGGCTTGGGCTCCCATGTTGTTATCATGGGAGACTTTAATGCCAACCACTCACACTGGCTCAGTAGCTACACTAATACGCGAGGCAGGACTCTTTTCAACCACATGCTTGAATCCGAGTATGTCATACATAGTCCTAGCTTACCTACTCAAGTAAACTATTGTCCCAATCGCAAACCAACTAGCCCGGACTTGGTGCTGTCCTTAAATGTAAGCTGCATTAGTGATGTCGACACGGTAACAGCATTGTCTTCTAACCACTACCCCATTTTCTTTACCATCGGAGGTTCACTGTGTCGCAAGGCTAAAGCTCGGTTCTTTAAATTTAACTGCGCCAACTGGACTGAATATCGTTCTCACCTCAATAAAAACATTATGCTTAGTTCTAAGACGTTTAAAACCGAAAAAGACATTGATACTGCCATTGTTCATTTGCAGCAAACTATTATCGATGCTAGAGACTCCTCCATACCATCCTCGGCTGCTGTGTTTAGCGATACCCCTACCAAACTTCCTCGGTACGTTAAAAGTTTAATCCGCTACAAAAACTATTTGCGTCGTATTGAACAGAAACTGCCCATTGGTTACCTTAGAAGGCTCAATCGTAGCAATATAAACATTTTACAAACATACATAAACACAAATATCCGAAATTACCTCGATAATGTTTGGAATGCTAAACTGGCAAAAGTTGATAACCCCAGTCAAGATATCTGGCGTGTGACAAAATCTCTCAAGCCTAGATCCGCGAACATTCCTCCCCTTAAACTTTCGGATGGATCCCTGACCACTGGCACGTCTGAACAATGTAACGCTTTGGCAAATGCCTTTTGTGACAACATGAGCCTTACCACTAGCTGGGCTTGTGACTCCTATCTCAAGGATGAGGTATCGAACTCTATGTCTGTCATTAATAGTTATAATCTCGCTTCTGATTTTATAAAGCCGGTGAGGCCATTTGAGATTCGTAAAATCTTGACTAGGCTCAAATCCCGTAAATCTATAAGTCATGATGGGATCCATAACTTACTTTTAAAGAACTTGCCACAGAAAGCGATAGTCTACGTTACTAAAATTTTCAATGGCTGTTTTGGTCTGGGCTATTTCCCAAACATCTGGAAAAATGCTAAAACAATACCTCTTAAAAAACCTGGAAAAGATAGCACTTTACCCATAAGTTACCGCCCCATAAGTTTGCTACCTTCTGCTGGTAAAGTTTTTGAGTCTGTAATTTATACAAGACTATTGCGAGCCACTGGGCAGTGTCTGATCAAAGAGCAGTTTGGTTTTCGTGCCACTCATTCAACTACCCAACAGTTAGCCAGGGTGACAGAGCACATATCCCATCATCTAAATCTTAAACAGTCCACAGGTATGTTTCTGCTGGATATCGAAAAAGCATTTGATACCGTGTGGCACGAAGGCCTGCTCCACAAGTTGCTCACTCTTGATGTGCCTATGCTTCTCATCAAACTCGTTCAATCGTACCTTGCGGATCGTAAATTCCAGGTTTACATCGGAAATACCACTTCATTACCTCAAAATGTCCCAGCTGGCGTTCCTCAGGGCTCGATTGTTGGGCCCTATTTATTTCTCCTGTTCGTAAATGATATTCCCATTCAACCTCGAACCAATTTGGCTTGCTTTGCTGATGATACTGCCTCTTATACCTCTTCGGATGATACCGATTTAATCATAGGTCGCCTACAATTTTCTATAGATTTGCTTCTGGACTACTTTAAGAAATGGAAACTCAAAATAAATGAGGATAAGACGGAAGCAATATTTTTCTCCCGTGCTAGGCAACCCCCTTCAAGAACTTTAAAAATAGCAGGGCATGCAGTTCCTTGGAAAACCTATGTGCGCTATCTTGGGATCAAAATGGATAGTCGTCTAAATTGGTCCAAACATATTGCTGACTTGCGTTCGAAGAGCGTCCAAGCCCTTGGTGCTTTAAACCCAATAATGAATCGTAAAAGCAAATTAAGTAGCAGTACTAAACTAAGAATTTATACCACCCTTGTCCGTCCGTGTATAACGTACGCCTGCCCTGTCTGGAGTAGCACATGTATTTCTAACCACCAACTTCTGCAAGTTGTCCAAAATAAAGCAGTCAAAATATCCTATAAAACCAAATTTAAAACAAACATTAAGAAATTACATGAAAAAATTCAACTTCCCTTATTATTTAATCACGTAATTAAAATAACATCAAGATTTTATAATAAAAATAAAATTAATACTACCAACCCACTAATTTCGAATCTATGCTCGTCAACCCTAGACAAATTACCATATATCGATAGATACGGCACTTACCGCCTACCGCATCACTACCTTTTGTTCCCACCACCCGAGGTCCGAACGACCAGCAGCTTGACCCCTAAGAAGCTTACTGCCGCCCCGGTCCCGGCGGCAGATACGCCGGAGCGCGGGCGGCAGGGAGGCTCTGCCCACTGATCATTGCCTGGTCTCACGGTTGCTAGTATTACATACGTAGCACCGTGCGATCAGCAAATTTACTTAAAATTAAGTATTTTTTTCTTGTCATACCTACATGCAATCAGTAAATTATAACTAGCTAAATAATTTGCGCAACTGCCACCCATGATTATTGTGTAATGTTTATGTTGTTAACAGTTATAAAAATATCCTTTAAAAGCTTTGAAAGGTGAATCGCTAGCCTCATAAAGTGTCTTAATTATAGTGAGTTAGTGTGTCTTAGGATAAGTGCATGTTCATGTATCGATGTTAAATAAAGATATTTGAAAATGAATGAATGTAAAGTTATTAGAAGTATAGTTGACTCAGTATACTTAGGAGCCGTCGACATGATTGTATTGTAAATATATTATACGTCTAATGTTTTTTTAAAATTTCCATTCATCAACATCATTCAACCACTAACCACGTATAACTTGTACGCCGTCTATTCTCCCTGCCATGTAGCGATGTTCGCGTGAACGCAGTGTGACGCGCGCAGTGCTGAGCCGGTTCCAACCACTTCACTGCTGTGCAACCCCTCTAAATTGATTGCAAAATTCTTCCTACGTCATGAACGATAACAGTCAATGAAGTCTAGATAGCCATTCTGCGTGCCAGTAGGAATTACCATTACTGGAAGTGAACTAAAGTGGTTACTTAAAACTATTCTTTCCAACTGTTTCAGTTACACAGAGCTTTCCATACGGAAGCAGTAAATAACCAGTCAAAAAGTACAGAATTACAGAAAATAAATACCTTAACGAAGAATCGTTTGATGACCAGTTTTGTTCATTTAAGTTTAGGAGTATTTTAAATAGTGTACTCACGACTTACAGACGTTAGAACAGAAGCTACCAAAACATTGATTAATGTGCTCGTGCTCGTTTTAACAACTAGTCTGATGCAGTAGTAGTTATTCCTATATATTTGACTCGGTGACTAATTTATTAGTCAAATTAAAGCAAATCAAAATATTTTATTTCTCATAAACCTACATGGGCACTTTTGAGACGTCAGAAACTAGGTGCACGGTTCCAAATGGAGAAGAGCCAGCAAGAAACTCTACGGTTACTCTTTTAAAAATAATTGGCTTTTACAGAACAGTAAAAATTATTAATTATTATTTTCAAATAACAGTATTAATAGGTATGGTAGGACAGTGTAGGCATTTCAACAAGTACCATGTACTTAACAAAATAGTAAAGAATATAACATATATAATAGAAGTCAACAGTAACAGCCATAGTTATGCCACCTCTCCTCTCATGCCTCGTTGCTTGGGTTCTGCAATGTGGCAATGTTTTAAAATTAAGTTTGTCGTTCATCATTCTCTATTCTAGTCACAACGCTGACAACGGGTCATGTGGGTTTTTTCAACGGTCCGACGGTCGTAATCCTGCCCGCTAAATTCTTATTAGTCTTATTCACTAGCAACGCAACGTTAACATCGCAGTTTGCCGGTGGTGCGACCGCCGCCGCCGCCGCACTGATTCACTGCAGCCATGCGGGGGCGCATGGCCGCATATGTGGAGACTGATGTATATACGAGGCGTTTTGGTGACAATTGACTCTTTATTGTTGAAGAACTGATTTTACGTCGGGAAAAAACCAAAAGTTACGTAACAAAAAATACAATCTTTCTCAATAGTTTAAAGTTATTCATCTGGAAACAAACACAGAATGAACATTATTTTAATGTAAATGATGTTGCATTTATTAAACAATGTTGATTTTGATAATGTAGCTTTTCCCGGAAATAACGATTTCAGTTAATCGGTAAATTAATGAACCAATGAGTAGGTAACCAATAACTAGCAAAATATCCATCCAAATCAAACTTTTATGAAATCAAATAAACATTGCAGTTCTAGCCTGAAATCGAAATAAATTGGCAGTCCAGTTAAACTCCCAGTTTTTACTTTACCTATTTTCTTTCTTTTTCTTTTTTCTTTCTAGTTTAATTCGCTAAATAAAATAATCATGTAAAAGAGCATTGATAGCGTCCAGTTAGTTGATATACAATCGAACAAAAAGATAAGTAAACATGTAGCATGCTTGCAACTACTTTAAGCAATATTGTGAGTTTGCTGAGAATACAGTCATAAACAAGTCTTTTTTATCAGTCTTTCTCTCGAAGTGTGTTTGACGCTGAAAAGATATTACGCACACAATTTAAATGAAAATCGGCAAACGTTTTGCCTGCATACTTAAATTTTTATATTTTGACTGTTCACTTAGTTAGAGTGGGCGGAGTCAGGGGGCAAAGCTGTGTCAATCGCCGCAGCTCCGGAATGTAGCGATGTTTGTACCTGATCATGTTTGTGAGATGATATAAGAAGGAATGTGGATCTGCCTTAATATTTAATCAAAATCTGGCCAGAAAAGATTGATCCGTTCCTGGGCACAGTATTTTTTTTACATTATGATATCCAGTAGTAACGACGTGCTAATTAGAACAAGTGTTCAAGTTTTGGTTAACCCACAGGTTTCCTCAAATGCATATTATGTTTAACACATTATCGAATAGGTTTAGAAAGTCAAAAACAACCAAAACAAAGCGTGGCGGTTTCAGTTAATTTATCACATAAATGTGGAAAAGTACATAACTGATACTTAATATTACAGAAAAGCAACACTTCACAAACGAGACGGAAACGATTATATACAATCTAGGGCCTGAATCTAGTCCTCACCGGACATGGTTGTTTCGTATCAGGCGGGAGGAAACGCCCAGGTGTCATCACTGCGTGGATCGCCCGGAGGACACGGTTGAGCATACGGTGGAGGTCTGTCCGGCTTGGGCAGAGCATCGCCGTGTCCTCGCGGAGGCGATCGGCGGCGGGGATCTTTTGCGTCCGGCCCTAGTCCAGGCCACATGGTACGGAGCGAGAGGGCATGGGAGGCCGTCACCTCCTTCGGCGAAGCGGTAATGCTCGCGAAGGAGGAGGCAGAACGCGTGAGGGAGAGGCAAATTTCGCGCCCTCACGCCCTAGCCGCCGCAGGAGACGCCCTAGGCGTCGGGAATCGCAGGCCGATTCCCGGCCTCCGTAGGCGCGGGCTTGCGGACGGTGAGCAATGGGTAGCTCGCCGTCCGATAAGGACCAGGCACGGGTCGACGGCGCGTTGTGTTCCACGCGCGCCTCAAAGAGATGTCAGCAAGTGAAGGGGTCCGATAGGTCCGATGCCTGGCGGGGTTGCGGGAAAGTCCGAAAGGGATACCGTGGCCCGTGGGTAAGAGTCTGACACGCCCTCCCGCTCCACCCAGAGCGGGAGAAGTAATTTGATAATTTCCCACCCAAAAAAAAAAAAGCGCCTGAATGTAAAGAGATGAAAATGGTGTGAATGAATAGATTTAAACTTATCAGTCCCTCGCGATCCATAGTTTCCACAATATTCAATCCAAATTCAGGCTGCGGTAAATCCAAAGTAACAATTCCAAGTCAAACGTGTGAGCGATCTTTGGTGTCCAGTGTGGAAGCAAGAGTCGTACAAGGTAGGCAGGGTCAGAATCCATAAAAGAAAAAGCAGTGGTCATTGAAAATGAAAAATAATCGGGAAAGCAGTCAAAACGCATTGGAAAACATGAAACGAGTGAGCCAAGTCAATGTAATCCGTGGAGTGAGCAACCAAGAAGCAGTCGCAAACTGTCTAGTGTCAATTTCAGTCAGCTTTCATGCCAGTGAAATAGACTAAAACTATAAGACTGATTTTAATCGTTATGAAATTAATAATGATTATATTTATTTTTCAGTAATTAATTTATATTTTATTTATTAATATAACTGTAAATAAATGCACTATATTGTATATAAATTATAGTGCATTTTTTCACTTTGACAGCACGGTTGGCGCAGTGGTTAAGCGATTGACTGCTGCGTTGCGTGTCGCGGGTTCGATTCCCGCACGGAACAAATATTTTCATAATTCATACTTTCTTAAATAGTAATGCAACATCTAATATCAGGTGTGTTGGTCATGATAATATACTTAGCAGGAAGAATTTAATAATATACATAAAGTTACGCCTTCTTCAAAACAAGCCATCTTTATATCTCCATAGTATTGCATACCACATCCACAACTTCGGAGTTCCAACCCTTGCGGCGTCCAGTGCACTTTACGTCCGCCCCAGCTGGGAATCGAAGCGGCGACTACTAAATTAAATAACTCAAAACATCTCTCCGTTGCAAGCACTTAAATAATTCACTTTGTGGCCGCTAGATAGCGCTGGCTCGCTTTAAACGTATTTACGAGATTGCACAAGCCTCACATAGATAAATATGTATTTGTTTGTTTATCTAGTCATTGCGAAATGTTTGAGATTCTTTTGATGCCGATTTGTTTTAGGATTCATAGAACAGTTTGCTATTTTTAAACAATTAAAATTTAATCGCGTACAAGTGACTCACGTTTGTTCCTTAAATATTGACAATCTATTCACAGTATCGCTGTATTTTCCAGTGTCAATGCGCTAGCCCATCACAGCTTGTCTGCCAATAATTTAATCCAATTAGATAAGAGATACACTAAACAATTTACTTCTGATTTGGTTGTACACGTATGTACGATTTGTCGCTAATTTCAATCGAGAGACAGTCTTCGTTTAACGAGTCGGAATGAGGTATACAATGTTCATAACGTAAATGAGACACTGAAATACAACAGTCACCGCAATTGATTCTGAGATAGGAGAGAAGGAATTTGAATTGGAATGACTAACGTTTACGATGCGACGGTTTAACTAACTAATTGATGTATCGAAGAGGCATTTGCCTTGAAACTTGGGTTGGTGTTCTGAAATCCACTTGATTTTCTTTTGTTTCTCATCGTCATCTGCCTAAAATTTCCCCTTGGTAAGACTGGTTGTCAGACTTTTGGGCTACTGACTACCCGTAACTACATCGACGGTCAAAGATCTACAAATGAAATTTCTTTTGTTTTTCTAACCTTTTTCACTCCTCCAATCACGACAAAAGACGCTTCTAAAATCTTAAAGTATGTACATGTTTAATTGTTTATCCTGAAATGTTTGCTCAGAATAGATTCGCTTTACATTCTTAATCAAATTAATAGCAGTATGTTTGCCAACTGCTGGCGGTGGAATCGTTAATGTGCGGTACTCGCAGTTCTCTTTGTAATTCAAGTGCTTCTAATCTCACTTGTTTGTTGTGTGAGCTTTAAGAATTTTGTTTTGTTTTGTTAGTTAGAAAGCGGTGTATGAGTTACGTGATTGTGGATCATCAGTTCATTATCTCAACAAATTGTTTTGATAAGCTGTGCTAAATTTTCCCTTTAATGAAAAAGAAAACATTTATAATAGATCTATGACAAATGACAAGTAAGTTAATGTACTATGTATGAAGGTACAGTGCGACTTAAAAGAGTAGAAAATAAATTATTGCGCCACAATCGCTCAGGTAGCGACCCAGTTAGAACGACCCAGCTGATCTTGATACTTGAATAGTATTATTTATTTATTAGCTATAAATAATGAGTAAATTGCTGTTGCTTTCAATAAGTTCCGCGTAGATAGATAGATTATAGATTTGGTATGTAGTAGTAATAAAACAACAACTTCACTCAAATATAAACTAAAATTAATAAAATATACTAATCTAATAAACTAAAATCTAAATATTCTCCACCTTCCATGGGATCACTGGTTAAATTGAAATGCGCACGAAATGAGTAGGACATATTTTTGTATGCACGTGTTTCTGTGACAAATAAACCTATTAATCTACCTTTCTTTTACAATATGCTACTTTAAATACCTAAGTTAAACAACAACAACAAAATAATTGTAAAATTTAAACCAGATTTCATGTTCACAGTATGTTCTTTGTTCCGCAACTCCGCGTCACGTAACATACAACTTTGCTGTTTATGTGCTTAAGGTTCACTTATCTTTATTACAAACTCCTTTACTCAATGCTGATTTATTTGTGACTGTTTATACATCTCAATAATAATAATAATACCATTTATTTCAGGCGACAGTGACCCATAGAAAAATACCTTAACCTAAACATACATATTTTAATATACATACATACATCTCAATGCATGCATTAATAATATAGGAAGAAACTGGACATACCGCCCACCAAAACATTAGTTTTTAATCAATAATTATCAATCTGCGTAGCCTTTTCCCAACTATATTGGGGTCAGCTTCCAGTCTAACCGGATGCAGCTGCAACTTATATTTTACATGGTGCTGCTTATCTGACCTTCACAACTCAGTAACTGGGTAATACGATACCCCTTGGTAAGACTGACTTGGTCAGACTTTCGGGCTTCTGATGACCTGTAATGACTATCAAAGATCCACGAATGACAGCCGGGACCCCATTGGTTCTGGATGTTGACTCGAACGGCAGGCAACTGACTCATGAACTGGGTTTTTACCTTCGCTTTATCGAAGATACAAGTCGTACAGCTGTGAATACATATCCTTACTGCAGACTTCAGACCTATCACCCAGTATCTTGTTCTCACAAAAGCCAACATCGCTTGTATCCCACCATGCAGTGTTCTAAGATGAGCTTCTTGAACTAATAACTTAGTTATATGCTGATTATATGGTATTACAATCGAGTGTTTTGTAATCTCAGTTATGGAGGCGTTTTCTAGCCCTCCTCCCACTGTTATTATCTCATTTTTATCAAAAAAAAGGGACGAGTGTGATAAGAGAACTTCTTTTCTAAATGCTTCCATCCTTCTGTAAATCTTCAATGTCCTTCTGATAAACTAAGTCTTGATTATACTTTATGCATAATATTCTAATACTTTGTCTAGCTGTTAAACATATTTGCTTTGTTTCCTTTTCTCTTTTAGTAAGCTATTCTTTTCATTCTTGAAATTGAAGAAAATTGTTCCCAGATTGGTTTGGCTTCTAAATTTGTATGAAATGATGAACCCTGCAATTCTAATTCAGTTTGAGGAATGTCATACGTTTGTAGATCGAGATTTTTATGTTTTAACCATACAGGCTCAGTTCACCATAAGTTTAAACAAGCCAGGTCGCTTGTTTTTACGCCTCTTGTAGCGATATCGGCTGGATTATCGGTAGACTGAACGTGTCTCCATCGGTCATTGTCTAGTATCCGCGTTGTCTGCCACTCGGTTCCCAAAAAATGTTCGCCAATGACTTGGTTGAGATTGCAGCCATGACATCACAACAATTGAATCAGTCCGCGTAGATTTTGTTTTTAAATATTTTCAACAGATCTACCAGATCATTGATTAAATTTGTTAGTAATGCTGCGGCGCATAACTCCAATTTAGGAATTTAAATTTGCTTCAACGGTGCAACCTTGGTTCGAGATGCGATGATTGTGATAGGTATATACTGTGAGCTCTTCAGTAATCTTAAGGTAAGTAACAACAGCATATGTGTGCATAGATGTATCTGCAAAACCATGTAATTCAATGTTTGTACATATAATTGATAGGTATAGTTTTCAACCAGCGTGGTATTATAATGTTTTGCAGGTGTATCAATTCTTCTCTATATCTCATCCATTCATATATCAACTCTGACGGCAGATCGTCATCCCATCCAATATTGCATAGCCACAGTTTACGTATTAAAACTTTAGCGTTGATAATCACCGGTGACAGCAATCCAAATGGGTCAAACAGCTTTGCTACATGAAAAAAATAATAATGAAATGTGTGCTTGTCCTTGACCTTCTGTTGTGGTTGTTTTTCTTGTTTGTTACTCTCTTGTATGTCACTCTCTTGTGTTGATTATTTTGCTTCATGTAAAAGAGAATTATGTTTTTTCCGCACATTCGGCATTTCCTCTTTTGATTACATTTGTAGACTATATGATTCGGTACTAGGCAGTTGAAGTAGAGGTTTTTGTTCTTCACACATTCACTTCGTTGTTGCATAGTTTTTTTTGCAAATTCTTTACAACTAAATAAGTAATGGTCACTCTTGCAATATACACAGAAGATGATGACCTACTTTTGATGTGCGCAGAGTCACCTTTATCGTTCTCAGTATCTTTTTTTACGACATGATACGCTTTGTGACCTTGTGTCTTCTCTTTTGTAATTGTAGTAGTGATGGGAGCGATTAGCTCGAGCGTACGAAACTTAGACTCGAACTTTTTCAACTCCTTCCACTTAGACAACTCATCGCTATTCTCCTTGTAAGCTTCCTCTTCCCAACACTTTAACGTCTCTGAATCCAATTTCTGCGCCACTAGAAATACTAGGTTAGGATTCCAAGTGGCGGTGTTTACGTTCATGTTATTCAGAATATTGATGCAGTCTACAGTATTATTGAGAAAAGCTTTAATTTGTGTAGCTGATGGGCTACTTATCTTTTTCTGACAACAAAATTTCTTTAAAACTGACGACACAATATTTTTTTGCTACCGAAACATCCTTCAAGTAGTTCCCATGCTGTTGCATAATTACTTTCCGTAACCTAAATATGTCGTAATAACATCTCTGCCTCTCCGGCAATACTATATACTATATGCAATACTACTTTTAATAATGCAACTTACGCACATCGCCAGTAGAAGTGTTATTGACGAGTGCTGTAAATATATATTTATACGTAGGTAACTGTATTCTTGGTAGCTTAGCAAACGGTATCTGGCCATCGTGTGATGAAGTAGACATGTTGGACGCATCTAATAATCTCTGTTGTGACTCCAAGTTTGTTAGAAGATCGGTTAAATCCATTTGTAAACACAGATACATTTCTTCGTGCATATTATAATACTCTTCATTAAGAAACTAAGGCAACACACCCCGCTGTTCTCGTGGTGTACACTTCGTTAGGCTGCTATGCGTTTGTTTGATCGAATCCCAATATTCCTAATGGTTTTTCTTGTAAACAATTTCATTCTTTATCTAAGGAATGCGGTCCCCTATTGTATTCGCGCGCCGGGTCTGCAAGCCGTTCCATTCACAAATTAATCCGGTTCGATTTCGATTGTGATTCGATGTGATGATGTTCGATTTGCATCGTTGTTGACTGGTAATGTATCCACGAGACTGGTTGCATTGCCACGTTGTATGGCCATGCTTAGCCTCTGACCAAGGTCAAAGCCAGCCCTCGGGTCACGGAAAGTGTCAAGCAACCGTTTCGAAATGTTCTTAAAGAGACCATGAGCACTCGGACCCCACGGCCTGAGGATTTTAAGCGGCTCGAAAATGTTATTACCAAAAAGGTTATTATACTTACGCCACTTGAGGTTTTCAGTAGCCGTAGCATTTCTTGGTTGACGAAAGTGTAATGAGATTTTCAGATTTTAGTATATTCGGCCTCGTCATTGTAAATTTACTGTAAATAGGAACTCACTAAGGTTGATATTATCTACCTGTCACATAGACACCAAACCTTGTCGTTTTATGACGTGGAACTGACATTCAACCTCCGATTTTGATATTTATTTACGGAAGTTTTTGTCCTTCTAAAGTTTGTCTTATAAACGGTTACAACCCAGTCCCCTATTGTAAGTGCTACTGGCGTTGACGTTACTGGCAAACTTTAAGATACCTTTTTCTTCTTCTTTCGGGTAAACTCAAAAGGTAAGAAAAGGTAGCCCTCATGTTTTATTCCATCCATGGCTGTGAGTCCAAACATGGAATAAAACCTTTGAAAATAAATTTAGGTACCTACCTACTTGCGATTCTTTAGATTGAAAATAAAACAGGTATTTATGTCTACCAATCGTAACCTTTAAAAATACGAGTACCCCACTAACTGCTTTCTTTCCAAAAGGAAGTCGTCCTATGAAAAGGGTCAAGGTTATGTTAAATGTAAACGCTCCTAAAAGATAAAATGATCGGGATAAGTTATGAAAACTAAGCTTCAATATTGGCAAACAAACGATTTTTTTAAATAAATTAAACTGGTCCGTAAATTGACATTTTAATGAAAAAAATTGTAAACAGAGCTTGATATTGCCAGAATTATAGCTATATCCATTAATCAATAAAACAGCCGATACGATCTATATTTCTATACCTCCCAAAATAAGCAAAGAATCTCAAACGAAACTTCCTCAGCAGCCTTACATTCCTTACGTCACATTGTACCCCAGCCTCCCTACTTATCCTGCAGATTCGTATGAAGGCTCCGCGTCAGTCATTACGAAGGGAACATGTTCAATTTGAGTGCGCATGTCGCTTGCCTGTCACGTCCGCTGCCTATTATTTTTGTGGGAAAACAAACCCAATTTGCCTGAGAACAAAATTAGTATAGGATGTTGTATGTTTGAAGTTCAGACTTTGATTAAAGTTTGGGTCTAGAATAAGATTTTATTAGAATTCTAGATTTTACGTATGAATGTTAGAACAAAATAATAAGGTTTCTTCTTTTCTTTTTCGTGTAGTTAGTGACTAACCCGGTGTCAGAGCCTTTATGCCGCCCATGGGTCTCTGACTTGGCTTCACATGCCGTCGAGAAATATCTCTCAGGCATGCCAGTTCCCTCACGATGTTTTCCTTCAGCGTTTTTGAAGTAAATTATAATAATTATACAATACGCACATGAATCCGAAAAGTCAGAGGCGTGTGCCTTGGGTTCGAACTCAATACTTACTACTACTCCTATGACTTGGCAGTCTGATGGTCACACGCTAGGCTATCACTGCAGATTAACGTAAATATAGGCAAATTTGCCCTATTATTTTGTAATGAGCCAGACAGAAAGTATAGAGGTAGAGATAGAGAGAATAGGTACCTAACTACTATAATTTTAATGGCATTTTCGATAAAGTTTTCTAATTCATAAGAAATTCATTGAACTTCATCCATTTACCCACTTGGTTTAATCAAACTGTTGGCGCCTACAACCTTTGTGTTCCCCTCGCGCACTTCATGCAAAAGATTGCCAAGCATTTTCTCAGGCGCTTATAAGTAATGGTGCTGCCCACCACAAAATTATTTATGGAAGAACTTCGACCTCACATTTTATACGGTTTTACATACTTTTTCTAAAAGGACAAAAATCGGTCGGCATTTAATATTTCTGTCCTAAAAAATACTATATTATAATTAAAAGTGTTGTCACAGTTATCAGGATTAAAAGCGTTGTTCAGCATCAACATACTCTTTGGTTCATTAAGCAAGAAGCTCCAGTATCTCAAGAGTAGGCACAATCCAAAACGAACAACGTTTTAATTGAGATTTTTATAAGAAGAAGATATGGTTTTATTCTCGAGTCTCGGCAGCGTAGGTATTTGATCGCATAAAAGATGATTGTTTCGTGCAGGCGTTTAAACCGATATTTGGCAAGTTCCCAATGAAACGACAATACATTATTTAATACGTGACTATCCAATAAGCCGATAAAATGATAAACTCAACTACAATTATAAGCATGACGTCACAATTTTCCTAAGTACACACTATTCATACTCACGTACTACATAATCCTGTAACCGTATTCTGTAACCTACGCTGAACTCATTGTGCGCGACTTATGTTAATACCGCGGTAGTCGCCGTGGGGCGTAAGTTGCGTTTCAAAAGATAATAATAATAACATTGGAAGCAGTTGGCAAGCGAACGACATTACGCCACTAGCTGGCTTTTCGTTAAGCTGTCCAAGGCATTAGCGGGAGCGGTTTTGGAGTTTTTGTAATTTTTTGCTTACCCTAAATTAGGCTTTGTCAATGTCAGTATTTTGTATAATTAAACAGTGTCACTGTACTCCTAGACTCTCGTACTGTCGGTCGTTAACAGACTCAGTCTTTTTCTTTCTTCCTTTCGAGTCGATAGTAAATTATTGAATGAGTTGGGCCCAGAAGATGCTACGCCAATCACGGCAATCACGCCAATCACCGCATCAGTGGCGTGTTTAGGTCCTCAGAAGTGCAGGTGTATGGAAACTTTGGACATGCCAACATATAGGGCATGGTTTGGTCAGGAGCACCGCACCGCAGTCTCGGTTGGATCAATAATGCCCCATTTCGCTAGATTGTGCTCGGAGCGGCCTATTTAAGTTCGCAGTCGATTGATTGTTTTCCAAATGAAAATTATATTTCTCAAGCTCGATTTTCAGTAGGTATTATGCCATTATTACGAATAGCTTGTGATCTGTGCTTGTGACCTATGAAAATAATTCGTTGGTAGGTATGTCACCTTTACGTCGCGTATAACTTGCACCACACACCATCGCCAGTAGCCAGCAGAATGAACGGGCACCTCATAAAATATTACACATGCAAAAAACCCACACACACCCCCGCACCCTACAGATAATTGTTATGGGGTGTATGAAAAACTTTGTGCTGGATTTTTTGAATAAATTTGGCGGCGGAAGCGCGTTACCATGGCAACGGGTTTTTAGTGCCAATTCTGTACGAGACGTTATAAAATTTTATTGTGAAGTTATTGTTTTATGGTTAAAGTTAATGAGTTCCAGTGGCATTTTCTCAATATTTTGGAAAACTTAGGTGCCAAAATAGTACTCTGACATTGAACAGACACCTAGTTATTTCCATAACTTGTTTTAATTGTTAACTTCTAGACGAAACTGATATACCTACAGAACTAAAACGGAAAAATCTTGTAATGAAGAGGATTCTTAGTACGATACTGTTTGCAGAACTTTTAAACAAAAAAAAAAATAAGAGAAGCGCTCCCTAGTTTTTCATATTGGTTAAAATAGACTAGACTGTTTATGATTATATCACCTCCATGTACTAACACTGGCTACTGGCTAGACAGACAACTGTCTAGATTAAAATAGCCATATATAGTTTTGTACGGTACTCCATTTTACACTTTTACTCTTAAACCTTCCTAATAAAACATGCTAACAATATTCTATGCATTTTCGCTCTGTCAACCTCCCTAGCAAAGGTTATGCGCCTAAGGCAGTAAAGTGTGTTGTGTGTTGTCAAAATAATCCAAAAATACACACATCAAAAGTGTCTAGGGATCAAGTACGTTTTAGAGTATCGCCGCAATTGAGAATTATTATTTTAACTTTTTTGAATCGTTATTGATTCTTTTTAGTGAATTTTTCAATTTCAATAAAGAATTTTCTTTAAATTTTGATTAAAAACAGAAAATCAACTGTCAATCAGGATTCCTATAAAAGTGTGTAATAGCATTTTTACAACACCATTACAATTTGCATCGATATGGAGTGACAACATCATTTGAAACAAGAAAAGACGATAAGAGCCGTCGGAATGTTGCAAGCTGGTTTCAGGCAACGTACTGTGGCTAGCGCTCTAGGTAATACACAGAGCGTCATAAGCCACCTCTTGACACGCTATCGTATCACGGGCAGCGTGGCCGAGCGACATGGAGGACGATCTCGCATCACCACCCGCAGACAGGACCAATACATCCAAAATACTGCTCGACGGGATCGTACCATAACCGTCATGATGTTGGCTACGAGGCTCCAAAGCTCTTCAGGCTTGCTGATAAGCGACTAAACCGGCGGTTTTAGACCTCACAAATAACATTGTGTCTCATCTAGATAACAAACAGTATGTTATTGGCGTCTTCCTAGATCTGGCAAAAGCCTTTGATACAGTCTCAATTCCCGCTCTCATTGCTAAGCTTGAAAAGATTGGTATCAGAGGCGACCAGCTCTCACTCTTCGCAAGTTATCTTACAGGAAGACGCCAATGTGTCAAAATAGGTGACTGGATGAGCGACGAACTCCCTATAACCTACGGTGTGCCCCAGGGTAGTATCATTGGCCCGACCTTATTTCTCATCTATATTAATGACCTCTGTCGTCACGAACTTTCTAATGGATCCATCTTTACCTACGCAGATGATACTGCCTTAATATTCCACGGGAATTCCTGGGAGTCGACATTTAAATACGCACAACTAGGACTCGACATTGTTACTAACTGGTTGTCACACAACCTACTCACTCTAAACGTAGATAAATCTAAATATCTTACCTTTTCTCTGTCAAAAGTTAGTAAACCTTCAACATTCAATTTTTCTTTGATTGCACATTATTGTAATGCATCACCTCAAACACCATGTAGCTGTCCTCTTCTAAGTGGCATAGATAGTGTAAGGTATTTGGGTGTTCAAATAGATGACTCATTATCATTTTATAGCCATATAGACTTGCTTACCTCCCGACTGCGCAAATTGATATTTATTTTTAAGAATCTCCGCCATGTGGCCGACACACAGGTGCTTAGACAAGTATATCTAGCCCTCTGCCAGTCAATTGCACAGTACTGTATAGTTGCCTGGGGTGGGGCAGCAAAAACACATTTGCTAAAACTGGAACGTGCTCAAAGAGCGATCCTTAAAGTAGGTTGGTCCTTTCCTTATCAATTTCCTACCACCGAACTTTATAAAACCTGTAAAGTCCTCTCTATTCGGAAATTGTTCATTCTAAATTTAATTCTAACAGTCCACTCCCGCAATGCCTATAATCCCGAAAAGTTCGAAGCCTTGAGACGGAAGCATACAGTATGTTCGTCCATTCCTGTTCATTCAAAGCTAGCTCAACGATTCTTTTACTTCCTTGGTCCTTATGTATACAACAAAGTTAATACAATCTTACATATGTACTCAATGGTTAAATATAAATGCAAAACTACTGTAACGAACTGGCTGATGGACATGGATTATGAAAGCACAGAAAGTATCATCCAAACCATTAAATAATTTTGTTCGTACTTCCCACTCATTTCTACTAATAAGCACAAATTCTCATATAGCACTTACATGCACATACACATAACACCGTCACACATTCACGCACTACACTTCACACGCATTCCTACAATAAAATCACCTTACATTACACTTCACAAATAGAAATTAGAAAAATAAATATTTATTGTCCAGGTAATACAGTAAGCAGGTGCAACCACCTTTATATTTAGCTCTCCATCCAAACTGTTTGCTAATAGTGATGTGAACAATAATGCCGTTAAATATGATAAATGTTTAAAGGGGTGTGAGCCTGGAGATCTGTCATACAGGTCCCGAACCTAGTTCAGACTCCAGCTCTCACAAAGGTTCTGGCATAAGGCAAAATTGAATAAACACACTACTGTAAACCATCCGTAAACGATTACGTGAAGTGGGTCTGCCTTCCCGAAGGCCGCTGAGAGTTCCACCTATTATAGCACCCCGCTATTGTAGCGCCCGTTTAAAATGGAGGACCTGTGGACGTCAAGAACGTTTTAAATTTTATCAGGCTCCAAAGAAGAGCTCTGCCGAGTATGGATGCCGTGCATACCCCGCAACAACTTTTTGACTTGTTAGAAAGAACGTGGGCGGCCATTCCTCAAAGTGATTTTGATGAACTGATTTTAAGCATGCCAAATGACCACGCGCCACGTGACCTCGCAGGTCTCGTGATCCGCACGCACCGCTACACAATAATAATATTTAATAATTCGAATATTTATTTACTGACTTGATGTCCGTACATATTTTTCTGATGACCACTGAAAATCATCGCTGTGTGTGAGTGCAAGCCTTCTTGTCACAGTCATGACGTGCAGCTGCCGAATATTTTTGTTGTTTATATTGTTGTTTGTTTGTATGCACGTGTTTCTGTGACAAATAAACCTATTTTTCTTTCTTTCTTTTCTTTCTTTCAAATCGCTGTGACTGTGTCATTCGTGTCAATGGAAACAAAGATTATTTTTTTTTTTAGAAATGAGTAATTGTGAAAATTTATAAGGTAGGTACATGTAGGAAGAAAAATGAATGTACGAATAGAATTATTGACGAAAGATAAGTACGACTGTTGGAAGGTACAGGTGGAAGCATTGTTAATAAGAAATTACTTCTGGGATGTAAGTGGAGAAAAGCTAAAATCGACTACCGATGCTGCTATATCGACATGGAAGACGGCTGCCAGAAAAGTAAAGTCTGAGTTGATATTGGTATTAGATCCGAGTGTAGTTCGTCCTGTAAAAAGGGCGGTGACTGCTCGAGAGGTATGGTTAAAATTAGAGAACTTGTTTGCATCAAGAGGATCTGCAAAGAAAGCGATTTTAGTGAAAAGGCTCATGTTACAAAGGTTGAGTGAAAACCAAAAGGAATGTGAGCACCATGATTCCTTTTTTGAGGCCGTCGACAAATTGGAAGAAATGGATATAAAATAAAATTACGAAAACTTTATATGTGCCTTTGAGTCTAGAGATGAGCTCCCAAAGCCAGACCACCTAAGAAATAAAATCATCGAAGAGGATAGTTAAAAAAGAAACGCTCAAGTTGACAAAATAGAAGGCGCCATGTATTTGGACAAACATCCGAAGAAAAATACTGGAAAAATATTTAAGT
Organism: Xanthia icteritia; assembly: GCA_949128155.2. Lineage (NCBI taxonomy): Eukaryota > Metazoa > Arthropoda > Insecta > Lepidoptera > Noctuidae > Xanthia > Xanthia icteritia. The sequence goes on from OX421938.2 coordinate 22,330,832, forward strand.
TTAAATGTTTTAAGTGCCAAAATGTTGGCCATAAGACATCGGACTGCACAAAGAAAAGGGAAAAGACCCAAGAAACCCGATGTGTGGAGTCATACAAAAGTCATGAAAGTTGTGAAGCCTTAATCATATATCATGTTTCAGATGACTGCAGCAGCGCTGTTGATGCGAAGCGCCGTCAGGAACGCATTTTTCATAGTGGTTACACTTCTCACATGTGCAATGACGCGGAAAGGTTTGCTGAGACGATCCCTGCGAATCAAAAACTAAAATTAGCCACAGATTCTTTCACAACCATGCAAGGTAAAGGTACAGTTAAGTTATCAGCATGAAGTGATGATCGAACGCTCACAATTCCCATGAGACGGTAGAATATGGAGGACTACTTTTTTAAGAAAACATCTATGTACCAATCACCCATGTTTGCAAAATTAAATAATTTGATTTGATTTGATTCAATTTTAAAATAACGTATTGGTTCCCCATTTACGTAGAAATTTAATTTCCATCGCCCAACTTACTGAACGAGGTTGTGAAGTCACATTCAAGCACGACGTTACCTATGCAGTTAAAAAAGGTGAGGTAAAACTGATCGCTGATCGTCGAGATGATTTATGTTACTTGAGAGAGCTGGGCGCTTCAGCGTCTGTGGCTTGAGCGTATGAGACATTTGAATCCTAGGGATCTTATGAAAGTACTGAAGAAATCAGGTATTGAACCGATAAAGATCGATAGTAACTTGCATGATTGTGATGTGTGCGCTAAAGGAAAAACGGCGTGAAGCCTTTTGTGATGTCCAGTTTACGCTGCAACGTGAAGTTGCACATAATATACTCTGATGTTGGAGGTCCCATGAAAGTTCAATCGAATGGCGGAAATAAATGCTTTATCACTTTTATTGACAACTGAACTCGTTTGTATGAAGTCATTATGCTGAAAAACAAAAGTGACGTTTTGTCAAAGTTTAAAATTTTCAAATGTCATGTCAGAAATTTGATAGAGAAAAATTAAATGTTTACCTACATATGGATAACGGAATTTAATACAAAAAGAATTTTTACGGTGACATTTTAGAAAATGAAGGTTAATGCACCTTCGAAAATACCATTAGAAATATTGGCTTTATTCTGCTAAAATACAAGTTAATAATTAAAAGTAACAGACAGAAAAATAAGTCAAGTGACGAAACGGAAGATACCATAAATAATTACATAGACACACTACAATCCACCCCCACCAGTTTCATGTCGTTGCTAATTTAGTTAGTGACGTAATCTTGAAAATTAGCTAGTGGCTGCGTTTCGCGGGTGGATCGACGCAGAGGTTGTTCAGCTAGTTCTGATGATTCCAAAATTTCATGCTCCAGAGCCTCTTGCGTTGGCTGTTCAGCTAGTTCTGATTCTGCAATTTCATGTTCCGAATCCTCTTCAGATTCTAGATCCTCGGTAGGTAGTGGTGCTAGTTGTCTATTAGAAACATTAGTCTCTCGACCATCAGGCAAGCGGACATACGAGTAAAATGGATTGCCATGTAACAGCATTCCTGTTCTTAAGCACTTGACCTGGTTGTCACCAGATTAAGTGCTTAAGGTTAATAATTACCGTGAAGCGATTGATTTACATGTTGGATATCGTTTGGTGTGGAAGAAAAATCGCTCATGGGGTGTCTCATTCGTTGCTGTACATAATAGAGATTGAATCAAATGCAGCGCAGTCGGTAAAGCTCGTTCCCAGTAAATAGCTGGATTGTTTTCCAAAGCGTTCTATTTAGCCGCTCTACTTGGGCACTGCCGTGTCCTCGTGGAGGCGATTGGCGGCGGTGATCTCTCGCGTCCGGCCCTGGTCCAGAGCTGGTACGGAGCGAGAGGCCATGGGAAACCGTCGTCGTCGTCGTAATGCTCGCGAAGGAGGAGGCGGAACCAGTAAACGAGAGGCAAATTTCGCGCCCTCACGGCCCTAGTCGCCGCAGGAGACGCCCTGGACGTCGGGAATCCCAGGCCGATTCTCGGCCACCCTACGCGTGGGCTTGCGGACAATGGGTAGCTCGCCATCCGATAAGGACTAGGCTCTGGTCGACGGCCCGTTTTATTCCACATGCGCCTCAAAGAAATGTCAGCACAACTGATGAGGTCCGCTAGGGCCGATGCCTGCCAGGGTCACAGAAAAGTCCGAAAGGGTTACCGTGCCCCCTGGAAACACACAGGCAACTTAAGGAACACGGGTGGGTTTTAGTCAGTAAGGGTTTGACACGCCCTCCTGCTCTGCCCAGAGAGAATTTATTTGAGAAATAACCGCCCAACAAAAAAAAGCCGCTCCACCCAGAAGGAAATGGCCATTCCTTCTGGGTTACATGGAGTTGTCCTGCTAGAAGCAACATTATTAGAATACAGAAATTGTTTTAGCTCTTGAGACATAAATGCTATTCATATATTTTCATGAAACGTTGTTTCAATTCCGCGCAGACACGGCATGATGCTGTCATAGATTTAACATCGTTAATTGTAAAGGGAAGATTCGTTGTACGGACCCAATACTCCATTTTAACTATACCTGGATGGCAAAGAGAATTGTGTAATTCATATAATTTATTCATGTTCATACCACAAACTCTTGATGCGCATGTGCAGAAACGTTTTCTTTGCCAGGGTGATATATCACATCGTATTTGAAACAAGAGAGTTCTAAACGCCACCTTTCGATTTTTTTCATTTTTGATTTTGCTGGCGTGTTTTTGATTCAGCATAAAAGGTACAGCGTTTGGTCTGTGATTAATAAAAAAGTGTCTTCCAAGTAAGTAATGACGCCATTTTCGTAAGGATTCAACGATCGCGTAAGCTTCTTTCTCTATAGATGGGTACTTAGATAAGATTAGATAATTTATTTTGCAAATACGGGTACAAGTCAAGGTGTTACATAATATAAATACAGAACAGCCATATTTTGCCAATTACAAGGCAAAAGTATAGAGATTAGGTAAAAGTTAAAATTCATAGTTCCTAATAATACATAATAATATTCTAATTAATAATTCATTAATAAAAATAATCAGTCAATAATAAAATTAATGTCACAATTTCTAATAGTTATTTAAATACAATACTTAAAATAGTCAAACGACTTCTTTCTCCAATAAAAAATCTTCAACCCTATAATAAACTTTGTCTACTAAAAAATTTCTAAGCCTTTTTTTGAATAATGTCAAATTATAGTCCTTCCAACAACTTGGTATTTTGTTATATATCACCGGTGCCATGCAGCAGACACTCTTGCGCATCAGAGTAGTTCTAGCACTAGGGATACACAGACAACTATTATCACGCCTATTCCGTGGAAATACGTCAGCCATTCGTGCGAAGCGATCCGGGTTTAATTTTACGAACACTGCCATTTCCAAAATGTACAAACATGGTAGGGTTAATAATTTATATTGTAGAAAATATGGCACGCAGCTATCAGTACTTTGTAATTTAAAAATAGACCGTATGCATCTTTTTTGGGCCTTAAATGCAGTTTCTTTTTCTGTTGAGTTGCCCCAAAAGATAACTCCGTATCGCAAATGGCATTCAACTATACCATAGTACGCAGTAAGGCATGCATCCAGATTAGTAATAGCCGATAAGGTATATAATGCGTATGCCGATGAACTTAGTTTTTTACAAAGTAACTCAATGTGTTGTTTCCAGCCAAGTTTTTTATCTATTTCAAGTCCAAGAAATTTGGTACTAACTACCTCGTTAATTTTATTAGTGTTATACTGCACCTTGAGATTGTCCATATCAGTCATGCGTTGGTTAAATTGGATTATTTTTTTTTTATAAATTTATTCTTAAGTTATTTTCCTCTAACCATTTTTGCATTTTTTCACTTTCTCTCTGAATCATTGAGTGAACGATAAAAGAAAGCGACAGCCCTGCCACATTAAGATCGGATGCCAGTTATAGCGTACTCAGAAGCGTCAGTTTCTGCGGTAAGTAAATCAGAATCATTTATGGCAACTAACGCGGCTTTGGCGATTTCAGATTCCAATTTTTGAAAGCATTCAGTTGATTCTTTGTTTAGTCGTAATACTATGAAAAAGAAGGTCAGACTGGTGCAGCTCGGTTAGTCTATTTTAGTTATTTTCATAGCGTTATGTCCTACGGTATTCTGCTGTGGGGCAAAGCTGCTGATATTCAAAATATATTTGTCCTTCAAAAACGAGCTGTTCGAGCAATTTACCAGCTCGGTGCCAGAGTTTCTCTGAGAGATTTTTTCAAAGATATCGGTATCCTCACAGTGGCATCACAATTCATTTTCGCCAACATATTATATATTAGGCAAAATATACACTTATATACTAAAAACAGTGATATTCACAATGTTAACACTAGAAATAAGGACAAACTACGTACTCCCTTTCACCGGCTTCATAAGGTTCATAACTCATTTGTTGGGCTTGGTATAACCTTTTATAACAAGCTACCTTCTTCTTTGCTAGATTTGCCTTTTAATGCGTTCAAAACTAAAGTAAAATCCAACCTCTGTTCAAAGGCATACTATTCTATCAACGACTACTTAAATGATAAGAATAGGTCGGGTCGGCGGACTAAAGCACATAAGTCAAAAAATTGCTTTATTTTTTCTTTGTACCATAATCATTCATTTAAATCAATACATCGGCAGACTAAAGCACATAAGTCATGTTCGCTTGTTCGGGCTCGAACCTAAGGGGCGTCCTTTTTCAACCTCTTGATTCGCATGAATCTTGCGGCGTTATAAAAAACATAAGTTGAGTTATGTTAAAAGGAACACTTGACGCTCTCAAACTTCATAGATACAGAACGTGACTTATGTTATTAGGAACGTTAAGTGCGTCGCGTTATCTCGACGTTGAACTCGGGGGTAGGTAGTGTAGGTACTCAAATTATTATTTATTGCTAAGGAAAAAATGAACTGTTAAGATTTGGGTCACTAGTCAAGTTAGTTTTGCTCTGATTTATAAAAGGGACAGTTGTGTGGTGTGTGATATTTTTGTTAAAATATTAAAGTAATATTACTATGGATTGTTAACGAGGAAAGAAATTAGTTGAGATGGTGCTGAGGAGAAACTCAACTGTTGAAAGTAAGTTTGTCATGTTTGATTTAAATTAGAAATTAAGTATATTTATCTTTCATTGCAGTTTTAGTAAAAATCATCAGTTCATTATAGCATCAATCATAAATAAATCATTGAAACGATTATTTTATTAGCCTTTACAGTATATTTTTATTTTTAGGTGAACAAAATGAACAGCACTCAATAGGCACAATGGCGGAAGAAGAACCCATGCCTTCCACATCATCAGGCCACGCTGGCATTATGTTTACTAATCGGGAAATAGATTTCTCAAGTGATGATTCTGTCCTGGATCCACATTTTGAACTCCCAGAAACAACAGCAGATTCGTCGATGTCCAGTGATATATCGACTCATCCGGATACTGACCGAAGAGCCGAAACACCGACACACGCGGTCGAAACATCTCCAAAAAAAAGTATTCGCATTATGAAACAGGATAAGAAAATAAAACGCAACACAGGTCAATCTTATAAAACATTAAAAGGTAAAGTTGTTTCCAGCAGAACAATGAAAGAGCTAGGGACGTGTCGAATGAAATGTAAGGAGCGTATATCATTGAACGATAGACAAGCTATTTTCAGAGAATATTGGCAAATGGGAACATATCTCAAGAGAACATCTTATATGGCATCTTTAATGGAAATACAAGACAAGGCCACTCAAAGACAACGCACACTAGATCCTGACCAACAAAAGGTTCGCATGAAAACATATAAATATTTTTTATTAATTCACGGGAAGCGTGAACCCATTTGTCGGGGATGCCTTTTAAAAACGTTAAGCGAAAGCGATAATTTTATAAAAACAGTTGCCATGAAAAAAAGGTCTTCTGTAGGTGGCACTCAAACAGATGATAACCGTGGGAAGAGTATACCCAAACATAAAATTTCTGATGAAAAAAGACAAGAAATTAAGCAACACATTTTATCATTTCCATCCTATGAGAGCCATTACACAAGAAAAACTACATCAAAAAAGTACTTGCCTTCTCATCTAACTATTAACAAAATGTATGAATTATTTTGTGAAAACCGCGACAATCCACCATCAGTAAAAATTTATAGTCAAGAATTCCACAAATTAGGATTATCTTTCAAAAAGCCCCGTGCCGACACATGCTATACTTGTGATAAATTCAAGATGCAAATTCAACTAGTCAAGAAGACCAAGTCAAAACTGAACTAATTGCTCAACATGAACATCACAAGATTGCCGCAGATCAAGCATACGAAATGAAAAAATGTGATACTCAAGTGAATAAAAATGACAGTACTGTGCAAGTTTACACATTTGACTTACAACAGTGTTTACCCACTCCAGCTCTCAGCTCTTCTGTAGCTATCTACAAACGCCAGTTGTGGACGTTCAACTTGACTGTCCATGATAACAAAACTGGAAAAGCTGTATGTTACATATGGTATGAAACCATAGCTGCTAGAGGAGCTAATCAAATAGCATCATGTCTTTTTAAACATCTTCAAACATACATACCTGAGAATACAAAACATGTTATTTTTTATTCTGATACTTGTGGCGGTCAGAACCGCAATTCTCATGTCAGTTCAATGTTGACCTGGGCTTTGCAGAAATTAGACATAGATGTCATAGACCACAAGTTCATGGTTCCTGGTCATAGCCACTTGGAAGTAGACACGGATCATGGCATCATTGAAAAAAAGAAAAAAAAAACGGATTTGCAGATTTATCACCCTCATGATTGGATACAACTTATAAGATCGAGCAGTAAAAAATTTGAAGTGGTCGAAATGCGCAGCTCCGACTTTTTGGATTTTTCTGCGTTGTTAAAGGGTCCTTTAGTATTGAGAAACAAAGATGTGGAAGGGCGACAATTTAAATGGCTCGATAAAAAGTGGTTGCGCTATGATTCTGAATTTGGCGTAATCTCTTACAAAGACACTTTGGACACGGAATGTCAATTTTCCAAATTAAACTTGAAACGTCGAGTTTTTACCATACCTGACACTATTCATGTTATATCGGAACAGCCCTTACCGATATCAAAAGAAAAAAAGGATGATCTGATTTCCTTACTCTCCCTAATACCCGATGTTTTTCACAGATTTTATTTAGATTTGCCTACTGTGAACAATATACGTAATACTGACCCTGATATTTTAGATAGTGAAGAAGATGAATAAATAGTTAATTAAAAAAATATATAAATATAGGCTAGTATATAAATGATGCATAGTAAATATTTTACGTTTATAGAAGTAGCTTTTGTTTGTTAACTAAAATATAGTTTATAATGAAATGTACTGTTCTCATACACTTAAGTCACAAGTATCTACTATGTACTTGGTGTTCCTTGTAACATAAGTCACTAAAATCGCTTTTTATTATATTTATGTCTAATGATTTTTAAGTGCATGTTAGTATTAATTAAAAACATCTCAATATTCCAATTTTGAATTTATAGTTTAACGTTATTTTTTTATATAGTTTTTAGTTGTTCCTGAAAAGTATGACTTTTTGACTTATGTTTTTTAGTCTGCCGACCCTAGATGTTGGTCGCTGTGATTAACTCAAGACAAATGTTTAAATGTTCTTTCTCCAGAATTAGCTTACTTACTGACAGGTTATATGAGTTTATATAATTGTTTATAATTTTACTAATTTTACTTTATTTATTGTTGACATAATCTACTCATAACAATGTTTTTTTTAATGAGTTGTATTGCAATATGTGGTTAGCTAGCGACCTCGATAATTTTTCAATTTACCCCAATGGTCCTAGTTTATCAATTATAACTTCTAGTTACAGCTATATGTAAGCGGGCACGCCCTTTATGTCTGGAGGATTTTATTTAGATATTGTTTTCGTTAAGTTATTTTTATTTCTGCTTGAGTATAGTTCTCGATGTTTTTGGTTGGTATATTGGCGTGTGCTAGCTGTCATATGGCTATTAATTTTATAATTTAAATTATGTTTTGTGTTGCGTAATGTAAATATCATTTTGCATACTATTATATAGAATCTTTTTTACTGAACAGACAGCTGTGCTGCTGGGGAGTTTGTTGCGCCACTTCTTCTTCCCAGCTAAAGCACTAGGAAGTGGTGAAGGGTGGGCGTTTTGGGGGACTGTCTTATGTAATTTTGACGTTCGAAAAGTGCTGATTCTCAGCCTAGTTTGAATAAATGACTTTTGAATTTTTTGAATTTTTGCAAAAGGATACAGTCAGCAACATGGCAGATATAAAGAAAACTGGCAATGAATATTTCTTGTTACAAGAAAAGTATATAAAATATATTTTGAAGACTATGGATAGTTGTAATCCTATTCGAATTCCAATGGAAATTGGAAATCCTGGTATTAGTCAAAGGGAAACCATTTCCATATAGAGAACTAATTGGAGCACTCATGTATTTATGTAAGTGTAGCGACTAGACCTGATATCGCTAACGCTACGGCAAAACTTGCGCAGTTTGCAGAAAACCCGCAGTACAGTCATTGGAGGGTTGCGAAGCGAGTTCTTCGATACTTAAAACGTATGATAACTCACGGTTTGGCGTTTAAGCCGACAGGGTTATGCATACTAGGGTATGCAGATGCAGATTAGGATAGCTGCGTTATTGATAGACGATTCTGTACGGGTTATTTATTCGTTCTAGGTGGCGCGAGCATATCATAGACTTCACACAAGCAACGCATCGTTGCGACTTCTACTTGTGAGGCTGAGTTTGTGAGTTTGGCAGAAGCTATGAAAGAAGCTATGTATTTTAATAGCAAGGTTTTTTGAGGACATCTGCCAACATCTTATTAGTTGAAATAACTAGGTTTACATGTACTCTGTAAGGTAAGAATGCATGCTGATAATTTAAGTGTTATTTGCCTTGCTGAAGATCATAGTGTACATCACGCGAAAAGTGAGCACATTGACATTAGACATTTATTTATAAGGGATGTGCTACGTGACAATAAAACTATAACGTTGGAATATTCTAAATATCAAAAACCTTTACCTCGCCTAAGACACGTGCGTTAGGATTATGTGTGCGAAAACCTATGTTTACTACATAAACCTATGTTTACTACATAGGTTTATTTTTGTGAATCGTATCGTAGATGAGTTGAGGGGGTGTGTTGAAGATATATCACCTCCATGTACTAAAACTGGCTTCTGGCTAGATAGACAACTGTCTGGACTGAAATAGCCAAATAGTTTTGTACGGTAATCCATTTTACAGTTTTACTCTTATACCTTCCTTGTAAAAAATGCGATGCGCTGTGACCTGGTGCGGCTGTGAAATGCACTTAGCTTAAGTTCATAAAGCTATAAGTTTATGACAAAACTTAACTAACTTGCTTATGAAAAAGAAGCAATTTAAGAAGTTACCATTTTCCATACAAATTAATAAAATACATACATACATAATCATACGATTATCGAAATCAAACAGAGCCATTATTATTTCTGTGAATAAAAGAACATAGATCTAAGAATCACATAACATACATTCTAAAAGTAAACCCCAAGAGCTCCGCCAGGTGAGCAGATATTCCTACATTAGGTAACATGATTCATAGCTCAGCAATATATCACCCTTCGTAAATATAAATGATCGTTTAGCTCAACTCTGTTCGAGGGGCCTTTACTTTCATTAAGTCTAGATGTTTTTGGGGGTGATTGACTTGGATTAATTATTTTGATTATTAACATTGATTTGTATTTGAATTTAAGCTGGCTTGTGATACCTAATTAATTTTATTCAAACTCAAACTCAAACTCAAACTCAAAGCATTTATTTCAATTAAACCATTTACAGGCACTTTTGAATTGTCAAGAAGTCGGTCAGTCAGAAATATGAAGCTAGTTGCCCATTCCAAAGCGTAGTAGGTACCTATGGAGAAGAACGGGCAAGAAACTCCACGGACACTCTTTTAAATAAAAAAATTGTTACAAAATATTGGTTACATCATTAATGTTGAAATTATACATTTGTGAGGACAATGTAGAAAGACGTGCACGTTAAAAGCATCCGTAATAAAAATAAAAACAAAGAACAATTCAAAAATTAAAATATTAAAATAAGCCATGGCAGCTAAGAGATGACCAGTCTCTACTGACGGCGCCCGTTCACGAACATGACGCATGGATTAGCACCATTCAGCTTAACCATTTTGAAGGGAGCTAAATGATCCAACACACGCGCCACCGCCAGCGAGACATTAGAGTGAGCATGACATAATCTCAGCCGCCAGGGCACATTCAAGTCAATGAAAGACATACCCAGTACCTAAATGGTAGCTTTATAGTCAGTACATAGTACTCACACATGTGCTATGCAATTATACAATGCTAAGACATTGAATTTATACAATGCAAAGATAAATCTTCAGCAGCTCCAACGGTATTTTCAAATGCTAATTAATTAGTTTATGCTTGTGGAGCAGGACCAGCAATGAGCCAAGCATTTTTATCAATTATGTAATCCCCCAACTTATAATATGCCTGCCTACATAGTGTGCGTTTTATACAAGATTTGAATTTCGTCTCATTCAGTTGAAGTATGTGGGGAGGAATTTTATTGTAACATTTTAAACAGTACCCCATGAAAGATGAGTCTACTTTAGCCAGTCTGAAACCTGGTTGAACTAATAGATCCCTATTTCTTGTACTATAATTATGTCTATCACCTCTTTTACTAAAAAGATGTAAATTTTTTCTTACGTACATGATGTTTTCATAGATATACTGACAAGGTACCGTCATGATGTTAATGTCCTTAAACAGTTCCCTTAGAGAATCGCGCCTACGGAGATAATATATGGCTCTGATAGCTCTTTTCTGCAGAATAAAAATAGACTCGATGTCTGCAGCCCGTCCCCACAGCAGAATACCATAAGACATGATACTATGAAAATAACTGAAATAGACTAGCCTGGCGGTATCTACATCAGTTAATTGACGGATTTTTCTGACAGCATATGCTGCTGAACTTAGCCGTCCTGCAAGAGATGTTAAATGAGGACCCCATTGTAGCCTTGAGTCGAGCGTGATTCCTAGGAAAACAGTTTTATCGACAAATTCTAGTTTCTCTTGATTCAATACTATCTCACAATTACTATTTTTAACATTTGGTAAAGAAAATTTTATGCACTTAGTTTTTTTTCCATTTAATACTAAATTATTAGCAGTGAACCAATTTTGGACCTGCAGTAGGGCGTTATTTACGTCGTCAAAATTTGTAGCACGTCTATCTACCTTAAAAATTAAGGAAGTATCGTCAGCAAATAACACCATTTGTGGTTGATTTTTTAATAAATGGAGTAGATCGTTAATATACACTAAAAAGAGGAATGGACCCAAAATCGAGCCTTGTGGCACACCCATTTTTACTTTTAAACCTAGTGAATTGATACCGTTTATTTGAACTTGCTGTTGTCTATCATTTAAATAAGATTTTACTAAATTGAGTGCAAGTTTTCCAAGTCCGTAATGTTCAAGTTTCGAGAGTAAGGTTTCGTGATCGACGCAATCAAATGCCTTGGAGAGGTCACAAAAAATTCCTATTGCGTCTTGGGCCTCTTCCCACGCGTTAAAAATGTGTCTTAATAAGGTTACACCGGCGTCGGTCGTACAACGTCCTTTGGTGAAACCATACTGTTGATCGTGGAGGATTTTATTTGTGTTAAAATGATCATTTGATTAAGCATTACCTTTTCAAACACCTTGCTGAAAACCGGCAACACGGATACGGGTCTATAATTATTGGTGTCTTTACTGTCCCCGGATTTGAAAAGTGGTATTACCTTGCTGTATTTCATTAAATCCGGGAAGACTCCTTGATCCACACACAAATTAAATATTAAGGCTAAGTAAGGCGCTATGGTCTCAATTATGGAGGTACAGATTTTAATGGACATTCCCCAAAGATCTTCGGTCAATTTGATCTTGATTTGCTTAAAAGCTTTTATTACTATTATGGGGTTAATATGCTTAAAGTTAAATTCAATCGGGCATGCTGAAACATTCGCCCTTACTAAATCAAAAGAGAGCGAGGGCGAGGAATTTAAGGTTTCAGTAGTTTTAAGTGGGACACTGGTAAAGAAATTTACAAATTCTTGAGCAACTTCTTTGTTATCGCAAATGAGACCACCACATGACGCCTTCAGGGTGTACTCCGAATTATGCTTTTTGTTCCTGTTCGTTTCATTATTGATAATTTTCCAAACCGTCTGTATTTTATTGTCTGCTGATTTAACCTTGTTGCTAATGTATAAGGCTTTAGCTGTCTTACAAGTGTTCTTAAAAGTTCTAGAGTAAGAAGCAACATATTTATTAAAAGTTTCCGTGTTAATATAAGGCTTAAGGCCATACAGCTCGAAAAGTCTATCCCTACTTTTCCTGAGTCCTTTAGTTGCCCAGTCACTAAATAAAAACTTAGGGCTGATAGTCTTAGTGTTCTTCTTAAAAGAATTATCGAACTCGGTTTGGACTAACGAAAAGAATTCTTTATACAAAATATTAACATTGTTCATTGTAAAGTCCTGATTACTTAACTTACAAACTAAAGTGCTATTATATTTATTTAAATTAACAGATGTTATTGGTCTGCATTGTATTTGCACTTTTTGTATTGGAATGTTGGACTCAAAAGTTATGGTTTGACCACTGTGATCGGAAGGGAGATAATTAACTATTGCTTTATCTAAATAGTCGCAGCAACAAAACACATTATCAATACATGTAGCAGTAGTCGTAGTTATTCGGGTTGGTTCTTCAAACACATTTGACAAATTGAATGATTTGAACAGATTTAGAAATCTAGTGGTATTTGAATTATTTTCTAAAATATTAATGTTAAAGTCACCACAGATAATTACTGATTTATTACCAGTTGCAAGTTTTGCCAAAACATCTTCCATTACTGACTCAAATGTAGAGTAGTTTTGATAATTAGGGGGTCTGTAAACGCACACTATGACATGCTTATCTAGCTCAACACAAGACAGTTCAATGCTATGTTCAACCGATAGTTCAACTATGTCCTTACGGGTTTTTGATTTGATACAACTTTTAATTAAGATTAGTGAACCACCATGCAGCATCGATTTTCGGTTATAGCAACTAACCACACTATAATTCTCATAGTTAATTAACATTTGATAATCTTTTAACCAATGCTCAGTTAAACAAATAATGTCAAACATTGTTTTTTCTAAAAACAATTCAATTTCCAATTGTTTGGAAGAAAAACCTTGAATGTTTTGATGAAATAATTTCAAGGATTTCTGCTTAGCCCCTTTTGTACAGTTAACTACAGTGCTAGAAAATACCTTCTTGTTATTAGATGTAACTATACTGTTATTGGTACTTTCTGTTGTCTTACAAACTAGTTTAAACTATTTGAGTTAACCACCTTAACATTAGTAGTATTACTAATTGTGGTGCTAATTATAGTTGACTTCGACATACTAATTATGTCTGGGTTAATATTAAAAGCTAATAGCCTAGCTATTTGACGTCTAAAACTAATGGGCAGATACACAGTATCCCTAGTCGACCTTAGCTTATCAACAAAAATGTTGGTATCAAAAAATATAAACTTGTCACTATGGTGACTAACTAAGAAATGCATGTAATTATTTAACATGTGAATGTAATTGTTTTGCCTGTTTGACAAGTGCTCAAAATATGGAAAAGCACACAAAATTACTTTCTTACAATTTAACTTCAATAGATTGGTGACACTATCAGTAATATCATCTTTTTTAACATTTAAACTATTACCTATAAGAACAGTAACAATGGCATTAGGATCATATTCTTTCCTAGTTAATGAAGACATTATTTGTTTGTAGGAATTCTGTGGCATACAATAGTTTTGAGAAGAATGACTCAGGTTGTTGCTAAGTAATTTTCCTAACCCTTTTCCAAAACTATCAGAAAACATAATGGAGCAGTAACAAACTTTACTACTACAAGGGACAGAATTAGCTTCTGATTTAAGTACTTGCAATGGACCTAGTTCAATATCCGGTGTGTCTCTATTGGGAATAGAGACCTGAGCACTTCTCAACTGGTGCGGGTCCTCCGTTACCTCAGGTTGAAGAGTGCCAAGATTGGATTTCCTTTGCAATGAAGATTGAGGGCTGCTGGAAGTCAGCGGGTCCACTTTATCTATATTAGAATTGCACATTTCCACTAACTCATTTGCAGCAAGGATATGCTCCTGAATTTGTTTTTCAGACCTCACATACTTAGTATAGAGTGACTGTAGTGATGCTTCTAGAACCTGAATTTCAGACTGTAACTGTTGAGTGTCAAACTCATAAATGTTCTTACTGTCTTCTAATTTTATTTGAAAGTTTTTTAATTTATTTATAAGAAAACCACGTTCTTTCCTTAGTTTAATATTATCAGAACTGTGTTTTTGTTGTTTCTTAAATTTATTGCATTTATTTATGATTTTATTTAGCTTTGCATATTTTTTAATTTTGTTTTGACTTACTTTATAACTACTATTATTATGTTTCATTATAGAATCTTCTGTAAGGTCTATTGTTATTAAGGAATGCGGGTTGCAAGTAGTATTTAATAATTCATTATATAAGTTATTATTTTTCTTAGCCTGAGTACATTCTTTTAGTTTCTGTAGCTTTGTAATTCGTACATTTGCATGAATTAATTCTTCTTCTAGGTCCCTAACCTTACATAAAGCCTCCTCATATATGTTACTGCAGTTGTTGAAACCATTTGTGACCACCCGCAGTTTGTCCCGTTCATCAAAAATTAAAAGTTTGTTTTACATGTAGATAAAACTGATGATGCAAAAACGGTAAACAACGTTCTTGTTGTTGTGTATTCTAATATTATACTATAGATTAAAAGTATTTCGAAAATACACTAAAATACATAAGTTTCGTTATCTTATAGGTACTTAAACAAAGCGACTTAGACCCACTGTTGAGTGCCAAGTCAACCAAGAAAAGAGATTCTAAGGATCAATGAAGGCCTGACCTGTTTATTAATTGAATAATAAAAGTAACAATACTCCCCGTTTAAATCCGCAGGTCGAACAGCTGTTCGTGGTAGGTTACCGGTAACGGTGGGCAACCAAACACTGTGTTTTACTACGATTATTTGCAGGAAAACAATAATCCTGAGTGTTTATGCAGTTATTTTACATTGAGTAATATTATTTCACTATAATTACACTTAAAAATAATTAAAACTAATTTTAAAATACGGAACAAAATTTTGACATGTCACTCGGGCAGTGTTGCCAATCAATCTCCAATATTTAATATTTTAATAAAGACACGCACTCAGACTGTTGTCAATTCCAATAAAAAAATATCAAATTCATGTCATGCCTTGTTATGCATTGTGGAATTTGGTAATGATTATGGGTCAAGCGAATACAATATAGATTGTGTTTAAAAGTGGTATGAAAAGAAGCCTGAAATAAAATGTGGCAATAACTATTATTTAATAAGTAGGTACTTTATTCAGCGATTTTCAAGATTCCATTCAAGTATTAATTAATTGTTCTTTTGCTGCTTATGCCATTTCATTGGTTGAAATATTTTTTTAGTGTGAGTCTGCATCAGACAGATAATCTGATTCCAATCAGCTGCGAACATCATTAATAAGCTGAATAATGAATTTGTGTGAAATAAGGGCACGGATGAATGAAAATGAAGAAGTTCCACTTCAAAAAATGCGCGAAAAAGAGGCCAACTGGAATATTCATTATACTGTCCAATATTATGCAGCAAGAGAAACACCTGTTTATGCGTGTTTTTTGGACCTCTCTAAGGCATTCGACCTAGTATCTTATGACTGCCTCTGGAGGAAACTCTCCCATGACACTAACCTTCCTGTGGGACTGATTGCTGTACTGAAGTACTGGTACAGCAACCAGTCCAACTACGTTAGATGGGCAGGTGCCATGTTTGGTGAGTACAGGTTGGAGTGAGGCAGGGGGAGCTTAGCTCACCCAGGCTCTTCAACCTGTATGTCAACAGGCTGATGTGTGAGCTCAGCAACACCCAAATCGGTTGCTCCATTGACGGTATCAATAATATTAGTTACGCGGATGATATGGTGTTGCTGAGCCCATCGATCAGTGCGTTAAGAAGGCTCTTCCGAATCTGTGAAGACTATGCGGTGACTCATGGTCTCAGGTACAACTCCACCAAAAGCGAGCTCTTAGTGTTTAGGGGGCAAAATAAAATACAAGACGTTGTTCCACCGGTTACCTTGGGCAGAGTTCCGCTGAAAAGAGTGTCTCGTTTTAAATACCTGGGGCACTGGGTCACCGATAGGCTGTCGGATGACGCCGATTTAGAGAGAGAACGTAGAGCATTGGCGGTCAGGTGTAACATGCTGGCCCGCAGGTTCGCACGGTGTACGCGACAGGTTAAAATAACACTGTTCAGGGCCTACTGCCAGTCGCTGTACACGTGCGCCCTGTGGGTCAGTTATACACAGGGTTCGTACAATGCTCTACGAGTCCAATATAATAATGCATTCCGGGTAATGCTGGGGTTGCCGCACTTCTGTAGCGCGTCGGGGATGTTTGCGGACGCACGTGTTCCGGATTTCGGCTCGCTGCTGCGTCTGCGAATCCCATCACTGACGCGTCGGGTGCGCGACAGCCCCAACAGCCTCGTGGCTACTGTAGCCGGCAGGGTGGATGGTCTCCTAGTATGTCACTGGATGGCGGCACACAGACCGGCATTCAGATACATGAGATAGTAGGAGACCCACATGATTGTGTGTGTGCCTAATTATTATACTAACATAGATTTTAAGTAATTTGTAATACTAACACGCTATGGGCCTTTGAAGTCCGAAAATAAAGTTTATATTATTATTTATTATTATTAGTATGTCGTGAAATCACGGTGAAAGACAAACAACATTCAGTTGCTTAATACTATAACAGAGGTTTACAGAGTGTGCTCGATGCTGGTGATAGAACGACTGACTAATAGGATCGCCAGCCAAATTAATTTTGATTGCCGAATAACAAAACTTGTTGTAATTTTTTATTCGCTGTTATAGCGTAAACAAGTACCCGTGTTAAACTGGGTACTTTTACGAGTAAATCAGTACCCGTGTTAAACTGGGTACTTTTACGAGTAAATCAGCTATCATAGTATCGTTAGTAAATTAAACACCTCCCATATAAATATACCAGGTGACATAAAACCTATTTATATATCAGAGAGCCTGACGATGAAGTCACAGCGATTATTCTTTTTAGCAAGGACATTTGCTAGTGAAAATAATTTCAAGGTTTGCTGGATATCTTTTGGAAAAGTGTTCCTTCGAAAAAGGGAAGGGACTCAACACATGCTCATTAAAGGCGAAGATGACCTTAAACCGAACTTAGAACAATGACTGGGCCATGGAATTGCTTGTTCCACTTACTTATTTGTAAATGTTTTAGCTTTTTATCTGTACCTGCTCTGTTATTGTATAACACACAAACATAATTCAACCAAATACTATAATGACAACTCAATACACAAAACACAACCATACCACAAAAATACATACATCAGCACACATATAACTTCCTCTCTGAACGGATCCATTCTCATTGTTTTACTACAAGACTATACCACGCTTAAAACGAGACCCCGCACATTAATGTGTAACACTGAAATTATAACGGTACTCAATGGCTAATACAAACACCAACATCACATCACAAATAGATAACTTCACGGTGGCATCTTCACATCACTGTGATACTAATATATGTAACGACATCATAAAAACCTCGAAGGATTCACTAAAAATAATAACTCAGAACATCCGAAGCATATACAAAAGCTTAGACGGGTTTCAGGCTCAATTAGCTAGGTTATGCTGTGAAATGAACATTATAATACTGACGGAGTGTTGGCTTAATGAAGACAAACCAATTCCTCCAATTGAAAACTATGTGACATACGCCAGTAAAAAATGCTTAAATCAAAACGACGGTAATACAATATATGTTAAAAGCAGTATTCAGTGTACAGTGGAAGAACCAGAACCGATAGGTGGCAACTTTCTCCTACTAAAAATTGATTTCGACACGTGTATTTTAGCATCCTATAGATCCTCATCGACATATTGTATTGACCGTTTCCTAAATTCCCTAGAAAACATTTTAAGTAAACAAAAAGCGAGCAACATAATTTTAATAGGAGATATTAATATTGACATAATACCTAGCAATACTGACAGAAATAGTTCACTTTATCTTAATTTGACTGCTGAAATAGGTCTTTTACCGGGACACACACATCCGACAAGATTACAGAACTGCCTCGATCACGTGATGATTAATAAATCTACTTGTGCAACTGTCATAGTAATAAATTCCACAGTCAGCGACCATGCCTCAGTAATGGTATGTTTAAGTAAGGGCGTTAACAACAATAAACACACAATTAAATACGTCACAAAAGTAAATTATAAGGCCGCTGTAGAGCAGCTTAAAAATACAGACTTCTCATTTCTATCTGACAAATGCGATGCGAATGAAGCTGCAATTAGGTTTGTCGAATGTTTGATGTCCACAATATCTCAACACTCCCAATTTCAGAAAGTCCCAAACCGTAAAACAGTACTTAAGCCCTGGATTACACCTGGCCTATTACGGTGTATTCGACGCAGGGATAATCTCCATAAAACATTTCTAGCAGATCCAAAAAACGGAATTATAGAGCGGTCATATAAACGGTATCGCAATTTCTGCAATCTGTTACTTAGGAACATAAAACTAAATCACGACAGATCCGCTTTAGAATCTTCAAAAAACAATAAAGAAACATGGAATATTATTAAAACTATTACTAACCAAACCGGCCAAAAAATATCAGCGGACAAACTCCTAACTGCAACAGATGCGCCCAACGCAATAGAGGAAGTAAATCATTACTTTGCTAATATTGGTAAGCAATTAGCTGACACTATTAGGCAAAACCAAAATTACCCGAGTGCACCATATAAATTTGAAACACCCTCGGCATGTGAATCTATCCTTTTATTATCCCCAGGCGAGATCGAAGTTGAGACGGTGATTAATAACCTGAGGATTGATTGTGCTACAGGATGGGACTCTATTCCGGCCAAACTCATCGAACTGGGCAAAGATGTACTAATCTCACCTCTTACGAAACTCATTGAGATATGTTTCGAGCAAGGAGTCTTCCCCCGAATCTTCTAAAAGTCTCTAGTAACGCCAGTTCACAAGGGAGGTAGTCAAGACGATATCAAAAACTATAGACCTATCTCAGTACTTTCAGCATTGTCAAAAATCTTGGAAAAACTACTGAAGCATAGACTCATAAGATACTTAGAGCACTCTAAAATATTATCAGACTCAAAATTTGGCTTCAGGTCCGGGAAAAGCACCGTAGACCCAACGTAACCAACTTGTTGACCACATTACTGAAAAAGTGGATGCAATACAGAAATGTCTGGGTATTTTTCTAGACCTGGCCAAGGCGTTCGACACTGTCTGTAATCCAACCCTTGTAAAGAAGTTAGAGCATGCCGGTATCAGGGGGAAAGCTCTCAGCATAATTACTGACTTTCTTGCAGACCGAACACAAAAAGTAAAGATTGGTGAAGAGGTTAGCAATGAAGCCAAAATTGACTATGGTGTACCCCAAGGAAGCTGCCTATCCCCAAGTCTTTTCCTGGTCTATGTGAATGACCTGTGCCAGCAGTCTCTTAATAAAGGCAGAATATTTAGTTATGCAGATGATACCGTATTAATATTTCACGGTGAGAGTTGGGAGGTAGCGCAACAAGCGGCGGAGCTGGGCTTACGTAAAATAATCCATTGGCTAGGAAGTAACTTACTAACCCTGAATATTTCAAAGACCTCTTATCTGCAATTTACTTTCGCCAATACTAAACCCATGGAAATAAGTATCAAAGCACACTCCTGCAATGATTTATATAGTCACCAATGCCCATGTCTTCCAATCTCACAAAAAAAGTCTGTGAAATATCTAGGTGTACTTCTAGATGAACGACTTAGCTGGCGTCCACACATTGAATTGACCACTTCCCGTGTTAGGAAACTTGTATGGGCATTTAAGAAGCTTCGACACGTGGCTAAGTTTAAGCTACTCCGCACGGTGTACATTGCGCTGGCACAGTCAATCATAGCCTACTGTATCACGGCCTGGGGAGGCGCTTGTAAAACCTTTATGATTCACCTCGAAAGAGCCCAAAGATCTTTGTTAAAGGTCATGACATTCAGACTGTACTGGTTTCCTACGAGGGATCTTTATGAAAATTGTAAAGTACTTACCGTGAGACAGGTATACCTTCTTCATCTCACAATTAATCAACACCAACTAACGCCGGTAATTTACGCCACCAAAGTATTGAGAACTATTACTCATACTAATGTATATAGACCAGAAAAATGTAAAACCGCTTCCGCTAGAAGACAACACTTTTACATGGCTAAATACATTTACAATAATCAAACACTTGATTACCACCAGACGGAAGATCTATTACAAAATCAGTACTCATAAAATAATCTACACTCACCCACACACACACGCACACACACACACGCACACACACACACGGACACACACACACGTACACACACACGCACACACACACACACACAAAGAGCATGTGTGCATCTTATAATTGTTGTTTTTTTGTCTTTTATTGTTTTTTTTTCTCTTTTTCTTTTGCTTATTGCACGTTGTTATGAAATTAACCATAAATGGGCGAAGACACTGGCTCCTGTAACACAGGTTTGCTACCTAGCTCAGGAGCCAGGGCTTCAAACAAAGTTTGTAAAAGCTGTGTTTGTGTCAATAAAAGAAATTATTATTTCCTTTATTTCATATATTTACATATAATTTACATTTTTAAATATTTTTATAAAAACAAAGAAAAACAAAAACATTTAAAAATATAAAAAATAGTAGCCCACCGGTATCGGGAACAGGGTCCAAGCTACCGGTGGTCAGGGCTCCTGAGAGAGGAATCTCCTAACGATACGCGCCGTGTCCAGAAGTACCGCTTTCTGGATCAAGCCCTTGATCCAGCTGCCTAGCGAGAGCCTCCTCAGGTGTTGGTCGAGGCTCTTGGCTATTATGCCATTGGCCGTCACGACTATCGGTACAATGATTGCAGAGTCCACGTCCCACATGTCGACGACCTCGTGTGCTAAGTCAAGATACTTGATTTTTTTATTTATTTATTTATTTCCTTACATCTATCATTACAGGCCTAAACCTAATGCGACAGTGTAGTACTTACTCAGCTAACAGTTAAAAAATCTATATACTATTTACTTACATACTAACAATATTATTTAACTTAAAAATAAAACAATGACTTATTTATCCTTAGATACCTAACAACAAATAACAAATAACAACTTCTGTACCCGCTCCAACATGACACTGTATTTGGCTTCATGTGGTGCCCAAATGACCGCACTATGTTCAAGATGGCCCCTAACCAGTGCGTCATACAATACCTTAAGCGTGTGTAATGTTTGTTTTTTTATCGTTCTCAGCTTTCACGAGATTCTCGTCATGAGGGACAGCGATATCAACAATCATTGCACGGCGCTCTCGTCGATCTATTACCACAATATCAGGCTTATTGGCTACAATAGTCCTGTCAGTGATAATAGATCGATCCCAGTACAATGTGGCGTGACCATTCTCGAGAACTGGGTCGGGCACATACCTGTAGTATGGTACTTCGGACTCCACAAGGTTGTACTGCATGGCAAGTTGCTGGTGGATAATCCTAGCCATTAAATTAAATTATTATTATTATTATTAGTTTTGCTTATATTTATCTTCTGTTCTCGAATCCTTTTCCTATCTTTAGAAGTCTGCATAATGTGCGCTAAGTAATGTACGTCAGCCTTTGACCGCGCATAGCATTGACCTTCTGTATCTACATCTTTGACACCATTCATTCCCTTGCGATCCAATATTACAGCAGTAATTATTTATAGATAGCTACATATTTAATTGTAATACGCTCTGATCCAATTAACCCGTTGATTAGCCCGATTTGTTTGTAATTAATTTGAATAATTGTATTGCGCTTGAGGCAGCTAATTAATATATCGGTGTGCAAATGGAACCTATGTGTACACTGCAATCAAATATTCTAATCATGATGTTGAGAATGTGATTGAATTCCTGAAGAATGATTAAATTGGGAAAAATTGGTGAGCAGACAAACTTTATCATTTTAAAAAGATTAGGTACTTTGCGAGAATATAAGTTTCTTTTTGAGTTAATTGTTCTAAATATTATTAATATTTTCATTTCAGTATTACGTCATAAAGATTGTTTTCTAGCGCGTCATTGAAATCATTATTAAAATGCTACGAGACTGTAAAAAGTTTTCAACTAGATTAATATGATAACGATTACAATTCCTTGTTATGCTTAAGTATATGTGCATTTTGAGCATATTGAAGCGCCATGGGTCATTCTCTTGATGTTATGTCTCTACCCATGGTGTGAGGGCCCACCGTTTTGTTTTCATTTGTCACTGGCTGTTCGCAGATTGTGACCCTTTGTTCTGGAGTGAATTGTGTTATATTACCCACATTTTTGTCAATTCCCCCTTCAGAGTAATCTCGTCTATTAAATGTAATGTTCCCATAAAGATCTTTTTCCGATTTGGGGGAAAAGACAAACAGAATAATAAAATATTAGCTGTAATATTCGTCCCTCTCATCACAAACTGCCTTAACTAACATAAAGGTCGTAACTGAACTAAGACCACCTATATAAATGATTTTTTATGCTTTATAATATCACGAAGTATCACATCTCTCAGTATGACCGTTCTTGAGATATACCATATTTAAAAAATGTCGCATCTACAGAAACATATTTTTTTATTTTCACTAAATGAAGTAAGTATCATACGACTTAAGCTCAAACTCAAACTCAAAGCATTTATTTCAATTAAACCATTTACAGGCACTTTTGAATTGATAAGAAGTCGGTCAGTCAGAAATATGAAGCTAATTGCCCATTCCAAAGCGTAGTAGGTACCTATGGAGAAGAACGTGCAATAAACTCCACGGACACTCTTTTAAATCAAAAAAATTGTTACAAAATATTGGTTACATCATTAATGTTGAAATTATACATGTGAGAACAATGTAGAAAAACGTGCACGTTAAAAGCGTCCGTAATAAAAATATAAAAAACAAAGAACAATATTCAAAAATTAAAATATTAAAATAAGCCATGGCAGCTAAGAGATGACCAGTCTCTACTGACGGTGCCCGTTCACGAACATGACGCATGGATTAGCACCATTCAGCTCAACCATTTTGAAGGGAGCTAAATGATCCAACACACGCGCCACCGCCAGCGAGACATTAGAGTGAGCATGACATAATCTGAGCCGCCAGGGCACATTCAAGTCAATGAAAGACATACCCAGTACCTAAATGGTAGCTTTATAGTCGGTACATAGTACTCACACATGTGCTATGCAATTATACAATGCTAAGACATTGAATTTATACAATGCAAAAATAGTTTTTAAAATCTTCAGCAGCTCCAACGGTATTTTGAAATGCTAATTAATTAGTTTATGCTTGTGGAGCAGGACCAGCAATGAGCCAAGCATTTTTATCAATTATGTAATCCCCCAACTTATAATATGCCTGCCTACATAGTGTGCGTTTTTTGACTATTAGTAATGATAAAAAATATTTCGAATTTCTTTTTCCAGAGACGTATGTAGCATATGTTGTGGTGTAGTATTATTTCAGTTTTAAGCATTTAAGATTATTTATAGTAATTTATTTTGCAAAAACAGTTGTTATCTGATAAGTCATAAGGACCACAATAGCCAGAATTTAATAGACGCGTTGTAGCGGGGAAAGGGCGCAGAAGAATCACGCAAGCCAGTCTGTAGTGAGCGCCGCGAAGTAGACAGTTACCAGCGTAATTTCACAGTGAGAGAACGTTAGTGTTGCAATTAAAAAAATATAGGTATCAACTGATTTAAATCTCATTTCAAGCCATAAAGATGATACTGACCAGAAAATAAACTGGACAGAAATGACAAAATTCCAAGTGTTGAAATCAGATCCCACCAACTTATACTTTAACACGAGTCATCATGAAAAATCTTTGTCCAGAAAACTTGTGTTAAAAAGGAATGTTAAAGATGTCATCTACAAAGAAGTTCCGGCCCTCCATCAGACACCCACCAAAAATTTCTACTGAAAAATTTAATGATTTGCTATCTCTCACGGAAGGTACACCATTGATTGATATACACCAGTGATTAAATTGAACGAGTATCAGGAATTTTACAAGTCTCTACCCCATTAAAATTAATATACTGGTAACCTTCGGGTTCTTTTTTGAACTACATTTTATTTTATAATTTTAATATACGATAACTTTTATGTTTTTTAGTTGTTAAATTAACGTTATGTTTTTATTTAATATATATTTTATTTATTTCGAACTTTAAAAGTTCATAAGATTGGTCACATACCAGTAATAATACTTTGTGAAAATTATCTTTCACGGTAGTCAAGTTTAAAATTAAAGAATATGAAGACTGATATTAATAATTAATAAGAAGTGATATTATTCCTGCCTTGAAATAATTATTTGTGATGATTAAGTAATAAGAAATATAAATAATTATGTCTTTATTTTTGGTGATACACCTAGTTAGAAGTTAATGTTGTTTAGGTATATTGTGAAATTTAAGAAGTTATTTAATTAATAACAACAAAATCCTAGTTTGTTGTGCCATGACGTTAAGACTGCGTTTCAGATTAAAAAAATTGAAGATAATGTTGAGATAGTTTTTAATTAATAAAAGGTGAGCTGTACATGTCTGAAAATAATGAATCGATGAGAAGTTATGGTTAAGACAGCTACCTTAAACGTTGTAGCTACAGGAAAACGATCTTAAGAGACTGTCCTTAAATTTTGGAAAGATTTCGATCTGCATTCACAGATTTTGAATAAATTGTACAGTCAGCAAGAAAATGGGCAGTTTTCACAAAAACTTTTTTTATGCCAATCGATCCTGTTTCTTATAAGGATAAAAAAACTCTATTGGACCAAAAATCCACTCTCTATATATACAGGTTGGAATTTTTGAACCTCACCTGGAGGGAAAGTACTCTAAATACTGGAGATAACAAATTTTACTCAATGGAAACATTACTATATTTTCTGAAATTCGCTTACCACACTCGGGAATCGAACCGGCGAAAATCCGAAAAATAACATCCTGTATTTTCATGGGATAAATCGATAGAGTTAATCATAAGAATCCAATCACTCACTTATAAATTCAATGGGACAAGATCTTTTTTGTCTTCTTTGTTAACGTTAAACGTTGTCCAACACTAGGAATTTATCCTGTATTGTGGGTGCGTTTACAAACATTTAAACTTACATACACAAACAGCCAGACCCGGAACAACTACTTGTAGGTCATACAAATATTTGTTCGGGAATCAAACCCACGACACGCAACGCAGCAGTCAATCGCTTAACCATTGCGCCAACCGTGCCCCTCAAAGCACTTTTACTCAAAGGTCCATCAGATTACCTACGTTAGTAACGAATTAAGAATAATATATTTAGTTCTTTTTTTATGGGGATATATTAAGAATCAAATTTACCAAAAATCCTATGCATCTGTTAACGAGTTACGAACTAAGGTATGATTTTCAATATTCATCACAAATCGCTATTAAAAGTTACTTGCAAATTAATTCCTATAAAATAATAAATTTGTGTTTTGTTGCGCAACATGGAGCTCATTTCGAGCAACTAATAATAATTAGTAAGTTTACCCTTTTTTTTCGTTCAATTAAAATAAGTTAAGATTTTGTGGTTTTCCTTTCATTTCATTAATCATGTTTGTTAGAGAGATTTGATCCATATGATTGACCCCATAGATTGATGCCATAAAAGTACAGGGTGTATTTTTTTCGTATTTTAGCCGGTTCGATTCCCGAGTGTGGCAACAGAATTTTCGAAAATCTTTGAATGCAGATTTGTTTCTTAAAAAAAAAAGGAATATTTCTTTTGAGTAAAATTTGATATCTCCAGTATTTAGAGTACTTTTCCAACGGATGAGGTTCAAAAATTCCACTCTATATATATTATAATATATATACAAGGTCCCATTAAAATAGATGGATAAATTTTAGCACAGCGTTCAGTACGTCTAAGCAAAGATATCCAAGCAAAAAAAAAACACTGTGTAAAGTGATTTTATTTTGACCTAAACTAAATGGCATTGGGTAACCAACATATTTAGTGTATTTTCGTTAGCTGATTTATTTTTCTTGTAAGTATCTAATGCCTTTTATTTTATTATTTTTTTACCATTGTCCTTATTTTGGTGGTCTGAATGATTTCTAAAAGTTTAACCATCTATATTAATGGGACCTTATATATATAGTTATATATTATTATATTATTTACACTTACTGATATTGTAGGTTCCTGTAATTTTCTTTGATCAAAGTCTTAATCAATAACGACATAACGAGATATATATATCAAGATAAATTCCTTTATTTACGGTACTTTTCCTCCTTAAAGAAGTATTCTAAATAAATAAAAGATAAAGCTAGTAAATACAGTAAAACGTGTTGGGAGGTATCGGGCAGCAATCTATCTCTATTTAGCGCAAACTATTGAGATATAGTGGCGTGTTTAACGAAAAAAGATTTTCTTCCCTGTTTTTAGTTCAGGAGGCTTTAGGTGAGTTTATTTACCTGAAAAATAAATAGCATTTGAAAAGGATTTAACTTCGAATCGATCTGTAACCTATGTTGAGGTTGCCTATTGTTAAAGAATAGGCAGATACTCAATGAATTAGTGAGGCAGCGAACTTTCGGTATAGACATAACCAGCCCATTGTTATATTTAACCCAGTTTTTTTTAACACCTAAATAGTTAAGAACAAGACGTACTTATTTTCTTTAAAATAAATTAATCTCGAATTTTTCCATGCAAAAGTCTGCACTTGATATAGGAAATTGACCCCAGAGTTTCTAATTCCACAACCTAATTGGCTCGATTGGGGAGGTATCTTTGTACTTCTCATTACCACTCAACCTACGTTGAGTGGTAATTCGATTACGATATCTTATTACGTCCAAGGAGATCCGATATCTGAGCATTATTTATTCAACGTTTAACTTGGTTTGCGTCGATTGGTGACGAAACTCGCGACCATCTAGAACGGTCAACCCAACAAAAATACTTGATTTTGAGTGGCGTGATGGTATGATTTTTAAATAAATAATAATATAAAAATTTATTGTCACTAATCTTAATAAATTGGTCAAATTAAGACATAAACGAAATTAAAAATGCATGCAGGATAACATAAAAAAGTTAAAAGGTTCAGACATTTTGGCACATACGAGTACAGTGGCGCGCAAATATTATAATTAACTAGCTGCACCCCGCGGTTTCACCCGCATAAGTCTCGATCCCGTGGGGATGACGGGATAAAAAGTATCCTATGTCCTAATCCAGGTCAGGGTTTACCTGAGTGCTAAATTTCATCCAAATCTGTTCTGCTTTTTTAGCGTAGAAACGTAACAAACAAACTCACTTTCGCATTTATAATATTATAGTGAGGATTGTAATTGTGAATAATTAATTTCTAGTCAAGATAATTAATTTAACGTGAACGCAAAAAATAAACGAAAAATATGTGCATGTTGAAAATTATGATGATGAGATAATCATATAATATTATGAGATTATGATGTATATGTTTGTTATGTTTTGTTGTGTACTAAATAAAATGTATTTTCTTTCTTTATTTCTTTTAAAAACCGGCCGAGTGCGTGTCGGACTACGTACACTGAAGGGTTCCGTAGTTGGGATGAATTTATCCCAAGAAAAAACTTAACATTGTAGTTGAAAAACATATTCTCCCATACATTCCAACTTAAAATGTAAATTGGAACAGCTGAGTAAGCTTTACAAATTAGATAGATAGATAGATAGAATACTCTTTATTGTACACCATAAAAATGACAAAATTTAGAAATTTTACATAGGGTGACACGCTTATCGCTTTACAGACAACCTTTGGATGGATTAAAGGTAACAGGAGAGACAATACTGCAGATAGTCAGTGGTATACCATTTACATGTACAATAAATACATACATACATAAAGCATAAACTTATTCATATGTATGTATAAATATATATATATATATAGATTGGTTCTCGTAGCCTTGCCTTCTTGTATAGTGACAAAATTGTCACTATACAAGAATAGCTAAGTCGTATGAACAGTGTGTTACTCAGCGAGGTTGGTAGAGGTTGTACGATCACAGGATACTGATGACAGATCAATATTTATTCACTTACGTTAAGGACACCAATACCCTTCCCTGCCTACGCAATATTCAACAGCCACGAGTAGGTTCATTCCAGTACATCTAATTGATTAATTAATTCTACTTTGATATTCGATAACACACGAAGTAAGATATCGAGTTAGGCCTAATAATTAGAATTGGGTCACAGTACATGAAATAAACAGTAGAATAACTACGAACAAATAACCGAAATTATGCACTCGCAGAGATACGTACCAACGACCTGTTAGCGAGTTTTGCAACAGTCACCAACTCACGTAGTGGGTGACTTGCACATCGAGGAAGAATGTCGAGTTTGTGACGTGCAAACCGCCGTCTGTGGTTATTTTTATACAATAAAAGATTGTGTGCAAGCTGATAAATGCGTGGAAAGGAAGCGATTACTAAGATGACGACCAATAATAATAAAGTGTATCGAAGAAAAAGTCTTACTGAGCCGACTAAAATTAAGACGGAGTTAAGTCCAGGAAGATAATGATGGTCGACAACCCTGACTCACCGAGGAAGTGTAGGTAAAAACTACGTAGTGGTCATACTATTTTACATTTCTACAGTGGCAAAGGATAGCATTCGGATGTGAAATGTGGGATGGAAATACAATACCTTTACAAATAGACATATTGGAACGCCCGAAAGGATTGTGGTCTGGTGTCCAAGCCTCGTGTCTCCGGGAGGGTGCGATAGCGTTCTGAGGAATTAGGTAGGTTAATAATAGGGTGATCGAGAGGCTGTACTAGATGTCATTCGGTCGCTGAGAATGTGAACAAAATAAGCATTTAGTGTTAAAAAGAACCGGCCAAGTGCATGTTGGACCGTGCACAATGAAGGGTTCTGTAGTTGGGATGAATTTATTCTAAGAACAAACTTAACATTGTAGTTGAAAAACAAGTTCCCTCATAAATTGCAACTCGGCTGTGACAAACGGACAGACAGACATCCACACGAGTGAATCTAAAAGGGTTCCGTTTTTTCGTTTGGACGTACGGGACCCTAAAAGTAACAAAATCGAGTATTTAGGTACACTTTGTCCAGAGATTGCATTAGACTGCCTGACTGTAGGTTGTGTAGCCACACTACCACTTACCCCTTTGGGAAATACAACCGCGATATCTTGCATTTGATTTTACATAATAATATGTCGTCAAAGATTAGAGCTGCCCATTTATAATTTTCTCATCTTCAATATAACAGCCATACTCTTGTTATGCGGTATTTTCAATTACCACTTTATAAAACTAACTTCCTAAACAAGTAAACGAAACACATTAACTTAAACATCCACATCCACACATCTTCATCACCTGCAATCATTACAATTTAAAAACAAAACCACAGTTCAATCCAAAGAAACCGGAGCTAGATTAAAGTGGACAATTACAACCGTCTGACCTGCAAGCTTTAAAGTCAAGCTAAAAAACGCGTCTGTTGAAGTGGCGAACTAAAAACGCTGAAAAACGCACCGGAGCCAGCTTAGCGCAGTAATCCGTTCTGTATTTCGCTGCTCTGAGCTGAGCACGGAACGTTTTCTCGCCAAGTCACGCTCGGTAATGGTCCTTGAAAAGGAGAATTCTTTTACGCGTAACATTAGAAAGATTAAATGAAAATATTCGTCGATACAAAATGAAAGCCTCTCATTTCTAACTCCGTTATTATTTCATGATCATAGTATCACTACTGTTTCATACATTCTAATACCAAGCTAAATTATCTTAAAATGTGTACGAAACTAACAGCCACAAAAGCCTGATTTACATTTGCATTAGTTAATTAGCGAGTTAAGTTCCTTGATATAAGTCTGTGGCGGCATCTACAACGCCAATTGCGAACTACGTACATGCTGACGTCACGCGAAATCCTGCATCGTGCAAACAGTTTACCACGTGACGAGTATATATGCAACGTCCCGAAATCAATCGCCAGCAGTAGCCCACCAGACCCAACACCCGTCTGGTCGGAGGATCCTCCCTTTTCTACAGAGGATGGGTGAACATCCTGTCCCTCATGCCTCTCCACTTTTATACTGACGTTTTAACACAACTCTTCTCGCTACATAACTAAAGTCAATGTAAATAGGCAATTAGCGATCAAATTTAGCAAATTATATTACTTATTACTTAGGTAATTTTAGACGAGCTCTATCTTCACACGAAATTGAAATACCGCGTAAAACAACTT
This sequence comes from Xanthia icteritia, assembly GCA_949128155.2. NCBI lineage: Eukaryota > Metazoa > Arthropoda > Insecta > Lepidoptera > Noctuidae > Xanthia > Xanthia icteritia. Next base: position 22,361,508 of record OX421938.2, read on the forward strand.
CCACCCTTACAAAATACTTTCGGTACAATTTTCTTTCTCAGTGCGTTAAATCGCAATACCTTTTTGTACGTGTTTTCTTTCTGGCGACCGTAAGCCGACGTAATGTTTGTAAATAAGAAAACAGTAGAATAATAACGCTTAACTTTGGATCTCGTTCGACGCCGCGAGCGCAAGAAGCACTTCCAGATGGAATCGTGTTTGCAATTCTATTTTAGTTGAATAAAATTGCAATTTAGCGCGGAATAAAATTTTGTACAATCGTCTTTAATGTAGGCTACTTTCGGCACTTCAGTTTTTACTTGGAATGTATTGTATTGCTTGTTGTGTTACGTAAACGTTTGTGCGTGTGGGTCGATGTAACTGAACAATAGTAAGTCTGCATGTTTTTTCTCTTTTCGTTTAACGTATCATAATAGAACATCACGGCCGTAGTCATTCCCCAACGGGTGAGGTAGAGGTGTACCTATACTGGGTGTATAGAGGTATAGGTGCATTTCAGAAGGCAATAAGCACACCCTGTATTACATCATACAGGACACAAATCAAAACTTCAGGCTGCTACTGAGAAATTCCTGATTAAAAAACCCAATAATACATTGCCCGACATACGAATCGAACACAGGACCTCATGCGCTTAGGTCCACTAGACCAACAAGGCAATCATGTAACGTAGTAATTTAAATTAAAAGGGTTTCGAAATTATATCTAAAACTTATATTTGTTATTTGACTTTAATTGTCAAACACTGAACAATTAATTAGGTGGAAGAATAATTTGTACCTTTACGGTTTTGATGGAAACATTTGACATTAAGGCTCTATGCCTTAATGTCAAATGGATTGCAAACTAAAGCAAAATTCTAATTTTACATAATTGTAGTGACTCTCCAAATCCAGCTACCCACTTTCCAACTATAATGTTTCATTAGGATTACATGAATAATATTATGATATGCCTTCAATTCAAATAATTTATCTTTTCTTTATAAATTCGTGGTACAATTTTACACAATTTGTATTATAAATTCGTGTAAGAATACTTCGGTATATCCTATTAATGCAGGTTCTGCAATGTATAGCTTCGGAATTAAGCGGCAATAATAACAGGTAAAATTGTCGGCCCTCAAGGAATGCTTGGCTTAATTTGCATCACGCAATAATGTGGAATTTATATTAATCTGTTTGTGTTTGTATGTTATTGTCTAATTGAATATAATGCCGCAGAAGTTAGTTGGGACATCAAAGGGCTGACTATATTGATATAATTAGGCACAATTACGCAAACAATATTATGTACAGTTGTAATATTAGCAGTATGTATGTGGATGGGTGAGAACCGACTACTGTGAAATAGCTGAAGCTTGTTTCCAACGAAGCACCAAAAGAAAGAGCACGACAGCAACAAAATTTTCGTATTGTAATAACACGCCACGCCATTTTTATGGTGTAGGTACATAATAAAGAGTACCTATTCTATCTGATAGGTACTCCGTACGGTGGATAGTGATAACTTTAAATAGTTTTATAGACCTTGATCAATTACACCGCTTCCTGGTTATAGAGTTTCTGTTATTGGAAATACTTACACAGTCCAATCCTAAGCATTGCGAAAAAAATCGCGAGCACGTTTTTGACAAAGTATTTATTTTATTTTCAAAAGTAATTATTACATAACAGCCAACAAGATTCTGCAAAGAATGACACGTTTAATTAATTGTATTTAAGAGCCGCGTGCTGCGCGATGTCTGGCGATACGCAGCGTACTGCCCGTAAAGCTAAGGCTTCATTACACGGTAAGTACGCGTCTTGTGGTTGCCGCGGTTTAACTATTAAACCAGCCATTTTTAAGATAACTTTGCGTATATATTGTCTGGATAAACAGTAATGTTACCTACGTAATATTTGTAATAGTGGTGGGCAAGTTTTTTTTTTTGTTAGCTTTGTGTACGTGGAATATACTGAGTTTCAGGCGTACAAAGTATAAAGTACCTATACTTTGAGTAAAAAAATATTCCATAGTCACTTCTTCGGCCAGACAAATCGAATCATATTTGACCTATCTATCCAATACACTAAAAAAGTATATAGTGTTAGCAAAAACTAAAAAAAACCGGCCAAGTGGGTGTCGGAAAACGCACAATGAAGGGTTCCTTAGTTGGGATGAATTTATTCTAAAAACAAACTTAAAATTTTAGTTGAAAAACATGGTCTCCCATACATTCTAACTGCAAATGTAAGTTTGTACTCACAATATTGAGAGATTTAGCATGTTATTTTAAGATCATAGACTTATTATAGGTTTTCCAAAATTTTTGACTCAGTAGTTTTGGAGATAAGAGGGGTAATGGACAATGTCATCTACTTCTTTCTTCAATATCTTTAAAAGCATTTATTTTTAAATTATAAAAAAAAAAATGAGATAGGTATACATTTAAATTTTCCTGTTTGCTCCTGAAAAGTGACTCCATATTCAATTATTCATTTATTTATGTTAAACGAATCACAGAAATTCATATGGTTATCAAATTTCAACTTAATCGGTCCAGTAGATCCGGAGTAAATTGGCTGTGACAAACGGACAGACCGACGACCAGCCAGCCAGCCAGACAGACACACGAGTGATCCCATAAGGTTTCCGTTTTTCCTTTTGAGGTACGGAACCCTAAAAACCAAAACAGCATTTGCTTTGACAAATTAGGCACAAACCATCGACAAAGCGGGTCCGTTTTGCACCGAGTAATTGACGTAAGCGGGCCCGAGAGTGCTTTATTATAGTCCATCGCGGTCCCGTGTCGCAGCAGAGTAGACAGAATGCAATGTGAGCAGTAATGCACTTTTGCGGAGGAGGGTACAAAACAAATAGTTCATACTCGACGTACTATTAGTTTTGTACCCCTGATGTGGTCTGTGCTTTACCGACCCATTATTTTCCTGCCATTGACGTCATATTGATCAGATTTTCGCTTCCAGAACGAATTAATTCGACCTCGGCAAATCGCAGATAACTGCACGTAGGCGTTGTACTGTGTCTCCCATAACAGTTAAGTACAGTGCAATGTGTTAATTGTAATGAACATAATAATAATATGCGGTAGAAAGGTAGTCCTAGTCAAATCTACTGAATTAAGAATTTGAAGTTGAAAACCTAACAAACCTACTCCGGCATTACTTAATGTGATTTCTCAACGTAGTTCGCGCGAAATTCAAAATTTAATTGCAAAAAAAAAAAAAAAACTATTGAATTTAGCGGGGTTGACAAGTTCTTAACTTCAAATTCTCAATTCAGAAACCAGCTGTAAAACGTGAAATATACGTTTAAAAAACGCACTATATAACACTGATTTAAAATCGGTCACCACCAGAGGTCTTATTAAAGTTGATCTTATTTCTAAGTCAAACAAAGCGTCATGCCGGACCCTCGCTATTCTAGCGATTAAACTGTGGCGTGAAATTTAAGCGGTTACCAACAGCACCCGCGGGCCAGAGGTAAACTTACTGGAACTTTTCCAATATCCAGTGCCATTGCGCCGTCCCGCACCCGCCTCGCCGCCGTCCCGCGCCGTCCCGCACCTGTCCCATTGGGATGAGGTGGACTTTCACGTCTTCGCACTTCCCCGCCTGTTAACTGGTCGTTTTGTGTTGGGATATAAAATCGGTAAACATGGTGTGAGAAAGCCGATCGTCTTTTGTCAAATTACTATTGTGAGATGAAGGTCACGGTATCAGTTAAGAAAAACTATATTTGGATTAAATGACTAATGGCCAGCGTACACCACAACAAGTCGACGGAAAGTAAAGAATAGTAATGCAAATTTTATCGAGTGAAAAGTAGAAATCAACTGTATCGTTAAGTATTGATAGTAAGATTTTTCCATTATAAGAATTTGTACCATAACATCTTTAGTAAATACTACACAATCAAAGTTATGTAAGAGTGAGCGAAGGAAGCAAGAGAAATTTTAAGGGTAAATGTAATTTTGCAAATGTCAAATCGGATAAAGCTTGTACGAAGTGATTGAGGTGTGGCTGTGAAACACGCAGATTAAGTTATACTTGCGATTTGCTATAATAATATAATTATATCCTATACTATTAAATGAGCATTCTCTATTTTCACCCGAGCAGAGCTCGGTCGACCAGGTACTAATCTATTATTTGAAATAACTAAGGATACTAAATATACTAAGGATGGCATGAGCGTTAATGATTTAAAAAAAGACAAACTTGAAACTTGCTGCTCCATCAAAACACAAAATTTGCATTATTATTTGATGTAAAATTAAAAAAAAAAGGTTTGTCAACTGTGTGGTGCAAATAAAATTGTTTGCTCAGAACGGTCTAACACAAACCCGAGCCTTTTTTGTGAAGCTCACGTTTGTCCACTACTAACTTTATGTTTTAAGCAAAGATGCAGTAGTTTTGACTCGTGACCTGCTGACTTCTTGGTTACATCTACTTACCATCATGTTATCGCTAACTTAGTGGCCAACAATCAGTAAATCTGTCTCTAATTTGATTAGATTCCAGTGGGCCATGAAAGAATTTCGTTAGCACCTAAATAAATACGCGGCAGTATTAGTTAAGGGGCGCTTAGACCCGGGATCTCGACTCATCGGTCTAATGATAGAGAGATATTGGGTAGGTTTTTGTTTTAGTTTTTCACATTAATCACAACACAACATACATACTCATGTATGTCACAACATTTTATTTGTTTTTTATATTATCCTATTTTATATTTACCCTATTAATTACGGACGGTTCCCTGTGTTTATTATTCTAGCGTATGGAACTCGTGGGTTGCAGCTGAAAATCAGCGTAAGGTGGCACTTTGTCTTGTCATCTGACAATATGCTGAGGCCTTTTTGGGATTATAATAATTATTTTCTGTTTTTATTGTTTAAGGTGTATTTTTCTGCTGTAATGCCAATAAACACATTTTTCTTTCTTTCTAAAGTGCGTGGGGCCCTGGACTATGTGTTGAGGGACCAGGAGTTTAATATAAGCTGTGAGTAAATAGATAATGTATAAGATGAAGGGGTTTATTTATAAACGTTACTTAAAGTTAAGTAATGATTAACGTCTGCTTGACTATATTTTTTTTACTTTATACGCCTACTAACTTTAAGCAACGCTTATAAATAAACCCTCTATTACATCCCTAGAGATCAATATACCTACATACAGAACTATCGTACTGCGGGATAATTCCGGAGCACATAACATGACCATACATATTGATCGAATTTTCTTTCATTTTGACAGTTCAGCCACGTTCATTACGTTATCTACGTTGTTGAGCTGATGAATTTATTAAACCTATAAAGCAATGGATTACAAATATCCTTTAAAACTCTGCTGAAGATACTAATTTCTTGTTGTTCATTTCTTGTCATTGGACTATATTTTTTTTTCTTTAATTGCTTACATGCATTCTAACCAATTGTCTGATTCTTTTCATGGCCCGTTAATAATTTCATTAGCCTTTACGTGTGCTGCAAGATTAGGTAGGTACTTACAAGGCTTAGCTTAGTATTATAATGTTTCTGGAGATTCAAATGAAGTGCTAATAGAATCCTGCCACAATAAGTACCGAACTACGCGAGGTATTTTCAATGCCTTTGTACTGCAAAGATGCAGTAAAAAAAAGAAATTTAGCAGAATGGGATTCAATACGAAACGGTGTTTGTTGTTGTTATAAGTGTTAATAAAATTCGTGAATTAACACACTTCACTTTACTTGGCATAACGATACTTCGTTATAAACTTGTAATTATTATAGGTCTTCTCTATTAAAATACCCTCCACGTGTAGCACAATACGTAAAAAAAGTGTCGGTCTTTAAAAAACTCGATATTTCGGATCAATCTTGTATACGCTATAACTAGAGGACAACTAGTTGAAAATTTCCTTACCATTCTTCTATATCTATAACTATTATAAATTAATACCACTTTTCTTGTCTGTCTATGTGACCGCGTTGTTCTTCTAACGCTTCTACGCAACGAGTTTGAATGCTTCTTTATTTTATTTAGAGTTTTTATTCTGAGGTTTATTTGTATAATACGAGTACATTAATATTAAACTTAAAAATAATAAAGAAAATGTGCGAAGCAGGGGCAGCTCACTAGTATAACATGAAACACCCCCTCAACACCCCTTTTGCCGAACACCACGAATTCTCGTAAATCTAGTATGGAGTACATAAAGCTCCATTTACACGGTGCCTGTGGCATACCTTAAAATTGAAGCAACTATTGACTGACACGTACAATTGTTGCACGATACTGGCTAGTTAGTTGCCGTTTAAAACTGCTATAGGTGTAAACAGCATGTACAATAAAATCGAATCCAATTCTGGCATGAAAATGTTCTATCTTTCAAACATGAGCGAACGAAATAAGCAAAAGTAAGAAGACGTTCAATAAAATTTAATTAAATATTTGTCAGCGCAAATACGAGCAACACTTAAATCAATTGTACAAGTACGTGCAACTCTGTATTTAGACGAAGCAAAACTTACATGCAATAATTGCTTTGGTGTAAACAGAACTCGCATGCAATATTTATTGAATGGCAAAACTTGCATTCAATTTTTGTATGCCATTTTATGGAATTCGCACGAGTGTAAACATTTGCATGCAATTCTTGAATGGCAATAATTGAACGTGCTTTATGGCATGCAATTATTGAAAATTCCAGAAACTTCCACCATGTAAATAGGGCTTTAGTCAGGTCCAATCGCGCATGGCTGCAGCAAACAGCGCGTTCACGAGCCGTCGTCGCCGCGCCACCGCAGCGCATCGCATCGCCGCCGGCCGCCGCACGATTATGTAAATACACTATAAACTCTTTTGTTTCTACACTAATAATGATCTATGAAAAATTGGGGAAAGGGATTCTGTTTTTAAGAGTCTAGATTTTTGTTTTGTAACTTCGCGAATACAGCCTAAAGTTTGTACTGCGTTATGTTGCGTGAATTTTGTTGTTTTTGGCTTATGAATTGAGTAATTAAGGTCTCTGCCGGTTGGCTTCTGAATTAAGTTCTATCTTGAAATTGCACCACATGATCACTGAATTAATATTAGTTAAGTACAACATTATACTTTTTTAAATATTTAAATGGCCATGCAACTTCAGATCGGCACTTAAATGTTAAAGGAAATATCGATACAATATCAAGAAAAAAAAAAAAAAAATCATAGTCACACTCATACAAATACACATTGGAATTAGATATTATTAGAATATTATTATTATAGGTTTTCAGAAACTTTCCGTTGGTTTGTGTTTCACCTATAAACCTGAGATTGTCGATTAAACGACCTCACCTTAGGGGTTCGGTTTCAATCGTCACAATTCACTCCGCCACGGTGTCGCAGTGCAAACAGCAGCGTTGCATTCCCAGTGCGACTATTTACTGGTAGCTAGAGCCTTGTTCCCTGAGCGAACAGCAATGGAATGGGTTCACTGCCTTCTATAAGTATTAAGATTACTATTTGACTATTTAATCTTGGGTTCGATTTGGTAGCGATTCTATAAATGGTTCTGTGCAGGCCATGTGTTCTTTCAATACTAATTATAGATATTATTTTACAAATAGGCTGCTGTTTATTTTCTTTGATTTAAGCTTGGGAGTAGAAAGGTTCCACTTAATTTTCATTTGGTTGCGCGAAAGAAAACGCTTTATACCGCCAGGCAGGCCTTTGTACAGTTAAAGTATTTTATTTGATCTTGTTTTGTTTTGATTAATATCCTTATTATGGAATCTGTGAGCACACCACTGATCATATATCAATGTTTTGATTTTTATTTGAATTGAGACAATGCTCACAATCACAGTACCTCAACCAAACGACAATCCTCAATAGCATTACTTCCACCAAGTTGCCACCTATTTCCAATCGCACCGGTTCTATCAATCTAAGCACTGAGCAACCGGCTGACGTTGCATTCTTGTTACCTCACCGGAGGAGCTGTTCTGCGGCCAGGAGCCGGTGTTTGCGGTTCGTTCCCGCTGTTACGACGTACTTTGCGGTTTCGATTTTCTTCTTTAAGTACTGTTCTTTTTTTAGGTTTTAGGTGGAATAAAGAAAGTGTTTTTGTCGTTGAAGTGACAAGAACTGTCAAATATTAGATTATTTCGGTTCCGTAAACTTAAATGCCGTTCGGTCAGGTGCAGTTGAAATCGGTGTTTTATGTGGAATAACTGCCATATTGTATACTAATTGAGTAATTAAGATATACTTATTTTAATTTTTGAATTGTTCTTTGTTTTTTATATTTTTATTACGGACGCTTTTAACGTGCACGTCTTTCTACATTGTTCTCACATGTATAATTTCAACATTAATGATGTAACCAATATTTTGTAACAATTTTTTGATTTAAAAGAGTGTCCGTGGAGTTTCTTGCCCGTTCTTCTCCATAGGTACCTACTACGCTTTGGAATGGGCAACTAGCTTCATATTTCTGACTGACCGACTTCTCGACAATTCAAAAGTGCCTGTAAATGGTTTAATTGAAATAAATGTTTGAGTTTGAGTTTGACTTATTCATTCAACTCAAGGTGAGTTGAATGCTGTTTTAGGGTAAAAAAGAAACAACATTTTCATTAACTTAAATAAACTAAACGGTACTCTGGATGTAAACCGTGTTCTCATTTTACGTGAAACTACTTTGTTTCCGTAGAGCTTTTGCAAAGTGCTGCATACGTTTACTTTTACTCCGCTACTTGTTTCGGCAAAGCTCCGAACTAAGCATACGTACATAGTTCGCATCAAAGCTAAATATTCGGTTAACTTAGCGTTTGAGATTAACGTCGGTTTGAGATTTTATAATTTACATGCAATTAAATGCAGAAACACGTAAAACTTTCAAAGAAGTTATGACGTATTTGAATATAGTATCTCTGGTTGCTACGCCGTAGCACCGCTATGTCAGCTACGGCGTAGCAAATATTGAACTAACTACGCATTGAATATACAATTTTATTATATACAACTCGGCCCGTGTATTAATTATGTTTGTCAATGTGGTTCATTAATTTAAATAATGATAGTGCATCATAATTTTATAAGTCATACATTTTTCAAGGACTATTTATAAATCCGTATTTGTGTTCTCGACGCAATGTTTTCTTTTGTAATTTTAAATAAAAATAACTATCCTAATCATAAATTACCATTTTATAAAATTCAACTCTACCATCCTAATAAATAAAATGAAGGCTTCAGATGTAAAGCCCAGCCTGAAACAGCTCGCATCGTTGCTGAATCTGCTAAAGTCCGTGTGACACGTAAACTTCTCCAAGCAGACACTAATGCACCGCTAACGGCACAACTATGTGAGGAAAAGTGTTTGTGGAGTTTGCGATAAGGAATTGTGAGACTTGAATTATTGGGTACGGTTTTTAAAAGTTATGGTTACATTTACTTATGATACTGTACTTATTTAATACTTATAAATGCAAAAGTAACTCTGTCTGTCAGTCTGTCTTTTACCTTTTTACGTCTCAACGGCTAAATAGATTTGGGCGAGAAGCTGCGGGCAACAACTATTATTTTTACAACGTTTACGATCTTTTTAACGGACGACAAAAAAAGCAGAAGGTTCTCAAGTCGAAGCATATTTTTATTTTATTTATGTATGACCACGCATATCTTTTTAATGAGTAGTCCGATTTTAACGATTCTTCAACCGTCAACCGTATTTTTTTTTTTTTTGTATATTTCACAATTCTTGAGAATAAAAAAGATTCATCAAAAAAGATGGGGGAGTAAATAAAATGTAGAGAGAGGTGGAAGGGAGGAGAGAGGAAGAGGGCAAGTCCCCCATCCACCAGCTCATGAGTCTATACATTTTCTAGGTCAATAGCAAATGTCTCGAAGGTGAAGGTCAAATTAAAAAACAGAATGTTGTTGTCTGGTCTTTTTTTTTTTTAAGTAAGACGTAGTCGACGGAGCCCCGGTAAGGGGTTCCTATTTCCGTTTGCATGATTTAACGGAACCTAACAAGGAGGAGGTGACGGGGGCTTAAGTGAGCGAGTAAAACGAGCGAACACTAGACCCCGCCATCCTCTTCAAACCGAACCTGTCTGAGTCGGAGTGCCTCACGTCCCGACACATCTCGAATGGGTAAAAAGGCAATTAGAACTTAGGATGCAAGAGCGAGTGAAGTGAGCTCAGAACTTGGGCCCCCATCATCTCCTTCGTGTTAGGTTCCTTTAAACCCTGCGGACAGAAATAGGAGCCCCGCCAGCGGGGCTCCGGCGACTACGCCTTACTTAAAAAAATATATATTTACCGGAGCCTAGCCTGTCCGAGCCAGGTGCCCCTAGTCTTAAGCTCGCCAGGCTCGGTAATGCATCCGTAAATAAGTTTTTTTTAAACTTTAGGGTTGTGTTTCTCGAAAACGAGGTGTTTGCTAGCTGTGACATTTTGCAAAAGTGTTTTACATGAAGATCTATACGCAAAAACTTGAAACTTCTCACGCGCGGTCTATAAAATCCGTACAGTGGAGCCAAGAAATCCTCTAGAACCTCAAAATAACTTCACATTCTTTCTAGTGAGGCGGCACGTTTCTAAACCTAACCCAACGTACGTGTGGATGCCAAATTGTTGTGCTACTTAAAAATGGAGTAATTTGTCAGTGAATTTCTAAACGTGCGTAAATAATTTTATGACTGATTTGAGATTTGAATGTCATTAGTTAAAGTATAATGGCGACAAATCAAAACATAACAACTGACCAACATGAGCCGGTTATTTGAAAAATAGTCACATTGCGTAACTCAGTTGATGGCGCCAACTCTGCGTATATCAACCAGTTTATTTTTGGATTTTAACATTATTTACAAAAACATTAATATTTAAATAGGGAAATTTAAATAAATCAATTCTACACGAAAGGGAAAATATTTAGGTACTTTCAAACTCCTTACAAATAGAATAGTATCTAATACACACTATCATGAGCGTAACATCTAACATTAAGATAATTATTATTTTCTTACATTTTAAGCACTTAAGCACACAATCTGATGGTTATATGTTATTCTAATTGTCGCAGTGATTACTACTAAGTGTTTACAATGAGCGCTGTTATCATTAACAGTTAGTAGAAATAGGCTTAGTGTCACAGATGAACTTAATTGCTTACAATTGCCTTTCAAGAGACCATAAATACAATACAATTTTAGTAATGAGGCTTTCTTATGGATAAACTATACATAATTGCAAGAAACAGATGTTGATTTTCCATTTAAAAAAATGGAAACTGCCTGGGGCCTCGGATTTCAGAATTTGAACGGTAATATGTTTGCCCCTCTAACAACAGCTTGTCTTTTTGTTTATAATTATTTCATAAAAGGAGATTTCTACTTAGTCGCTTATTTAATGCGTTATAATACCAACACGAAATCATTATGACCTTAGGCCAACATACTCCAGACAATTTTTTCATACCTGCCATGTAAAATGTTACAAAGCACGCTCCTTAAACGACACTTCAACAGATTGACAGAGATCCACTTCTTTGCAGCCTAAGTCTTAGAACAAAAACTCGACAAAGTGCTTCACACAAGTCTAGACTGAATTTAGGTGAGTTACGAATTTTCTGCCGCCCACAACTTAGGGCAACGGAGTATGAAATAAATGAAATACTTACTTCAGGCGTACCTACATTTTTAAAATCAAACCGGCCGCATTGGTTTGCTACGTCGTAGCTTTCTTTTGCTACGCCGTAGCAAATTGCTGCGCAAACAACGCCTACGTGGTAGATGATGTCGAGTGCAGTAGAGTGATAGCAGAAACGGTTAATTTAAAAAAAGAGACAAAAACCAAAGCTTTACTAGACATTTTGTACCCGGTATCCAAACGACTTAACAGCCAACATCACTTTAATACCTCAAGTTTCTGTTGAGCCGTAGTTTCATTGTTGTAGATAGCTCTTATCTAGTTCATAATACTAATGAGAATCATATTTTGCGATTTAATAAATACTCCATTTACTAATTACTCTACCATAAGCTAGTAATTAGGTAGGCACTGTGGGTGAATCGAGGCGTCTCAACCGAAATTGATGTTCGCACTCATTACTCAAAGTCACCAGAATAGAGTAATGTTATGATCTAAGTTTTAGCGACGCTTGTCAACATAAATGTTACCTTTGTATGTGTTTATAGATTACGTTTATATAGTTAAGCGTTATTGTAAATAGCGTAATGACAGACTATCACTTCCTAGTGATTGCTTCGCACTAAAACAATTTTCATCTTCTATCAGAGTTAATCAAATAAATACGACGTTGCGGTTGGCGCAGTGGTTAAGCGATTGACTGCTGCGCTGCGTGTCGCGGGTTCGATTCCCGCACGGAACAAATATTTGTATGACCTACAATTAGTTGTTCCGGGTCTGGCTGTTTGTGTATGTGAGTTTAAATGTTTGTAAACGCACCCACGACACAGTTGAAACTACTAGTGTGGGGCAAAGTTTAAAAAAAAAAAAACAAAAAAAAAAAAACATAAACCGTGTTAAAAACATTAGCCAGCCAGCCACTTGATGACAGGAAAGAAAAAAAGAAAATAAATTTATTTGACCCAGATTCAGGATTGACTGCTTCAGGACACATTTAAATACGGTCACTCGTGGTTTCCTTTTTTAAATAATGCTATTATAAAAAGGACGTAATAACAATAGTACAGCAGTGGTTATTTACAACCTTAACTCTAAACTGAGCGTCTATATAGTTCCGCTTGTCAATAACCAATCATTGATAAAGCAATTATATCTATCAGCTTGACAGCCATTTATTGGAAGATCGAAGCGAACGTTGTCACTAGCTCATTAAACCGATTCCATAATAACAGTAATATTGGCTTTCAATAACATTGTCCTGTCTTGTGACACGGCTGACACACTCGAGTGCACTCGTGTACACTCGAGTGACAGGCAACGTTATACGCTTGGCGACCAACGGACCGAAAGGCGTAATGTTACAAACACAACAACATGTAGCAACTTGGTGTGGTTATAATCAGCCTTTTTAATGTTCCCACTACTGGGAAACAGGCCTCCTCTCCGTGAGAGAGAGTGGGCCGTTATCCACCACGCGGGCCCAGTGCGGGTTGGTAGATGTCACTTGTCTTAGATTTTTTGTTTCTAGGATATGCCGGTTTCCTCACAATGTTTTCCTTCACCGTTTTGAGAGCGGTGGTGATGAAATAATTTACACAAAGTAAAGTGCCTGTCTGGGTTCGAACCAAAGACCTACATTTCATAATTCGTGGCCATTTCCACTGGGCTGCCACTGCTTTTAAACTGTTCGTGTGGTTATGTTGTGGAAGAAATGAGGAATAGGTTGTGTGGTTTAAACACTGCTATGATGTGTTTTATAATATACAAAACGCACGCAACTTGACAAGACAATGGTTGTGATTATTTACATTGCATAAAGAGATCAGTAATCACTTTGGGAGTGTATTAAAATAGCCTCTAAATAAATGATGATACATAATTAAATATGTACGTGGGGACTTTAAATGCCCCTGCTACCACATGATAGACTGGTAATTTTTTACCACGCGGTCTGAGCTATACAAGAGCCTATACGCAAAGTTCAGTTATACGGAAACCTAAACAGATCACAACAGTTGAATAACTAATCTCTAAGCACAGTAGAAGAAATATTAACTTTAAAACATAACACTATCTGGTTGATCTACCTAAATAACCAAACGACCGTATCTACTAGGTTTGCGAGTCCTAAAAATACTCACACGACATTTCTAAACAAAAACCAGTAAATCCTCAAACCAGATACCACCAAAACAAATGGCCAAGGGTTCACTACAAACATTTTAAAAACAAAATACTTTATGTCTTATACGCGGCTTCACGCGAGTTCTGGCCGCTTTCCAACGTATCTGTGACCAAGTTCTTTACTATTGCTCGTAAGTCGCGCTGACGTGTCGCACTGTGGGACCTTCCCATAGGCTTAGGAGCTTACTGCGTTTGTTTATTGAAAAGTTCTTTAGAAATTGTTTAGAGTTAAATAATAATTATGTCTTAAAAGTCAATAATTATGTGTTTTCTTCGTGGGATATTTGAAAAGTTAAAAAAATATCATGAGTGGCCAGTAGAAAATATACAGTCATTATATTGTACTTTGGATCTACTTCAAATGCTCAAATAATATACTGCCATGCAATCACACAATAAAAAAAATCATTTGACAATCACCGCTATTAATTAACCTAAAACGCAGAGTGCCTATTAATTTATTAATAGCGATACGTTTGTACTTTTGACTCTAATAACAAAATTCCATTTTCGCCATGACACCTAATCTAAACCGATTCGAACATACGAGTATCATTTTTCTCAAAAAGCTCACACTCAGCTGGAGTCACTCGCAGCAGATGATCTGTTAATGTTACTACAATTTCCGCTTTGTACACAAGATGCTATAATTTAATTAAAACTTAACCACATACAATAATCACCCTTTCCGCTGCAGTAATACGTATGATAATCCCGTGGCGAATACTACAGTTATATCGTTATAGGTCTGCGTCACCAGGCGAGGCAGTGTTAGTGAAATTTCATTACATTTCAGTAATCGGAACACTAGACAATTCCGTCATGGTCTAATGGTCGTGTTTATTAGGAATGTTCAAATTAAACATCAATAAAGTTTTATTGGAAATACTGCGGGGTTACGTAATAATTGGCGGCAGTTATGGATCACTGATGTTGGTGGTAAAAGGGTCCATTTTTGAATTGTCATGTTATTAAATACGTATGTTAAGGGATATTGTGAAGGGATGTAGCGCGTCAATTGTTTCGTGGAATATAGGTTCTATATAATTATTTACAATAGCTAGAAGCAAGGTAGTAGTAGTAAATAGATTTGACAGGATGTTGTCATTGTAGGGCACTAAGTCTTGTTAATATTATAAAACAATGATTTTAAAAAAAATTCAAACTTTGCTGTGACAAGAGAGTTCACTAATTCGATCAACTTTTAAACACCATTTTAAAGAACACAGCAATTCTTTATAAAATTATCGTCATACTAATTAATAAAACAGAAGTTCTCATCATCAAATTGTTAACAAATAATCAAGCTCATAAAGTAATAACCTACTCACAAAACCGCACTATCACAACGTACCACTATCACTACATATCACTATCACAACGTATCACTATCACTACGTATCACTATCACTACGTGCCACTAAATACTGGCACTGAAACAATTTTCTGTAGCGAAACAACTTCGTCCTACAACACCCTTGACTTGATTAAGTACCCGTCACGCGAAATAAGGGTAACTACGAATATTTACCCTTCAGTGAGATGAATTATACCATGAGTAACCGTTACACTAAAGACGTAGCCCAGAAGATGCATCACGGAAACTTATTATGGAAGGCTGAGAGGTTGAGCAGCTTCCTTACGGGCTGTTAATATTTATTTTAAGCGCGTTAATTATCCATTATTTCCTGAAGGCTAATTAAAATATCTTTTAACTAATAAGATTGACTTATCAAAATTGTTATCTATCAAATAAGCAGTTTTAGTTTCTGCCGTACCATCGCTCTGAGGTTACCAATCTGTAGACTTAATTTGGAAGAAGTCCAACTACGTAACACACTTCCAATCATAATTCGAAGGATTTTTTTAATGATTACTTCTTATGTTTGAAAATAAGTAAATAACGCAATAAATAATAATACATTATTTATTGACATAAAACAAGATGATAGAAAAATGATAGAATATAATAGACAAATGATAGAATTCACTGACTCCTGCGCTAGTTATGACCGTGTTGCATTATCAAAATAAATAGTATTGCTTTTGTAAGTGTGTCACGCAAGTGCCCCGCAGATTATATCTGAGCGCTGAAAACGATGATAGTTACACGTAACAAGCATTAGGTTTTTCATGTGCCCTGTATAAAAGTCTACCTGCTGAGTCTACCTGCCTAATTCAGACCCGTAATGGGTAGATCATATTTATGAACCGGCAAAAGAAATATACGTGTTGTGATTTCGCGAATACTAATGAAAGAAGAGAAAAATAATGTCTGAAGAAAAGTTAATGAATGGTGCGAACTTGAGAATAATACTATGTTTCATATGATTTGGGGGTAAATGGGAATCTGATTTCATCTGTACTATCATGCAACAAACACATGTATTTGATTGTGAAATAAATAGTTCTATTTATTGTAAAACGTTCATGTGACAATAACGCCCTACTTTCTAGCTTTAATGCTAGAAAGTGAGGATGGGCGTTTATGCAGGGTGTTTTTAAAACCTTTAGAAATATGGCTAACCGATATAACCCTATACTATCCCAGCGTTATAAGTGACCAAAAAATGTATGGAATAACCACAATCTCCGATCGCTAATTTTCCCATTCAACACTTCGGTATCAATCACAAAATTCTTATTAACGGGGTGGAAAAAACATCGTTCGTTCGCATTTGAATAGTTTTTACCTTCCGAGAGTATCTGGTGTAACGATCTGACGACCGATACAAATGCACTGTACAGAATATCCGGCCAATGTTACGCGGGCACTACGTGCGAAATTTCCGGACTAAGTGATGTACCTCGCGTAAATCAAGCTCCAGGTGCAACATTGGTGATAACGGTTGGTTGCGGAAATAATTTGAGAGATATTTAAAAAAAAATGAGAGTACTGTAAATAGTGACAGTTCTGCTAATTTCTATAGGTCATTGTTAACAACATGGTTTTAGTAGCCAATCTTGCTCATTGAAACGTGCAATGAGCAAGATTGAACACCATCAAAGATATTATTGGCTAACTTCAGATAAGATCTATCCCTGTTTAAATCGGAATCGTCTGAAAAAATATCTAAACAGAATGACTTTACATTTGGTAAAGGACTGAAAAACTTGGGGTTATAATTTTATTTTTGCGAAAACTCTAAGGGACTTCTTAACGACGTTAACTCTTACACCGAGCCACCTTCCCACACGAGCGTCCTTGGTAAGCAAATAAGCGCCATGTTTCGCTCCTCAGATGTGTTTCGCTCACAAATTCCTCGCTAAGCTACAAGTAGCTGCAAGTCGCTGCAAGTTGTTAACACTTAAGCCTCTTTTGTGAACTTAGCCCGTTAGTAACACGCGTTACACTTACTGCGATGTTTTGAAAATATAATACTTAGAAACTATTACTTTATACGATGTTATGGAATATTCATATTTATTATCTAAAAAATATTATAAATATGAATGTTAGTCTTCTATGTTCGGGAATGCGTCGATAATTTTAGTGGTGATAACCACGAAATAAATACCTACGTATAACAGATCAGATGGGTCACTAACCTGTTTGCCAAACTAAAACATAAAAGTAATCAATTGATCAGTCTCTTTAAAGCCATGATTGGCAGAATTAATTACACTAGAATATCCAATAGTCGTAATTGAATTGTTAATAGAATACAATTTGATAATTGATTGAATTTCGGACACGTTGTCCGGTTAACTAAATGACATGGACATTTTAATGGTCCGATGAACAAAAATTAATTGCTATCAAGAGCCGAGCTTAGAATTTGACAAATGAGTTGTTAATTTTGATCATTGAGTGGTTTCCAGCGAATAGTGGTGCGGTGTTTATGATGGAAGCGAAAATAAATTACTTGTCATGTTTTGAATGAACCGGGGCATAATTTAAATGAGCTCGTGCGTGGTATTCTCATCAACACACGTGACACTGTCGTCGACCCTCGTAAAAATCGCGTCGACACATACATATACTAGAATATCATAAGAGTTTAATTTTTAGTACTAAAAATTATCCTTTGTTGTCCGTACATGTACCAATATAAAACGTTGATGTGTATATTCTTAATTTTAGTGCAACACTAGCCCATTGCGTGACATGTGACGTGAACTAGAAACATTGCATTTAATATGACTAAAACGCAACGCATTCATAGCTGTAAACACGGTAACTACATGTTAATAATATGTAATCCTACCACATTTTCTTAAATTACCTAACCTACTATAATTTTTATGCGCTACAACTTTATAAATATATATATTTATAAAGTTGTAGCGCAAACTGAACCATAAGTGTGGGCTTTACAGTTGTTTTTCCTAAAACTCGTGTTTGTTTACATGTTTGGTAAATAAATTGCGAACGCAGATTAGGTACTATGGGATGTTCTCATGCCGTTCGTTGACTGATGTCGCTGAGTGTAGTAGCTGTGGCTGTAGAATCTGTAGCGGTGTGGGTAACTACTCTGCATTCACATAGGGACTGTTTGCCTACAGAGCCATGGTCTTTTAGTTTTAACTTAGATTTAGTTTTTATAGTTTTTTATATTTAGTTAAGCAAAGATTCGTGCTTAATCCACGAGAACCTACTGCCGACAAATTGCTTAGCAGTTTGGAATGTCTTATGTAAAAATAAAACTGTAACATTATGGATTAAATAAATATTTAAAAAAATATATGTCGTCAACTCATCACTGCTACGAACAATGCTAAACAACAAAAGTTTTGTGAATACCTTTTTTTCTCAACACTGCATGTTGACTCTTGCAATCAAACAGATTTCGGCGGCTTAAAACCTGTTGGAAATACTCGCAAAAGTCTATCGTTACAAACTAAAACTTTTTACAATTTTGATTCGATCCTCCGACCGACCTTTCCCGATTTCCTTTTACCAACCATACCTACGGACACATCTATTCTACACCGCCGTCCCGTAAAACCTGGCGCTTGGGTATTTGCGAATATATTCAGCTTTCTACCTCCGTTCTAGATCCGATAACTTTGGTTCCAAGCCCGGCGGGATTAATCGTTCACCGGCTATACGTGGTGTGAGGATAAACTGGTTAGTGTAAATGTAAGCTGGTTGCTTGGCGAGCCGTCGACGTTCAACACAAACACAGAGGTTAATTACTGCGGGCCGTGTTGTGCCGACAACATCCGGGTAGACGGCTTGTTAGGTGCGCTGCGTAGATGCGACTGCTCGTTTTTCTATTACATATTTTGTATAATATAGTTCTCGAAAGTCACAGTGGGACATTTCCCATGCTGCCGTGGAAACTCCATAAGAAGGTCATTACAATCAATTGGTCAATATATGTGTGTGAGAGGTGTCAAAATAAACCAGAAACGCGATCATCTTTTGAGACGGTAGGGCAAATCTAACGATTTAAATCTTTTTACATTGATAAATAGACACACGTCTTATTTTCGTGGGGGTAGGTGAAAACTGCAAAAATCCACATGCTACTAATTAAACCAGATCATAGGTAGGTACACTGGTACATAAATACTTGTAGTAAGGTACAACTAAGAGACTTTTTGGTCAAAAGCACAGCATCTGCCAATCCACTACAAAAACGTGATTTCCCAAAGGATTGGAAAGTAAATTCGAATGGAATCAACATCGACACGTCTACAAAAGCATTCTCATTGTTAATAATGCTTTATTGGAAAAATAAAGATACTATACTTACATACCTACTAGTAGTTGTGCACTTTTGTTTTGAATTTTCTATCTTATTTCCAAAGTTTGCATTTGGCACTATGGACTGAAATGACTATGCATCATTATTTTGTTCGCACTCACCATATTTCGTTTATTATTTAACTGCCCTTGTACACACGGCTACATATCAAGTTATACTGTACACATTTCCAGTATAAGCTGATCTCGCATTGTACAGGATTTCCGTGGCTTCTGACGTTTCATAAGTAGGTTTATGTGAAATAAAATATTTTGATTGATTTTGTACTATTAAAGGTTTTATAGTGATTTTACAAAAAAAAACTTTGTGAAAATGTTTAGCATCTTATAGTATCCTACAGTAAAAAAGTCGATATTTTGTATCTAAACTCAGTTTAGGCAGACGGCGCCACTCACGTTAGACGTTTGAATAATTATTCACTTCTGCTGACATCTCTTTGAAGCGCGCGTGGAACACAACGCGCCGTTGACCCGGGCCTGGTCCTTATCGGACGGCGAGCTACCCATTGCTCAGCTGTATGTAACAAATATAATTTATTATTAAAAAAAATATAATATTTTAAGTATATAATGTCAAATAACGAAGAAATTATGTCAAGGTAGTATGTAAAAAAAAAAAAAGAAAAAGGTAAAATAAAATAATCATCTTAATTTGGGAGCCGTTAATAGAAATTTACATAGTTATGCCGTTAATGAGGTACCAGGGAAGCCACATGTGCAGAAGGAATTATTGCCAAACTTCCTTGTCTTCAACGTAGTCTTTAATCTTATAATATGCTTTATTGATAAGGACACGTTTGATGTGGGTTTTGAACTTTCCATCGCTAAGTTCTGTAACCGTCTTTGGCAACTTGTTATAAAATCGAATACTGTTTATTACAAATGACTTACTAGTTTTAGTTAATCTAAATTTGGGTATCACAATTTCATGTTTACTACGTGTATGTATATTATGGAAATCGCTTCTTATTTTGAAAAGTCCCAAGTTTTTGCGAACATATAAAATACTTTCTAAGATATAAAGAGAAGGCTGCGTTAGTATATCAATTTCTTTGAATTTATTTCTAAGGGACTCGTTTTAATACTACTACCCATTTTATAGATAGCGCGAATTGCCCTCTTTTGTAAAATAAAAATTGAATCTACGTCAGCTGCCGATCCCCACAGCAGAACGCCATAAGACATAATACTGTGGAAAGAAGCAAAGTATACTAACCTAGTTGTGGCTACATCAGTCAACTGACTTATTTTTCTTACAGCGTATGCAGCTGAACTTAATCTACCTGAAAGAGCTCTAATGTGGGCGCCCCATTGCAATCTCGAATCTAAAGTAATTCCTAGAAATACAGTTTCCGTAATAGAATCTAGTTTTTTTTTTTTTTTTAAAACGTTGCCCCACACTAGGAATTTCTCCTGTGTCGTGGGTGCGATTACAAACATATAAACTCAGATACGCAAACAGCCAGACCCGGAACAACTAATTGTAGGTCATACAAATATTTGTTCCGTGCGGGAATCGAACCCGCGACACGCAGCGCAACAGTCAATCGCTTAACCACTGCGCCAACCGTGCCGTCAAGTTTCTTGCCATCAAGTTAGACCTACTTGAGGTACATTTGGTAATGAGAACTTAAGATATTTAGTTTTGTTCGCATTAAGTAAAAGATTGTTAGATGCGAACCATTTCGAAAGAACTGCCAGACTATCATTGACATGTATGACATCCGTATCTTTTCTATCTATTTTAAAAATAAGAGAAGTGTCATCAGCGAATAGAATTATATCTGATAAGTTAGCCATCATGTAAGGAAGGTCATTAATATAAACTATAAATATCCTTGAGGCACGCCCATCTTTACTAGAGACACCAAGGACGTCGCCCCGTTAACGTTTACTTTTTGCTGCCTATTTGATAGATATGAAAGAATAAGATCAGCAGCTTCGGATTCCGTAGTGGTGTAATTTACAGATTAGTGTTTTGTGGTCAACGCAGTCAAACGCTTTTGAGAGGTCACAGAAAATGCCAATTGCATCAAAATTCAAAATTCAAAAGTCATTTATTCAAACTAGGCTGAGAATCAGCACTTTTCGAACGTCAAAATTACATAAGACAGTCCCCGAAAACGCCCACCCTTCACCACTTCCTAGTGCTTTAGCTGGGAAGAAGAAGTGGCGCAACAAACTCCCCAGCAGCACAGCTGTCTGTTCAGTAAAAAAGATTCTATATAATAGTATGCAAAATGATATTTACATTACGCAACACAAAACATAATTTAAATTATAAAATTAATAGCCATATGACAGCTAGCACACGCCAATATACCAACCAAAAACATCGAGAACTATATACTCAAGCAGAAATAAAAATAACCACACATTGCAATACAACTCATAAAAAAAAACATTGTAATGAGTAGATTATGTCAACAATAAATAAAGTAAAATTAGTAAAATTATAAACAATTATATAAACTCATATAACCTGTCAGTAAGTAAGCTAATTCTGGAGAAAGAACATTTAAACATTGTCTTGAGTTAATCACAGCGACCAACTATTCTTATCATTTAAGTAGTCGTTGATAGAATAGTATGCCTTTGAAGAGAGGTTGGATTTTACTTTAGTTTTGAACGCATTAAAAGGCAAATCTAGCAAAGAAGAAGGTAACTTGTTATAAAAGGTTATACCAAGCCCAACAAATGAGTTATGAACCTTATGAAGCCGGTGAAGGGGAGTACGTAGTTTGTCCTTATTTCTAGTGTTAACATTGTGAATATCACTGTTTTTAGTATATAAGTGTATATTTTGCCTAATATATAATATATTGGCGAAAATGAATTGTGATGCCACTGTGAGGATACCGATATCTTTGAAAAAATCTCTCAGAGAAACTCTGGCACCGAGCTGGTAAATTGCTCGAACAGCTCGTTTTTGAAGGACAAATATATTTTGAATATCAGCAGCTTTGCCCCACAGCAGAATACCGTAGGACATAACGCTGTGAAAATAACTAAAATAGACTAACCGAGCTGTATCAACGTCAGTGTATTGTCTTACTTTCCTGACGGCGTAAGCGGCCGAACTGAGCCTTCCCGCTAGGCTCGATATATGTTATATGTGGCCCCACTGAAGTTTGGCATCTACTGTTATGCCCAGAAAAACTGCCGTGTTTACAGTTTCAAGTGACTCTTTATCTAAGACGATGTTGGGTCCTAGATTTCTAACATTTGGAAGGGCGAACTTTACACATTTGGTTTTCTTGCTATTGAGAACTAGGTTATTTGACGAAAACCAATCCGTAACCATTGAGAGTGCACTGTTTACATCGTCAAAGTCTTGTCTATTCCTGTCTACTTTAAAAATAAGTGACGTATCATCTGCAAACAGTACAACTTCACAGATACCCTTTAAATAGAATGGTAAGTCATTGATATAGACTAAGAACAAGAATGGACCCAGTATTGAGCCTTGAGGCACACCTAACTGAACTGGCAGCCCGGAAGATTTCACACCATTAACATCTACACATTGGGACCTATTATGTAAACAAGAATTTATAAGGTTGAGAGCTTCATTTTGCACACCGTAATGACGCAGTTTACGCAAAAGCGTGTCATGGTGCACGCAATCAAAGGCTTTGGAGAGATCACAGAAAACCCCAATAGCATTTTGCGAGTTCTCCCATGCGTTAAATATGTGTTTCAGCAGAGCAACACCCGCATCTTTGGTCGAACGACCCTTTGTAAAGCCATATTGTTCATTATGGAGGAGGCTATTTAAATTAAAATGGATTAGCAACTGCTTGAGTATTAACTTTTCAAATATTTTGCTAAATGCTGGTAAGATAGAAATAGGCCTGAAATTGCCAACATCATTTTTATTACCTGATTTAAATAATGGTATGACTTTACTACTCTTCATGAGGTCAGGAAAAGTTCCTAAATCAACACATTTATTAAAAGTAACAGCTAGATATGGGGCTACGATGTCTATTATATTGCTTAAAAGTTTAATGGAGATGCCCCAGTAATCACCAGTGTTTTTTGACTTGAGTGTGTTAAAAACATTAACTACATCACGCGGCGTAACATGTTCGAAGCTGAATAAGCGACTACTTTTAGACACACTACTAAACAAAAGGTTTTCAGCTTTAGACGGGGACGAATTTAAGGAGCGAGTCGTGGTTATAGGTATGTTTGCAAAATACTCATTAAACGCCTCAGCTACGTCAGCTGCTTTAGTAACTAATTTATTGTCGACCATAATCTCAAGTTGTTTATCTTGCTTAACCGATTTACCCATTTCATTATTAATAATGTTCCAAGTGGTTTTTACTTTATTATTGGAATTTTTAATTTTATCGCTTAAAAATTTAGATTTAGCAAAAGCACTAACCTTTTTAAATAATTTTGAATAATTTTTGACATACTCTACGAAAGGAGTATCAAACCTATATTTTTTCAAACCATATAACTCGTATAGTCTCGCTCTACTTTTATAAATACCTGGAGTGGCCCATTGGTTAAAGCCAACGGAGGTGCCATTTATTTTAATAGTTTTAGTCTTGAAAGTAGATTGGTACTCTTTTTGCACAACATCAAAAAGGGCTCCATAGATTTCATTCGGATTCTCGTGTTCTACTATAGATGGTGTAATTCTATGAGCTATATTATTTTTAAACTTATTGCAACGACTAGCTGTATAAGGCCTACATTCTATTTTATGCGGCTTTTTATGTAATGGCATGGGGAAACTAGCTAATAAACCACAGTGGTCTGAGGTTAAGTCACATGACACTAATTTATTTTTGGCATCACAATCACTAAATATATTATCAAGACAAGTTGACAAAGTTGCTGTGATCCTAGTAGGTTCAAAAAACAAGTTAATTAAATTATAAGACCTAAAGAGATTAAGAAGTCTAGTACTTAAAGGAGTAACATCTAGAATATTAATATTAAAATCTCCACATAAAATTATACTTTTATTACTTGATTTTAACCTATTGAGTGAATCCTCCATTACCGATTCAAAACTAATAAAATCACCAGAAGGGGGTCGATAAACGCAAATTATAACGTATCGCTCGAGTTCAACACAAGACAACTCAATAGTGCGCTCAATGGAAAGATTAACTAAATCTAAACGTTGTTTACATTTCAACTTGTTTGAAACAAGAACTAAAGATCCACCGCGAATGGCGCTTTTTCTTACAAACGCACTTTGTACGGTAAAATTATCATCATTGATAAATACTATTTCATGTTCTTTCAACCAGTGTTCAGTCAAACATAACACTTGAACATCATAGTTCTCCATAAATAAACTTAACTCTAACTCTTTGCCGGACAGACCCTGCATATTTTGATGAACAACATTCAATGTATGCGGCTCATCCGTTGTCGCTCCTAATAGTTTAAACTACAAGGCGTATCAAAAGTGGTGTTAGTACCACTACTAACAGTAATCGAAGGTACAGTACAGGTACCAGTGTCACTGTGTATATTGTATGCTAAAATATTAGCAATTTGTCTTCTACAACTAGGTGGCAAATACATTGTATAATTTGTCAGTTTGTAATCAGTAATAAATTGATTACAATCAAAATATAAAATAGCGTCACTGTGACGACAAGTCCTATTATAAATAAACATGTTTAATTTATAAATGTGCCTATTTGTCTCATTAGACAAATATCGAGAATATGGCAAGGCACAGAAAATAAATTTACAATTATTTGTTTCATTGAGATGTAACATCAAATGGACACATTCAATTATGTCCTTTTTTCTTACAGTTAAACTGTCCCCGTATAGTAATATAACAGTGGAACTGGGGTTTATTTTTGTCATTTTAATATTATTAATTAATTGGCTAATACTGGCACCGGGTAAACAATTATTAATTACATATTGTTGCGAACACTGATTAAATATACTTCCAAAACCTTGACCAAATTTGTCAGTAAATACATAAGTTGTTATATTCTTATTATTATTTTGTATGCCATCCAAACAGGCTGAGCCACTGAGGGTGAAGGTGTAACCAGTTGAGATACGGGCTCATGGGAGCAGGCACAGCTAAAAGAGAGGTTATTTGTCAGAGACTCATACCTCTCGGCGTTGTACTTGACCAGGTCTGCCAGTTCATTGGCCTCCTGCAAGCGCTTACTCAGGTCTTGTTGAGAAGCCTCATATTTACTAAAGATATTCTTTAGAGCATATATTCCCTAACAAACAATTCATCCTGTAGGTGCTGAGTGTCTGTATCATACATAGTATTACATAATTGTAATTCACTATTACACATCTTTAATTCTTTAATTAAATTTAGATTTTTTTGCCTAAGTTTTATATTTAATTTGTTAACTTTTTGGCGCTTTAGTGATTTTTGAATTTTTTTAATTAATCTATTAATTTTAATATATTTTTTTAACTTATTATGGCTAGTAAACAAATTGCATTTAGTGATAGTATCATCAGTTAAGTCTATTGTTACAATTGGTTCAACACATGTGGGTCCAGACCCGCTACCAACCAACTCATCATAAAGACTGCAGGTGATCGCAGCGTCTTCACTGGCTTTGAGAGATTCCAAACAGGTTATTGTGTTGTGGGCCCTGCTTAATTCCAGTTCCAATTCAGAAATCCGTCTCAAAGCCAGTTCGTGGGTGTCACTACATTGCTGGAAATTTGACACAAGTTGACGGAGTTGTTGATGCTGGTATCCTGGGACTTCTCCCAGGATTCCAAAATGTGACTGATGAGTTTTACTCCTGTGTCAGTCGTCGACCTACCTTTCGTGAAACCATACTGGTGACTATGTAAAATTCCATTTGAGTTAAAATGTGACAACATCTGGTCTAGCATGATTTTTTCATATATTTTACTCAATGCTGGTAGCACAGATATAGGTCTATAATTAGAGGGATCACTCTTAGTACCCGATTTGAAAAATGGTACTACTTTACTATGTTTAATTAAATCAGGAAACGTATCGCTATCTTAACATTGATTAAATATGCCTGTTAGGACAGGGGCAATTGTGTCAATGATATCACTAAGAACCTTAACGGAAATCCCCCAAGTCTTCAGTGTTTTTTATATTAAGACTTTTGAATGCTTTTTTAATTGTGTCAATATAAATAGGCTTGAATTCAAAACTTGGAATGTCCTTACTGAAGTTTTCTTTTAGAAGAGATTCAGCTTGTATAGATGATGAGGGGAGAGATTTTGTAACCTCTATTGGGATGTTGGTAAAGAAATTTTCTAGTGTCTCAGCAACTTTTAACTTATCTGAAATGGTTTCATTATCAATTTTTAGAGACAATTCATTCTGATCTCGCTGTTTTGTGTTTCCAGTTTCTTTGTTAATTACCTGCCACACAGCTTTTATTTTATTATTTGAAATACTAATTTTGTTACTTATTAATTTAGATTTAGTTTGGGCGCAGACTTGTTTCAATGTAAAAGTCAAAGTCAAATTTAAATCATTTATTTCAAATAGGCCCATATAAGGCACTTTTGAACGTCAATAATTTACAAAAAAATTGAAATGATTCTAGTCGCCCCTTCCAAAAGGTAGTTTTCGCATGGAGAAGAATGGGCAAGAAACTCGTTACTCTTTTAAAATGTTTTACAATATTTTGTATAAGTACATTAGTTATATAATTATATGTGAGGACGATGCACCTAAAATAAAATTATTATACCACAATAGGTAAAAAGAATTAATAATTAAAAATGAAGCAACAACAGATAGACTAATTATGTGATAGATACATGGTGCTCACATATTTACAAACATTGTAAAAGTATACGATTTTCCTAAAATTTTACAATTAATAAGTCAGTGTGCGAGGAATTGGTCACAGAATGTAAAATCAGTGTCATATAATAAAAAATAATAATAAAATATACAATTAAATTTGCAACCAGTTTGATTTTGTCTTGATTCTAAATTATCCTATGGAGCAGGACCAGCATGTTTCCAAGCATTCTTATCTTGGATATAAGTAATCCTCTAATTTGTAATATGCTTGTTTACAAAGTGTACTTTTAATATGAGTTGTAAATTTTCTTTCATTTAATTGCAATATTATTATTATTATTAGTTTGAATATCTTAGAATAGTTTTTGATATAATTATGAAGGGCTTGATCAGAAGTTAATGATTTCTCGTAGTACAAATTATATAAAATATCTCTGCTTTTTCTAATGCCAGCAGTGGCCCATTCATTAAATTTTGGATTAGCATTGATGGTTACTTTTTTTACAGGACATGCTTTATTGAATTCATGGCATACTGTAGAAAATAATGTACCGTAGTTTATATTGGGTTCTTGTGAATCAAAACTAACAGTTGAGAGATTGCTAAGAACATTATTATTAAATCTCTTCAATTTATTTTTAGTGAGAGGTCTTAATTCAATGGTTTTATCTAGGTGCATCTTTTTATCTAAGTCAAATGATACAAGTTGACCAGTATGGTCAGACCTGACGCCACTAATTAAGCACGAGTCTTGTATTTTACAATTAGTAAATATATTGTCAATGCATGAAGCTGAGGTTGCTGTCATTCTAGTCGCTTCATTAAATATACATTTTAAATTGAATGATTTAAACAATGATATAAGCTTACATTTATCGGGTGAGTTAACTAATAGATCAATATTTAGGTCACCACAAACAAAAACTAATTTATTATCTTTAAAAAGTTTACTTAGTATTTCTTCCATAATTATTAAAAAACGATGACAAGTTTGAGGCTGGTGGTCTATAAACACATAGGAAAGTATGGCCCTCAACCTCTGCACATGCTACCTCACATAAGCGATCAACAGAGCAAGCAGTGATATCCTTCCTTTCCTTATGCCTGAAGCAACTATTACATAATATCAAGGTACCACCCCCTATTGAGGATCTGTTATACGCTCTGGCAACTGAAAAACTATTTACATTAAACAGCATCCTATCCGGTCTTAACCAGGTTTCACAAAAACATAAGATATCTATTTGATATTTATCTATTAACAATTCCACGTCTAGGGCGTCGTATTTTGCCAGAGAAGCGATTAATATTTTGGTGATACAGTAAAATATTCATATTATGCTTCTCTATTGTCGAGTCTAAATGTTTAAAGAATCTATTACAGTATTATTAGAAATACTAGATAATACTGTTTCGTCACTTAACCTAGTCTCAGTTAAATTATCAATAACTGCGTGTATATTGTAAGCTAACAAAGTAGCCAATACATGTTGACTCTTCTTGGGAAGAAACATATGTTCCCGAATTAATACAAAATCTCTAACAAAATTGTTAGTATCAAAATACAATAAACGGTCACTATGACGACATGTCAAAATATGCATTAGGTTGTTTAAACTACAAATGTTCATTCCCTCCAAAGTCACCAACTATATAAATATAAAACACCACTGCAGAGGGCGGTACGATAGCTTCGAGTAAAAACGGACTTCGAAAGCAATACTCATCTTTGACATCACACGTACCTAATTAAAGATCATCGCCAATATTTTGTAACAACATTATGATTTAAAAGAGTGTCCGTGGAGTTTCTTGCCCGTTCTTCTCCATAGGAACCTACGCTTTGGAATGGGCAACTAGCTTCATATTTCTGACTGACTGACCCCTTGACAATTCAAAAGTGCCTGTAAATGGTTTAATTGAAATAAATGCTTTGAGTTTGAGTTTTGAGTTTGATTTCGCAAACAACGGGCGCCACATTCTTCATCGATTACCAAGCATTCTAAAACACGACATCTGCTGACAAATAGGAAGACCTCTCAATAAGTACCTATTGCATTGCATTAAGTTAGTATACAACTTTAATATAAAAGGGGCATAACGATGGAAGACCTGGATAACGTAACTCTTAGAAGACCTTTAAAAAAGTGTAAATCACTAGAAAAACTGGATATGAACATCTCCACTAACTCGTCTTATTCGGATGAATTCTTGAGTAGAAGACTTGACCTTTCTTTACATACTACAGCTTTATGCTGAGACGAAATGGACACCGAAATAAATAAATTAAAGGTGGACTTACAATCTACGCAAAATGAATTAGAAAATGTCATTCTCGAAAATGTGGAACAGAAAAAACAAATTGCCTAACTATCTCAGGAAGTTGACACATTAAAACAGATTTTCCGAAGTCCACGAACAACTTTACTTAGTCAACCATGCAGAAACATAAAGTCAAGCGACGTCTTACTGAGTCATTTGGGAACTCTCCGCTCACGATGCAAAGCTCACCTAGTGATGAAAAACTTCATACCAACGCTCATTCACTAGTCCCACAAGAAAAAACACAAAATTCATCACAAAGCAATATACCTACAACAAAACTGAGTTGTTCTAAGAAAAGTGTTACAGTATAAGTTTTTAATCCACAAAACGAACAATAATTCGACCGAAGTATAGAGATCACACAAGACCAAATCGACAAGAATTCAAGAGAAGTACTAACAGATGTTGCTAGAACATCAAAACACAGAATTGCTTTATTCGCTGATCAGACTGGATACGGAATACGAGAAAATTTACAAGACTTGGTGGGAGATGCATTTCATGTGACGTCATTAATTAAATCAAATGCGCCTCTTAGTGATATATTAAGCTCAAGTTTGTCTATGTGTGCGGATTTTACCGATTAGGATTTCGTGTTATTTATGGCAGGTTCCAATGACAACAATCCCCTACACATTTTAAGCTCTCTACATCACACTTTGCAGAATATGCCAAACACAAATATCTTAGTCGGCAGGGTCTATCGTAACAATTATTTAAATGTTTTGAAACTAAATGATATGTTAAAATTTATCTGTAGTAATTGCAATAATTCAAATTTTATTTTATTAGACAATGACTATGATAATTACCGCAGAACTTTTAATAAGCAAATTGCATGCAAGTTAATATATAGGGAGATACTCCATGTGAGATATACCATTACCTACTCAAATTACAGGAAAAATGTGCTCAATAATAAGGAAAAAACATTAAAAATACAATCACGAGCTGCATGCATACAAACAGATTGTAATTATGATGTCAAAGAAAAATTAGATTATAAAACAACCCGATTATTAATAGATTCTTCTACTTCTACACATATTAATAATTCCCCTAGTTTTGGCAATATCGTTTGTTTTCGAGAATAAAGTAGAATCATGAAATCACAAAAATCTTTCAGAACCCATTGCTATCAGAGACGATGTGTTTAAAATTATTTCACCAAAACGTATGTGGTATAAATAATAAAAAACTTGAGCTTGAATCATATTTTGAAACTTTTTGTAAAGACTTAGACTATGTTTGTATAACAGAACATTTTTTGAATGATAAATCTATTAACTTATTTCAATTAAGCAATTATAACAGTATCATATAACACAAGGACAAACAAAAAAAGAGGTGGTAGTCTTATTTTAGCGTATATGGATAAAAAATGTGAAAATATTGATGCAATACAGAAATTATACAGATCAGAAAGTTTTGAGGTTTGTGGTGTAAAGGATCTTGAGACAGGATTGAATATTTGTTGTTGTTACAGAAGTCCAAATGACAAAAATTTTGACAGTTTGCTAAAGAGCCTAGAAAAATTTTTAGAACATTTTATTGACGGGAAGTGCGTTATATGTGGCGATTTCAATGTTGACATACTTGCGGAAAGTAAAAATCTTTAGAATTAATAAGTTTATTAACGTCGTACAATTTTATAAATACTTATAAATACTCCAACTTTTATTCGAAACAAATCATACTCTTGCATTGACAATGTATTGACTAATCTTTCCGACGATGATATAGAGCAGTGTTTGGTAGATGGTTTAGCAGATGGCCATGGCGGCCTTCCTTGTAACATAATTCTTGATAAGATTGATAAAAGGACAAATAAATTTGAACATATCCTATTGATTAATAAAAGAACATTCAACACAAAAAATAATGCTGCATTTAAAAAGTGCTTTCAAAATATAAATGATAATATCGTAGGTATATCAATACATTTCTCAACTATTTTAATAAAAACATTCGTGAGTGTTACCTAAAGAAAACCAGTAAAGTAAAACTGAGGAACAATAATCAGATTAAGTGGATTACCAAGCGAATTAAGGTGTCAAGCAAAATGAAAAGAATATTATGTTCGGGCACCACCATTAATTCTAGTGTCTATAACTATAAAATGAATTATATAAAGATCTATAGAAGAGTTTTAAAGCACGCACGAAAGTTAACCATATCATGTCATCTCAAAAAAGCCAAAAATATAATAAGAGACATGGAACATTGTAAATGATCAAATAAAGAGAAAGCAAAACAAAGTTAGAAGAAAACTTGTTCTAAACATTAACAACAAGGTGGTTACAGATCCGCAAGAAATAGCAGATACGTTTGTTGATAAATTTGTGCATAAATCATCACTTTTAAAAACAGAAGAAGAAAGTGCGATGTCCTTCCTAAGAAACTCAACATTGAGAGTAGAAAGTGAGATGACTTTCAATATGACAAAACCACAGGAAATAACAAAAATTGTACGTAAGATGGCAAACAAAGCGTCTTGTGGACACGATGACCTGCCAATATCGGTGATCAAAGATAATATAGAAATATTAGCGTATCCCCTATCTGAGTTCATTAATAAATGTATTGAAGAGTCTGTATTTCCTGAACAACTTAAATTGGCAAAGGTGGTTCCGCTACATAAAAAGGGTACAAGAACGGATCCCAAAAACTACCGGCCAATATCCTTACTACCAATTTTATCAAAAATTTTCGAAAAGATAATGAAAGCTAGATTAATGATCCACTTACATTTAAATAGAATACTAAATTATGAACAATTTGGATACCAAAAGGGGATAGGCACCTCAGATGCGATAGATAATCTTGTTAATGACATTACTAATAAATTGAATGACAAAATTAAGTTAGCTGGCTTATTTATTGATTTAAGTTCTGCGTTTGATACAGTAGATCACGAGCTACGTCTGGCTAAACTAGAGCATTATGGTATTAGAGGAAAAGCGTTAAAACTTATGACATCTTATTTAAAAAACCGTAGAATGTACGTAGAAATAAAAGACATTAACTCTTAACATTACTCTAACAATTGTGACGGAAAGTGTGTGAATGAAGTAATAATATAAGTCAAAAATGACCAATATAAGCTGCGGAGTGCCTCAAGGCTCAATCTTAGGACCAATATTATATTTAATTTTTACAAATGATTTACTAAATTTTATGAATAATACCCAACCCGACGCAGAACTTGTAATGTTTGCAGATGACACGAATGCCATACTCGGGTCGCCAAACTTAAATGAGTTGACAGAAAATGTAAATAAGTGTTTAAAGAATCTTTCTGATTGGTTTACAGCAAATAATTTAATAATAAACCCAAGCAAAACCAATGTAATGTTGTTTAAAACAACGTCGCAACGCAGATAGTATAGATGTCAAGCTTATAAAGGAAAATATTGGACTGGTGAACGAAGTTAAATTTTTAGGAGCTTATATAGATTCCCTATTAAATTGGAAAAAGGAGCTCACCGCCATTGATTCCTCAATATCTTCAGCTTGTTACGCGCTAAGAAGCCTCAGGAACGATATTAATCATAAGCAACTTAAATCTGTATATTATGCATTAGTAGAATCCAGATTACGATACAGAATTATGTTTGGGGAAGCAGTTACGGGTATAATTGCCAAAGAGCATTCATTCTACAGAAACGTGCATTAAGAACGATTGTCAGAATCCCACAACAAGAGTCATGTAAAGAATATTTTAAAAAAATAGGTATTTTAACAGTGCCAAGTTTATATGTTTTAGTACTACTCAGCCACTTTGCGAAATACATACACGAGCACGAATCACAGGAAGAACGTAAACTTAGAGAGAAAACTAGAAGAAACGTTATAAAAAATAAAATTGCGCCGAAACTTAATATTGCTGAACATTGCTCTAAATACCAAGCAGTAGAATTATTTAATAAGTTGCCTACTGTGACTTAAGATCATTGATTTACAAAGGTACACTATTAAAAGCCAAACTTAAAGCATTCCTGTTGAATAAATGTTTTTATTCTATATCTGAATTGGTGACAAATGATGGTGAATAGTTTTTATATTTAGTAATTTACCTTCTTGACATTAAATATACATTCAAGACATTGTTCGATTTTTTGCATTTTAGAGAATAGATTTATAAGAATTTGGCATGATAATATTTACAATAATTTATATAATTACTATTTACAATCTATTGACATATCAATTTATCATATAAGTTATTGATTTTATTTTTAGTGAAATTTACTGTTTGATATTCATAATTTATTGTTTTTAGCTGTAAAATATTAATTAACGTACTACAAAATTCAAACACAATGCGAATTGTTGTATGAATAAATAAATAATAAATATTTGTTTGATCGTAATATCGTAAGCTTGCAGCCGGCCTTAGCGTGGAACCTACTTCTTAAGTAGGCGAGGCTATTGAAAATTACATAAATACTGAACGAAAGAACGGTAATTAACTTCTCGTCTACAACGTGAAGGCTGGTTTTGTGCAGAGTACCTACTCTGATAGCTACTTAATTGCTAATTTAAGACTATTTGTTCTTGGTATTTTGTTTCTGTAATAAAAAATGTGATTACTGCCATAACTTTAAGAACGTTTGTTTAAAACTGACACTCGATTTCAAAAAGTCATTCAAAGTTCAAGACTCATCTGATAAAATTAATTCAAAAAGTTAATCAAATAGTTTGACGTGCGCCTTCACTATCGATTTAACTAAATAGGCTTTCAGAAACATTAATAATGAGAAAACACATAACATAACATAACATCACGCCTGTATTCCCCGAAGGGTTGGGTAGAAGTGTACCTTTAGTACACCCACATTTCGCCAATTTTAATTAGATAAATATTACAATATTGTTTAACCAATTAGCGAGTAACCCCTTACACAAAGTTTAGGCAATATTATCCTGGCCTTTATTTATATTTCCAGCGCAAGGTCATCACGCCGTACTCAAACTGATACAAACTCCATTCTGTCCCAATTCAAGTTAGTCATTGTTAAATAGTGGATTACCCTCCTTCCTACATGTGTAGCGTATACAACGAGCTAATCGTCCAGCTTAATTGATTCACGAGCTGCGAACAGTCTGGGAACACATTAATGTACTTTTAAGAGAACTTTCTATTGTTAAATCGCTTGGTCTTTTCAGTTGAGGGAAATTGCCGTATGTAATTAATGTGATGATTGTGTGTTAATATTTTTACGGCCATTATTATCGCACTAGTTTTTATTTTGGTGTTCAATAAATAGTGGAAGTTAAAGTGATGGGCTTGATTGGGTTACCCATTCAAAGGAATATATTATGGATGTGAGATTAACTCTGTTAACAATCGTATGATCTAAAAAATCTGAATGACATACCTACTTCTTTAATTGAAATACATATTTTATTAATTGGTAACCGTGAGATGATCTACGTGCCAATTCAAGGTAGTTGCGTATCATTGTCTTGCTCATCATAATAATTATTTGGTTGTATAAATAGGTTTATTATTATCTTCGGCACGGTGCGGCTTCCATGCAAATAACCCGCTCTACTATTTGTTGTAAACATTTTATCATCCCTTGTATTTGCATGCTATTCCACATCAATTTCCATATTGATCAGTATCTCCCTCGGAACTAAGTCAGCTGTAGGCAAAAAGGTTCCCGTGGTGACGGCGGGCCGTGAACATCTGTTTGTACCTACTATTAACTTATAAAGCTGATTGAAAAATCACACTTGTTGAGTAAAATTGTAGGATAGCCTGCTATAGTGACCATATTGATGTATTTGTGATCGCAGGATGTCGTTAAAAGTACGAAAAAAATTTATTAATCTTAAAAAATACTGTCTACAAAATTTTATTTGTTGAGTCTCTAACCTCCGAACTCCCAAACAAATACTTTATTCTAAGAAGTTTGTTAAACTTCTTTTGATCCTAAAATACGTTACGCAATGTAAATCATACCTTGTAGTGGAAAATCGTTTATTTCTTACATGCCAAACTCTTTTGTTCCCCCTAAATGTATTTATACCTAGAGACGCGCTCAGCGCTTCCAGCAATTTGCCACTATTCCGTGTAATGGCGCGGCAGACCGTTCACGACCGCAACTTGCATGACACAACATTTTATGCCCACTTTTGTGCACGATAGACCGAAACATAGAGGTTGTAAATGTCTCCAAGTGTACAAATTGATTGGACGGATTAAAGTTATTTGGTTATTCCCAACGTACGATTATTAAGTAAACTGACTGCCTCGGTGGTCTAGTGGTGGCAAGTGTGATTGCTGCACATGGGAATTTGCCAAAAAACTAGAATCAATTAATTTTTTTTGTAAATTTTTGACGTTCAAAAGTGCCTTATACGGGCCTACTTGAAATAAATGATTTGACTTTGACTTTGACTTTTGCCTTCGACCCCCAGGTTTGGTAAATTGTATTCGGATTTTTTGACGTGAGCACTTATTTAGGCACGTGGAGCGATTTTTGGTAGGGGATAAACTTATGGATTTGCGTCACCAATATACTCTCGCCATATTGCTGATTATAGAAACTAGATGGCGCTAATACCAGTTTTAAATTTTCACTTCTGTCGGCAGTCCCCATGACTGCCAATTTTTTTATAGCATCCCAGTCTGAATTTGTGCCCTGATGATGGCAATAGACTTTCCCCTTATTGCTTGGGACTCAAATATAACTGGCGAAATGAGGGTGTACAACACCTTTGCCTACACCTTCGGGACGTAACAGCCGCAACAGGCGTGATATTAGTTATTTTATAATAAAAATAGCCCAAGAAACTGACTCGTAACGTAAACTACAAGTCCAAATTTTATCAGATGTAATCATTTACTTACATTATTTTGGAACACACATAGTAAATAAATAATAATACCATTTTAAATGGGATACCGTGTGCCAAGTACTTACCAACGAGTCTAATATTCTACTTCTAAACGGCAGCTCTCTAATCTCCAGCCGCTCACTCACATAAATATAAAGCTGCTATAATTCCACATTTTATACCTACTGCAGTTACTCTAAGCTCGATACTTCGCATATCTGAGTAGAATAAAATCTTACATAATGCGCGAGTTGATCGCACGTTAGCAATTCATGGGCGCCCGCTTCGCTATACATCGCCTGCCGCTCGTAAACACGTTTTATTGAGTTGTGTAGTGAGCGAGCGATGAATATTAAAGTAGAGAGAACGAACGATGCATATTCAAGTTTAATATGCCGCTATGTTAGTGAGACTGCCATATTGTTTGGTTGCTATTAATTATGAAGGGATTAGGGATATACAATGAAAAGGTGGAAAGGTGTTGTACAGATCGCTACATTCCATTTCAATCTCCCGTCACCAAACAGATGTATTTTATTAATTGGGTCAGATATCTTGGCATGGTAATGGCGAAATATGTATATTAACTTGCATTTTAATCAATCTGATATCATTGTTACCAACATCTAGCTATGTTTAAAGTCCAAGTACCAAATCGTTTTTGTCAAGCTACGCTTTCAACAAGTATAGACTTATCGTATAATTATATATGCAACAAAGCATTTTTTCAAGATATTTATGGCTTCTTAAAAACATTTTTGCAATACATGAAAATCAAAGAAGTCATAAAACGGAAAATTCCATGAAGTGCCTTTTCATTTCAGAATTTTTTATTGCACCAATGTTATATATTCTCGTAGAATTCACGAAGAAATTGAAATCTCAAAGTACAAAGAACTATGTTCGTATAAATGTC
The DNA here is from genome assembly GCA_949128155.2 of Xanthia icteritia. Classification (NCBI taxonomy): domain Eukaryota; kingdom Metazoa; phylum Arthropoda; class Insecta; order Lepidoptera; family Noctuidae; genus Xanthia; species Xanthia icteritia. Next base: position 22,398,898 of record OX421938.2, read on the forward strand.
TGTTTTGAACTTTAAATATAAAGGAGTCAAAGACTTGTGTAATGTAATGGAAGTGGTTTTATTTTGTAGATATTTTCTGCGAAGAAGCTGGTGGCAGTATTGAGTTTTTATATTTAATCTCATTGAAAAAATTTAATCATTAGCATGTTGTAGTTTTACTTACACGCAAAACGACATCGACAGAAAAATTGCTCCTCAATTGGATTGCTCCAGGCATGAAAGTATTTAAACTGGTTGCGTATTTAATTCACCACTGTGGCTACCTATTTTTTTTTTATAGATTGTGGTCCGACTGTTGGTTAGATTTCAAGATTCTATTTAATAAATAAGTTTTTGAATAAACGTCACTTTTATGTGCTTGCATAAAACTCGAAAAAAGTCTCAAAAACTTGCAAAAAAGCAATCACATAAATATTATCTAGATGTAGTATCTCATTATTCACTATCATCATTCTCCTATGATACGATTTAAATGAAGCAATTTCCTGATTTTATGCATCCGATATCGGCTAAATAAACATATACCTAACGATAACCAATATGTCAATTACAGACCTAATTTTAATTACTATCTGACCATTTGATCGGAGTGTCACATTTGGTATAAAATATACCCGGGGCAGTGAGGCGCGGGACAATTATTGGCGATAATTAGTCTGGTACCAATTGGTACATGCTATGCTCCGTAGGGCCCGTCAATTGGTTCAGGAGAATTTGGGTCCATGTTTTAGGTATTTTAATGATTATTTGATTGGACAGAAGAATGTTGTGGAAGTTCAACAATAAGAGTTAAGTAAAATCATTCCACTGCCAAAAATTATATTTTTTATTAAACCACGAAAGATAATTTCCACCTTATGAAACACAGAATTAAGTATCTTGTCAACGAAAACATATGTACTTTAAATTCATCTTAATTGAGCTGCTAAAATTTTTATCTCACCTAATTTATCTTTTTAGAAAAGTCGTTAATTTCGCTGCGGACACTAAAGATGCGAGCCACGTACATAGATACGTCACCTTCTTAATTTATTGTGATCCCTTCGCCTTTATCTCGATTCGAGGCGACGAATGAACGTGATTAATTACTGAAAATAAGTTCAAGTAGATATTATAAGAGTTCAAAGGCAATTAATATATTAGCTTTAAATAATGAGCCAATACTTATATAAAGATATTATTGGCCGAGCGACCGAAGTGTCTCTGCTTCATGTCTGGCAAAATTTGCTTTTGTGTGTCAGTTTGTTGGTAGTCCTCTACGGGTCGTATTTTACAACCGATCTGGATGAAACTTGGTATACAGGTTTTACGATTTAATAGAATCTTTTAGTCGTCGGAGATTTTTGGTTGGAGGGGTACTTCCACCAAAAAGGGGCAAAAACGGGGGTTATTGGATATCTCTGCCTAATGAGATCCGACTTCGATGGTTCTTTTTTTATTTGAGGAACTTGGTCGTGATGAGCAGAATAACTCCTCAAAATGCAGTAAATTGCTCACTTTTAGATTTCTACCAGTGGAATCGGCCCTTTAACTACTAGGTAGGGATTATTGGAGCACCTGGAACCACTTCATCATAAAACTAGACAATACCTACTGAAAAAAAAAAAAAAAGAATTCTCTAAAATGTTTTACAATAAGGTCACTAGATGGCGCTACTGTGCACCGCTAGATCGCGCTGTCGTTGTCGCTTGCCAAATGGTTAGGTCCCGTCGAACATTTTGTGTGACTGAGATTTGTTACGTGTAAAATAGCTTCAAAAGTAAAGTCTCGTGTTAACAGATAGTAGTTGGTTAGTTATGGGTTAGTTATTTCTGTTTAATTATCGTCTTGAAACCATATGACTGTATCCTTTTTAGTAACCTACAGCCGCAGGCGGGTGATTTTTAAGTTGGATAGGTATACTAATTATAGGATTTTAAACTGACATGGTTATTTTCACTATTAAAGTTATTTAAAACAGGATATATACCATGTTTTTAAAAACAAATAACCTTATTGGTATATTTACTGTTGCAAAAAATATTGTACTCGCGAGGTTTACTGTTTGCAGAACTACTAGTTGTAAAACGTAAAATGACTTCATAAATGTAACACTCGCACGTATAAAATCATCCATAACACTCGCTCGAGGCACCATGTGTAACATCACGCGTGACACCAGTGCCTGTCAGGGTTCGAACCTATGACCTGCAACTCGTATGTCACGGCCATTACCACTGGGCCATGTTGTGGAAGAAATGAGGAATAAGTTGTGTGATTGAACGTGTTAAAAGCTTAATAAGACAATTTGTATTTAAATTAAAGTCCACAAACGAACCACTCATCAACGCAAACTAATTAAAAATGCGTAATTTTAATTAGCAATCAATCGCGAATCAGTATTAAGTAAATTGTCAATAAAGCGAGGATCGTCCATGGTTAATCGAAGCATGCAAGCTTGAATGACTTCTGGTTTGAAGGCTCATGATGAATCCATTTAATTGACTTCGATATCCGAGTACGTAATGACTTCAATGAATTAATTTGTTCATTAAATTTCATGGAAACTATAGTATTGGTATCTGTAATAAGTAATAACTCAAGAGAGTAAGTAATTACTTTCGTGTTGAAGCAGTAGGTAAGTTAGTGTTTCATTCACCCATCCATACTGATATTATAAATGCGAAGGTAATTACTCTGTCTGTTATCTTTTCTCGCTTAAACCACTGAACTGATGGGACAGATAGCAAGCCTGGGACATGGAGAAATTTAATTATAAGCTACTCTTCATCTTGGATATGTTTGAAAAAAAATGATGACATACAAAATACATGCAGAATAAATCGCAGGCAACAGCTAGTTTGGTAATAAAATTGATATTCTGTTATAAAGAATATCTTATATGTTAGTGCAGTAAAGTATTTTGCAGAAAGGTGTAACCAACGCGGTGTAGTATTTAATTTCGTTGTACTTACTTCCCTCTTCCTCTCTCCTGGTTTTCTGTGTTTGACAGGTTTAACGAACTTATAGTTTTTAAGTCTCTTGTCTGCTATCAATAATATTACTTAAGAACTTTAGATTTACACACATTAAGGAGCCACTTTGACTGACGGTACTAAGGCATCTATCCAACTATTTGATTGGCTAATGTGATTACCAATGCATAATAATAATGCTATTTTATTGTAGTCTGTATCGAAACGGCGGTAAGCAGAGTCCACGCGACAAAATAAAAATAAGAATTATGAAATGTAATAAATTATTTAATGTTGTGCTTACGTTAGTAAGCATAAACATATTAAACCATAGCGTTCCCCTGCTGGGGAACTGCCTCCTCTCTGTTAGAGGGGTGGCCTGTAGTACACTACGCGGACCCAGTGTGGATTGGTAGATGTCAAATGTCTTCGAATTGTTGGTTCTAGGACATGCCGGTTTCCTCACCATGTTTTCGATCACCGTTTTGAGAGCAGTGGTGAAATAAATTACACAAAGTAAAGCGCCTGCCTGGGTTGGAACTTACGACCTACAAATCGTAAGTCGGGGCCGTTACCACTGGGCCACCAGTGCTCACTGAGCCACCATCAATAGAGTGTTGAGAACATAGTATTATTTCGTGAGTAGTTTTTTATGGACATCAATAACTCACGAACATTGTAAACCAGTCAGGTGGCTACTTAATTCCGTTAATCGGTGGTAATAAAATGGATATTTATCGGCTTATGGTTTCAGTTTTACTGTGTACTGTTAATGGCGTATAAACTGGTAGGGGATTTCATTAAACTGTGTCAAACCGAATTGAATATTTATTGCTGATACTTTCGATATTTTATTGCAAGTAGTAATTTTCTATCTGTTCACTAAAATATAAAGTGTTATAAAAAGATCTTAAAATGTACAAAAATTCATTCGGGATTCAAACTTGATTCTACTTGGATTGTTGTAAAAAACAGAAGGTCCCCATGATTAAAACCGTTCAAAATCTAGTCGCAATCAAATCTCAGAGACAATTTATGTAAAAATAATTTAAATAACTTAGGTAAATTAAAGGTATTTTTATCAGGTTGAGACTGAAATTAGAATGCGAACAGGAATCACCCTTTGATTGTTGATTTATGCTTTTTAAAATACCAACTATAATATAGTTTAATTCACAAAGAATTGACGAGCAATTTAATCCATGAACTTAAAATAATGTAAATCAATTATCTTAAACTCCTATGAATCCTAAAATACCACACAAAGTTTTTTAATTTCCCGTCTGTCACCTACTGGTCGTGCGAAATTCATCTGACTTGATGCAGTCTGACTTGCTGAGTACCTCGCGGATACTACTCAAGAACATGTTTTGCTTCAAAGATCAACTTATTTCTGCAGACATGAAAATGATGCAACTACTTCTTTAATATTAACTTCTTGTTGGAGCACAATTTTCTGAGGTTTTTTTTTTGGTTGTCGTAGCGGATCAGAGTTATGTATGAAGTCGACATAAGCTTGCTCATTTTGTATTTTTTTGCCGATATGGCTTCTGACCAGAAATATTTTGCATTCACACAAAACACATCGTTTGTTTGCACATAATTATTTGTGTTACAATATCGCGTGTTGACCACAAAATTAATTAATTATTATTTCTGGTAATATTTTACGGGGATTTAAATTCAATTTAAAATTTCCATAAGCGGTGGTTTCGATGGGCGCTGTTTGTTTTAAATTAGGCCACTGAGGGTACTTGTTTTAGTATAAACAATGAAATAGAAAACATTCTAAAGGAGTAATAATAGCAGTTCAAGGTTATGAGGATGCATTGTTTTCTGGTTCCTGTATTTAGCTTTCTTAGAGTTTATAATTATGCATTTTGCTTCTACACGCAAAGGATTTGAAAGCAAGTTTACTCTCAATAACATAAATTAATATGCCTATTTTTTACGGTAAAACCGTGTCGATCCTTTTTTCAGAAGCAAGCGGTTTCCACTCTCTAGTTCCTACAAAAACGACTCATTTTAATTGATGAAATATATTATTATTTCAATAATTATGATGTTTCGCAGAAAACTTCGTGGAAAAGACGAGGGATTGACCCGCGCAACGCTTTGCTTGAGAGTAAAGATTTAAATGGTGAATCTTTGTTGGTAGAATAATCAGAAATTGTATGTAAGCAAAGGATATTCTCGAACCACAACGCTACTGTTGCCAATTTGGTATAATTTTTAATTTTATGTGGATCTGTCAAACCACACGGTACGCCTACGGGAAAAAAATCGTATTACTGTAAATTTACTATACTGTACTTTTAAAAACTTGACGTGCGTTTATACCAGATGTATGTACGTGGGTGAAGCAAAACGAGTATGTAAGGATCGTAGCTGGTAACTTTCTGTAGTTTCCACTAACCCCCATAGGTAAAAGGCGTGAGTTTAGATATGGATGTTTTAATAAACAAAAACAAACTAAATCGGGTTTTCATTCGTTAATTTGGAGACTTAACAAGACTACGTCCCTGTTATTACAATCCCAAACTGACGTTCTCCTTTTCAAGATTTCTGACAAGATACTTAGACGAATAGGTTCCTTTTCAACTTCCGCCACCTCCAAATAGATTTCTTTAGGCTAAAAAGAAACCTAGGTAGTCCAATTTTGTAACAGAGGCAGAAAAAAAAAACTGAATAGATTTTTGGTACCTAGTTTTTCAAAACCCGTTATAATAATATTGGCAAGCGTGTACATAGATAAGATCTAATAGTGTTTAAATATTATGGGGACTCCTCACGTATTCGATTCATGCTAGCACTAGATTTTAACCCTAAATTAAATTGGATATCCTGCTTAGTGGTTCGAAATATCGCGTGCATTTTAATTGTATGATAATAATATTTCATAACACTCAGTGGTGTTCATCACTACAACTTATACTTATAGCTAAATTCACTGTGTCGAATTCATTTTCTTTTGTAACACTGAGCCGGGTTTAAGTCGAGAATTTTTACGTATAAATCCCCTAAGATTCCTTACAAAGAGTTTCATTTGCATCCGCGTGTTTGCGAGGCCACTAAATCAGCAGATCATCCTCGCAGTACATAATGAAGGTGCGATCCGATCCGACTGCGACCGGCTTAACTAATTCTGCTTTTGTTTATTTAAGCCACTTATTATACAAGACGTAATTGAAATAACTAACAACCTCTAGAGGGGCTCATCATTATGAACAACTATAACTGTGTGACCACCTTGAACTTAAAAAAGTGAAAAAAAGATTAGTTAGGTATTCCCCTTATTTATTTTTGCTTTATGCGAACAGTTGTTTTCGCGATTTCCGTCGGTTGGTCGCAAAGTAAAAGTTGTTTATAATAATAAATACAATGGCTCCTTAAGAGGTTTTCAGTTATTTCAATTAAAATTTGTAAATTAGGTACTTAGACGTTTAGTTATTGGCAAAGGGCAAACAATTGTGAATTATTAGTTAATCAACCCACAAATATTTTTATCAGACTGGATTTGGACTACTCTTTATAAGACAATACACTAAATAATTGACTCCATTGCTAGTTTATTTATTTTTAGCACGTTTAGGTACGCTACGCAATATGCTACGGTGCTACGATGGCGTAGCACTCTTTGTGTAAATTGTATCCAAGTTTGTTTGAAATGTTTGTATGGGCTTCACTCTACAATTGACATACAATATTCCAGATGTTAAACACACACCCTGCATAATATTATTATCTCATGACACATCCCCATATCCCCGAAAAACTCACCCCACTTTATTTCCCCTAACTTCCCCCATTTCCCCCGCTTCTTTTTCTCCCAATGTTCTATAAATTAACCTAATCATCCACCTGTATCGTCGCCGCTCACTTCATTGCCGTAAATTTCTCGCTTCCAGATTTATTAAGGCAATTAAACTTGGTCCAAGTTGACAGTTTTTTCCTTTGTTTCGGACACTTTAATGAGCGCCGCGAGACGTAGGGAATAACATTCTTACGGCTCACTGTACCAGAAAACATAAATTCTAATTTCCCAAATTCTAGGCTGTGAAATTAAAAGGCATTTATGGAATTTAAATTGGTTTTTAGTCCATCTTGGTACATCGTTTATAAATAAAGAACATCCCGAATTCCATTCATGGTTTAGTTGTTTTTTTTTTTGTACAGATTTTATGTTAAAAACTAAGTAGGTATGGAATGTTGTCAAGCCTAGAATATCAATGTAACGTACCTACTGTAAGTATGTAGTGTAAAAAGAGCATACATATAACACAACATCAGCTTACTTTTTTATAAACATTCTTATACTTCTGTCTATACTATACTTTCTGTCTTTACAAGAAGATCAAGATCTACAAAAAGTATTTAACACCTACCTGCCAAGTTTGTTCCCTGTATATTGGCCATGGAAAATTAAGACACTACGTAATAAGTAGAATGAAAGAATTACATAGGTACTAGCTTCATCGGTAGACGATAGGTTTTGAACACTTAGTATATTATCTTCAGGTACATATTCTGCTTACTAATAATATTATTTTGGTTTTATCAAACTATTGGGACTCACTTAGACGCGAGACTAAGCGGACGTGTTTTTTGTTTTGATTATAACGATATTGATTTAAGTAATTACGAATGTAATGTTATTGCAATAATTTGCGAAGTCAGTTTATTGTGTTAGTGACGAGTGTGACACAGTTTATTGTGTTGTGAAAGATGAACCAAATAGTTTTATAGACAATAAGCGTTTTTCGGTGTTAGCAGCATGTCTAACCCTGGAGATAGCCCCTTCGGCCGCAGCCAGTTGGTACGACGAAGTCCCCCACCGACGCCATCACCTGCCGATCAAAACCAGACAAGAGAACCTGCGCCGCCAGTAGCCACGGAGACTGAATTACCGACTGAAGTCGTCTCTACGTCGGAGATTCAGAGATGGCTTGCGTCCATCGACACAATTTTGAGCGAAATTTGCTCGATTGTGGCGGAGGGTAAAATGAATTCCGACCAAAAACTCCGTGTCACCAATCTCTGTCGGAAAGTCAACCATGGGACGTCTCAGATGGCCGTGCTGTACCAATCCCTGAAGCAGAAATCCATCCAGGCGCACACAACCATCCAGCACCTTCAAGTGCAGCAGAATGTTGCGGAATCCCTCTGCCAGTTCAAAGAAGTCGTGGAAACGAAGATGAGCCGAACCAAACCAGAGAGTACTTCCTACGCTAACATGGTGAAGACAGGCTCTGATAAATTTATTCGCCCAGCAAATCTCAGTTCGGTCGCTATATATCCCAGCGATAAAACCAAAACCAGTGACGACACCAAGTCATTGGTACAAAAAATTATCTCGCCTGAGGAATTAAAACTCCATGTTCGCGGTCTAAGGAAAATTAGAAACGGAGGTGTCATCATTAGGACGGATAACAAAGACGACATAAATAAATTAAAAAGCTCACAGAAGCTAGTGTCCTCAGGCCTTACAGTTGAAGAACCATCCAAACGCCGTCCTAGGATTGCTATCATTGGTGTCCCCGTAGCCCTGACTGAAAAAGAGGTATTTGATTGCATTTACGTCCAAAACTTGACAGATAAATTGCCGAACATTACTCGTGAGTCCTTTTTAGAAAGTATAAAATTGAGCCATAAGTCAGGAAAGAAAGATCGTCCTACTTGTAATTATATATTGGAAGTTCCTGCTAATATCAGGAAAATTATGATGGACCAAGGCCGAATTTTTATAAATTGGACGTCATGTCCAGTGAGAGATTTCACTATTGTGACCAGGTGTTTTAACTGCCAGCAGTTCGGACACGCAGCCAAATTTTGCAGAGAAACGAGCCCTACTTGCAACCTTTGTGGCGAAACAGGACATTCTTTCAAGGAATGCAAAAATAATAGTTCCCCGCCACAATGTGCGACCTGCAAACGGTTTAAGAGGAAGAATGATCATCCAACTGGTGATGTCAATTGCCCAGCACGTAAATATGCAGAAGACAATTATATAAATTCAATTGATTATGAAGGCGCCTAGGAGCGCCGCCAACTACCTAGTTAATTAAGCACATAGATAGTAGGTTAACTTCTACATATCATATTTTTTATGGCCAATCAGCTTATCTGTGATCTAGATGGGTTTTCCGTGTCTGAAGCTAAAATCTGTAATGTTGAGGAGTGCAAAAACATAGTCTATGCTGGGGATAAAACATTGACTCTCCTTACACAAAATATACGCAGTATAACCCGAAATTTTAACGGTTTAAAAATAATTTAAGAACATTAGTAGATGAACCCCATTTTCTAGACTGCAACTGCTTAGTTATTAAAATTATTCCTGATACAGTAATTATGGCTATTTATAGGCCTCCATCCCAAAGTATTGATGGGTTCTTGGATTCGCTTAACAGTAACTTAGGAAAATTATCTTCGTTTAAAAATATCGTACTGGTAGGTGATATCAACATAAACATTGCTGCCGACAAGATCGATACTCATTCACATAATTATCTCAATATTTGCTCATTTCATGGATTATTACCAGCTCATTATCATCCAACCCACCAGAGCGGCTCTTGTCTAGACCATATCCTCATTAAATCGAAAATTCCATCCATAACATTGGTTACTAATTCGTCACTAACCGATCATCAAGCTGTTTTACTAACATTACAAATATCTTCACCTAGAAATAACTGCATGCGCAGCTATACTAAACTCAATATGACGAGTCTTGAAACTGACTTTTGCGGTATTAATTTTGACCCCGTTTACAATTCACTTGATCCAAATGTTTCTCTACAATATTTTGTCGATTTGTTACAATCTACGATAAGGAAAAATACATTTACTAAAGTAATACCTAGAAAGTATAGTAATATACGCCCGGACTTGTTCGCTGTATCAGACATAGAAATAAACTGCACCAAAAATCGAAAAATACCCCGGCTAATGAACTACTATTAATTACTTACAAACGATATAGGAATTTCTGTAATAATCTTTTGAAAAAGCTAAAAAACCAATATGATCAAAGTCAACTACAGAAAGCAGGTAAAAATAGTAAACTTATATGGAAATTCATAAAAAATAACACTTTTAGGTCAAAAAATTCCGAACCTGCGCTCGATCTTTTGTTTTCTGAACTAAGCCCTACTGAGGCAGTAAATAAAGCTAACAACTTCTTCATTAACGTAGGAAAAAACTTAGCAGAAAAAACCTTATTATCTAATAGATGTTTTTCCATTCAAAGCCAAACTGAGACATATGCAACACGAAACTCTTTTGTGTTATTAGATACAGATGTTAATGAGGTAGTAAGTTTAATAGATGGCTTAAAGGAAATTTGTGCCGTAGGATGTGACGGTATACCTAATAGCATACTCAAAAGATTTAAATACGTCATTGCCCCTCCCTTGACTCACATTTTTCAGTTATGTTTAACAAAAGGAATATTTCCTAAATTGCTCAAAAAAGCCGCAGTCACTCCTGTCTTTAAAGCTGGAAACAAAAATTGTGTAAATAACTACAGGCCAATTTCAGTTTTAACAGGCCTCTCAAAGATTTTGGAAAAAATTATAAACAGTAGATTAGTAAATTATCTTGAAAGTAATAAATTACTCTCTGATCATCAATTTGGTTTTAGGCCTAAAAGATCAACAAGCCAAGCTGTTCACCATCTGACAAATTTTATAAACACAAACCTGGATAATGGCATGCACACCATAGGGATATTTTTAGACCCTGCCAAGGCTTTTGACACAATTTCTTGTACTTTGCTTTTGCATAAGCTGGAATTGCTGGGAATACGGGGAGTACAGTTACAACTATTATCTGATTACCTTAGCGACCGCCATCAAAGTGTAAAAATAGGTCAATGCATGAGTTCTGAACTTAAGAATAGCTGTTATGGAATCCCACAAGGCAGTATTTTGGGTCCTACTTTGTTTTTAATCTATTTAAATGACCTATGCAATCTGACACTCCAAAAGGGTGTAATTATGTCATATGCTGATGACACAGCTCTACTGTTCGCAGCTAAATCAAAGGCCGAGGTCTATGAACTAGCACAAAATGGTTTTAATACTGTGTCTAATTGGTTTCATAAAAATCTCTTAACATTAAATACAGATAAAACCAAGTACCTATTATTTGCAATGAGAAACACTAATTCAACGCTTACTAATCTAAACATTCAAGCGCATAACAATTGTAATTTTCATTATGCTGACATTGCATGCACTTGTCCCACTTTAACTAAAACCGATCATATCAAATATCTAGGCGTCACGATTGATACAAACCTGAATTTCCGCAAACACATTGATTTATTATGCACCAGAGTGCGTAAACTAATATACATTTTTAAAAATTTACGTAACATTGCCAACTTTAATTTAATTAGACAGGTTTATTTGGCTTTGTGTCAATCTATTATTACCTACTGCATAACGTCCTGGGGTGGTGCCGCAAAATCTATTTTACTGCACCTAGAACGTGCCCAAAGAGCAGTTTTAAAGGTTGCTACTTTTCGTCCTTTTAGATTTCCTACTCATCAGCTTTATATGGCATGTAAGGTGCTAACAGTACGTCAATTATTTGTTTTGAATGTAGTTTTATTCCAACACACTGAACTTTATTTTAACCCAGTGCCTTCAGATAGGAGAAGAAAAGATCTGGTTTGTGCTAACTCTCAGACTAAACATGCTTTTGCTAATCGATTTTATTTATTCTTAGGGCCCTACTTGTATAACCAGTTAAACAGAGTGCTAAAGATTTATAGTTTAAGTTATAATAGGTGTAACCTACTAGTACAGGAATATTTAGCAAAACTCAATTATGCTGACACGGAAAAACTACTAGAAATTTTAAAATAAAATTTTCTATCTATCTACTCTAATATAATTAATAATAGTGTCCACTTTATATACTTTAATATTATTCGTTAATTTATTTAAATATAATATATCTTACATAATCTAGTTTTAAAATAATATACCCAAATAGTTACTCTATAAGTCATTGAAAATATTATATTTTCTTCTTAATTTAGCTTCTAATAAACTTATTGTTGTCTTCTTTTGAAATGTTTGATGTAAATTGATGGCCTGAAACACAGGTTTTCACAAACCTATATCAGGCAGGTCTTAATTACAGTTAGAATTAAATATTACTCGAATGTATTTAATCTAAATCATGTTTTTACTTTATACTTGAATAAATTTTATTTATTTTATTTTATTTATCGATATACAAGTTTCCATTACGATACAAATCTACTTTAGACTACATTACCGATACACGGAACATTGAATAAACCCTTTTTCCTATACAAAGAGGAACTAACGTATTTTTTATAACCCCGGGGACACACTGCGGTCATTACTTTCCGCTTTGTTAGCTCCAGCCTAACTTGTTTGATAACACTAAGAAAAAGTGCGACTTGTGCTGATGTGTGACGTCATCGGGTGGCGTAAGCTGATGTCGCTTCAAGTATTGTTTATAGATGGTGTTCTACATTTATTACTACATGCACTTGAAAGAACGCCATGTTCCTTTTTGTGTACAATATTTTACTGTTGTAGGTATATAAGCATTACTTGATAAAAAGTAGTACGAGTGTCAAGTTCAATGGAAAGCATTACACCTCCTCTTTCAAATAGGTGACAATGCATGTTGACTATGAAAGTTTTTTTAGATGAGTTTTTTTTTAAATAAAATAAAATAATGATGCTAGCAGAATAGTCGACATTGGCTTAGTAGCCAAAAAGGAAAAAAAAGAAGAAAATAAAAATGTTCTTATCGCTCACCGCACATAAAACAGGTGATTCTTCAAAATTCTAACAATAGTCGATACCGCTCAACTTCCTTCAATAACATTTTTATCAAACAAATCGTTCTGAGAGTTTCTTCTTGACTTTTGTAAAGTCCTCGGGAGCGGCGTCATTATAAACTTTTCGATAGTCGACAATGGACGACGTCTTAATTTTTCTAAAACTTCTCTTTTAAAGTTCGTGGTGACGTGAATTTTTAATGGCGCCCTTCATCATATCCTGTTTGATGTGTTTTTGGTTCAAACAGTTTTGTGTATGAGATTATTATTCTTCAAATGTGACTTGACTTTTTTATTTATAAAAGTACCAAGTTTTACTTGCAAATAATAAAACTAAAAAAATGCTTTCAAAAGTCATCAAAGACCAAAGTCGCTCAGTTTAGTCTCGCAGTCCTATCGTCCTATATATTTGTTTGTAGAAGTTGGCTCACATTTACAGCATACCTACATATCTCTCATAAATCTTCTAAACGATGTTTTCCTATCGTTCACGTAGGTAAGTAGGTTTCAAGAACTCTTTATGCAACGAACACCAAAAATTTCAAAACAGGAAAATGCAAAAAAAAAAATGTTAGAAAAAGTTTATTTCCTGTCAACAATTCGCTATTTTCCAATGAAAATCACAAAAAATCCTTTGCCACCGAAATCAACAAAAACTTTCACCTGTAAGTTCTTCAACCACTCGGATTAAAGTCTGCGCTGAATATTTAACGCGAAGGCTTCGTCATTGACTCCGCTCCACAAACTAACGAATTATTAATGAAACAAAAACGAAAATACATTCTGTTGCTCCCGAATTAAAATAATTTAGATGCTTTAATATGTGCTATTTTATCACATATTTGAAAATCTTTGTGCAGCAGCACAGATGGAAGATTCGTTTGAAGATTTTGTTGCCATTGGCAAAACTTATCGTACTCAAAACCCAATATTAATTTGCATTCCCCAATGTGAACTTAGGTTAAGTTTTATAAAAACATGATTTTGGACCCTGTCAGGCACACTAAACTAGGAGAGACCATGAGGGCTGAATTAGTTGATATAATATTATATACATAAATTATATAAGCAATTATTTTATTATACATGTCATTTAAAATTTCTCATTTAGATATGTATTACATTTTTGTTCATTTTTAGGGTTCCGTAGTCTACAAGGAACCCTTATAGTTTCACCATGTCCGTCTGTCCGTCCGTCTGTTCACAGCTTAGCTCAGAGACTCGTAATACTAGAAAGCTGTAATTTGGCATGGGTATACAATGACATACCTATTAATCACGCCGACAAACTGGTAAAATAAAAGAATTAAATCCAATTTCACTAGAATCATGCATTTGTCGGAGATAACAGTAAGCCTATGTCACTTGCCGCCTCACAAACCATCTGTTACTCTGATGCTGCGTGAAAGAAGGACAAATCAGCACACTGCACACTTTCAGATTTTATAATATGTATTACTAGATTTACCTGCACTAGTGCAGGTGTTCGCGAGACTACTTGTAATGAACAACCCACAAAACATTATTTTATAACTTGTGACTTTTTTCTATTACACCACATTAAAATGTTCGTATGCTCTCTGTATCCTTAACAGCTTTCCAGTTATGGCAACGGATCAATTACGACCATCTGTTGTAACGTCCCTGCTAGGGCAGGTAAATTAAATAAAACAATATTAAGGGTAGGTACAGGTTATATAATAAATAAAAAAGTAATTGCTTAGATTCCAGCAGTAAGCTGGCGTGAGTTCTCGATATCGAGTGCGTGTAAAGTTCTAGCCCGCCTAAAGAAAAACCACTATCCTGGTAGTTCCCAACACGTAGGTGACTGATGGCAGCCAAGAAGGTGGTCCGGTCCTCCAAGGGCAGTTAGGGCAGCTCGAAGGTTGTCCAGCCACAGCCCTCGCAGCGGCGGTGATTTAGAAAATCCTGGTACGGAAGAACCCTGGAATTCCGGAATTAGGCATTTTAGAAAATGACCGAATTCATGCTACTGACTGCAACATCCTGACAACCGTTGAGTGTGGAATCCATGGTGGAAAGCGGTGTTCTAGCATCAATTAGCTATCGAGATGAAGCAGTCTAAGCAGCGTGGTACAATTTTTAAAAGCATGATAGATGACAAGCAGAAAATAAATGATAACTGGTGATGTAAGGTAGATGGAAAAAATACAAAAATTATTAAAATAAATTACGGAACTATAACCACCTCTTGTAATTCACTACAACAGAAAAATCACAACTA